>JAWUZG010000141.1:1200000-2400000 GCA_036785705.1 Acanthornis magna | reverse complement strand
GACTCAGAAAATGTTCTAGACAAGTCCTGTGTGCGAGTGGCCAAACTGAGCAGAATATTTGGCTTCTAAAAATTCCCCTTAGACTCCTGATTTCTCACCAGTCACCAGAGCAAAAATGTTTTGCAGAAATTGATTGGTTTTCTGGTTTTGTCTTTTTGTGAGTTTGTAGGGGTTTTGCCTGGTGTTTTCGGTTGCTTTGGGTTTGGAGGTTTTTCTGGGTATTTTTAGTGGAGTTGTTTTTTCTCCATCCTGAAGGAGCTCTTCTGCCCCAAGGTGTCTCCCTGGTGTCATTTTTATGACTGTAGTAGTACCAGTACTATACCTACAGTTTGTTGTTATGAGAATGCTACTGTTTTGCCAGTGAGAACTCCTTTGAAAGACCATCAGGTGACAGCACAAATAGAGAGCAAGACGTGTTTTCCATGAGGCCCCAAAGAAAAAGACGATATTTTTATAACAATCCCTATTTAGTATCATAGATTTATAAAGATGTGTCCAAGAGACACAGAGCTGTAGCGTGATCAGGTAAAACAGCACTGCAAGCATTTCTCAGAACTGAGCCTCCAGCCCATCCACTGTATATTCCTCAGATCCACGGCACTTTGTTGTAGCTGATTCCCACTCATTCCCCATGACTGTTAGAATCCTACCCATTGGCCCAAGCCCTGCACTCATCACTCTCTGGGACACCACATCAAGGCCTTTGTGATTCTGCAGCACAACCCATTTCATCTGCTTCTTGCCCATAACAGCTGCCAGTGCTGTGCTCTCAGAAAGGTCCTGGTGGGCTTGAGAACAGAGCTCAGCTGACTCTGTGTCTGCCATCACCCGTTGGGACAGAAAGGGCATTGATCTGCACCTCGGTGTGTCTGATGGGAAAGCCAATCATGTTGTGTCCTGAGTGGCACTAACAGCTTGGAACGGGGCTCGCACTGGCTGTGCCTTCTTGCCAGGGCCTGTCAGTGCTCATGCTTGGGCTTTGCCAGCCTTGCTGTGGCACCTGCCCTGCCCCTGACGCTGCTGTGACGGCAGAGCCTTCCTTAGCCCAGAGAGTCCCGCTGCCGCCCGGCCGCTGCAGCGCCGAGCTGCCGGGAGGCAGCAGCCCCTCGGCTGGGCTGGCTCCTGCATCGCACGGCCTGCACTCCCCAGAGCCTCAGCATCTCCTCTGCCCACCTGTCCCTGTCCCGCCGGCACAGCCTGAGCAGCACTGCTCTCCTCGCTGCCCATGCCCGCAGTGCCGAGTGGGGAAGATGGCGACGTGGGCGGTGCTGCGAGGGCGAGTGCAATGCGAGCGAGCGATCCGCGCTGTCAGGGCAAGACAAGCAGTGTGCTTCTTCAAATGGGGCACGGCCAAGGGCGGCTGGGAGCTCAGCCTGCCCAGAAAGGGTGAGCATCCTTCTGCTGAAAGCCCCGTCGGCATTGCTTCTAGCCTCAGCTGCTCTGCACTGCAAAGGGAAAGGCATTCTTTTGGCAAACTGCTGAAAGGTGGAGAAGATGCTCTCCTCTCCTGGGAATGCATCTCCCTGTGCTTTCTTTCCTGTCGAGAGATCTCTTCAAAGTATTGTCGAAAATCGGTCTCTGGGCCGGCCTGTCTGCTGCAGGGTTGCCTGAGGTGTTGTTGCTGCTGTCGTTGTTGTTGTGGTTTTTTCTTGTTGTTGTTGTTACCCAGCTGACCACAAAGGGCTCAGAGTCCCAGACAGTGTGGCTGCCTTTTGTATCTCCTGGAAACGGAGATTTCTGCTTTTAAGTGAGCATCTTGCATTTTCTTTCTCTCAGGGAGAATGGTGAACACGGAAAATCCCATGATGAAATACACTGAACTGGAAAATATTGGCAGTGGGTGAGTCTAACTGCAGTTATTTCTACAAAACCACAGGCCGGGTGTTGTGCTGGTGGAATATCTATCAAGTGTGGAGTCGGGCAAGCTGCAAACATGTTCAGACACTGGGGTTAGATTGCTCCACCTCTCAGGGCTGGTCAGAATTTCTAAATGGGGTCAGAAGGCATTGTCAATGATTCCTCAATACTGCAAATGTCTTGGCAGCAGCAAGGATCAAAACCTGGAAGATCTCCTGTGTCTGAAGGGTGGGACACCTGTGTGTAAATTTCCTTAGAATTTCTGGATGCATCAAAGTCACACAGCCACGCTAATGAGAGGAGAAGAATCTTGACTGCCTGGAAGAGCAACCTACCCCCTGACATCTGTCAGATAACAATTCTCAGGAACATTTCTTTCCAAGAGTTTGCTGAAAAAAATACTTGGTGGACAGGATTAGAACCACACAGTTTAGAAACTGAAACCTGAGATGGAAGAATAAGCTCCCTGTTTGAGCTGAGACAGTAAACCCCAAAGCTTCAGGAACATGCCCAGTGCCCCTTGAGAGGAAAATGCATCATCTGCCTTCTGGCAGACCCTTCATGCATCCTGCCCTTTTTAGGCATTTACAACAGAGATCTCCTGTCTGGGCTAGCTTTCACTCCAAGGTCTAAATGTCTTCTCTTTTCTTTCCTGTTGTTTTGTTTCTAGGGGTTTTGGAGATGTTTGTAGAGCACTCGACACTGCCACAGGAGGGGAGGTAAATGTCAACAACCCCCGCGATTCTGCCGCTCTCAGGGGCTTTCCACTCTCGTGTGAGCTGTGGCTGGGGCTCTGTGTCACCCATAGAGCTGTGCTGCAAAGGCACAGGAAGCGCAGACTGGTGCCAGCCTGCAAAATCCATTTGGGACAGTCTTTGCCCTTGTCAGCTGTCAGAAGGAAGGCACGGAGGGCAGCAGTAGCTTTCAGAGAAGGACACACTTGCTCGCTCCCAATTGCTGAAACAGAGGTGCTGCCTTAGAGCATCTCACTGCTCTGTGGGGCTACAGCTTAAGAGTCCTCAATTCTCATTTCTGGCTGCCAGCAAATGCATCTGATCCTTACTGCTAGTTCCTTAGCCTCCTGCAGTGCTGCACTTGGGAACTGCACATAGGGAGAGATGTGCAAGGTGTCCCTAGAAGCCCTAAGCCCTTCTTATAGCCCAAGATGTATGTGTAGAGTAGCAAGGCTTGGATGACTTCTTTGGAATCCCAGCCAGGGCAGCAGAGAGTGTGGTCAGAGCTTTGTGGGTGATAGCTGAGACACCTCTGGTACCAGGTGGACAAGGCAAAACATCAGTGGCCACGTGTCCTGTAACTGGCCCCCAAGCCAGAGGAGAAATGTGCTGGTGGAATGTCAGTTCCTAATGACTCTAATGTCTAATCACAAGGCACTTTGGCACAGCTCGGCTGTGTTGTTCCAAAATCACTCCATGTGCTCCATGGAGTGTTGTGCTCTCGTGCCAGCAGCTTCTCAAGTTACTGACTTTCATTGTCATTTTAGGTGGCCATAAAGAAAATAGATCTTCGAGGACAAAACATGAAACAAGTAACCGTTAATGAAATCACTATCATGAAGATGAATAGGAATCCCAGTCTTGTGAATTATTTAGACAGGTGAGTGGTTGTGGTCTTATCCACGAGTGTTTGTATACATACTGCAAGCATGCCAAGTTAAAAACCAACTTTGGTCACTGGCAGGAAATAGAGTTGTTAGTTATTGGTTAGTTATTATTTCTCTACTCATCTCCAGTGCATGGGAAGAGATTACATTTTGTCTGCATTAGTCTTCCCTGGCACACGTAGTTTGAGAATTGTTCAAAAACCTGGATGGTCCCTATCTTACTAAGTCAATACCCTGTAAGTTCACTGCCTCCATGATGTTTGGAGGTTTGATTTTTTTTCAAGTGCCTTATGTGCTGATCAACCAGCCTAGAAAGGATTTCCCTTGGATTGTTGCCCCTCTTTTCCATTGCTGTGCACGCCAGGAAGACTAGGTGCTTGTTTCCAGAAGCACGTCATAAAAGTTTTTTTGTCTGGGCTGTTAGTAAACCACATTTTTCCCTTACTGGCCACCTAAGACATCTCTTTTTTCACATAAGTGCCTTTCTCCTTGAGACTGCACAGACTGCAAACACTGCACAGAAGCCTAGAGGCAATGTCTACTCCTTTTATTCTATTCTTGTTTCAAATTGACCCAGAAAAAAGAAGCAACCAAAAAACCAACATAGTCAGGCATGTTCATCTCCACACCCTTGTTTCCTTCTTTCAGCTACATTGTGGGTAAGGAACTCTGGCTGGTTATGGAGTACATGGATGGAGGCACTCTGATGGATGTCATCCGAGAGACGTACATAAGTGAAGTCGAGATTGCAGCCATCAGTCAGCAGGTCAGGGATTCTGCCTGTATTTCCAAGGGCTTGGGCAGGATTGTCTGGGAAACAGGGGCTGAGAACCACAGTGATTCCATGGGCCACGCTTTGTTTCTGTGCTGCTGCTATGCTATGGAGAAGCAAGAGCATCTCAAGTGAACTGCCTGCCAGTGTCCCTGCATTCACTGTACTCTGTTCTCATACTTTCATCTCCTGCTGTCATATTCTCACTCTGTCTCTTATATTTGCTGGTCTCCACCTTGCCTCCCAAAACGTTTGCCTCCAGCCTGTCTGCACTACATTCCTTGCCTGTGAAAGCAAATGTGCTGGTAGCAGCATTTGAAAGTAATGGCAAAGTAATGGACGGACTCATTTCTCACAGTCCTCAGCTGAAAAGGATAGTAGCACACCCAAAATGGCATTTTCTTCTGAGCACATGCACTGCAGCAGCAGTCATTCTGGCTGGTTTACAGGGGACAGTGTAGAACTGCAATTGCTCTTGCGCTTTCAAAAGCTGACATGTCTTCCCTTAGAAGGGTACTGCTCTGCCAGTGTTGCAGCAGCAAGCTCTTCCTCTCAATGGCACCGTGTTCTGCCATTACTCCCAATCCCCCTGCAAAGGGAATCTTTTAGAGCTGTTTTCTTTCCTGTGTGATGAAATCACATCAGTAATTTTTATCCTGCTCTTTCTCTTTTGTCTCTCAGTGCCTGCAAGGACTGGCTTTTCTTCACTCAAACCATGTGATCCACTGAGATGTGAAGAGCCATAACATCCTTCTCAGAACTGACGGCTCTGTCAAGTTGGGTGGGTATATTCTTGGTCAGGAACAGTGTTGTGGGGATGTAGGGTTTGGGGATGCTTTTGAGTGACTGCCAGTTCCCAAAAGATGCTGCTGGTGGAAGTGCAGGAACCCTTGTTGTGAGCTGAGGGCAGAGTTGCAATGTGCACAGAGGTATTGCAAAGGAAAACCAGTCAAGAGTGGCAGTGATGTGTGTGTCTTTTCCAGAGGGAGGGAGCTACAATCTAAATCTTCCAGGGAATGAAAGCCACTGCTGGAGGCAGTGCAAAAAATTGGGGGATTTTGGAAGTGGTCAGTTCCATATTTCCTTGGCTGAAGTCCTGAGGAAACAGAGCAGGGACAGTTTTCCAGGAGCTTCAACAGCACAATCTCATACTTAGAGTGGGGAATTCTTTTGCCTGGTTTCCTAATTGAACAGGATTTGGTTTTCTTCTCAGCTGATTTTGGCCTCTCTGCTCAGCTCACCCCTGAGCAGACAAAACGGAATTCAGCAGTTGGGACATCTTGGTGGATGGCACCAGAAGTTGTGACAAGGAAACCATATGGCCCGAAAGCGGACATATGGTCCTTTGGAATTGTGGGCATCGAAATGGTCGAGCATGGAGTTCCTTATGAGAACAAAAGTCCCTTCACGGTAAGGTTCAAAAACTCTATGATCCCACTGTTTTTCTGACCTCTCCCATGTTCTGTCTGCCATCAGATAAAATCCCACTGCCATCTGCTGCCACTGCTTCCTCCAAGGTCCTCTTCTAACAATGTCCCTGCAGCACATCAGCATCTGCAGGAATTTTGGTTGCATCAATGGGGGAACTCACGCCTTACCACACACAGACATTCCCCACTCTCAGGCAATATTTTGCTTTGGGTTTCAAGTTGTTCCAGCTCTTCTATCTGTGAAGATTGTCCTAAAAACAAGAAACAAGCATCTCACAACTGGTGCTATCTTTTCAGAAATGATGAAAAGAAACCCAAACCCAACACATTTTCTAGAACAGTGGTTTTTCAGAGATGAGCTGCAGCCCCATTCTTCTCACTGGGAAACTTGCCTGAAACCAGGGCATGAGGCTGTAAAGGTCACAGAGTCTCCTCTGCTTCTTGTGCAGTGTTGCTGAAACACTTAGGGACCATACTTCTTTCATAGTCCAAGCCACTTTCTCCACGTCACCAAGCCAGAGCCTGGTGACATGGAGAGCCTGCCAAAAGCTCCCGTCTGTTGCCTGGCCCTTTCTGGGATGGGCACACCATTAATGCATTGAATTGAGCATCCAAATGAGCAGGGGATTACCATAGGAATGGCACTTCTCCTTCTTCTGATTAGACCATGAAAAGTTTTTCTTTTGCCGCATAAGGGAAGCTGAAATTTGGAGACTTCTGAGAGACAGAGCTGCAGGTGGCTCCTGGCTGCCCAAAGAGGCATTTTCATCCCAATACATTTCTGCATACATCTTAATGTGTCTGTGTTGAATATGAAATTGCAAATGTTTGTTTCCTCACCTGAGGAAAAACTGATGGATTTCCTTTCTTTTCTTCCAATTCCCATTGTTTTCAACAACAGGACAAAAAGCTTGATGAGTTTTATCTAATGGAAGCTGTGCTTAAGGGACCAACAAGCACTGCAGAGATGCTTGTCATGTAATAATACTTGGAAATAGATAGTACAAAGTCCCTCTTCCGAATAGCCTGTCAAGCTGGTGTGATTCCTGAGAGAAGCAAAATGTGCTCTTGCTGATGTGGTTCCCCCTAACTAGGTCAGCCAATGAAATCAACTGCCAAGGCAAGATCCGTTGGATGTTGGAAAAGCTGTGGCTGCATTGGGATTTGGGTTTTTGTTGGTCTAGGAAAGTCATCTCTGCCCCTCTGCCAAGGCAGAAAGTGCCTCTTCTGAGTGGAGCTTAAAGAACAGGTTTGGGGAGTGCATTTACAGATGTGAAAGAAGCAGGTGGAGCCTTGTGTTTCCTTTTTCCTCAGGCTAAACTCTTGATAGCTAAATTAGGGACCCCACAGCTGCAGCAGCCCAAGCTCCTCTCAACTTTCCTGCGTGACTTTCTGAGCTGCTGCCTGCAGACAGAGGAGGAGCATCGCTGGTCTGCCGAGGAGCTCCTGCAGGTAAAATGCAAAGGGGCTGCAGGTGAAAGAGTGTCCGAGGGATGGGCTCCTCCTCCACTGAACTCCAAGGCCTCACATGAGTCCCCCTCCTCCTCACCTCCCACTCTTGCTGCTTTCCAAATGGAAATGGTGAGGAATCCTAGATTGGGCTGGGCTGGCAGGGACCTGTAAATGTCATCTGGTCCAAGTGCTCTGCAATGAGCAGGGACATCTTTAAAGAGATCAGGTTGCTCAAAGCCCCATCCCACCTGAACTGGAATGTTTCCAGGGATGGGGCACCTACCAGCTCTCGGGGCAAGCTGGGCCACTGTTGCACCATGCTCGAGTAAACAAGTTCTGCCTTACACCTAATCAGACTCAATCTCCTTTTTATATAATAAATATGACCCCATGTCCTATTGCCTTGTTAACTGGCCCTGTTAAAAAGGTGTCCCCCTCATCCTTAGAAGACCTTTTGAAGTACAGGAATGTGGCAATAAAATCTCCCTGAGGCCTGTTCTTCTCCAGGCTGAATAAGCCCAACTCTCTCCTCATTTCCTCACAGGAGAGGTGCTCTGTTCTCTTGATTGTTTCTGTTGTTCCCTTTTGAAGTTTGGTGGGGTATTCAGTTTTCTCTGACGACAAAAGAATTGAAGTAGAGCAACTGTGGGTACATAGGCATGAAATGGTGGTGGAGGAACCGAAGGAAGCCAGTCCCAGCCCAGTGGTCAGAGATTTGGCTGTGGGAAGGAGGGGCTGTGGGGGGCTCACTGTGAGCCTGCAAGGGGCCCTGGCTTGTGCCCCCGGCCCCACTCCTAGTGGTTTCTGCCACCCAAACAGGGATAGCTTGAGAGGGACTTGTCCCAGCCCCATCTGCTGCCTGTCACGGTCAAGCAGATGGGAAGTGCCCCAGGGTCACTGCCAGCTTGTGTGGCAGAGAGGCAGCTGCAGGACCGAGTGCCACTGGGCTGTCCCTGCTGGGAAGGAAGGAGCCAGCCAGCACAGGAGGGGCAGGGGATGGAAAGCTACACACTGTTCTGTCTCCCTGTGGGAATTAGCACAGTGCCTGTCTTTCAAAGAGAGGGACCCATGTGAGGTTTTGAGAGCACTGGCAAGGCAAAAAATCCCAGCCAGATGAAGGCACCTGGATACATGGATGCGTGGGATTTTGGGCCAGGTTTGCCTGTGATGGCAAGGTCCTGCACATGAAGATGGAGGTGCAGATGATCCCGTCGGTCCTCTCTCTGCATCTTTCTAGGAGCCAGGGGTACTCTGAGCGAGCCTCAGAAACACCAAACTTGGAAAATCATGGTTCATTGGTTTTTGTTGTTTTTTTCCTTTGGACAGCATCCGTTTGTAAGATCAGCAAAGCCTGCATCCATCCTGGTGCCACTGATCATGGCAGTGAAGAACAGCATGGAGTAGTCAAGAATGTGAAAATAACATCGGGACTGTTTTCTCCATGACCAGCTTAGTGTAGGGCTCTAGAGTAGACTTGTCAAGTAGGATTGTCTCAGAAGATTTTAGACTAGGATTTTAGGGTAGGACTGTAAGTAAATAAAGTTCCTAAAACCCCAACTCATCTGGAAGATTCCCTTCCTTCTCACCCTGTGTCAGTTGTTCCTTCTGAATTGTCAGTTGCTTCTTCAAGGTGGACAGTGACATCTATGGCTTCTTTGGTGGGGTTTGAAAGTGGGGAAGGCACTTCTTCATTCATCCTCTCCAGACAGCACTGCCTTTGGAATACAGCCCACTGGCTGGTTTTTGTCCAGCCGTGGTACTTCTAGTTGAGGCAGAAAGGCTAATGGCATTTGCAGCCCAAACTGAAAGAGGAATGGGGCAGCCAAAACATCCTGTGCAGGTGCAGGCCTTGAGCTGTGACTCGAGAGCATTCGCGTTCCTGCCACTTGGATTTGTATCCCTCAGTGCAATCTCTTTGGCTGGAGGAGAGTCTTGCTCCACTGAGAAAGCAGAGAGTCCCGTGAGGGTGCTCCAAAAGGTCTCATGTCATGCAGAGCTGTGAGCACCTGTGAGGTGAGAGCAGGCCCAGCCTTGGCCGGGGCAGAGCCCCAGCAGAGCCCTGGCAGAGCCCTGGCCAGGGCCAGGCAGAGCCGTGGGCGCAGGGTGGTGCCCCGGCTGCAGACAGCAGAGGCCAGCGCTGAGGGGCAGGTGGTCTCCTGGCATCCCCCGGTGCAGAAGCCTGGTGGGTCCCCCCTTGCCCCCGCCGACGTCGGCACGCACACGGCTGCATCCAGCACCAAGGGCCTGGGGCCTGGGCCATAGGCCAGGCTGGCTATGGCCTGGCCCAGGGACAGCCATGGGGCAAAGGCAGCTGCGCTCTGAGGCTCTTACCGCAGCTTGGCCACCACCAATTCATCCTGCAGGAGGAGAAGGTGCCTCTCGCTCCTCTTCAGGCCACGGCTCAGAGCCACATCCACGCTCAGCACCACCTCATCGCTGCAGAGCAGAGAGCGGCGGCCGTGAGGAAGGCAGCCCCTTCTGCTGCGGCCCCGGCCATGGCCGCGTGTCCCCGGGCTGTGGGGGAGCCCACCTGGAGCCAAAGCAGCTCCCGGCCTGGCCCATCCTGCCTGGCACAGGAGGATTCTGGCCCTGACACAGTGTCGCAGGCCAGTCCCTGACAGTGAGGATGGGAAGCGGCATGGCAGGACTGGGTTGATGCCACTTTGTCAGAGCCTTCTTTCTCACAAAATCAATCAGCAATCATGGCAGCTCTCAGCTGCTGCTGCCAATTGCTCATGGACACTAAGTCCAGCTGACCAAAGGTCCGAATCCAATGGACTCTGGACTGGGCACGGTTGGGGCCCTGGGCCGGGACTTCCTGCCAGGGTGGCCAATGCTGGCTTGGCACTGGGGAGCCCAGAGCTGGACACAGCCGAGGCCAAGGCTCATCTCCCTCCAGCTGCTGCCAAGGCTTTGCCTCCTGCAGCCCTGCCTGTGGTCAGTTGCTTTTGGCCCTGCAGGGACACTTTGGTGGGAAGGTTCCTCTAGTGATCAGCTTGGGCTCAGGGCCTGTTGTTGAGGCCTTTGTCCATCAGTGTTTTGTGGTGCAAATTCATGCCCTGCAGAGCTGGAAACAAACAAGTCCCTCTTGAGCACATTTCACACAGGGAACAGAATTAGCCCAGCCAGGCCATGCCAGGGCCAAGAGCAGAAGGCCACTACTCTGCATTTGCCAACAGACAGCCATCCAGATGATGCCAGCGAACTAGGCAAGAAAACAAAACTCCATAGTTTAATGCCTACAGAGCAGGTATTTGTTCATTTAGCGCCGGGAGTGAGTGGGATAAATCCAATAGAAACTCACTTGTCCCTTCTTTGCAAAGTATTACCTTTCCTATGTTTTTTACTTAATGTGCCTATTATACTTTCATTATTATACCTTCATATTGCAATAGATTTTCTAATCACATCATTATGTAAACCCTTGAAGCTCATGCACAGTTCCTGTATGAGGTGGTCATCAGCCTCCTGGTGGTGGTTTTCTGATGAAGGCTCTTAAGTCTTCTCGGGCTGGAACTTTTCACCTCTGCTTCCTGCACATGCTCTAGAAGATTGTCTGCTCAAATAACCAGGGTTAGCTTCTTTGTGGTTAGCTTGTTCTGCTAGTCTTGCTGATTTCTAAAGACTGCTTCATTTGCTTGTCCTGGGGCAAAGTTACGACTCCCTTCTGCCCAGCCACTGCTGCAAGCGTATCTCGGTGCCTGGGCATCCCAGACCAAGGAGGCCACTCATGCCACTGCATCTTTTCCTAAGCCATTGCCTGTGGGGCTTATAGACCATCTCCTAGTGGAGATGCCACCCACGGTGGCCTCTGGCTGTGCTGGGGGGCCGGGGAGGCGTGGCTGGCACAGTGACTTTGTGCACAGGGAAGGCAAGCAAGGCTCCTCGGTGCCAGCGGGCAAGCAGAGGCATCGGGGAGAGGCAGCGGCAGCAGCAGCACATCCTTGCTGCTGGCACAGGCAGCACTGCTGTTGTGTGGGGCAGACAGGCCGGCAGGCTGGAGGCTGCTGCTGTGTGCCACGCTCAGGCTGCTGGGGCTGGGGGCAGCTGGCCGGTGGCCCTTTGTGCCGCGGGGCTGCTCTGCAAGCGCACCTCTCTTCTTGCAGGCTGATCCCCAGCAAGGGCCTGCCACGGCCCCGTCCGATGAGGGAGGACAACTTGGCCCTTGCCCAGGTGAGTTTGGGGAGGAAAGGCAAGCTTCTGCTGTGGCTGAGCTGCGCTCACTTGGCTCAAGTGTGGCCGGGCACGTGTGGCAGCCTGAGGGAGGATGTGGGCTGGGGTCCCAGAGCTTGGAGAGGCCAGGGCCAGGGCTGGGGTGGCTTGTCCCAGCACCACAGCAGCTCTCAAGAGCCCCTGAGCTGCAGTGACACTTGCAGCTGCTGGCTCCCTCCCTGGGGTTCCACACAGCTGCACACAGCACTGAAGGCATGCAGGGCAGGGCAGGGCAGGGCAGGACAGGGCAGGCTAGGCTGTGAGAGCACTAGCCTGGAGGTCTCCACTGAAGGCCTTTGGTTCTCTTTTCCTTTGCAGCAGGAGAGAGCAGTGGTGGCAGTGGCAGCAGCAGAAGGAGGAGGATGTGGCTGCCCTGGCCCTTTGCTCTGTGCTGGGGCTCAGCTGGGGCTGCCCTGGCTCCAGGGCAGGAGGGCTCCAGCTGCAGCAGGGTGCTCTCCGGGCAGCCCCTGGCAACCATCCAGGTAAGGCAGGGCCGCCCATCCCTGCGTCCAGCTGCAGCTCAGCTGGTGTCCCCAGTGCTGCATGTCCCACAGCCACGGGCCACCAGGCTCGCTCTTCAGCCGTGCCTCAGCCTTCTGCTGCCAGCCCCTTGGCTGGAGGCACGAGGCAAAGAGCCCAGGCTGGGGAAGAGCTCTGGCCCTGGCCACTGCTCTGGCACCAGCCCAGCTCCTCACACATGTCCCCACCCTCCTGCCTCTCCTGCAGGAGCTGCTGGCTGTCCTGCAAGGACCCACCACGGAAGGCATCCTCTGCAAAGCTGAGAGCACCATAGCATTGAGGGAGCTGCGGCAGGCCCTGCACCACGGCCTGCCTGTGAACATGGCAAGCCAGCCAGCGCTGCTGCTGGCCATCGTCCTCAAGGTGAGCCCTCCTGAGCTGCAGCTGCAAAGGCTTCTGCCTGGGCTGCCATTGGCTCCAAGGCTCACTGGCAGTCCATGGCCTTGCAGGACTTCCTGCAGAGCATCCCTGGCAAGCTGCTCATCATGGACCTCTACAAGGACTGGATGGCAGCGAAACAGATGGCCGGCACAGAGGACAATATCTCACAACCGAAAGCGTAAGCTTTAGTTGGCAGCAGCTTCCAGCTCTGCAGCAGCCACTGCTACAAGCCTGGCCCTGGCCTGCAAGGGGACGCTCTCCCTCTAAGGCTGTGCTTTTGGGCAACTCCTGGCTCTTGCCGGCTGGAAGTCCCATTTTGGGGACTTCCCTCACCTGGGATCAGGGCAAATCAGCAGCTGGGCAGGAGAGCCGTGCTTCCTTCTTGCGGCAGAGCAGGAGCCCCGACCACTGGCTGAGAGCTCCCGCAAAGCTGCACAACACAGCTGCCGGCTGCCCCTGCCTGGGGCCAGCTCCAGGGGCGCCTCTGGGCAACGTGGGCCTGCTGATGAAAGTTGCCTTCCTGTTCCTTCAGGGTGGCCATGAAGTTCCCCACTGCCGACCTGCTCCTCCTCAAGTGGCTGCTGGCACTGCTGCGCCACATCGGCCAGCACGAGTCCACCAGCTGAATGAGCTGCAGCAGCCTGGCCATCTGCCTGGGGCCAAGCCTGCTGAGCCCAGAGCAGGAGGAGCAGCTGGCCTTGGAGGCTCTGCTGGCTAAGAACAACAAGGTAATGGTGTCTCCAGCAGCTGGCTGCAGCCTTGCTGACCAAAGGCAAGTAGGCAGCGTGCAGGTGCCTGTGCCTGGTGGCCTCATGTCTCCAGGCAAGGCTGCTGCGGGAGCTGCCTGCAAGAGCTGCCCTGCAGCCAGCACCTTCCTTGCGTGCAGAGGCAAGGGGCTCAGCAGTGACGGCAAGGGCTGCTTGGCACGCTGTCAGGGCCCTGGGCTGATAGCAAGGCTTTCTTTGCTGTGTGCAGGTGAAGGCGCTGGTGGACTTCATGACAGACAACTCGGGCCACATCTTTAGGGACAAGACTGCTGGCCCGGAGGAGTCACCAGTGCCCACTGAGATGTGCACAGGTAGGAGCAACAAGGGAGGCTTGTCCCAGCCTGCCACTTGGGCTCCCAGAAAGCTCCCTGCGCATGCACAAGAGACAAGTGGCCTGGGGCTTCCCTGTGGCCTTTGCTTTCCACCTTCTTGTCTTCCAAGATGTCGTTTGACTGCACATTCTTTTGCTTCCTAGAACTGCACTGGGAAGAGCCAAGTGGCCCTGCAGGCAGAGCAGATGAGGAGCCCCAGGCAGAAGATTGTCCCCACTCATCTCCCTCACTGCCACAAAGCTGTCAAGAAGACGGCGCAGAGGCCACGCTGCTGGAGGCCCAAAAGGCACAGGTACGTCAGCTGCACAACGCAGGGCACCACAACCCGCCCAGGCGCGCAGCTTCTCGGGAGGCCAAGGAGCTGCTGTGCCTCCTGCAGACAGCCCATGTCTGGAGCCTTTCTTTCGCCTTGCTCGCTTGCTTCCCTTGCTTCCTTGCTGCCCCCGCACCAACACATGCTAGCGCTAAGGGGACAGCTTGCTTCTGCAAAGCTTTAGGCATGTGCCTCACCAACGGAGCGAATAATGGCAAATGGCAGCGACAGCGGGGCAGCTGTCAGCTCAAGGGGGCTTCTGCTGCCTTGCCAGCTCCTGCCAGCTCCCTCCAGCCTCTTTGGGGGACAGCTGTACTCTGCTGAGAGAAAGGGCGGACACAAAGCAGTGTCTTCTCTGCACAGCTATGGGGGCCATCTGGCAATGGCTCCCTTACTCCTCTGGCCTGTCTCTTGCTGCCTCTCACCTCCAGAATTTCTGCTTTAGGCACCCCCTCCACCTTTGACTCCCAGCAAAGAGGCCGAGAGCTCTGCAGAGGCCATGCCTACGGCCGAAGCCCTGAGCAGCCTTCCCGAGACAAGCAGGTAAAAGGGGCTCACTCACAGGGGCTCCAACAAAAAGGGACTGAGCTCGTGCCTCCTGCCTGTGCCCATCTAATGCAACTGCGCATGCCAAGCCTTGCAGGTTACCCCCAGGCAGAGGAAAGGAGGAGCAGGAAACAACGGCAACAAGAGGCCTGGGCCAGAGACGGAGAAGAGCAGCCCAAAAGGAAGAGGAGGAAGAGAGGCAGAAGGAGACGCCAGCAACGGGGGAGGCTGCGGCAGGCCAAGAAGGCCAGGTATGGATGTGCCAGGCCCTGCTGCCCGCCTTCCTCTCCACACTGCCCTAAGTCAGGCCAAGGCAGCGGCAAGGGCCAGCCAGGGCTGCTGCTGCCCAGAGCTTGGCAAGAGCTCCATGGCAGCGCTGCAGGGGCTCTGTGGCCCTTGGCTTCTGACATGGCCATGTGCTTGTACCTCTGCAGGAGGAGTGTTGTGCATGGGAGAAAGCAGCCCAGAGAGAGGCAGTGAAGACGAGGCAGTCATAATTTCTCTCTCTCTACTTTCCAAGTGTAGCTGCCTGGAGTTGCACTTTTGAGATAAGGTTTCCATCTCAAGGCCTCTATGTCAAAAGTTCTAGCTCCATGGCTAAGGAGGTAGGTGTCCTGCAACTTGGAGGGGTAGAGGCTGCTTTTTGCCCTCTTGCTCCACTCTGCTGCCTCTTCCCTTGCTCACGGGGCCACCTCTGTGCTCATGGCTAGTCGTGTTGGGCTGTGTCCAGGCTGGCAGCCAGGCCAGGCCGAGCAGCACTGTCAGCCCCAGGTGCCAGCTGCCCACACCTGACAGGAGCAGCGGGAAGTGCTGGTGGCAGCAGGCAGTGTCCCCCTCAGGGGCGCGGGGGCTCAAGGCTCCGGGGAGCCATTGAAGGGCTGGTGAGGCTGAGGGCCCCGGGGCTGCCCCAGGCGACAGTGCCACTGAAGGCACGGTGCTGCTGAGCTGCTGAGCTGCTGCTGCTGCTGCCTGTGGCACCGAGGGGACAGTGAGGCTGTGGGGGCTGAGAGGAAGCAGCGGGGCTGGGGGCTCTGGGGGAGCTGAGAGCAGTGGCAGCGGAGTCTCAGTGGGCTGGGAAGAGGCATGGGCAGAGAGGGCTGGCAGGGCTCAGGCCACTGGGGACACTCAGGGCATTGGCAGTGCTGTGGGTGCTGCTGGGCTTGACAGCTTTGGAGGGGCTGGGGAGGCTGTGGGTGTGCTGAGGCTATGGCGGGGCTGAGGGCACGCTGCGAGTGACTCAGCGTTCCCTTTGCTTCCTACATCTCCGTCTGCTCAACAACATTTCCACAAGGGCTGCTCTGTGCAGGACCGAGCGACCGAGGGGGAGGGAGCGTGGGGAAATGGGCCAGGTTCCCTCTGGACCTTGTGCTAGCCCTGTGCATAGCCAGGTATTATTGTGCCTGTACATTGTTACGTCTCTGCAGGTCTTGAGTTCTATTTCAAGATGGATAGAGTTGTGGAGCTACACCTGTGTCTTTAGTCACACTGAGATGTAAATTTCCATCTGTACTTTGGTAGTTGTAGAGTTACGTATCGATTCCCTCTGCGTATAGCTCCTTTGGTTCAGAACTCAGTCTATTTACATCTATTTATGGATGAAGGTCTTTGGAAAGAAGCATCGAATTGTAGTTTCCTTCCATCTCTGGGATTGCAATTGGAAAGTGCAATGGATGGTTGTGACTTTAGAGACAGAGTACAGTATCTGTACAGGCGCCACTTTGTAATGCTTCTATCAGACATGAGCTGGTGTGAAATGAAAGGGATCTTTGGATCTTTCCATGTAGACAGCAGAGATGGAACAATATGCAGTAAGTGTGTAACAGCACTTGTTAATCGTATGCCAGAAGCATGGGTGGAACTGATGCCTAAAAGAGAAGCCAAAACAAATTTATTCAACGCCTTCGAGGTACATTCGGGCAAACGAATGTCCCCCCAGGGAGTACAGCCAAAATGGATGACCAGTCACGAGCCCTTCATTTTTTCCAAGTTCTGTCCCATTAGCATATTGGCCCTTAATTCTCCAATTGTACCCTCCGGTGATGAGGTTCACTACCCAAGGCCTGCCCCCCTCCATCTTACAGTTGTTTACATATTTTCAGGCCCCAAGGCAATGAATATGTCCTTGAATCTTTATTCAGAGAGCCTTGTTTTGGCTAAAGGTGCTGAGAACAGAGCAGTTTAGCACCTAGTAAGAAGCACTAAACTGCAGCAAGTTGCAGATGCATTAAGAGGAAAAAAAGCTAGAAATATTCAAAGGCATCAGAACGAGCTGGAATAAATTCCCTTTTTCAGCTGCAGTTGGCTCTGGTGCACTCCTCTCTAGGCAGCACCGTCGGAGCAATGTGTGATCAGGGAAAGTTTGAAAGTGAAATGGCTGTTGATTTTTGTCATTGGGAGCAATTAGCAGATGAGTATCTTGGGATCCAGGAGGATTTTGGCCAGGAGGGGTGACAGGGGCTGTAGGGAGACAGGCTGGCATGCCCCAGCCATCCGCCAGGCGCAGCAAGGTGGGGCAGGAAAGTGTCCAAGGCTTTGGGTAGGCGGAGAGCCGGACATTGCGGCAGAAGGCGCTGCAGGGCCTGCTAAGGAAAGCTCTGCTTGCCATTGGGAAAGTGGGCCAAGGCAAGCGAGCCCCAGTCCCAGAGGGCATCTCACTTCTTTCAGGATATCCCAACCCAAAGCGCTGTGTGCTTCTAGGGCAGGGATGATAGACCAGGCCTCTGCCCCGGGGGATGCCAGGCAAGCCACCTACCCCTCACCGCTTGCCTCTGCTGTCTGCAGCCAGGGCACCACCCTGCGCCCACGGCTCTGCCTGGCCCTGGACCAGCTGTGGGTGCTGAGTGGCGGCGAGGAGGCAGTGCTGCTGAGAGAAGAGCGGCAGCAGGAAGGCAGCCACAAGGATGCCACCTCCATCATCCTCATCTGGACCAGCGGCTCCTGCGTGGCCACTTTTGGGTGAGTCGTGCTGCCACGTGTCTTGGCAGGGCAGCAGAGTTAGGCAGCCATAAGAAGCAGGAGGCCTTTGGCAGCCTTGCCGTGGCCTCTGGCCTGCGTGCGGGACAGGAGCAGGGAGTGGCCTGCGTCCCCCAGAAAGCTTTGGCTCCCCAGAAAACAAGGGCAAAAGCCGCTGCTCCGGCAACTCACAGGTGGCCAGGGCTTGGGCAGCACCTCCGTCCTGCTCCCTTGAATGACATCATGTTTATGACCCTGCAGTATGATGATTTCTTAGGTTATGAAAAATACTACAAGTTCTGTTTAACTGCATTCTTCTATGGGAAAAAAAATATTTTTACCAAAATTAGAGCAACCAGATTCTTGGTTTTGCAATTTTTAATTTTTTTTCTTCCTTCATGCTATATTTCATTTTCTTTTCAAACATGCCTATGTATTTTCACTTTCTCTCTGGCTGGGTTACATTACCAGCCAAAAAACACTGCTTTTTTTTGCTTTTTTTTCCAATCCGGGGCTGAAAAGACCCATCACTGATAAGCTCCCCACTCTTTGTGGAAAACCAATTGACTCTTCAAATCAAAATGTCATTAGTGACCGCTGGATAGTCAATCTGTAGCTCATCCAGGAGTAGGTGAGCTGTGGAAGACATGACTGGACTTCTGCTTCATTTCTGTATCTGCTAAAATCCCTTTTTTTAACCCAGTCTTAACTCATTCCCCTGGAGTGATCAGCAGGGGTCAGGTCCCCTTATCTTCCATCCTCCTGTCTGAGAGGCACAGCAAATGAACCGAACAAAAATCGGTTATGGCTCACATATACTAGAAAATTACCTAAGGATTACATGAGTGTCAAACCACCAATGTCCTCCCAACCACTTCAGCCAAGAATCGAGTTAGGTTAGGGTTGATCTGGCAAGTCTCCTCCGAACCCAGCAATTGCTACACTATGCTGCTGTTACACGTGCCCCAGTGCCATATCACTACAGCAAACCGCAAATTTCAGAAGTGTAAAAATTTTGACAATTAGAAAATGATTCTTTCACAGGCACGTATGTTCTTGCTCTTGACTTGTAGTGATTGTTAGAGCATGCCCTGCATGTATTTGTACTAATGCAAAGGGGTCTCAAGTTGAAGATCTTTCCAACAATTGGCTTCACAGGATTAACCATATTTTGTACCTTCCTAAACTTCTTAAATTAAGTGTATTTCCTTTAAATCTGTTTGTATCTCTTCTTATCCTTTACTATAAAAAATGATCATTTGGAGTGCACAGTATATATAGTTACTGCTTTTATGCTGCTTTTTTTTTAGCACAAGCCAACAAATCTTTTCTGTTTGCTGACGTACAACAGTCCTAACACATTATCACTTTGAGAAAGGAAGATCAAAACTGATTACAGCATTTCACATGAGGAATTCTCTGTATATCCTCCCATATACAGAAGGGATATTTTTACTGAAACATTCATAAATAACTATACAATTTTTTCTTCTTGATTAAGTTAACTTAATGCCCAAGACTGGGGAAAAGTGGTAGGACTGTTTTTCCAGCTTGATTTCATAAGGATATTTCTTCTAAACAACAACAGCATCTGACTATATATGAAACTATTTTTGATTCTTTTTTCCATTACCCTTTTAAACACATTTTAATGTTATTTCAGATTGCTTCTTTCAGCATGCCTTCTTTTACCTCCACCTCTTGTCAGTGCATCTAACTTCACTGGGTCTCCCTGAGTTGCTCCACAGTTTTCTTTGATTTTGCCTA
Organism: Acanthornis magna; assembly: GCA_036785705.1. Lineage (NCBI taxonomy): Eukaryota > Metazoa > Chordata > Aves > Passeriformes > Acanthizidae > Acanthornis > Acanthornis magna. The sequence continues at coordinate 2,381,079 of JAWUZG010000141.1, read as the reverse complement.
ACCAATATAACTATGTATTATCTGCAAAATCCACTTTCTCATTGATCACATATTTTTATGCAGTAATAGATAAATATCTATCATTTCTGTGCCACGAAAGGGCTTCTACAATGCTGAAAACAATCCAGGAACCATTGCTTTGCAATCGCTCAGCCAATTGCTTATCCAAGCCAGTCATACACCTCTAATCCAGTGTGCAGTTAGTTTCCAGAATATAATCTTAACAGAGATTTCGTCAAAGGCTTTTGAGTCAATAATTATAACTGACAGTGATCCATTGTACACAGTTTGGAGGCCTCAAAACCAATTATCTGTGACTGTAAAGGTATGCTTCTTGCAAACATGGATGATTTAGAAACAGGGATGATTTAGTATTCTATATTTTGTCACTATTTCAAAATACATACATGATGGCACAAAGAAAGCTCACTGAAATAAAATTTACCTACTACCTTTGAAATAAATTTAAAAATTACTATTTTACTGTCTGAAAATTGTACTAATACTAGTTCTGTTGAGATTAGTCTCTCTTTCTAATAATTCTTTTGTATTTTTAATGAATTATTGGATGATTGTTATGAAAGACTAAAGCATTAAAAAAAAATTCCACAAGTTCTCAGTCACTCTTTCCCAAATTGCAATAGAAGTGTTTCCCCTTTTTCCCCACTACGTACACAACCTGCAACACTAACTTTAGAGAGCCACAGCTGCAGTTCTTTGATTCTGTCTTGGGCCATTTTTCCCACAGAGGTGGAGCCATAATGGCACAACTCCACACAAAATGCTTCAGGGGCAAATCCAGGCGGAGTGTAAAACTGGTGTTGCCCAGGTCTAGCATTTTTGTGAAGGCTTGCTGCCCTGCTCCATTTCTGAGTGAACTAAGCCAGAGACAGCTGTCCCACTGGCAGCAAATAGGCTACAAGAGGAACCCTGCTCCCTGGTCAATATGTTCCCAAGTACCATTCTGCCAATTTGTCCCTTTTTTATATAGAACTGCTATGAAAAGCCATGCTATGATTTGAGGTGGGATAAAATCATATTGTATTAATATAAAGTCTATGTGGAAACAGTTTTGTTATCTTTCTGTGTTAACAGCAAGGAAAATAATATAGACTGATAGGCTGACAGTTTTCTGAGATTTTCTCTACAAAATTATTAGCTCACTCTAATTCTTTGACTTTCATTGTATGTCTGATGGCATTGTATCCTCTAAAACGAAATATACTTTTTGGCCCTTTGCATAGGTAATCTAAAACCTTCAATTTCTGAAAAATTAGTTTTACTGGAGCAAGGGAACTTCTGAATTAAAAAGCTCAGATTGAAATTAAAACATCACAGGTCCTGGGATGACAGAACTGACCATGAATAGTAATCTATTGACACAAGTAAAAGAATCGACAGATCTTGCAGGATTACCATCAGTCATCTCAAACCATGTAGAACTTAGCATGGTTAGATTACATGTTTGTTGACCTAAGGGTTTAGAGAGCTCCATGTCCATCCAGAGGCAGTCATACACTCACTCCAACGTAGCAGGCATGACTACAAGATGTGGTATGTTCAATGAAATAATAAAATATGCTATCTTTTCAAATCCGTAAGAAAAATAAGAGCATGACACCCTTTTATTGAACATAAAATGTCTGGTGAAGTCAGTATTAACTACAGCTTTTACAATCTCTTGTTTAAATTCTTAAAAATATAGTAGAGGAGAAATAGGTTACAGAGAGCAAACAGCACAGGGACTCTCCATTTTATATCCTACAGATAGATCAGTTTTGCCTTCAGTAAGGACATGTCTGTTATTTTCGAGTCCTAATGAGCCACACAATAGAGACATTAAGTAGGTAACACATTAGTTAAATCAGAAGCTTTTTGCAGGAATATAGTGGTCTACAGGAAGGAAAACTTTAACCATATGTTTTTCAACAAAATTAAGTATTTCGCACACGTTTATTTAAAGTTATGAATTTGCTGCAACTTACTTTTGCCTTCCTTTGTATTATGTAAAGAACTGTCAAAATCCTCTTTTCACAATTCTCTCTTGTATGTCTTCTTGTAGTTTATTAGACAGCACTGCAACTCTGTAAACCATTGAAAGTTTAAAAACCAATATATCCTAATATTCTCGTTGATATTTTTAAAAAATTGTATTACACTCCTCTGTATATTTTTTTCTGAAATGTGCTCTAATAGCACTAAAAATTTCTGTTCAAAAGTGGCATCTAAAATGCCAATATACTGCCATATTCCTATTCTTACAGAGTCAGACTTTTGAAAAGACATGATTATGATGAGCCACATATGTGTGACTTGGAGCAAATATTTTTTGACAATGGCTAAGTATTTTTAGTTTGGAGAAATGCAATTATTGTCCTTCAAGTTCAGTCACCACTCTTCAGTCTGGTTTGGGGATGTGCTTTTTTCTTTTTAGAACAATACTCTCTCATGAAATATTCTTAAAGTACTTGGATGATACTGCACTACAACTTGAGAAATCAAAAGAATCTGTCAGTTTACATCACAGAAGTCAACTTATTATGGATAATTATAAAGGTACACAATGTCAAGGCAACTCATTATAGTGTCAATGTACAAATGTCACCATTTTAAAATTAGAAATAAACAAAAATAGATAGTAACAAAAATAGTTCCTACACTAGCTTTTGACTCTTCAAAGATTTTAAGCTACTTAGGGTTACAGAGGTTTGAGCAATGACACACAAATAAACATTACGGTAACATTACCACAGACTCTGAGAGCCGTCCTCTTTCGGCTAGAGACTGTGTCCAGTTTGGGCACAAGTGTTTTTAAAATCACAGGGAGCTTCTTGCAGGCAGTCAGTGGTCAGAGCTATACTAAGTGCTGTTCGGGTTTGCTTTCAGGATTCCGCCTGGTATGACAGGATTCCTTTGAAAGTGAGAGTACAATAACCCTGATTGTCTTGATCTCAGTCTCTCTGTTGGATGATTAAAATAGGATTTATAGAGACAGCCTAACCCAGTGCCGACTGCAGTTGGTAAAAACTCTACAAATTGAAATATTTAAATATTTAAATATAATTAAGTTCAATGGAGGAGGGGGGGGAAGAACAAAAGGAGGAAGGGAGGAAGGGAGGAAGGGAGGAAGGGAGTAAGCGACTGCAGGATGATATTTCTAAACGTTCCAGACTTCACCATGAGGGCTGGGACTACAAAAATGAAATCTCATAGGGAGGAGCAGTTATGATTTCATTACATTCAGTGGGAATGTAATAAGGAGACACTTGGCTGGTAATGGCTATGCTTGTTCTTTAGAAAAAATGTCTTGATCACTGAAGAAGATAGTGAATGGAATTGACTGAAAGAAAAAATTTAGGCAGAAAAACATGCGAAAACCTGAGGCTGATCAAAGTAAAGAGAATCAACTGCTTCTATTTCTCCAGAAATGTAAAAGAGGAAAATAGTAAAAGAACATTACAAGGAAGCATAAAAGCAAAACTTTTTTTTTTTGGAATGCAACTTAAGAAACAGGAAAATACATGGCTATCATCAAAAGGTAATAGTTAGAAAGTGACTAGAAACATACAGAGGAATAAGGGAGGTGGCAAACATTAAAGTAAAAATCTTAAGTGGCAGGGGAGATGAAAATTACTGCATCACATATATTCCAATGGAAGATCCTTTGGTCAAATAATCATTACCTGAAGCTTTTGCAAATCAGATTTTAATTCCCTCGATCTCCAAAGAGTGACACCCTTGTGTAGCTTTATATTCATCAGTAGCAAAATCTTCTGGCTTCAGGAATTTTACAGCCCCACGTGAACTTATGCAAGTACATATTTACAGAACCAAAAGAAAATGGAGGAAGTAGGAAACAAGTGTGTTCTATACTGTCTTTGGAGAAACAACTTTTGCAAGAGTTCAGGTGTCTGATGTTAAAGTAGATGCAGGGCGTGATGGTTAAGGTGCATTTAGAGCATTGCAAACGATGTGAGAAGACTAATGAGTCATCAGATAGGGTATTAGTGAAGAACGGGGTTTCTTTCTGAAGTAATTCCATATAAACTAACAAATACCTTCCCATGATACCTGTGTTACTGTTTGACTTGGTGAGATTAAAAGCAACTACCAAAGGAATTTCTTTGCCTTAATCACTAGATTTAAGTTTCTTACTATGGTAATAGCATTTTAAACCTATTTAACACGTAAAGCAAATAATGCTTCATCCTAAACGGATCAGAAAAATCAGATTATTATTGAAAGGAAAAATAGAAGTAATGATGCATGAATGCTTTCCAAGGATCAGAGGCAGAAGATAAAGCTAAGGTTTCAAGTGGGCTTGACATGATGCCAGAGATGGAAGTAGGCTTAGGAATGAGCTTCTGCTGCTGCACTTCAGCCACCGAATGGTTGGTGACCAGGGATGCTGCCAGCCTGCCAGGGAGGCCAGATGGGCAGGGCATGGTGAGTGGGAAAACGGTCAAAAGTCAGGCATGGTGAGAGAGCAAGAGGTGTGGGAAGTATTTAAGCATTGGGGAAAGGTTTGGAAAGGCTTAGACAGCAGAGAGATTTGCAGGGCCTCCACTCCTGTCCATGAATATTCTGCTTCCTGTGGGTGTTCCCATTGCAAAGCACCAGGAGTGACCTCCTTCCATGGTGTGCCTGCAGGAGCAGGAACCTCTTCAGGGACCCACAGAATGATACAAAGCAGGAGGAGAAGGATGGGCAGCAGTTTGGAAGGAGTTCTGCTGAATTCTTTCACTCCTCTGCATGGGAAGCCATTCTTAGGGAGGAAGGAAATAGACTCATCTTTCCATGGAGACCTGCTTTCAACTCTCTTTATTCAAGACTGGTTTGCTGTGGATTATGGAAATGTGCAAGGCACAAAGGGTTAAAATGGATCTGAAATCATGTATGAATCAAAGATTCATGCAGCATCTCACTCATGTTACAACACGGGGCAATGACAAAGGTACTAGCCACATTAAGCATCGAGTTTTACTTTGCCTCCAGTGTCCTCATCAGGTCCATGAAAAGCAAGTACATATCTGCCATTCTGGCAAGGTAACCACTATGGCAGAAAACTGTTATTTTGAAATTTCCAGTGGTCCCTCCACCATTCTCTCTGAGGCTGCTATCTGCTCATTTGCTTTCATTTCAATATGCTGGGTTTTTGGTTTTTGTTTGAGGTTTTTTTCCTAGCTGCAACCTTGGCTGTGACTAATTCAGTAAGAAAGAAAGCCAGCAAAAATTTATCATTTGCTCTCTTCTGTTGATTTGGACAAACAATACCAGTCTGCAAAAGTTTCCATCATCAGACTCAGAATTGTAATTTCTCTTTTTCATTTTCAGTGACATTTTGTGTCAAACCTGTCACAAACTGCCCATGGTGTTTTGAAGACAAAACTGCAGTAATGACTTTGGAAGAGCATGACATCCACATAATATTGTTAACTATCCATGATGTTACCAGCTGCATTTGCCCATTGTTGCTGATACTTAACCTTTCCTCTCCTTCTAAAACTTGAAAGTGTTTTTCAAATATATGTTACAGCATGATCAAACAAATTTAGATAAGGCTGTGGTGAACGTGCTGTGGTGGGAGTCACCATTTGCCTTTTGAGTGTGGGAAGAGTAACAGGAAAATAAGAATAAGAGAACAGCTACAAAACCTTCCCAAGACAACTCATTAAGAGGCATCTCATCTGATGCAATAACTTCCACTGTGGTTTAGAACAAAGCAATCCATAACCTCCTTATTTAAACCCTAAACCAGACTGTATTAACACACGCAAATATTATTCAAAGCTTTCTGACACCCCTGGAACTCTCTTCTGAAAGGCTGATGTTTCTACTTCTGAGGACTCACGTGACTCCTGCTCCATGCCAGAGGGAGCCTTGGAAAACACCTAAGAAAAAAGAGAATTTCACAGAAGAGGGGCTTTCTGAATGAGAGGTTGTAAAGACAAACTTCTCCATGGTCTTTCACCAGCCAAAAAAAGTAAAATTTTTGCTATTTCTTTTTACATAGACACTTCAAATATGTATGCATGTATGTATGCAGATTGAGCAGCAGGAAAGCATGAGATGCAGTAAACTGCACAGATCTCAGAAAGGGGAGAGTGTATTTCATGTCGGTCACATTGGTCTTGTGAGGCAGCCTCCCATATGTTTTCAAGAGTGAGAGAAGCTCAGAGGAGGAAGCTAGGCAATTTTCAATGAAACATACAACCATCTGCACTGACCTCTTTTTCCTCTGTGAAACCTTTCTCCTACTGACAGGCCAAACTTCTACAACCAAGAAGTTTCGTTTTCACAGGGCATTTCAGACCTGCTCATGGTGGGAACCATATTAATGCTTCACTTAGCAGCTTTTAACAACAACTTCTTAAAAGGTTGTATTTTCTGCATATTCATTAATAAATAATTGCCTCGTACTTTAAGTTATCATGCAATTGTAAAATATCTCAAGTTGGAAGGGGCTCATAAGGATCACTGAGTCCGGCTCCCTGCTCCACTCAAATCTGCCTAAAACTAAAGCATGTGACTAAGAGCATCATCCAGACACGCCGTGAATACTGCCAGGCTTGATGCTGTGACCACTTCCTTGGGGGAGCCTGTTCCAGTGCCTGTTAAGATGCAATTACTGAGATATGCCTCCGCCCAAATTAAGGTGCAAATGAGAAAATATGCCAAAGTCAATAGTATGGATTTAATTGAACAATAAAATGTGAGGTGGAGAGACAGAAAAAAATGGAAAAGAGAAGGGGGAGAGAGTGAGACCGATCAAGCAGAAGATAGTCACCACTTGTGGATCTGGTGGCATCCTATTGGTCCTTAATCACCCTGGGCTTCTCAGTGGTGGGAGTCCTGAGGTCATTAAAATTTTTTCACTATTTATACATTTTAGCAAACAAAGTAACTAATTAATTAATGTTCACTGTTGTTATGTCCCAGTCTGCTTGGCGGATTTAGGGAAGTATTGTTTGGTTTACTCTGGACAGTGTGCAGGAGAAACAACAAAATTCTCAGGACGTTCAATAACAAACTTTAGAACATGACGGTAGAATAAGGTCCTTGGCAAATTTTAAAATATAGCCATTTTGGTTAGAAATGTTGCAATATAAAAGCATAAAAATAATACTTAAGGAAATGTATAAGGTAAAGGAAAGAAAGAGAAAGAAAGGATAAGAGTAAAAAGGTACACGGTCACCACCGGCGGATTCTATGACAAGATTTGACAGTTGCCAGTTTTGTGTCCATTGGCTGAAGTGTTGATCACAGTCTTGTCAAAGTGATGGTCACAATCTTGATCCATCAGAGGTGGAGGAAGCCCCTGAAACACAAAATCTGGTGGGTTAATATAGGCTCAGGCTTGGTGAGAATTCTCAGCTACCTCCTGTGGGGTGGTGACTTTTACACTGGATAACGTCATGCTGTGGATCAAGGGATGCTTTGGTAATCTTTGATGTTTTATGATAATCTCTGACATCCATGCAGTATCAGTTGAGTAAATTATGGCCCATTAGAAGGCATGAAGACCATCAGACCTACTGTGAATATCCTGGTGCTTCCCTGGAGGGGAGTCTTCACAGCTGAGCCACTTGTGTGTGGACACTGGCGTGATGAAAAGCACTATCCCACCTTGCAGGATTTGCCTCTTATCAGTCTCTTCCCTTACCTTGTTCAACACCCAGCTGCTGTCTCTGGTGATGGGTGTGCACCTCTGCAGATATGCAGTCACTGCAAATGACAGATTGTTTGAGTCATTAACTGTTAACATTCCAGTCTCTCACAACTGGTTGCACAGTTTTCTTATGATATTGGTTAAATGATGCCCTCACTACTCATACTAATTAGTCCCACACTCAGTCTTTCTCTCCTTTTGCATTAGTGGCTTGCGAGTTGAAGTCACAATCTCCCCCTGCTAGAATTACCTTTTACCCATTCAGAGCTGATTTCAGCACAGTTGCTGAGCTGGCTTTCCTTGTGGCTACATTCTTTATGGCAATTATTCTTCTCCCCCAACTTTGTTAACCTCCCCCTTGGCCTGAGATAACACTCAGACAACAGTAACACCTTTATCTTACATCACGTTCCCTTCACAGTGCCAAGTTTCAGGTGTCCACGGAGGCACAGTTGGTGGTGTGGGCTTCAGTGGTTGCAGGTGCAATCTGTCCCATAGCTTGAGGGGATCTTTGACCATATGAGCAGTTGCTTCTTTACACATTTTGCCACAGTGGGAATATTTGTCTGGATCCGTTACTCAGGATGTGCTAGCCAGATCTCAGTAACACGAGGTTCAGAGTTGGTGCCATCCAGTTGCTCCCATCTGTCCTTATCTCACAGCAAAGTCCTCCTGTAGTAACAGTGTTTGAGACAGGGAACTGTGCTCTAAGTCCTTACAGCACCCAACCACACCCTCAGTTAAGAATATTTTCCTAATGTGCAACCTGAACCTCCCCAGCTGCTGGCCCCCATGAGGTTACCCCTCACCTGCCCTTCTCCAGGCTGAACAAGCAAATTTACCTGAACTGTTCCTTGTAAATCTGGCCCTTGAGGTTTTTTGCCCTCATAGTGGACACACTCACACCGTTTGATGCCCTTCTTGTATGTATCCTACTTTCACGGTTTTTCTAAATAGGATAAGGTTGCCCGAATAAAGAGGCTGGAGCAGAAGGGTTGCACAGGTGGCACAGGGCTGTGTTAGAAATTCCAGATGGAGAACTGGGAATTTTGTATGAAATGCCGGTGAGCCATCAGCATCCCTTCTGCATGAACCAAAGAAACTAATTCTGCTAACATAGTATGACCCAGGTTGCTTTAAATTGTTTGGTTTGTTGGGCATATTTTTAGCTCAGATGTTGGCTGTGCTGTGAAAGGGCACAAGAGCAGGCAGGACCAGGGATTTCCCTGTCCATGGCAAGGGTAGGGAATGGCTATAGGAAGTGAGGTGGAGGGGGGGGTGGGTGGGGCAGTGGTGGTATGTGGCAGGTACGTGTGATCTCTTGTACAGGAGGAATGTGGACTTTGCACCAGGTACATGCAACATGCAGGAAAGGGTACAGATTTGGGATGCAAAAAATCAGAAAATTACCCCAGGCCAACATAACACTCTGGGAAGGGCTTATTTTGAGGAGCAGCCAGCACCCCAGCTCTGGAGCATCTGGCCAGCATGGGATGCTGAAGAGAAGAAACAGACAAAATTTGAGGTAATGGACACCAAAGTTCACAAGGCATGGAGTGGTCCTGGGCACCTGTGGCTAGGAAACAATTACTGCAAAAAAGCTGTGCATAGTTGGAGCCTGTCTTTTAACCGTGCTGGAAATCTTGCATTGTCTCACTGTGAGACTTTGAGAAGATTTAACCTCTCTGCCAACTTTCAAGTTCCTAACTTGGAGCAGCTCAGCCTCAGTGTGGTACTGCAAGGATAGCTAGTTAACAGTTATAAAACACTAAGCACTGTATGGAAGATAAAAGAATTAACAGAAAAATCTGAATAAATTAATTGAATAAATAACAAGGAAAACAGTATTTACTAAGAGTATTTACTAAGGTGCTTCATTCACCTTGTCAACTCTATTGGCATGCTTTTTTGTCCATCTGTCATTTATTTTCACCGTTTGTGAGCTCCTTGAAGAGGACCTGTGCCTGTCCTCAGCACTGCCACAAGAACACTCTACCAAGTATTGTGAAATTACTGTCACAGCTATTGGAAGTGTACCACCTTTCACACTCAAACATCTTCGTGAGGTTCTGAGTGTCCTCCTTCTCCCAGGACCTCCATGAGGTAAGGAAGCACTCCCCTGTTCATCTCATGCAAGGACACATGATGAAAACCTGGAAATTATGTCAGAGCAAGGAAACCTCAGCAATCCCAAAGCCCAGGTGGGGTGGCATGTTTCAGACATGCATTTGGCACCCAAAGAGTTTGCACAAGGCACTCACAAGGTACCTGTGACAAATTCCCCTCAAATTCAGTGAAGGACACTTCACATCCTTCCATCCTTAAGAAGATGCCTTTGCATCTTCGTAATGGGCAAAGCATTGAGCCTGGCGGAGTGGGGGTATAAGCCCAGGCTCCACCATTGTCATTCAGTGATCCTCCATGTTTAGCAAACTTGAGACTTCTCTGGCTCTGAGAGGCCACACTCAGAGGGAGGTTCTGGTCACACATCTGCTGTCCAGGAAAGCTCAAAGGGTCTCAGTTTTAACCCCTGTTTATAGAGCCACAAGAAAGTGGGCTTCAGTCAATAATTTTTCATGCTGGCTGCAATTTGGGTCAATAATTTTCTTTGAAATTTTGACAGCAAAAATGTTTGTTCTACTTCGGTTGTTCTTCAGGCAAGAAAAATAAGTTTACAAGGCTGTTCATTAAAAAAACGGAGCTCATTAGACAGTACTAGTTTCTGGGAACAGACTGCTTTTGATAAGCTCAGGAGGAGCTCTGCCCAGGTGCTGTTTGTGAAGATTGAGGTCTAACTGAGCATTTGTCAGACCTTAGTGCGGCCCCAGGAGAAGTGCGGGGTATGCACACTGCAGGTACACATATGCATATTTCTGTTGTTGCGTAAATAAATTAAAATTAATTACATAAAAATCTTCATCAGAGACAAGTTCTTTGAGTTCTTTAATGCACTTTCCTCATGACAGACACCTGAGGATAACATCATTTTGTATCAATTAGGCTTACTGCAGTAAAAATTTAAACCAAGATGATTTTTTTCATTTCTTCAGTTCTCATTCCTGTTTCTCATACATGTTTCTTCAACTCAGCTGAGAAATAGATTCTGAACTTTGTTTATCTGTGGCTTTGTATTTACTAATAAAATGTGGAGGATGGCCCCTTTTCCTCCCAGTCTAATGCTTCCCATCTTCTCATCCCTTAGAGAAGAGAGCCTCGCCTGGCGGGCAGGTAGTCTTCCTCTGCCCCCCAGGCTGACGCTTCTTATCTTCCCCCCCTTTAGGGAAGAGAGCCTTGCCTGGGTGGGAAAGGACTCTGAGTATGCCTCCGCCTCCCAGGCCAGCTCCGTCCATCTTGGGAGCTGTGCCCAGGCCCTGGGGGTGTGGATCAAGGCGTGCTCAGGGTTTGGCTCTGCCCATCCCTCCAGACTCTTCTCCACCGTTATGTATATCATTGGTTCTTTTGAATTGTACCCCTCCCCTTTGCGTTCGGATTGGTTCATGTATGCCTGCACCGCCCTCTCCCTCTTCCCTCATTGGTCAACCCTTTGCCTACTTAACCGGGTGCTCCCAGGCATTCGGAGCCATTTTGCCATTTTGTCCTCATGCCAGCTACGGACATGGCCCGCCTTCCCCTGCTTTCCCTCCTGACCACCGAGAACCCTCTACCCTAATAAAGGAGAGCTTGGGCAGGAGTCTTCCTCCCACCACCCTTCGTCTCGTTGTTTTCTTCTATTTCGGTCTGCAACAATTAACTAAGCAGCACTTTACAGAATTTGTTATTCTGCTGTCAAAACCATTAGAAGAGCATTAATGCATTGTACATAGTATCATATATTGGCTTTGCCTTTTTTCCTGATTTTAATGCAATTTGGTGTCATTCTCATGGTTTGCAGGTATATCTAATATTCCAGGTGTTCTACACATTGTTCACAAAAGAAGACTGAAGCAGCAAAGGATGATCCGGCCACCCACCACAGGTTCAGCTGTGAGGAGAAACAACCCCACAAAGACATACTTAACTTCCAGGCTTATTTCTTTTCAGCTCAGAAGTGAAAATTCCCCCATGAAGGAGATTTACATGCTCTTCTTCCTTGTCCAGGTCACTCTTGATGAGCATTGGTGAGCAAGCACCAGCCAGCCACAGCACAGACATGGGGTGGCAGCTGTAGGTGGGATGGGGGAACCCAAGAGCCTGGGGCACCTTCCAGCTTCCTGTTTGGGTGATTCAGTGAGTTGTGGAGCTGTGCAGCAGGAAAATGACGTAGATTCAAGTCCAGATGGGCAGCAGATGCTGAAAACTCTCCCTTCCTTTTGCTGGCCCTTTTGGGCTGAGTTTTGCCTCAGGGTTTATGTATGTCCCTAATAAAATATTGAGGCAAACCAAAAATTTTCTTCTGAGAGCACTCAGAGAAGCTGAAGAGCACTGAGAAGCTGAAGGGAAAGAGCCTTTTGGACATCTACCACTGGGATGTGACGAAGGATGCTATGCAGGTCAGTCCCACAGAGACCCAGGAAAAATTTAGTGAGTTTGCTGTTCCCCTTGGCGGTGTGAGAGCCTCCTCCTAGTGCTCAAGCATTTTCATCCTGAATCACTACAGGAAGCAAAATATGGGCACGGGGTGAAGACCCCAAATCATATAAACATTAGTGGGTGTCCCATCTAAGCCAATGTCAAATTAACATTCAAACCTGGCCCCCACTAGGAGAAGATGAATCTATTGCCAGTCAAAAATAGAGGATACTGGAAAAAACAAACAAACTAACAAAATCCCAAAACTCTACCTAAAATACTTTTCCCTTACCCTCTCCTGCTACCAAATTCACTGATGCACTCAGCTTTGGCCATGGTGGGTCTGCCTGGGAACTGAATTTGGCTGTGCTTGACACAGGCACAGCTCTTGCTGTCTTCCCACAGAAGCCTCTCCTGCAGTCACACAAACACAATACATAGACCCAATTCAATTGTCTTTCAAGCTGTGTTGCTGGAAGCCCCTGGCTGCCGTGGAGCACAGCTGCCCTCTTCCACAATATGAACGAGTGGGCAGCTGCTCACTGCGCAGATGTCAAAGATGTGGTGTAAATCAAATCTGAGTCGGCAGCTTTGCAGCCTACTCCTTTGCTAACTGCTCAACAAAGCCATAACTCCCAGCATTGTTTTCCAAGGAAAATGTAGATTTTAATTTTAATACATTTTCCTCACCCAGAAAATTCTCCCTCTCACACACATGCTTAGTCAATTAATCTTGTTTTAGAAAAGACAGCAGATGAGGCTATTCCAATAGTTATGTCATTTTACAGTGTGGAAAAAGATTTCAGTTTTCTTTGGAACAAGACTCTTTCTCCCATTTTCTCTGAGGGAGTGTGGTTTACTGATTTCTCTTACTGACAGCCTTCACTCCATTTTCTCTCCTAGACGCCAGTCATGCTGCCAAGACCAAGCACAGAAACTGCATGCCTGGCTCTCTTAAGTTACATGTGAATTTAATTTAAGGGATCATTAGCACAGAACCTTTGTGTCCTACTGTAATTACTGCTCAATGCACTTAGGCTGCTGCCAGTTTGCTCTCACTGCAAAAGTAAACCTCTGAATTGTTTTCTTTGTGTTTTCTTTCAAAGAAAAGAAATCAGCCCAAACTTCTGCTATATCATTTGAAAACAGGTTCTGTGCTGTGGGAGCACAGACAGAAAAACACCAAGAAATGGTCTGGGTACTATGTGTAGAAGGCACAGACCCCACACCTGAAATTCTATTTAATACTAATGTTTACTTTCTTACCAGTACCGTTCAATATCTTTATCAATAACATGGATATGGTGGGATCAAGTGTGCCCTCAGCCAACCTGCAGATGACACCAAACTGAGTAACGCTGCTGACACAGCTGAAGGATGATTATGAGAGGATGGTAAGACTGGTAAAACACTGAAACAGTGTTACCCAGAGAGGCTGTAGCCACGTCCCTGGGAGCATTCATGGCCAAGTTGCACCGGAGTCTAAACACCTGCTGGAAATTGAAGATGTGCCTGCTCATTGCAGGACAGTTGGTGTAGATGACCTTTAAAGATTCCTTTCAACCCTGGCTATTCTTATTTTATGAATTCCACAACTTGAAGAAAACTGAAAGTGTTTAACAAACAAGAGTACCGCTATGTTGTATCTTATGTGCTGAACTTGTGTTTTAATTTATGGCCATTGCTCCTTGTCCTGTCACTGGGCACCACTGAAAGCAGTCTGACACCATCCTTTTGGCACCTGCCTTAGAGATATTTATATGCATTAACAAGATCTCCTCTCACAAAGCAGTGGATAACTCCTACCATCAGTGCTATACTTAGACTTGAATGCACTAATGCTGGCTTAACCTAGTACATAAAAAGGGAACATTTTTGAGTCAGACTGAGTTGTGCTGTCAGCACTGGTTGTGCTTCTGAGACCCTTGTTGGGCTTCTCATGAGAGGAGGAGCTTCCTGAAAGGAGATTGTAGCCAGGGGAGGTTGGCCTCTTCTCCCATGCAACAAACAACAGGGCAAGAGGAAATGGTCTCAAATGTGCATGGGGAGATTTAGGTTGGACATTAGGAAGAATTCCCTTCACAGAAGGAGTGATCAGACTTCGGAATGGGCTGCCCAGGGAGGTGGTGGAGTCACCATCGCTGGACATGTTTAAGGAAAGATTGGACATGGTACTCAATGCCATGGTCTAGTTGATGAGGTGATGATTTGTCACAGGTTGGACTTGATGACCCTGGAGGTCTTTTCCAACCTAAATGATTCTGTGATTCCAAGCTGAGGGAGCATCAAGCCCACAGGGTGTTATCTCCCACCTTTGAGGGGAGGGAAGATTCATAAATGCTCATGGTCAAAAGGAACAACAAAAGCCAGAGGGTCTGCAAATAATCAGAAAGTTTTATTAGTCAATTACACACTTGGAATTGCAATTGGTATTTTAGTCCCTGACCTACTATATAAACACATGGCAGTGGGTTTTAGATAAAGATGTAGTATGAAATGGAAGACAGAAAGGAAGAGATGAATTAAAGCAGGGTAAAAAGAGAGAGAGACAATGAAGAGATCACCACTCCTTGTTCCAGCATTGATCCAGCTGATGGGATGTCAATCCTGGCATCAGCATCCATCCAGCTGCATCGATCCAGCAAAGGATATTCTGCGGGCTGCCTGGGCTTGGGGGTTACTTTCTATGGACTGATTTCCCTGCCTTGATGATGGGTTTTTCACTCTCTATGGAATCAATTATTACAGGCAGTCTGCTCTTTCAGGCCTTTAATGGAAATGGGCTTTGGGGCTCTTGGGTGGTCTGGATTCCCCTCTACAGCCCATGCCCCCTTCTCGGCCTCATCCCTCTTCTTGCTCTGTGCTGTGTTGTGCTTATCTCCAGGGTCTACAAAAGGATGTTTTCCCCGGAAAGTGCTGTCCTGTGTCTGCATGGCCCCCCTTCTCCCGGCGCCTCTTGCTGTTCGTCACGGTTTCTTCACGGCGAGCCCCCTGCAGGGAACAGGCCGGGGCCGCGCAGGCACCGGGATTCTCCACCGGGATTCTCCACCGGGATTCTCCACAGGGATTCTCCACAGGGACCCTCCTCAGACCGCCTTCCCGCCAGGGGGCGCGCTCGCCCGCCCTCACCCCGCGCCGGCCGCTCCGCCCCGGGCCGGGCAAGCGGAGGGTTCCCATTGGCCCAGCGCCTCCGGCTCCGCCCCCCGATGGTCACGCGCGCGGCCTCACGGCGGCCGGAAGTGCCGGGGCGGGCCGTGGGTTCGGGTCCGCTGCCGCCGGTGCGGCCCGAGCGCGGCCCCTCGCGCTCCTCTCCTGCTTCCCTCCCGCTTCCCTCGGCCCCGCCAGGTTCCCTCAGCCTCCCCCACCATGCACCCGCGGCGCCCCGACGGCTTCGATGGCCTCGGCTACCGCGGGGTCGGCCGCGACGAGCTAGGCCCCGGCTCCAGGCCCTTCAGCAGCGGCTCGGAGCTGGGCCCCTGGGTGACCAGCCCGCCCGACATTCCCGGCAGCCGCAACCTGCACTGGGGCGAGAAGACGCCGCCGTTTGGGGCCGGGACCCCTCTGACCGGCCCCAACGAGGAGGCCAACTTCGGGGTGGGCGGCCCCGGCGCCGGTAAGGGAGGGCCCGGCCTGGGCTGGCCCGGGGGCGGCCGTCGTCTTTCTCCGCTTCCCGACCCTGCACTAAGCCCGGCTCCCGTTCCCTGGGAGTGATGACCTGCCAGGGCGGACAAGGGCGGGAGGGCGGCGGCTCTGGGCTGTGCCGCGGCCGGGCCGAGCGCCGCCCGTGCTTTCGTTTTTACTAGCGGTGGTGAAGCGCCGGGAGAAAAAGTCCTTTAGAAGAAGGCGAACTGATCCATCGCTGCCTGTTGCGTTCCAGCACCGCGTAGTTCCATGCAAATGTCATTTGAGAGTGCCAGAACATGCTCCGCAGCTTCTCATTAAGCAGTGTGCAGTCAGCTAGCTCCTTATTGCCCGTGTAAACAACATCCTGCAGAAACACTCCGAATTCTTTAAGGCAGAAAGTACCTTTGGGTCTTACAGCGCTTCGTTATTTAGTCGGTGTTGGTGTTTCAGACTGCGTGGCTTCTCTCGGGTTTAAAACAGGAGGTGCTGACGTAAACCTCCCTCCCCCTCCACGCGTGAAAGCGAGGGAACTGTGGGACTGGTAGGATTTAAGTGATCAACTGTGTTTAAGTATTTTCCAGTAATTGTTGGGAAACTGAACAGAAGCCCGCAGAAGTGTCATTTTAGGTCTTCATGAAATTGAGGTGAATTAAGAAAAACCTGCTGTATTTAGGGCACTGTACATTGTCTTAATTAACAGGGGCAGTTTTTATACACTTGAATATCCAAAGATTTATGAAATACTACTTTATCTGAAATCGAATTATATTAGTAGGCAGATCTTTTCTGATCTGTAGTGCAGTGGTTTTACTCAAATGTCTTAGTACGAGTACATTAGCTGGACTTCCATCCACGCACTAGTTAAAGCACTGTTTAAGTATTTTTACGTACTTGGACACTAAAATTTTTTCCCCCATCTATGCATGGAGGGCATGTTCATTCCAGACTTTGGAGGACTGATAAGTAGTTGCTGTAATCACTGAATCCAGCAGCTGTAAATGGTATCTTATCATTCTTGGGAGGGCTGCCACATCTGTGTGGAGCACCACTGAAATCACTGACTGTCTGTTCTTTCAGACTGCTTGCACTCTGAAGGTTCTAGGGCTGAGTGTTAATTTTAAAATGCCCTTACTGGTCTGATACTCATCCTAAAATCCCTTCTGATAATTCCTAATGTGCAAATGTCTGTCTGATAGCAGACAATAGAGAGTTGAATTCATTACTCTTGTAATTCTCCAGTAACTATGTTTTTGCAAAAGACTGGAGATAAACAACTGGCTTGAAAATTTGCTTTGTGTTGATGTTTGTTACTTTATCTGTGGCTTTTTGGGTAACTTTTCCCAAAATTTTATGGTTTTACTGTTTTAACATTACTTTTACCTCAGTTATCTAATTTGGGTTTCAGAATTACTGTAAACTCATGCCTGCTGAATCTTCCAGTGGTTGGTTTGAGTTAGATTTTTTTAGGTATTAAAATATTTTCTATTTTGCTGTTTGCTTTCTTTCTCCCGCCCCCATAAGAAAAACATGATTTCATATATAAGAGTATGTACAAACTCAAATGCAGTCCAAAGTGCAGATGTTCCTGGGGGAATATTTTTTTAATATCCTCTGTTGCTAGTTGCCATAAATGTTGTGGTTAAGTGCTTGTAATTTTTTGACGCAAGTACACGATAAAATTAGCTTTCCAGATGCTGTGCATGGCATTTTCTTCTATTTTGTGATTATCACTGCTGTATAATCTGTTTTTGGTTGTGTTTTTTTCTTTTTTTTTCAGAACAGTTGAACAGATTTGCTGGCTTTGGTATTGGCCTTGCAAGGTAAGAGTTGTGTTCAATGACAAAGGGGTAGTAAAACTCTTGTCTTATAAACCCTACGTGTGCTTTTATGTTGTGATTTTATGCCAATAGACATAACCAGTTGAATTGTCTTTAGAAACTACTACCCTGTTTAGTTTTGTGTGCTCTTTAACTGTTGCTCAAAAAATACTGAATCAGCAGTGAATGTAAGAAACAGCTTTTCATATGAAGTGCCCAGGATGTGTGTACTCTGTCCAAGTAATCTGAAAGTAACACCAGAAATTTTTTTTTCACATTTACAACTTTTATTAGTATTTTTAGGCAATGCAAATATTTCCTAAGAACGTGAAAATGTCTTCAAGTATATTACCAAAGTGTCATGGGACCATAATGTTCATCTAGCCAACTGGTCTGATGGCCATTTGATTCTTTATTATGGTGACCCTGATTATTAATAGTATTTTTGAGAAGGTGGTGAACTTTAAGATTCTGAAGTACAGGGAAAATACTACCTCTTTTGGTAGTTGCAATCTACTAATTAGCTCAATAGTTACAAAACTGCAGTATTTTTCTGTACCGGTTGTACTTGTTTGTTGGGAATTCAGAAACATACCACAGATGATCCTGTAGCTGTGACCTGAGGTGTTTAGAAAAATCTTGGATATTCTGCTTTTCTAATCCTTGTCCCAGGTTTGAACGGCATACAGGTAAATACTCTGATCACTCAGGCACTTTGAGATGAAATTAATATTTTCTCCGGCTGCAGCCAGGAATCCTGCTTTGGAAGTGAGGGAACTTCTTGGTGAAGTTTTGGTTGAAATATGAGTTCTGGGAGTGGTTAGAGAGTTGTTTTGGGACAGTAGTGTTTTCAGTGAAGAAGCAGAGTACCAGTCGTCCTCTGGCCCTGCTAAGGAGAGTCTTGATTAATGATACAGTATGCAGTATTAGCAGAAAACTGGAAACTAATCCTCTCATAATTGTGGTTCTGGTTTGTTTTGTACTGTGATACTTTGAGGAGGGTGAGATTGAGAAATTTTGCATGTTGTTTTGCTTATAAAAACATAGGCCTACTACCTATATATGGGGCTTTCTCATAGTAAATAAATGTGTCAGATTTTATGTAACTTATTCCTTGGGAGGCTGTTGGATAGCCATCAAAAATGCCGTTAGTTCACTAGAAAATGCATAGCTTGTCCAAATACAGATCTGCTATTGTTAAGCGACAATTAACAAGCCATTTCTGAGGAATTTATAGTGGCTTCCCATGCATTAAAACAATTTTCTTTTAAAGCCTGTTTACAGAAAATGTGTTGGCACATCCTTGCATTGTTCTCCGTCGTCAATGTCAGGTATGTCTCCTATATTACCTTTTCCAGTCAGAGCTCCTGTGTACTGTCATATCTCTGTATTTTCATACTGTATATCAAAGTATGTAGTATAGGAAGCTTTGCCATTTTTAGGGGGACTCTGCTATATTAACAAGTTTTTATTTGTAGTATAGATGCTTTCTCTTTTGCAGTTTAGCTTATTTTGAAAAATCTTACTCATTTTTATTTGGACAGTGGAAAGCAAATTGTAGCAAGCAAGTGTTTTGGAGTCTGCAGAGCAACTTTCAAATCCCCGTCTACAAGCAGGATGCTTTGTTTCACAGTTCCTGACTTATGTGTGGTTTATTGTTTACACTTAAAGCACACAAATACTTAAAAGTACTGCCTGTTTCCCTAAATTTCAGTGAGAGTTTATTTATATTTTTAGCTGACCTTTACAGAGATAAAATTCTTACACTGGAAATGCTTTTATCCTTCAGATTTGTACTATCTGCAAGTGTGTTTCTAAGACGGCCATTATTTATATTTTTAACAGGTTAACTATCATGCACGGAATTATCATCTCACTCCATTTACTATTGTCAATATCATGTACGGCATCAATAAGACACAGGTTAGTATTTGGTGTCAGGCTGTATCTGAGCAGTGAAAGTTCCTACAGCATGTACGTACATCGAAATCTCTTAAATGTTTATGTAGGTGGTGTTTAAAAACATGGCCATTATAAGGGTTTGTTATTTTATGGTTGCAGAAATTTTCAAGAACGTTGTAAACGATTATTTTTTTTAAGAAGTACAGTACTTTGTGGGGAAGATTTGCAGATACTAGAAACCAAATGAACCTAATCCTAATTAATTAGAATTCTTAAAAATTATTAATCTTTGTATGGATAAAGATAGTATTGAAGTGACTCCTTCCGAAGATAGTACTGAATCAATTTCTAATTCTGCATGAGAATGGCAATCCTTAAACTTGGGTCAGGAGGCAGTAAGAAATTCTTAGTTCTGAATTCCTTAAGGATGTACTTTTAACATCTCCAGTTCATTTTGGCCATAGGAAATGGTATTAAGTTTATAATATAGAGTATTAACAGTGGGAGAGATACCTCCAAAATTATTGACAAGTCATTGAACTTACTGAAAAACAGAAATTTCTTCATAGTTGAAAAGTGAATTGTTACCTGAATTTGGTGATGAAGTTGAATGGTAGAAGTTTTCCTGTATGGTTTGAATTTATTGGAATTTTATAATTAATAAGATTAAAAGATTTTTGAGTTTTATGTTGCATGTTTCAACACATAGGGTCCAAGAGCTCTCTGGAAAGGAATGGGCAGCACTTTCATTGTTCAGGGCATAACCCTGGGAACAGAAGGCATCATCAGTGAATTTACACCTTTGCCAAGGTATTGCGTCCTTTTTTTACCACTTCTACAAATTTATCATCAGTTGTTGACTTATTTTCAAAGTGTTAGAAATGTAAGGCTGTTTGAAAAATATTACTCCCTGAGAACAGCCAGACATGGAATAGGTGTTTCAAACACAGTGTGGTTGTCTTGGAAAAGACAACCTTATAATCCATAAATGGTGAGAGACTCTTTCTGGGCGCTTTGTATGTTTGTGTTTGCTTACTGGTCTGAGTATAGAAATATTGTAGTGAACTGGTCTTTGATATTCAGCTCTGTAATAAAAAAATCACAATTTTCTTATTTTATTTAAGTTTATATTGTGTAGTAATAGCAAATACCATACCTAAGGTATAAATTCCTGGTATTATTAATCAAAATACAGATAACTTGCACAGCTAATGAGCTGGCCCTGAACATTTTGCTGAACATTTGCACTGTCTTTGGTAGGTGAGAGAACAGTAATTAGTAACTGAGCATTAGTAAATGAGAAGACATGGTAAATTAGAGTCCATGTGACTGGCAGCTTTGTCTTCGGCCTTCCTTGGCCAACAACTACATGTACCTTGTTGAATATTCTCATTAAAAAGGTGTGCAAATAAAAATTGCTGACTTCATTTAAAGATACACTCATCATTCTACTTCACTGTGTCCATCTTCTGCTATAGAAGTTCAGTAATGTTTTTACTAAAAAGTATTCAGGAGCATGGAAACTACCATGGGTTTAAAGACAAGAAATGTGGTTAAGCTGAATCAAACTACTGTTATGATGCATGCATCCATACTAATAAAAGTTAGTATTTGCAGGTTCAAAAGCATTTCATACTTAAATTATATGGAGTTTGTATTATACGTAACTGAAATTTTCAGGCATATGCTTTCCTCCAAGTATGTTTTAAATACAGCTCTAGGATATGCTTAAGTTCATGTTATGTGATAAAGCATTTATATCTTTATAGTTCTGAATTCTTGCAAATGTGAGCAAGGATTTTCTTCTTGTGGGCCAGTTCAGCAGTTTGAAAAGGAAGCTGATGCTGCTGCCAAAAGAAGCAAACTTTTCTGCTGGAACCGGCTCATTCCTTCCTCAGTGCTACTCCCATTCTTGTGCCAGCACAATATGTGAACAGTCAGGAAATTAACTGAATTGGAAAATTGATCTGGCTAAAATGATTCTCTTACATGCACCACCCTACAGCTGTTTTCTACTGAATGCTCTCTCTTCCTTTTTAATGGTGGCATGCGTGTTTGGGCTGTCACGTGGAGGGGAAGGTTATTGCTTGTAGCAGCAGTGCCAGCAAATCTGATTTAAAAGGTTATTTAACTATGTTGTCAGGCTTGAAAGAGCACAGAGAAGTGAAATATCAATTCTAATTCTATGTTACAGTATCATGAAAGAGTACCCCTGTTTTAGGAGAGGAGCCCAAAAGTGGGTGTGAACATTCTGTACTAGACAAACTTGTGTAATTGTTCTTCCACTGCAGGGACAATTATACCTTGTGGATTGACAGGTTAGGCTTTCACACGTTAGTTTGGCTGCTTTCATTTTCCACATAGTTTAAGTGATATGGGTAAATGGATGTGATCCAAGTGTCTGAAATATGTAATGGTAAAAATGGTCGTCTGTTCCTCGTAGTGATTGACCTATGTATTGAAAACGTGATAGCTAGTAGTAACACAATTCTTCAGAAAGAGTAAAATCTTGCCTTTCTTGGATTAGAGTTTTTGTAACTATAAGCAGTGTCTGAGTGTGATTCCTGGACAGCAGTTGAAGCTGAACACTTTATAGCTTGCTATTAAAGATGCAAAGTCTAGTGTGCCCAGCACTTCAGACAAATATCTATATGTTTTACCTAGACTATTGACCATATGCATTATAAGTACATGTGGTATTTGAACGGTATCTTGAGCTAGGTGGGTTTACATTTTTTGTCAAGGGGAATGTAAGCATTTGCTGCTTGTATTTTGAAATGTGTAACTAGAAATACTACTTTAAGGGAATATTTTGATGTCGTCTTTGTGTTAAACACATGGGTGTTCTTCTATTTTATCAGGATATGCTAAAGACTGGTCATAAGACAAAAAGCTTCAGTTATGTGTGTACAGAATTACTATGCAACTTCTAGTCTGAGCTCTTGTATTTGATTTGTTCTTGTATAACTGTGCCAGAGTACGATTTAGATTTTCTGGAAGAAGACAACAATAGGGTAAACATAATATCAAAGAACAGAAAAGACATAACCAAACCAAAGTGTAATAAAAATGATTTGTTGGAAATAAAGGAAAATTATTGAGATTTTAAACTACTGCAGTGTTCACTGAAAATTGCTTTAAATTCTACTGCATGAGGTTTCTAAATAAATGCCAAACACAAAAGTCAGTTGCTATGAGAGCTGCAGACACCTTATTAATTAAAGACTGAAACTTTTTTGATAGAATGTCTGATAGGCCTGGAAATCTTCTAGAAGTTAAGCATATTTTACTAAATGTTTCTCTGTGTCTTTCCAACATGGGAAATGCTTCAATATAAAGAGATAGTAGAACACCAATATGAAAACCATATGTTGACGACGTGGAAGAATTGCTTGAGAATTTCATGTGGATGATTATTCATATTGTGGTAAATACTTTTCTTTTTAGGGAGCTTTCACATAAATGGAACCTCAAGCAGATAGGTGGACACCTTTTACTGAAAGGGTAAGTATAGCATGTGTTATTACCTTATGTCTTATTATCTAAACATCATAAAAGTACCAAATGTACATAAGTTTAGTCTGCTGCTGTGGTTCCTTGACAAGATGCTATCAGTAATTTTCAAATGTTGGTTTTTGAGCAGCCTTGATTGCATGCACCACTTTCACAGGTTTTCTCATACTAGATCCCTGTGTCTGCGGAACTCAACTGATTTAAAAGACTAGATTCTTTTAGACCTGAATCAGTCTGGTCAGATGGAAATAGAATTTAACAAAACTTCTGACTGAAGCTTATCTCAACTTGTTGATTTATATTTTAGTAATTGAGTTATGCTTTGTTAGTTTTCTCTTAGGAGTAATTTGGTAATCAACTTTTAGCCTGTTTTGCTAAAATTATAGTGTAGTTATGACCTTAATTCTTGTATTGTTAATTTCTACAGGTTAACACATGTGATAGCAATGCCTTTTTATTCTGCAAGCCTGATTGAAACTGTACAGGTAACTTACATAGATTTGTAACATTTAAAAAGATACTGTTATTCTTTATAGATTAGATTATGTGGAGAAACCAATCTTTGGCTTTGAATTCAGGTTTATCTTGCAGTAATTGCTTTTGTTTTGCTTGAGCCTCTAAGATTTAGCTGAGATGGATGTTTACTATGAAGGCTATATTAGTGTACTATCTTAACTCTAAATCTGAAATTAGAAAGGACATTTAATGTAGATCGTTGGAATATATTGCATGTGAAATATGGATATGTTATATCTATGTGTTCCAGCAGAAAAACATAAAGAAGTTTTTCTCATGTAAGATTTTTAAACTTTGTCTTCCTAGGCAAGTTGCTACAGTGACACCCCTCCCCTATAATAACTGTAAAATTTGTTCCCATAGTTCAGTGGGTTTTCGGTGAAATACTCAACTCTGTTCTTTCAGGACTGTTTTAATTCAATCAACCTTTTACTTCTAAATCTTCATCTAGTTCTTCCTTAGCCATGAAAATTAATATCTGGACCTGTCACTTAGAATGCATCTTAACTTGTTCTGTGACTGACCAGAGTACTCCACAGCACTGTGTTACAAGACTGTCTGTCAGTGAGGTGTTACATCTCTTTCTGGAGAAAGAGGCAGGGTTTAGCTACACAGAAATGGTTCAGGGTAATTCTTGCAGCCATCCCCATATAATGAGTTGCTATCAGTTGACATGATGGCATCTTTGTGAAGCTAATGCAATTCTTTCTGTAGAGTGAGCTCTGATGCAGGATGCAGGATGTTCACTCTCATGTCACTCAGTCATCAAAATAATAATTTTCATTCACAGCATAGGCTAGTTGTAATTTGTAATCAAGACTGATTTGCTGGTGTGTCTCCAAAATGGTGCTTTTTCTGCGGAGAAGGCTGACTTCTGCAGTTTGTTAGTTTCAGCATGTACTTTAGAGGAGTGGACTCCTTAAGGCACAGGATTCTGCTCTGTGCAGAGGATCCAAGCTTAAATGAGCCAGAAGGTACTGTGAGAGCTGTTCTGTCTGAACTGGCTGCATTATGGATTAATAGGACAGGTGAGATGGAGCATCAAGACAGACTCCCAATAACAAACTCACTTCCTCTAAAGTGGGTTGCTTTATTTTAACAACGCACTTTCCTAAGGGGATCTCTGAGTTTGTGGAATATTTGGGAGACTTAGCTGGTGTCAAAATGGGAAGCTGGCTGGAACTCAAATTCTTTATTGCTGGGGAATGGCTCTACGTTGAGCATGCCATAATTCTGGAACTAGAAACAATGGTGGAACCCTGTCAATGTTTCCGGAGTTCATAGCAGGCCACAGAATGGAATGTTATATTCAGGTATCTTATTGCTTTTGTTTTTGTCTGAAAGGATGTTGCATTATGTGTGTTGTTGGACATGGGTAAATTTTTTACCAATAAAATATAAAAGAGAACATGATTTAGAGTCTGTCTTCTGTTTGCAAAGTAAATGGAAAACAATAGGAAAACAATAAAAAAGCCAAAAAAGCAACTCTCTCAGCCTTTTAGGCAGGTGATCTACTCTGTAATGGATTGGTTATGAAAATTCCACTGAGATCTGAGGATTTTAAGATTAGTAGCTTCAGCTGTGTACAAGTCTTTTACTGAACAAGTGAGAGGTAATGATAGCATTTGTGAAGATTTTATTTATACTGTATTAATCAGTGGAGAGGAGCAACTTGGCTTGCCAGGTTTGCATTACATCCTGTGCTGCTAGAGGACAATAACCAGTAACAAACCAGAAACGTTAAAGATTGCTGGATTTGCTACTAGCAGGCTTATATTGACTTTGATTGTCCTAATTCTGATAAACCATGCTGTTCAACAGTATTTGTTTGACACTTCTCTAGGTAAATAGATTTATCAAAATAGCTGTAAATGGTGGAAATGTGTAGCTGTCACATTACTGCTTTGTCATTAGCATCTCAAACCTCACGGTGGCGTGTTTGGCCAAAGCAAGCACAGTTTTGAAATGCAGTAACGTGGAACAGGAGAGGAGTCAGTAGGGGTTGTGCTGCTTGACTTGTGCTTAAAGCCTGGAACAACACTGTGTTCTCAGGTATTTGAGCTACCTTCTCTCCTGCACAAAAAACACCATGAAGGCTTTGCAGGCTGTTTAGTATTTCCCCAAAATACTGAGGAATATTCTGGTAGTTCCTTCTGGCACGAGGTCAGGACACAGGCCACATGGACTTAGAGACTTGGGTATTTAGGAGAGCACCCAAATCTTGAATTTTAGATGTAAACCACATGATAAAACACTGGGGGTTTGTGTAAGCATTAGAAGGAGAAACAATGTTTTTAGCTTAATTCTACACTTAGAGGTGGAGTAAATAATTATTTCATAATTTTTGTTTGCACTACATGAACAAAGTAATTATCTCTTTACTAACAGACAGCATGGGTAAAGAATATTATTTTAAATGCATATCATGCGATGAAAACTTTGAAAGCTGTACCTTTAAATTCAGAGTAAAAATGACCTTTCAACACTACTTGTATAAATATTTACTATGTACATTCAAGTTCAAAGGTTATAGTCTTTAAAGTAAAAGAATTTTGAATTAGATAAATGCTTCTTGGCATTTTGCTCCAAATGTAGAG
Source organism: Acanthornis magna (assembly GCA_036785705.1). Lineage (NCBI taxonomy): Eukaryota > Metazoa > Chordata > Aves > Passeriformes > Acanthizidae > Acanthornis > Acanthornis magna. The sequence goes on along the minus strand of JAWUZG010000141.1, from coordinate 2,354,932 downwards.
GTTTTAAGTTCATTACTGTTTTGCATTCTGATATTTCCAGCAGTAGGCTGAAAGCTGAATTTCTTTGGTAGAAACACAGATAACTGCAATATACATGAAAAAAAATCTCATTAAGATGGGTTTATTTTTTTAAAAGGAAGCTTGATTGAACGCTGTGAGGAGTGTTATGATAAGGGATGTTTATTTGTACAGCTGTGTAGACATAATAGCACGCATGTGTTTAACTCCTTTTTTTTGTCCTAAGTTCAGTGATAAAGTGTCAGAGTGGATGTCAGGATGGTTTGGAAGTACTCAGCATGAGTTGTAACTCCTTCTTTGTGCTTGTAGAGTGAAATAATTCGAGACAATCCTGGCATCCTGGACTGTGTGAAAGAAGGAATTGGCAGAGTTGTAGGCTTGGGAGTACCCCACAGCAAGCGTCTCCTTCCGCTGATGGTCTTGACTTTTCCAACTGCTCTACATGGAGTTCTTCACTACGTCATCAGTTCCATTGTCCAGAAGCTTGTTTTGTTTGTCCTAAAAAGAGATAATTCCCACAACCTTCCAAGTGAGAGCTCCACTTCTGTGCAGAGCATGCTGGATGCGTATTTTCCAGAACTTATTGCTAGCTTTGCTGCTAGCCTTTGTGCTGATGTCATGCTTTACCCACTGGAAACAGTTTTGCACCGCCTTCATATTCAAGGGACACGCACAATAATTGACAATACAGACCTTGGCTATGAAGTGCTTCCAATCAATACTCAGTATGAGGGAATGAAAGACTGCATAAATACTATAAAACGGGAAGAAGGAATGCAAGGTTTTTATAAAGGATTTGGAGCTGTTATAGTACAGTATACCTTGCATGTGGCAGTTTTACAGCTAACCAAAATTATTTACTCAACATTGCTTCAAAATGTTTCTTAATCTGTCCAGGTCTGGATCTAGTACACTGGACATGATTGACTTGCTAACCTAGTTATTGTTTGAAATGGCTTAGAAAAATGAACTTTGAAGAATCCACTCTGTGGATTCTCCATACACTGTAGAACAACTTGTTTTAAAAATGGGGATATAGTTTCCGAAGTGTAATTAAAAAAGGACTGTTTAGAAATTACAGATACAAATTGAATATGCAGTCATACAAAGGGGATCAGATTTCAAATGTGATTGCATTGAGGATTTACCTTTCCTCTTACCTGTTCACTGACATAAGGAATGGATATGAATTGTTAGTATCTGCTTTATAAGCATCACATCTGATATTTAATATGGACTGTTAGCCAGTTCAAAGGAATTTATTTTCTTAAGTTGTAAGAACTTGCAAGTAGAGGACTGATGGCTTTACTGGTCTTTTAAAAATGTTTCCAACTTCACTGTTAATGGAATTGTGAGTAAAATAGAAACTGTAAAAGTAACTTAAGTAGACTTAAATGTTATCATTTACAGGTTCGTAGAAGATTTATTTTGCTGCAGTGTGGCAGAAAATGACATGGGAATCTTTTGCTTTGTATAGAAACAGTGAAAAATGGGTTTTGGGCAAAGTTGCACAGAATGCAAATTTGGCTGTCTTGCAGTTTGTTTGCAAGGCTTTCAATAAGTAAATGTGTGAATAAAGCAAAATAGAAACTGATGTGTGCATGTGTAAGTGCCATTTTTAGCTGACTTTCCACTGATAACTTCAGGGTTTAATTTTACTCTACTACGCCGTGTGAGAGTATAATAATCTACAAATCTGTGTAGTAGTAGTAGTGGTGTTCAAAGTGTACAGAAAGCGTAAAAAAACAATTGGCTGTTCCTAGACTTTCTCTGTTGTTAGATCAGATGGGTGTCTATAAAATTGTCTCCTTACTATTTAGCACTGATGTCTGTCGTTTAAAGTCTCTGCTAGATTAAATATTTTGTGGAGCAGAGCTAAGTCTATGTGCAAGGGAACCACTTAAATACTTCATTTTTGTCCTCTCCCCCTTCAGACTCAGCCTGAAAATGATTTTTAATCATTCTAAATAACTTAGTCCTTCTTGGTTTCATCAATAAATATCGGGGTGGGGGGGTTGGGGAGATGGCTTTTAGTAAATAAAGCATGTGGAAAGTCACTTCTAAATTGTGAGAGGCTGCTACTTTTTTCACATTCATGTGACAGGTCTGTTTTTGTGACTGCTGTAAATTGATCTGCATTTTAATCATTAATCATTGTGTAGTTATCACTTATGGAAAGTAGTCATGGTAAAATAATGCAAAGATGTTGCTGTTCATAAGTTCTGACTTCAAATCAGGTCTACTTTATTATTAATCTAACTTTCATGTATTTTAAATGCCTAAATGTTGAAATGGAAAGTATAATGAACTTGGGAACTGGTTTATTTTGAAATATTGTTGATTGCAAATTTAGTGTATAGTGTATGAAATAAAATGAGAATTCACTGTAAGTATTATAAAGTAATTCACCAAAGAGGCATGTAAAGGAATCTTGTTTTGTGTGTTATGTTTTACAGTATGGACTCCAGAGTGGCATTTTCAAGTTCCTCAACTTTCCTAAATGCAAGAACATGTTGAATTAAACTACATGCAAGAGCTTGAGTAAAATACTCAGTTCCTGCAGTGGTTTCTTTTGAAGTTTCTCTGAGTATCGAGACAACCATGCCAGAGAAGCATCCAGACTGGAAAGGACCTCAGCAGATCATGCAGTCCAAATTTCTGCTCTAAGCAAGGACTGCATTGACTTGTATGTGCCCTTGTCCAGTCAAGTTTTAAAATCCAACTTTTAATATGTAAAACTGTCTTTTTCAAAGGTGTTAAATTCAACTGTAGCCATCAGTTCTATCAAATTTGCTTTGGAGTAACAGCTAAGTGCATCTTGCAGTGCAACACATGCAGATGTATCTGTGAAATTGGGCAATCCTATTTTTCTAGGAATAAAATTTTAGGGCATTTTGCCATGTGAAATGGAGGACTTCAAGAGGGAAGATGAGTTCTCAGGAGTGGTACTAGAGACTATTCTATACTATTTTTTGTGTCAAAAGACTTGCTTTCATTGCTGACAGTTTTACAGTTGTAGTCTTGGTTCCCAGATCTGTAACTTTAGGCAGAGTGAGAAAGAATGCTGTCAACAGAGAGCAGCTGTTCTGTGGTGAAAAAACCTTTTGCTTTGGGCTATTCTTTTTTGGTCCTCTTCCCATCAGTTAGAATGAACATGTTTAGATTTTTTCATGTATACATTTTATATCTTCCAAAACACGTAATACACTTTGTCAAGAGTTGCTGGGTTTTTGCCCATGCAAAAATGTAAATGAGAATGGGCTGAAAAAACTGATTTTAACCTTTTTAATCATAAATGTTTCTGGTTTTCATTTGGGTTTTAAATCTTAAGTACTCATTTTTTAGCTCACACAAATGATCAGTAGGTGGCTTCAGCCAGAGGTACCATTGAAAAGTAGAAAGTACTGAACTGGATGTAGAAAGGTTGTGGTAGAACACGAAGAATTCTTATGCACTCTCATGCCTGATACAAACAATTTTTTGTACCTTGTTTTTCTTACTACTTTTTTTTTTTCCTATAAAGAAGAGAGCTGCTTTCATGGAGGTAAGTATTACTGGAGAAAAATTGACTCTTAATGTTTCCCCCCAGTGAAGAATTACTTGGCTTCTTATCCACATCTCTTACAAGGAAAGCCTTCATGTGCAGTAACTGACAGCAGACCAGGCAGGAAACTTTGAGCTATGGGGCCTCCTGAGAACAGGCATATATGTGCCTGTGTTGTTTCAAGGACTGCACACAGATCACACTTGGCTTTTCATTGTGTTAAAACTGCTTTTAGATCCGGTATTAATGCCAGTACTGAATTCTTCAGCAATGGTCCAGCTGTGTTCATTCCTTTTAGCAGATCTACTTTGGGGCACACATGGGTTTATCTGCATCTGGGAACTGTCTGTAATAATGTGGGATGTGCAGTTTTACAGGTTTATGCAGAATCTGATTAAGATTAAAAATTACATGTTTTTCTTAGTTCCTCTGAATTTAGCTGCAAGTTCAAAGAAAGTGTATGTAAGGTATTCATCCGGCATGGTCTTTCAGCTGGATACATGCCTGCAGGTACAAACATTAGTAGAATCATAGAATATTTTGAGTTGGAAAGGATCCATCAGGATCCAGTCCAACTCCTGGCCCTGCACAGGACACGCCAAGCATCAGAGAATGCCTGAGAGTGTTGTCCAAACACTTGCACTCTATCAGGCTTGATGTTGTGACCACTTGCGTGGGGACCCTGTTCCCTCTGGGTGAAAAAGCTTTTCCTGATATCCAACCTAAACCTCCCCTTACTCAACTTCAGGCCATTCCCTTGGGTACTGTCGCTGGGCACCACAGAGAAGAGATCAGTGTCTGCCCCTCCTCTTCCCCTCACCAGGAAGTTGTAACTGCAGTGAGGTCTCCCCTCAGTCTCCTCTGGACTGAACAGACGAAGTGACCACACATGCTCCTCCTAAGGTTCCTCCTTCAGATCCATCATTTTTATGACCCTCCTTAGGACACTCTCGAATATCTTTATACCTTAAATTGTGGATCCCTAAACTGCCCCCAGCACTTGAGCTGAGGCTGCCCCAGTGCCGAGCAGAGGGGGACAATCCCCTCCCTTGCCCGACTGGCCATGCTGGGCCTGGTGGCCCCAGGACAGGGATGTGCCTCCTGGCTGCCAGGGCACTGACTCATGTCCAACTTGCCGCTGACCCAAGACCCCCAGGTCTCTTTCCATGGCAATGCTCTCCATCATCTTATTTCCCGGTCCATCCATACGTTCAGGGTTGCTCCATCCCAGGTGCAGAGTCTGGCACTTTCCTTTGCTGAGCTCCCTATGGTTGTTGGTTTCCCAATCCTCTGATTTGCTGAGGTCCCTGCCCTCAAAGGTGTCAACAGCTCCTCCCAGTTTAGTGTCTAAAGCAAACTTACTCAGTATCCATTCCAGTCCTGTGTAGAAGTCATTTATTAAGATGTTAAAGGGCACAGGGCTGAGAATGGAGCCCAGCAGAACCACACTAGTGACAGGTCGCCAGTGATGTCACCCCAGTCACTACAACCCTTGGTGCCTGACCCATGATCCAGTTGCTCACCCATTACAGGATGTGTTTATCCAGCTGTGTGCTGGACATTTTGTCCAAGAGGATCCTGTGAGAGACAGTATTGAAAGCTTTACTGAAATAAAAAAAATTACGTCAGCTGGTTTCCACTGATCAGCCAGATGGGTTTTCTTGTCATAAAAGGAAATCAAGTTTAACAAACAGGACTTTCCTGTCATCAAGCCATGCTGGCTCTGACAGATGACTGTGTTGTTCTTCAGGTGTCCAGAATATTCCCAAAGCTCCTGGGTGGTAACTTCATGGTACAGGTACTGAAGAAGCTGAGTAGGAAAGATGCCCTCTTTGATTTGTTGCTCATTAACAGAGGAGGTTCTGTGGCTGAATTGGTGGTTGGTGGCCATCTTGGCTATAGCCATGAAGCTATCGAGTTTAAAATCTCTGTTGACAGGAGGAAAAGTTCTTCAACTGGGCATGAGGAGAGCCGACTTCAAGAACTAGAAATGAGGTCTCTGCGAAAACATTTTAGGAGGTGCTGGGGTCCATCAGTGTCGGTCACTTTTTAAGCACCACCTCCTAAATGCACAGGAAATTCCAAAATGTTGGAAGTCAAGCAGGCAAGTCAGAAGGCCTGTTGGCTGAGCAGGGATCTTCTTCTGGAGCTAAAGCAAGGAAAAGAACGTGTATGGCCAGTGGAAGCGAGGTCGGGTGACATGGGAGGAAAACAGGTGCTGCTGCGAGGGAGAAAATTCATGCAGCCAAAATTCAGCTGGAGTTGACGCTGGCCAGAACTGTGGGGACAATGAAAAGAGTTTACTTAAATCATTAACAGTATAAGGCAGTGCAGAAATAACATTGGCCCATTGCAGGATTAGAATGGTCATCTCCCAAACAAGGACAGAGACAAGGCAGAGGTGTTTATTGCTTTCTTTGCCTCTGTTTTCAACACTGCTGAGGGGCTAAGGGGGTCCCAGTACTCTGAGCTGGAGGATCATGACTGTGAGAATGATCAGCTTCCAGCAGACCCGGAACCTGTGCAGGTTCTGCTGCTGGATCCCTACAAACCTATGGGGCATGATGGGATTCATCTGAGAATACTCAAAGAGCTGCTGATGTCATCGTGAGCCTCTCTCAATGATTTTTGAACGTTCTTGGGAATCCATAGAGGATTCATTCAGTTGACTGGAAGCTGGTGAACTTTGTCCCAATTTTCAAGGGCAACCCTGGAAGCTACAGGCCTGTCAGCCTCGCTTCAGCACCTGGTGGAAATATGGAGAAGTTTATTTTGGCAGTTACTGAAAACCACCTGAAGAACATAATCAATGCATGTGATATAACTGAGGCCTGTCTCTCCATTAATGCACAAGTTCCTGCTGAACTCTAAGATTTTTTGTTGGTATAATTCAGGGCTAGCAGTGGTCGCTGTCGAACTGTTTACCTTTTCAGTGATACCCAAGGAAAAGGGGTCACACACTAAATTTTTTGAATGGTTGTTGCTGAGAGATTTGAGAGCAGCATATAATGGCAGCATTCCCTTAATTGAATGGGAAGAGAGGTGGTAGGAAAATGTGAATAAACCATTTGTCTGGTTTTGTTTCAGAATATGTAATACATATTTCCAGCAAGGGCAGAAGAAGGTAAGATCTTCATGTAATCAAAACTGTTGGCATCTATTTCTCAAAAGCAAATCTGATTTTAAGGACTTGGATAAACTTGTATCTTCAGATTGTTTTTGATAGAAAAAAGATAATTTGTTCTTTACCTTCTGCACTCCAGCATCCCCATAGACATTCTGGCAAATTGTGAAGATAATTTAGGGACAGAAAAGAAGCAATATTGAAAATGGAATGTAGAGATTGTCCATAAATGCAGATAAACAGAAGTCAATGATTAATATTCTCAGTTGCAAAAACTTAATAAAATGCAGAAATGTACAAATGTATTTATGTAATATTTATGTCCAAATGTATTTATGTGTGTATTTATGTGTATATTTATGTCATATTTATGGAAGGTTTCATTTGGAAGTCTGTTTCAGCCTTTATCTTTCAAATGGTGTTTTTAAAGGTAAGTTAAAATCACAAAATGTGGTAATGCTTTTTTTCTCCTGGTACTTGGAAATTGACTCAACTAAAAAACCAGCTCTTCTTTCAGCTTTTTCAATGGGGGGGGGGAAGCATGTTTCTACATGTTCCATTCAAACTGAAGCACTGTTTCAATGGATGCAAATACCATCATATGGCAGTCTGATACAGGAGTTACAGATTTTTTGTTTGTTATTACTCAGACTGATAATGAGTTGGCTGCATTACACATTGCCTGTGGCAGCTTGATCTGGGCAAAATACTGTATCACTCTTCTCTTTTTTTCAAAATGTAGGGGCAGAATGTGACTCCTACCCACCAAAGTAATAAAATCAGAAGGGGTGTTTTAGCTGTTACCTGGAATTCTGAGTTTTGCTCTTATGTCACAGTCTTAAACTTTGCACTAAGGCAAGTCCAGAACAGAGGGACTTTTTGTATGGAACTTAACTCTCTTCAGCAGAGGTGCTTCATGTCCTTGTCCAAACTGAATTTTTAGAAGCAAAAGGCTTATAAACTGGTGTTCCTGACTCTTGGTTTCAGGATGTATTCAGAATAAATACCCAGTAGATTTACTGCAGCAGTGAAGGTAACTCACTGAAATTTCTGGTATCTGAAATGAGATCCTGAATTTATGTATGTAGTATTGGAGCATTATTTGTAGGAGGAATGACCAATATGTAGAGATGCCTTGATTCTCAGCTCCTAGCTGATACCAGCTGAGTTCAGTACCACCCAAAGTGGTGTGACACCTTTGATGTCCGCACAGCCCCCGATGTGTTTACGGTCTCTGCAGGTAGAGGTATCAGGGTAAACCTGTCGCAAAACACAAGCACGGGCAGGATTGGCAGACACTTACCCGTGGACTAGCTTTGTGTATGCAAAATGATACATGAAAAAAACAAACAAAGGCCTGAAGAAGACGTTTAGTGAAACCAAGTATGTGCTTACCATCGAGAGCACCCTGACAAGGAGGTATGTGTCACTTCGACAGCTACTTGAGAACAGTGAGGGGAGAGAGACAACTTGTCATGTAGCTACTTGTGTTTCAGGAGCTTAAAAATGCCTGCAGAGTTTTCTTTAAAATATGGAGGGGTTTTTGTGTCCATTGCAAGCAAAATACCCAAAAAAAGCCTGGCAAAAAGTTTGCTGTGAAGCAGGTAACTGTTGCATAACCATTTGGACATGCTTTGAAATGTACTAAGTTAGATTCACTTTGGCTAATACACATTTTTTAAAAATAAAAAGCAGCTACTTTGTAAAGTAGGATTTTATCAAGGGAATGAATGTGTCCTGTCCTCTTAAGCAGTTTGTTTATGTTGATTTGCCAACATAATGTATCTTCTAGAACTAATTTGTGTGGTTTTTCCTATAATACCTTTGTGTCTGATAAATGGAGTTTCCTCAATGTAACTCCAGTCGATATTCAAAAAGACTGCTGCTGAGAAATGGTTCCAATTACTCTACAAAAGTGGAAATATTTGTGTATTTAAATACAGTTTCAACATACAAGGAGAGGCCAGGAGAATTGGGATTGTACAGCTTGGAACAGAGGCCTTTGAATGACCTGATTGTGGCCTTCCAGAACCTGAAGGGAGCTCACAAGAATGATAAAGAGGGAATATTTACAAGGACATGTAGTGACAGGACGAGGGGAAATGGCTTCAAACTGAAGGAGAGTAGGTTTAGATAAGATATGAGGAAAAAATTCTTTACTCTGAGGGTAGTGAGACACTGCCACAGGTTGCTCAGAGGTTGTGGATGCCACATCTCTGGAAGTGTTCAAGGCCAGGTTGGATGGGGCTTGGAGCATCCTGGTCGGGTGGAAGGTGTCCCTGCCCAAAGTAGCTGATCTTTAAGGTTCCTTCCAAACCATTCTATGATTCCACAATTTTTCCCAATGGGAGTGATAAATAAGACATTTTAACTTGTAAGGGAAACATGCTGCTGGCAAACATTTTTGAGCTTCCCAAAAATATCTGTATGAGCTTGCTCTAGTAATTAGTAGAGTATTAGGAAAACTTTAGAGTGTGCAATACAAAAAGTTGGAATCACACTCAGGGACTAACTGGGAACTCTGTAACTGAAACTACCTGGCACACTAAGGCTTCTGCTTCCACAGTGGGACAGCCACCAGCACTGCAGTCCTCTCATCTTGGGGAAAAAAAGGAAATACAAAATGCGATGGGTCTCTTCCGGTGTGTGCCTTCCTCTGTTGCTGCAAATTTTAAGTCACCTGCCAGGTGTTTTCCTCCCCTCTATCAAATAAAATGTGAAGAGATACTCCTCATATTTTCAAACTCTGCAAATTGTGCAGTTACCAGGTCAGGATAATTCCAGGTGTAAAAATCATAATGAAAATAACACTGGGCGTGGGGGGTGGATTTCCTGTTAAGGTTGCAGAGCTTTGTGATGTGGAGGGTGAGATGGGCTGTGTTAGCAGTAATCTCAAATGGAAGCAGAGCTGCCAAAAAAATGACAATATATCTCTTCTGGAGTTTGTACAAACTTTGTGCCTCCTGCACACTGTCCACAGCCAGGTAATTTGGGTCTGTGCTCTCCATATGACACAGGCAGCATCATAAATGATGTGATACCTCCTCTTTTGCACAGGAGTCATCTTTGTTTCCTTTCTCTGTGCAGGTGTCCAGTATGGCTCGATGACCAGTCCCCATGACTCTGTGTACACCATGGCTTGGTATAGCGTTTGTCAATAGTTTGAATTTTTGGGGGTAAAAATTGAGTCTTGTATTTTGATCCTTGAAATTAAAATCCCAGGAAAACTTCTGTGTAGTAAGCATCTCTATAGAAAGACGTACTAAACTACTCGCTTCTTTAAGAGGGAGTATTTTGTACTTGACAGGAGATACCTTCTACATGCTAGAGCTTCTCCCCTCTTTTCTAGGTTCCTTTTTTATGTTCTGCCTGGCTTTATACATAATTTCAGTGCCTCTTTTTGTACTAGTTGTCTGCCCTCTCTTCAGTTGCTCCACTTTTTCTTGTCTGTCTTATTTTTCTCTTTGGTTTCCATATCTGCCTTTTCTGTCTTTGTCTTGTATATCTCTCCAGTGAAATATCCAGCCCCTGATCTCTTTCATGTTTCCTTAGATGAAAGGCACTCTGGCTACTCATTGCTGTGCATGATGCTGCCCACTGCTTATCACAGAGTACTTGCCAAAAATGATCCCCAGGAGATACAAATTGAACATTACATAGAGTCTGTGAATTTTACTCTGCACTGATGGATTCACAGGGTGATAAATCTTCCCTTAAGACTTCAGATGGATGAGATTGAAAGTCATGCAGCTGACTCAGTTTCAAATAATGTTCTGTTGGCAGTTCCTGCTGTATCTTAACATATTTATATATATACTGTACATATATATGCAAATGACTGCATTAGAGCTGTAACACGAAATATGTAACAATACAGGAACAGGGTAGGGGTAGGTTTGCAGATCTTGAAAAGTGCTACATTTGCTTCTTACTCTGTAATTATTGAGGTAATTTTCAAAATTGTGCCTAACTTTCTGTATTTATAGTGTTTGCCTGCCATTATTTTTGCTTTATTAGCTGACGCAAAAGGAAGGGAAATAACATTCAAAGTACTGGTGTATAACAATCACAAGAACAAATTCTTACATGGGATTATAAAAATCTGTCTGGGGTGCAGAAATATTTGCTGAGCCCACAGTGAGGAAAAGTTCTCATTTGCCAGAAGCTGTTGCACTTAGATTTTACTCCTAAGAGCAACAAAAGGATGTGCAATTATTTTCTGTGTGACTGAGCCTGTGAAAAACAAGCATGCGGTCGAGAAGAGCTAGAACAACAACCATTTCTTTGGTTCCCAGTTGCTTTTTGACATCTCTGTGTCTTTTTTGCAGAGACAGAAACTTTCACACAGTTTGTGACTGTATTCACCTCTTTTGGTTTCATGCTGCGTGTGGTGTGGTCACAGGTGGTTTGTGCTCTTGAGTTTGCTGCCCTCAATGTCCGTTTCTCCGTTTCCCACCGGATTTCTGATGAAGTACCTTGCAGCTGACTACTCTTCAAGCACCAGAAACAATATCTTACTGTTTATGAAATACTTTGATTGTTTAATCCCAGCCAGCAACTCAGCCCAGCACAGCTGTTCACTCACTCTTCTGTGGTGGGATGGGTGACAGAATTGGAAGAGAAAAAATGATAGAACTCATGGGTTGAGATAGCGGCAGTTTAATAGGAAAGGCAAAAGCCACACACAAGCAAAGTAAACAAAGAATTCATTCCCTGTTTCCCATGGCTGGGCAGGTGTTCAGCCATCCCCAGGTGATCAGGGTCTCATCACAGTAGCAGTGACTCAGAAAGACAAACACTCTCAAAGTCCTTCCCTTCCTTCTCCTGCTCAGCTTCATATGCTGAGCATGATGTCACGTGCTCTGGAATATCCCCTTGCTCAGTTGGGGTCAGCTGGGTGTGTTCCCTCCCAGCTCCTCAAGCCCCCCCATCCTGCTCACTGCTGGGGTGAGGAGCAGAAAAGGCTTTGGCTCAGTGCAAGCCCAGCCCTGCAATAACAAAAACATCCCTGAGTTATCAGTGCTTTCCAGCACAAATCCAGAACACAGCCCCATGCTGTGAGGAAAATTAACTCTACCCCAACCAAAACCAGAAGAAGCACTTCGTCCATGCTAAATCAATGCTGGAAAATTACCCAGTGCTATAATAATATCATCAAATCCATTTACCAGGCCAAACAGAGCAACAGTGTAATGTTGCTACACTAGTAATTTTGGGGCAACTCTGTTTCTGGTTGATTATGAAAGAGCTGATACTAATTGGATTAAAAGTAGCGTAGCCTTAGTGATTGATTCCATAACAAATTATAAATGATGGGGTTAAATAAAACAGAATGCATTTCAAGGGGCAAAAAGGGTTGTCCTTATGCAACAACTATGTAACAGGGTGATTTTGCCTAGTAGGGTAAAGAACTTGCGTTTTGCTGTCCGGTGACATTAGTGTGAGGTTTTTTTCTTGCATGGTACTGCTTGCCCACTTCTCCAGATACATATACATCTCCTTAAATCCCTTTGTCTTCCACTCTCTCATTTAATCTGTTCACATGGATTATATGGATTAGGAGCTTTGGAACAAGAGAGACAGTAGTTTGAAGACAACACAGCTGTAATTCCTTCAAAAGCCTACCGAGGTTGCTCAAAACATCACTGACTTTTGAAGATGTTTCTAAAACCCAATAATTATTTGACTTATAAAAAGAGCAGTGTTCTTCATTTATCTTTTCAACAATCTTGAATCATGAGCCACTGCATCAGGAGGCATCCAGCACCCAACCATCACTTGACCATGATCCCAAGACAACAAATGTGTGCTCGTCTCTATTTAAAACAGATACATTTTCCACCTAAAACCAATTTCTGGCCTATAAATACACCTTCAAACATATGTTCAGTGGGGTTTTCCCTTTTCACCACTAGACATAAAAATATACGAATACCAGGTGCTCAGATGCCAAGTCATAATTTTTGTAATGGGTGGGGCAGTATGGAAGCTTCCTTTTTATTTTTCCCCATTTTTGGACCTAGAACCTTGACCAGGTCTGTGGGTGGCACACCACAGATTTGTGACACAAATAGGTGACAACGGCATGTACAGGAATCGTACTAAATCAGGGATGGGCAGTTAAATATTTGTAGCCACTGCCTGCTGGAGAATGAATGACAATTGCTGCAACAACTACAGCCCTGGGGAAGGACTATTTTGTTGCTCTGGAAACATGGTCAGTCAATAACTAGCTGGAGAGCAGAGCTGCCAGCAATTGGGTGGGAGGGAGGCACTGACACACGAAACAGGAAAGAAAGATTTATGAAGGTCCTTCTTCACCCTTGTGAGGAGCGGCAGCTGATCAAAGGTCTGCAATTCACAAAGTTTTTTCCACAATGGGTGACTGTATGATGCCAAGAGGGACACTCACCACCTGGTAGGTAATGTGTTAGCATTCCTAATTTACTATTTCACTAGAGGAAGAAGTGGCTCTGAGAGGTTTTTTTTAATTTCTTTCTTTATGGTGGAGAGATAGGGGCAAGTTATGGAATGTCCTGTGTGGAGTATGAGTATGACAGTCTGGGCAGAAGTGTGGGAAGAGCAGTTTCAGATGCAGAAGAATAGGAGTGGCATTTGCCTTTGAGAGCAGAGGCACAGTAGCCCAGAGGTGACTTTGCATCCTGCCTTCTACTTCTGCAATGAGTTTCTTCTCTGGCACCAAGACAAATTCATCCATGATCAGCTCCCCAAAGTGCCCAGAGCAGGTTAATGGTTTAAATTCTTATCTTGCCCCTCTTGTTGGGATGCTGTTATATATGCCCAGACAAGCCACGGTGAAACAAATTAAGCTGGTACCTCCTGCACTCCTCTGACCCCTCTCTCCTTCCAGTCCAGTTCATACATTTTATTGCATGTCATTTCCCAAATATAGAAGGAAGAGCATCCGTCTATACCTGCATTCAGATGAGTTCTTCATAATTTTCCTGAAAAACAGCTTTAACATGGTGCTTAGCACAATTCAGTGTTTCTGTCCTCTGGGCACAGGAATAGGCAGTGTGTCTGTCTGTCATACTGGCGCTGTACAGCCCCTGTCTTTTCCTCCTGTGAGGGAATCAAATCCTCACTGCACAGGGAACTTGCCTTCTAGTTTTCTGCATGGTGGCATTGCAGCCCATCAAATGGCAATCTCTGAGAAACCTGTGCTGACCTGGAAGTTTCCTTCAGAGATTGTGAGGGATTAGGCTTTTTCATCTAAAGAGATTCATGCAATTTGCAAAAGCCAAGACCATTAACTCTGTTATTTACTCTGGATTTTTATGTTATTTTGTTCAGAATAGAAGTTGCCTTTACTATCTGTAGGTTCCCAAATATCCCCTTAGAGACTCTTGAAAAAAGTGTTAGTGTCACATTTATCACTTCCTAATCTTCAGGTTCCAATGAATTTTTTGAGTGGTGATATACTGAAGCCACTTAATTAAGTTATTTCACAGTCTGTCTTTCTTTAAATCACTTGGGAATAAATGTGGCAGTTGTTTTTTATTTTGTTTGCTTGTTCTGTAAGGCCTTTTGTTGCTGCCTAAGTTTAAGTTAGCACTTCTGATATATCTGCCCATAGGGAAGAGTTTCTGAAAATGCTGCAAGCCCTTCCACTGGGAGCACAGACAACTTTCCTGTCTTCTTATAAGGCCATGTGTTCTGCTGTCCCATTTACATCCTGCTGATCTGTTGGTGCTGTGTGTTCTCTGACAGGCTTCCTGTCTGAGGCTGATTATTCTTTTCTTATGTCCCTTTTGAGATATTTCTCTATCTCCCTAGCTTTTTGTGCCGTGTTTTTCACATTTATTCTATCTCTGCTTATGATGCCATCTATTCTACTTGGTAATGAAAATAGAATTTTTCAAAAGGTGTTTTTTAACAATGTCCTTTGGTGTGCCATTTGTCCACATTGTCTACTTTTTTTCTTCCACTTAGCTTTTGTTGCTTCATAGGATGTTTCTTCTTTGCTTGCTTCCTGGGAAGGAAGTAATTTGTTGTGTTTAAAAATGGTCTATTGACATCTTGCTCAATGGTGATACTGGCATATAAATTAGGAGTGGCTCCCTCACTCTGTTATTTGTCCTCTCTCCAGTCTCCAGTATGATAATTAAACTGCTGTCCTCATTGTCAGTTAGTAATTTCACATCCTCCATCTCCTGTGTCTCAGAGTTCTGGTATTCGTGTGGAATGTAATTTATTCTGATCCTTCATTTTCTTACCTGTTCCTCAGACAGCCTTTACGTGGGGAGCAGAATTTTCATGGCAACAGCCATATGAATGCCAAAACAGATTCCCTTCCACATCTTCCCCACTTTTCATTTCAAGAACTCAGTTCTAGCTATCATCACTTCCAAATCAAAAAGACTACAAATTTCTCTATTCGCCCACAAATAGATTTATTGGTTGGAAAACTTGTGACTGTGTGGGATCAAGGACTTAAATGAACAGGGAAGTTCCCTTGGAGCAAGCAAAGGACTGGGTCTTTCTTTGATGAAGAGCAAATGCATTAAAACCTGAAGGTGTGAAACAGTGGGATCCCCTGCTCTAGGTCTCATCTCTCACTGGAGAGATGCAGATTTAAGAACAGAGTGCAGAGAGCAATAATCAAACCCTACCTGCATTATCCCCAGCTAAATTTGCTTCTTTTGTGCTATGTATGTACAGTGGCACTTTCTTATTATAACTGTGCCACTCCTGTGTCAGTTTTGTAATTACTTTGTAGTCCTGAGGGAACTCATGAACGGAGAGGAAATGGTGACCAGTGACAAGAGGGAATGGCACGGAGCTGAGTCAGGGGAGGTTTAGGATTGTTATTAGGAAAAGGTTCTTCCCCCAGAGGGTTTTTGGGCATTGGAACAGACTCCCCAGGGCAGTGGTCACAGCACCAGCCTGACAGAGTTCCAAAGTGTTTGGACAACACTCTCACATCTCTGAATTTTACACAGGATTTCTGGCCCATACCCTGGCAAAGCAAACTGTTTGCAAGAGCTGCTCAGCCAAAACACATAAAAATGGCTTGCAAGCAGAGTTTTTGAAAGAAAACTCACCAATAACTACTAAAAATTCTGCAAGTTTGATTAATTTTTAGCTGTACATTAAAAAAAAACCTCTGTAATTTCTAAAAAAAATTTACAAGTTTTTTTCTATAACTTGGAAGAGCAAATAACTCAGCACTGTGTTAACCTGAAGTAAAATTACTTTACTGCTCCAAAATAAGCAGATGAAGAAATTAATATGACAAATAGTTAAGAGTAGTTTGTTTAATGTTAAGGCAACATGATTTTTTGAGTGTCTTACTTAGTGAGGTGTGTATGATTTATAAGGTAAGAATTTAAATGTGGAAATCATCATTATGATATTTAATTTCTAAGACAGTTGACTTATACCTCACTGTTCTAAAAGATTTACTGAGTTGCCAACTTATTGACTGATGTAGATGTTGTTAAATAAATTAGAAGCTGGCACCACCTGGGGGGAAAAAATTAAAATCGGCCAAAGCTATTTTGTAGTTTTATCAAAAGCCTGGGCAAATGTATTAAATCATACCAGCAATATTTTTTGGGATGGTAGAGGACTGGCAAGCAGTCAGAAAGTTGAATATGAACACCTAGTGCATGAAGATGGCAGCAATTGTCACTTCATTGTGCTTGGGCAAAAAACCTCACCCAAGAGCAACTATCCCTCCCTTTACAAGATAGGAACAGTGCCACACCAGTGCCATACAGACCCTGAGGGTGGCAATGGTAACTAAGGGAATTTAACCCCAACTGTGGCACCAGGGCAAATACGGGAGCCCATCAGTGTGTTAGCAAGAGCACAGCACCACGCAGTTGAATGTGTCCTGCACATCATTGCTTCATATTTATCCATGTCAGCATCATGGTGAGACACTCACACCACTCAGTGTGCTGAAGGGTCTGATATAAGGTTTTGTGACAGTCACCACCCAGAAATTTCAAAAAGGGAAAACATGCTCCAAGGTATGTTTGCTTTCAGGTTTGATAAATCCCTCTAAGATCTCTAGTGAAGGATCTGTTTCCTTAGAGCAGCATATCTTATTAAATTACTAATAATTCAAGAAAGATATCACACAGTTTGTTTATGGTGTGAATGGGTTTGTGAGTCAGATACCAAGTATAAAACGTACAAATTCATTTCAAAAATTCAAGGTACTGCACTCCCGCTACTATGAACAGTGCTAAAAATTATGCATCTCCAATGTTAGAGCAGTAAAATAAAATAGTTCAAAAAATCAAAGACTATTCAGTAGTTCTACTAATGTTCTATTTCAGTAACTTGCACAATATTGTTTCAACAAGAGGTTATTTTTGAAATAACTACTAAATTATTCTTATTGTATAAGATTTATCTGAAAGTGATGCATCAGGTGGATCAGCAATATGTTATGAAAACCTTCAAAATAAATCTTACACCTTTCTTTGAAGTGCAGGAGAGTTACAATTTGGGGAGTTTCTTCAGAGATATTTTGCTACCTTCTTCTTAATTAAAGCCTGATGAGGCCATTATGTGCCTTTCAGAAGTGACTTTTTGTCAGCATTATGTGTTTGTGCTCTTGGCATCTAATTAAGCCTGGTTTGTTTTCTGTATAAGTGGTAAAAAGAATGTAAAAGCACAAAATGGATGCAACCTGTAGCTGAAATTCTTCTATTTTTCAATAATTTTCTTTTTTCATCACAGATCATTATAACTTGTGTTTCATTTCTCTGAGTAGGCTTGGGGTATATTTTTCTTTTAATATGCCAGACCTCCAAAGAACACTGTGAGTAGTAATGCAGATAAAAATAATGGTACAACGGAAGGGAATTACTGTAAAGCAAATTACATATACAGTGGAAGACAGAGAGACACAGAGGGGTCAGTAATGTGTGTATAAACCTTGCTATTCTTACTTTTTGAGCAGAGAGAAGCTTCTTGAGCGTTACATTATTGAGTACAACCAGTTGGTAGCAAACAAGATGTAGGAGCTGCCTGCAAGGGAGCTCAACATGAATTGGAAGCGTGAAATACCAGGGGGTAGTGTAAGACTTAGAAAAAAGAAGAGTGTCTTCAATGCTGGGGGCCAAGAATACATTTAAATGTGGATTGCAACCAGCTGCAAACATCAATTACATGTCTGGGTGTGGGAAGCAAATCACAGACACTTTTCTGTCGGCTCTGCCCTGTAATTTGGGGAGGTGAGTTTCGTTCAGAGGTCGCGGTAGGGTTAAAGCAGCGCAGCCTCCACGCACCATTAAAGTCTGTATTGCCACAACAGTGCTGGCAGCATTCGATCCTCCCCCTGTGACGAGCAGACTGCGCTGGCGGAGCCGCAGTTTCTCTGAGAATTACACCAGCACAGCTGCGGAGCCCCGCGGGTGCCGCTGCGGTGTTTTCGGCGCAGGTTTCACCCTGCGCTGCTCTGCGCTGGCACCACAGCCGAGCCCCGAATCGCAGCAGCAATGGCCCCAAGCTCTTTGCTCCGTCCCTGGGCACGGTCACAGAGCGCTGCAGCTCGAGATTCTTTTCTCAGAGTGCTGCTGAAGGAGCCCTGGCTGACATCCTGCTCCCGGTGGCTCCCAAAAGGCATTCCCGGAGCCCATCCCTGCAGCCCAGGGCTTTCCCTGCTGCCCTCCAGCAATGGGCAGGCAGAGCTCCTCCTGTTTCAGCTGCCTTCCACACAAGGCTCTCCTCAGGTCTCGTTTTCTTCTCTGGAAAGTGGGACAACCTTTCCTCGTTAGGGCTTTTTTTTTTTTTTTTTGCTCCTTTGGTCAGTCCGCATAATGTTTCCTTCCTAGACATCTGATTAGATTTATTGCTCCCCTCTGGTTCACTCCTAGAATTTTTTGTCAAGAATTTGGAACAATTTTAAGTGTAATTCCAAGCTTAATTCATTTAAAAAAGCTTAATATGAGTATAACCAGGATAAATTAGGGACAGTTGGTAAGAAATGCATTTAAAATTCTATTATTTTGGCAGATAGCCTTGCCATCTGCTAATAATAATCATCAGCTTTTACCCATAAAAACCTTTCAGATTTACGGGTGAAGAGCTGACCACAAACACACTTCTCAATTTCATGATGTTCCACACTGACAATATGAAGTCTTGTTTGGCATTTATAACATAACTGTTTGGTTATTTTGGGAAAATTTTCAGAATTGTTTTGTATTGCAAAATCATGGATATTGAGCCAGACCTTCAGAAGCTCTTTTTAATTTCACTGTAACATTTCAACCATTCCTGATTTTCTCTATTTGCTCACATTAATTTCTCTGATTTGGAAGAGCGGAAGGGAAGGCACAAAACCCCTGCACTCTAAACTATGTAGTTATAAGAAATTATTGACTGTGTAAAATACAATCCTCTATGCCTTTTCAAGTGCACAGATAGTCTAGTAGTTATGGCAAAAACTCTCAATGTAAAAAGATTTAAGAGCTAAGAAAATTTCGCATCTCAATTATTCCCTAAAGACTTTCCTCTTCCTTAGAAGACATAGTGGGTCTTTAAAGAGATGATTTATAATTTAAGACCCACTAGGGATAAAATTTTCATAAAGCCACACAAAAAAATAAGAGAAACACTTGAGATGGTGAGATCAATGGAGAATTTTATTTCCTAGTTTTTATTTTTAGTATTACCAAAATGGGAATAGATTAATCTTTGTTCAGTTAAAGTTTCTGACGAGATCTGACAAAAGAAGTAATTTTAATAAATACCACAGAGAAGAACTCTTTTTAATGGTAAAAATGCTAGAAGCAAACTTGCAAAGTGTCTGCTGGAGTTCTCCAAGGGCATAGTTGAATCCATAAATTTTCAAAATGAAGCAAAGACATAGACTGTCCTAACAGAGCAAGAATTAACACAGTCATGCACTTGTCCAACTTGTGATGTCTTTGAGAAAGATTTTTTTCTGGCAATTCTTTTAATAGTTCAGAAAAAAAATCTTGAATTCCACTCCGTTCTTGGTGGTTACTCAGATTTGTAATTATGAAAAAATGCTTGTGCTATTTCAGTAAATGAAGTACTCAAAATCACTTTTAAAATACTCTCCTATGTACAGATGAACTTTTTATCATTCTAGTCTCATTACAGGTCTCATCCCAGACTGAAATGCTCTACATAAGTTTAGATCTCTACGTTCTCACCAGAGGGAAAGAAAAGTTTAAGACAGAAAGGTTTATTCTTGTATACAAGGAATCTGTTTTGCTAAAATCTGGTTTGCTAAGGAATTAGCAGAGCTAGTTTTGAGATCCTTCCAAAACAATTGCTATAAAAGCAAATAAAAATTGTACTTTAGGTATATTTCTTTAGATTAGAATGCATATTTTTCACTAATTTTTAATTTTTTCCTGATTTTAGTGGAGTATCAGCTTTAAAGTTTTCATAACGAAAAACTGAATTAAACCTCATTAAACATTTTGTGACAAACTACTTACCACAGAAGTATATACTAAATAAATAATTACACTGTAGTGAGTTGATCCTGGCTGGACCTCAGCTGCCCACCCAGCCTATAATTCTCTTCCTCAACAGGACAGCTGGTAGAAAATGTAATTAAAAGCTTGTATGGCAAGAAAAGGGCAGGAAGAGAGATCACCCAGCAGTTTCTGTCATGGGCAAAGCAGACTCCAGCTGGGGAAATTAATTGCATTTATTACCGATCAAAGTAGGATAAAGAGAAATAAAAGCTGCATCCTCAGAACACCCTTCCTCCCCCTCTCACTTTCCTGGGCTTAACTTTGCTTCCGAACTCTCCACCTCCTCCTCATACTGTCACAGGGGGTCAGGGAATGGGTAATGGTCACTTCATCACCTGTGGTCTGCAGCTCCTTCCTCCTCATGGGGTGGACTCCTCACACTCCCACACAGAAGCCTCTTACAATATCTAAATTGGTAAACAATATAAACTCCATAACATTAATTAATAATTAATAAATAAATGTATAAATACACATTTAGACACAGACTGTATGTTCTGATGGGTTTATAGACTGACACATGCTTCAAGAAAAATAACAAAGGACAAAACTTTAGTTTTGAGCATTTGACAGGCAGGAATTTTATCGCAGAGAAACTCCTTTCTCTGTGTAAATGTTAACATTTGGTCATCTAGCCTTGCCCACAAGTATAAACATTTTGAAATCTGTAAGAGGCTTTCCCTGTCCTTACCATGCCAAACAGGAAGATGAAAAGCCACAGGAATGTACCTGTTAGACCTCACTCGTAAGGACTGTCTGTAAAAATATTTTCCAAGCAGAGCAGCTTTGTACATAGCATTCCATCCGTGATCTTCTGAAGTCATTGCAAGTGCACAAACACAAAAGGGGGGCCACGAAGAGAGGTACATGGCTGGCACCAAGCATTTCATGGCTGCTGCCACAGGAGCTGAGCTGTCTGCTGTGCTCAGGACCTGTTTTGGCACATGGTACGGAAGCCAGACCTTGCTGCGGCTGCAGGAGCTCTCAGACCTTCCATAAACAACCACAAAATAAAGCCAGAGGTGCTGTAGAGATGGGAGGGTCTTTAATGCATGGTTAAGCTATTGAGGGGCTGGCAGACAACCATTATAAGTAAACACATTAGGCCTGGGAATCATTCACAAATCGGTGGGGTGGGATCTAGCAAATGTGAATGAAACAAAAATTAGCGTAAGTGGACAGCTGTAGGTAGAATGTTTACACGAGTGAATACAAAAAAAAAAAATTAAAAACATATTGCAATGTGGCAAAAAAAAAAATCCCCAAGATCATCTTAGTCAATGATTTTTATAATATGTTAAAGTTATGAATAATAGCATTGTGTGGGTTGATCTTGACTGGCCATCAGGTGCTCACCACACTGCTCTCTCAATTCTACTTCTCAACAGAATTGTGGCGAAGGGGAAAAAGTGAGAGAAATATCACAAGTTAAGATAAGGACTAGGAGATTTCTTACTAATTACTGTCAAGTGTAAAACAGGCTTAGATAAATTGCTAATTAAAGTGAGCATGATAATGAGAAATAAGAACAAATACTATAAAACTTTTATATCCTTTTGCCCCATCCCTCTGTTCTTTCTGAGCTGAACCTAACCCCCAGCTCCTTCACCTCCTCCCCTTGAGTGACAGAGAAGGCTTGGAAATTGAGGGTTACTATCAGTTTTCGGGGGTCTGGGCTGCTCCTTCCTCTCTGTGCTGTTCCCTTGGGTTCCCAACCACAGGAAACAATCCTCCTCCTGTGCAGGTGCTCTCCATAGGGTGCAGTTCCTGTGGTGCAGGTTGAATTAACCTTTCTTTGATGCAATACCTCAGAGGTGCTGCTGCTGTTGCTGCTGAGCTGAGCCCTGGCCAGCAGCAGGTCCGTCATGGAGCTGGCCCTGGCTGTGGTGGCAGCTTCTCACAGGGACCACCTGACAGCCTCCCCACCTGAGGCTGCACACAAGCCTCAGACAAGCTTGAGGGTTGCTTGTCTCGCTGTATCTTGCCAGCTTCCCCTCAGAATCAGGTCTGGGAGATCATAGATGTCCTGCTCTGGTGATGAGAGGAAGGCAAGAGGATGTTTACTCTCCTTCATTTATGGTATGAGGTGATTTGAGTATGCTGCGATCAGTTGGTATTTTTTTTTTCACTTACCTTTTTTTATTTCCACTTACAGTTTCCACTGTAGGTTATTGTCAACACAGGCATGTGAACACAGACATGTGTCTCACATCCTAACCCTATTCACCTCCAATATCCAATATCTCCTTAACTCCATCAGTGTCCCTATCTTATCTGCTGAAAACTGTTTTGCCTTAAGTGGTGTCTTACGGTGTTGGAGGGTGCTCAGCTGGACAGCTGCTCTTCCAGAAAACTGTCTGCCTGGACCTCTCCCACAAAGGTCATCATCCAGCTGTGTGGTCATAGCACCAGCATGCTGACCTTTTTTTCCTTATTCATGTATATACTAGAGATCTCCTATCTAGTTCTGTGGACAAAGATTTTTGCCTACAACATGATTCACTGAAGATAAATACGAATGTGTCATAGGTCTGTTCTGAGGAAATCACTTCATTATGCAGTTCTCTTAAGAAGATGATAAAATCTGTTTTCCGGTTCAGTGGTTCATTGCCCTTTATGTAATTATTGAGACAATAATACAAATTGTGTAGTATAAACAAAGTGTCTGTGGTAAAAAAGGGAGAATCCATGTCTAAATTTAGGGCCAGAGTCAATATGCTGTATGTGTGTATAAGTATTTGCCAAAAGACTTTCACTTCTGAGATCTCATCTGAGATAAGAAGCTGAGAGAAAAAGCTATGCCGCCGTAATTTCATGTTTCATTGCAAATCGAAAAAATAAACAAGTCTGGACTTAGTCAGAGTTACTGCTAGCACCAGCTGCCGTGACCTCCTGCTAAAACAGGAATGACACACCACGTTTTTCAGATTCTGGTGATGATTACAATTGAGTCAATGCATAGCTGGATTCATACTAGTATTGAATTACCAGATAATAAATTTCATAGAGAAAGTATGCGAGCAAACACCAGTCAATCCTGACATTTTTTAATCTAAGCAATTCAGAAATTCAGCTGCTGTTGAATTTTAAACATCCTTTAAAGGTCAGATTAAGAGAAAGTCAGCAGAGCTGACCGAATATTTTGGAGTTGCTTCAGCTCTGGAAGCAACATTGAGACCTCTGCAGTTTCCACTCTTTATACTTCTGGGTATTTTGGGTTTTCTACATGCATACCTTTCCCCCCCCCAACTATAATGTTTCCCATATGGAAAAGTAGACTGTTGATGAAAAATCTTATCAGAGGACCACTTAGGCATTGCACGTGGAGAGGTTCTGTGGGAGCCTGAGAAGGTAACACAATTTTCCTTGAAACTATAGATGGACAATTCCAGCTTTCCACTGTGGAATACTCAAATATAAGACAACACCTCTCTGGGGTTCCACAGATCTGCGGAGGCTGGGGCTGCAGCGTGGGACCCTTTGCCCACCGCCAGTCTGGGGAGTTCCCTCAGGTCAGTCTTTAATACAGACACAAAGCTGCAAGAAGCAAACCCCACGCACTGCAGAGAGCAGAAGAAAGCTGGAGGTTTTAGAAGCCATCTCAGTGGAATCCTCTGGGGTATGATTGGGAAGTTCATGTGACACTAAGATCATTTCGAAGACAGAAATCTTCAGTAATTAGTTGTGGGCAATACCTTAGAAATAATTCCTCAACTCTAGGGCATGGCTGAATCATAAACAGAGTGCCCATAGCCTCTGAACTGTGTGAGGACCAAACACAGGCAAAAAAATTAATGCTCAGTCTACTAAGGATATGAATAATTGTCCCTTTGCTCCCAGTGCTTTTTATAACCTCCCTTACTAAAACTTATGGTTAGTACCTGAACAGGTAATTCTTAACAGAAGAGCACCAGATAGGTCAAACATACTGAGGTGGTAACAGTAAAGAGGAGGGGCACTTTAGAGCTGGGTGAGGTCTAAAGAGAAAAAGAGAAATTAGACATATCAATCCATAAGAAATGTTGACTCTTTTCTAGGCTGCTACAAGACTCATGTATGAAAGCAGGCTTCCAAAGTGTTTTTGGCTTAGAAAACTTACGTAAGAGGCTGTGCTAAAGAACTGGTTTTCCTGGTTTTTTTTCTGGAATCCATCTCTCAGCTATGCTTGAGAAGAAACATTTGTGTTGTATGATGTTCTATGAAATTTCTGTAGTTATATTTTCAATGGATTTCCTGAAGGAAATGAAAAAAGAAAAAGTTTTCCTGCAGAAAGAAATAAAATTAATGAAATATACAGCTGATAGTCCTGTTACAATAGAAAAATAATACATTATTTATCCTACTGGT
This sequence comes from Acanthornis magna, assembly GCA_036785705.1. Lineage (NCBI taxonomy): Eukaryota > Metazoa > Chordata > Aves > Passeriformes > Acanthizidae > Acanthornis > Acanthornis magna. The sequence continues at coordinate 2,330,403 of JAWUZG010000141.1, read as the reverse complement.
AAGGAGAATAACATTTGGTTTACATTAGAAAAAAGTTTAGAAAACATTTCTTCATACATCTGATAATAATTACAAGTGTTGCTGTGATGAGAACTCCTTGGCTGGAGTTTCAAAGTAGATCTATCAACATTTATCTCTTAAATTGGAGCAGCAATTGCTTTGGTGCTTCCAAACTTCATTTTGCTAAAAATCAAACTAGTGGACCACCAAAACCTGTCTCTTCAAACCTGTCCCTGGAGAATCATACGAAACTCCACGTTTATGTGTTTGAACATTTAATAAAGTCATTGCATGAGTTTTGGGGTTGTTTTTGTTGTCACGGAAAGTAGAGCCATTTTCCCTCAAGTTTATGATTCTGAAGAGTGACCCTCTGATGACACAGAAGTTGCATGATTTCAAAGCAAGTCACGTGCCTGACTTGTCCCAGGACAGCAGAACAAAATGCTTCAAAAGAACCAGGTGTTAAGGAGCTCCCCTTATATATCAAGACATTCCCTTTCCTCAGATGGTTTGTTAAATACTCTGTTTACCCCTTCGCTTACTTCCACAGCTGAGAAATACTTTTTGGATGTTGGTTAGATTTTCATTCCCTCTGCTTATGGGATTTTGAAAGGCTAGAGCAGCTTTCACACTCCCAGAACCTCTCAAAGCCAGGGTCCCTATGTCCTTTTGGGCTAAGAGGAATGAGGGTGGCAGGACTCTAAGCTCACAACCCACCTGGGTTTGCTGATCTGCTGGCTGCAGGACTTGCTGTGGTAATACGGAAGGGAGATTTAAACAGGAGCTGGTAAGAGCTGAATAGTTGGGTCTGTGTGATTTGTCCTCTTTTGTACATAATATGCTTGACTTCTGCACCTTGCAGGGAGTTTGATTTAGTGTTTGCTGGGGTGGAAACTGTGTGACCAAGCCCTTCATGGAAACACGTGGAGAATTAGTTTTTCATGGATGTGAGCAAGGGTTAGGTACTTTTCTCTTGGCTGAGACCAAGACGTTCCTGATCCAACACATAAATCAGATTTTAGATGCCTTTATAGCAACATCTGGAGTGCATGTGAAGCATGCATGCTTACAGGTTAATTGGCAGCTAAATGTAGGTTTTCTGAACAGCAACACTTCCCTTAGGTGTCTGAAGTTTATTTTGGAACTGAAGGCAAGCTGTTTGAACTAAATGTTTGCATTAAATCAATTGAGAGAAAAGGTTTCCCTCCAAATACACATCCCCTGTTGGTATCCACCTGCTTCAACTTCTTAGTATTTGAACACTATTTATTTCTCAGACAGCTTGAGTATTTTTGAAAATGAGCTGCTCCTTAAAGTGTTTGGTTAACTTGGAAAAGTTAACCAACCAAAAACTGGTCCAGACAACTTGCAGTAGAGTAGAGTTGGAGACAGGCAAAGTCATGAAAAAAATGGACTTTGTGGGATAAGAACCAGTTCAGGAGACCAGCACAGAGCTATCTGGGGAGCTCCTTCTGTCCCTGGCTCCTGTGCTCGAACTGAAGTGTTGCTGGGTGAGAGGGTCGGCATGTGTCTTACAGATGATACATTTTGGAACAGGTTATTATGCTTCATTGATTCAGTCTTTGTTTGTTTTCCATTAAATAGAGTGTAGATAGTCAAACAAGATTAGTTTAATTCAGTCAAAAGGATTGAGGGCCAAATGCTTTCCAGAGGCCAGATATCATCCAAACCATCTGCGGGGTCTGACTTGTCTCACACAGTGTCACACACTATTACAGTGAGTTTTTACAGAGCATGGAAAAACTGTGCAAGGCCTTTTGTTGGTTCTGCTGACTCTTAGCACAATGATCAGTTAAGGAAAAAAAATGAAAGAAAGAAGGAAAGAAGAGAAGGAAAGAGAGAGAGAGAGAAAAGAAGGAAAGAAGACAAGAGAAAAAGAAAAAGGAAGGAAGGAAGGAAGGAAGGAAGGAAGGAAGGAAGGAAGGAAGGAAGGAAGGAAGGAAGGAAGGAAGGAAGGAAGGAAGGAAGGAAGGAAGGAAGGAAGGAAGGAAGGAAGGAAGGAAGGAAGGAAGGAAGGAAGGAAGGAAGGAAGGAAGGAAGGAAGGAAGGAAGGAAGGAAGGAAGGAAGGAAGGAAGGAAGGAAGGAAGGAAGGAAGGAAGGAAGGAAGGAAGGAAGGAAGGAAGGAAAGGGGGGAGGGAGAGAGGGAGAGAGGGAGAGAGGGAGAAAGAAGGAAAGAAAGAAGGAAAGAAGGAAAGAAAGAAAGAAAGAAAGAAAGACCAGGTAGTACCAGGCAAGAAGCCAACGCCCTGGGGTCAGATAATGTGGAGAGTATCAGAAGTCCAAACACCAGGGAGGGAAGGAAGAGGAGAAGTATTATTGCACATAGAGCATGTACTAGCACAGCTTTAACAGAAGTCATCAGAAGTTGCTCACGTCTCTTTTTCTCCTCAGCAAATCAAGCTGCAAATGGGATTTCAGACTCACTTCAATGTACTTGATTAATCATTCTCTTCATTGCACTGCAGGCATTAAGGGTATGACTGTTTGCATAATTACTCATAACCTTTTATCTACCTGTAAATCAGGGCAGAAATATAGATTTTTGCATTGCCCATGAAGCACACAGGCCCACTTTGACATGGCTCCAGCATTTAATAAAGGCAAGGTGCAAGTATTGCAGGAGAAACTCCTTTCAGGAGTCCAGCCTCCTGAAATGATAAGTGTAACTCTTTATAGATTAAAATCAGGAGCAAAATATTCTTCCAACAGAGATAATTCTCTAACTGAGACTTATACAAGCTTTGAATGTTTGGGGACTTGGTTTATATTTGACTCTTTTTTTTATGTTGGCCTTTCTGTTTGTTTCTGTGCTTGTTTTTAAGGAGATTTTAGAGGTGTTTTATTTGGTTGCTTTCTTTGTTTAGTTCATGTTTTTTAGTTCAAGTCCAAATAAAATCAAACTTTCTCCAACTGAAATTTGAAACTTCTTCTGGTAGTGTATTTTAATAGCATATTCTGACACCCTCCTCTTAATTGGTTGCACTCTTCTGATTCTGGTTTCCATCACAGGTATAAAAACATTAAAGAAATTTAAGGACCAGTATATTCTGTGAAACATGAAGTGAATGGGAAAAGCCAAATGTATTTGACTATAGGGTAACATTTTTTTTCAGTTATACTGGAAAGTCACCCAGAAACTTCTAATAATGCATGACACTATTTATTACTTTTTAATGCAAAGCTAACTATATAAAATTAAGAAACATATGTAATTATAACGTTTCCATTTTGGTGTTATGTAACTCAGAAGTATGGCTTTATCCAGAAGAGGTAGAAAGAGCTCAGTTCTGCTTGAATAAATATGCTCATCAGGAATATTTGATGCCCAAATTTCAGTTTACAAGAACTGACATTTTCAATCCAGATTAATTTTTTTTAATTGCTTATGGGATGGCTTGGACCTGGTGACCTGTTTCCTTAATTTCAATCTGTGTAGACTTGAGATTCACAGGTAATTTGCGGCTTAGCTTTGTTTTACTGGAGATATTACGAAAAATAAAAGTTTAAAGAAAATTATGTCGGAATATGCTTAAGTTTTTAACCCAAACTTAAGATCTTGGATAAATTAGGTAGTCAGGATTAAAACTAGCTATCACACCCCCAAGTTTTCTACCAAAAGTATAATACCAGAGAGTATGAAGTGCATCACATAAAGGTAACATGTATGAAAGCAATAATATAAATTTTTTACATTTTTATATGGCTAGGTTTAAAAGTAAACATACAAAAACACTCTGGTCCTTCCTCCTTACCAGGAAACTGAACATTGACAGCTGCTGTATAATCATCAGCAAAAACAACTTGTACCTCAGAAACGAGGAGAGGAAAATAAAGGATCAGGTAAAGGAATCAAAAGTCCATGTTCCATTCCAAAAGTATCACTTCAAATTAAGTTAAACAAGTGATCTGAGCATTTCATAATAACACATCTAGGTAAGACTTTCTTTTTCCCATGGTCAAGATAAAACAATTGGTATCAGAACACACTGTTTCTTGTCTTGAATGGCTTACTTCAATGAGAATGGTCAGAAGTGCATAAGATCCTAAAAGAAAGCTTTTTTACTGTGGGGATGATCAACTACTGGAACAGGTTATCCAGAGAAATTGTGGCATCTCCATTCCTGGAGATATTAGAAACTCGGGTGAAGAGAGTCCTGCATGCTGTACCTGCATCCACTTTGAGCTGAGGAGTTGGACTGGATGATATCCAAAGCTCTCTGACAACCTCACACACTTTCTGATTCTGAAATAATTAGGAAAAAATTGTGCTGTCCAGTGATTGTAACACCAAAATTGATATTGACCTTGACAGGAAAATGAAAAAAATTTTTAAAGGCTTGACTGGTTTCATCTTCTCATATACCTTGACAGGGATGAAAACAAATCACAATGAATTTTTGGTGCAGCTGTCCTCCTGCCTTGTTTCCATACATCGATTTCTCCATTACTCAGGCTGTTCCATCGGTGTGAAATGTGTGCTTAATTGCTGGTGTAACACATCTGGCCCCTACTTAACCTTTTTTGAAGCTTTTAATTCATAATCTGACAGAAATGTTTAAGGTGCATCTTACCCAAGTGTGCAGACAGCACCACCCAGGACCTGTGGTTGCAATTCCAGCAGGAATTGCTATTGATAAAAGGTCACAAGATGATTAAAGCTCTGGAAAGGCTTTTGTTAGAGGGTCCATGGAAGGAACTGTGACTCTTCAGTCCTGAAAATGAGAATTTAAGAGGAGAGACAAAGAACTGTAGAATCATATTTTGAAGGGAGAAAGTAAGTAAGATGACATTGCTGGCTGGTCTTGTCCAAGGCAGGGAATTACCAAAGGAAGTGATTAAGAGTCAGGTTTAAGGCAAATTAAATGGAGGTGGTTCTTCATACAGTGGAGGTTGCTACCTGTGATATCATTCTTAGTCAAAGGATACTATGAATAATAAAAACCTTTGGAAATTTAAGGGCAGATTGAGCAAGGACGTGAAGCAAAAATCCATTAGGGATTGCTCAGTCATAGGAAACTCCTGATTCAGGAAATATTGGCAGTGAGTTTCTTACATGCTTGGCAAGTTTTAATGCTTCCATTTATGGATAGAAGAGGCTGTGCATGAGGATAAATGAAACTTTGGTTTGACCCAATGTGGTCAGTCTTATATGTCTGTGTATTATACACTTCTGTAGTCAGATTAATCATTGTGTGTATATCACATATAAATATTTATCACATATGAAATTTCAAGCGAGATGAATTGTTGCAGAACCACTAATTAAAATTAGAAAAAAAAAATCCTATTAGACTTTCTGAGTAGCAGTCATTTAAATCCCAAATGCATTTCTATCAAAAATGGTGAAAAAAATCCCTCATATTACAATAATCTGAAAACAGAGAAATAAATATCTCCAGTGGCTTTATAATAAAATTTTAGGTTTTCATTATCTGTGATCAGGCTTAGCTCATTATAAGGTGTTTTGTATGTCCATTTTGTGTTTGCTCATTGTCTTTGGAACACAGGATTTACCCAATACATTTTTTTTTTAATGTGAAGATAAGGTTCAGAAGTTAATCAACACCTGCTCAAATGTGTGGAACCTTCCTCTGCACAAACTGGCTCTTTCACAAGTTAAGCTTTAAGCAATATATTAAACTGTTCAATTTCAGCATTTAAGGTACTTACCACCTACAACAAACACCGCTATATTCAAACTACATTTTTGTCTATTTCTCCCATTCATTTCTGTCCTTTGTTCACTGGAAACAGTCATTAACTCTCCATACCATTATAGAATTAACCAAGTCCAAGCAAAGATATAGTTCAGCCCACTATAGATGTGTTTGCTGTCATTTCTTCTTCTGTAAAAGTTGCAAACCTCTGCCCCAAGCTTATGTATCCTCTTATTACAGCAAACAGATCCCATTTTGCTGTATAACTGCAGATGAAGGACCAATATAAATTGCATCAGATTCGTTACTTTTCCAAGTTAATTTGCCATGGAGGCAAAAGTTGTCGGAGAATAGTAGTGGTTTCTAGGCCATTTGAAAATCAAGCAACTGAAGCGTAATGTATCACGTTCTGAAAAAAAAGAGAAATATTTCAGAGCACCAGAATTCATTTTTGTCTTCAGATGCACCAGTTCAACTCTGAGCTCTTAAACTTGTGGAGTTTCTTTTATCATAGCTTATTTCTTTGTTGTTAAGCCCAGTGGGGCACTGACATTCTTAAGATATCTGGAAGCATCATCATAACATAACACAGGTTGTATACAGTACTAAATAGGTTCTTTATGTTTATATGAGCAAACCAAGGACCACAGGAAGGGAATAAGATTACTCAGATTTGGCTTTAGGGCATTTTGCAGTTTAACGGGAAATAAATGACGACATTACAAACCCTCAGAGTCTCATAAATTGTGCTTATTAATGCTCCGTATCCAAACCTATCCTCAATCATTTTAGCTTCCCATATGGGAAATAGCAAAGAAAACACAGTAATCAATCGTATATTTTCGCCACTTGTAAAATAGTTCGTAAGTGTTACATTAACATGTGAAATCGTAAAGTAGAAGAAAAGATTTCTATCTGATTTTGGCATATTAAAAAAAAATTTGAGAAATCTGAAATTTTCCAAAAGTATGTTAAAAAGTATCTGCTTCAGGTCAGTCAAGTTCCATGTTGCTTTTAGTCTTGATTTGTATTATGGGAGTACTTCACGGCCCTGGTCAAGCAGATGGCTCATCTTGCCTGGTGTCTATCCACACACAGAGAGTAAAAAGCTTATCTTTTGCTAGAATTTGGGGTAATGGTGGGCATTTGAGACAAGGAGGACTCCATAGCGCAGGCATTACCTTCCTAGAGAAATGCCTGTGTTATTTTTACCCTGAATGACAAACCTTGGAGTCCAGCAGTGTAAATTTGGTAGTTATTGAAGGAAGTAACTGAATGATCACAGGAACATCTCACTTTACCTGCTAAGATCATCCTAAGCGCAGTTGTCCAAGTTTCTCTGCAATTTGTTTATATTTCATCATTCTATATAATTTTTACATACTAAGTGAGAGGATAAATAATGTGCTTCTCATCATCTACAAAATCAGTCACAACCCCGCCTCCAATTTATTTTTGATTGTATGCTACTACTTGGTGTAGTCATCTGTATTGCTCAGATAAAATTCACTCAAAATTATGCTTTACTTAACTCGCAGAATTTGGTGTCCCTTAGTGCCAATGGACATTTGTTCTGAGAACCTTTTGTTATTTTTATTTGTAAGACACTATCTTGGTTGTTGATCTCCCATGAAGGGAACATGATCCTCAGTCTTATACCCCCTGATGCTTGGAACGTAGCTTTGAATTCAGCATTACTCAGGAGACTGTTGGAACCATTTAGAAAATATTATGGATGAACTTTAAGTATCTGCATGCAGTTATTTATTGCAGTTGTCAACAATTCAGAGCTTTTCCCTGGCAAAAATTAAGATCTGGCAAAATCACCCATAGGCAATTACAAGATTCCTATCTAAATTCCACTTTACTACTCCTTCCCTATTCAGATATTTAGTGTGTCTTCCTTTAAATTAGTTCTGGGAAGAGTTAACATATACCGGATGAATGTTGTATGTTCCTCAAGGCAATCTTTCTCTTCCCATTTTAATTTCAAACATATACTTGTTGTTTGTTTTTAATTTGTGCCAAGAGTAAAACAGAAAATTAGAGCAGTCAGGACTTTACCTAGAATCTAATAAGGGTAATTTCCTTAGTCTACATTTGTTATGTCCTTGCTTCTCAAACAGAGGGTTAGCAACAGATAACTTCTGCAGAAAAAAAAATTGGTCTTTTTTTCTTTCTTAGAGGGAAGAAGGGAGAAAGAAGTAAGAGATGCTACATATTGTGCTTTGAGAAAAGCTTTTCACCTGGTCACAGGCAGAAGGATATGTTAATCGAATTTTCAGAACTCAGCAACTAGCAATCAAAGGCATCAGTTGGATAGATATATATGACATCTGGGGATGTTGTCTAATGAAGGCTACTCTTTAAGAGTAAGTGTAGTTTAGAACTGATGCATGGATATTAAAACAATTCTGTAAATGGGCTTCCAAGCAACAGTGTCCCATCCATATAGTCAGATCTGTCCATGGAATAAAAAGGAAACTGTTCTATCAGTAGTGCTTGAGTGAAATGTGCTCTCATGCATCTTGCAGACTTGCAGAGTGAGGTCTGTGTATTGTATTTCTAATTCCTCTAGAAAGGACTCACAAAGTATTGTAAATATTGCTTGTTAATTTTCATTCTGTTCATGTTGCTTCTGGGTGTATGTTAGGGTACAACGTTCTAAAAGTGCAATATCAAGCATTTTATTATTTGCTTCTCAATCTTGTTCATCTACCAGAAACTGACCTTAAGTTGGGAGGTGAAGAAATGCTTTGGGTGTTCATCAACACTGTCATCGATTAACAACCTCACCGCTCCCTTCGGAGGGAATGTGCCCATCCTGGGATCACAGTAAAATATCTGTCACAAAGTGCCAGAAGGAAAAGCAGTGCCTTGCACAGATCTGGTTCCCAGGCTCTCAGCCCTCTCATGCTTCAATAAAACTGAAGAGGAGGAGCAAGAGGCATTGTCACAACTCTTTTCCCTTCGGAGGGAATGTGCCCATCCTGGGATCACAGTAAAATATCTGTCACAAAGTGCCAGAAGGAAAAGCAGTGCCTTGCACAGATCTGGTTCCCAGGCTCTCAGCCCTCTCATGCTTCAATAAAACTGAAGAGGAGGAGCAAGAGGCATTGTCACAACTCTTTCCTGTCCTGCTCTTTCTTCATGCCATGGGCTAGACACCCCATGGTGCTGAGCACAGCAGGATGGGACCTGGCATTGATGTCTAAGAGAAAAGAGACTTACATTTCCAAGACCTCTGACACTGAGCTGATGGGGAGCCCCTCACTCAAGTGGATGCTCACTATTTGCAACTCAGGTCTGAGCAGGAGATATTTATTTTGTCATGCTGTTTAAAACAGCAGTTTGGGCTTTGGAGCAGTAGCTGGGGAAGCCATAAATGCAGGTGTACTCTCACCTCCTCCAGTGGAAAGCAAAACTCTTTCCCCTGCCAAAAATACTCATTCAAGTATTTGGGAACTTGATAGAGGTTGCTTCCTGTGCCTTCTGGTGAAGCTGTACAGCTGTGTGAAGAAGGAAACTTTCATCCACCTCCCAAAAGACAGCAATGAAATCCATGGCCCTAATTTACACTAGTTTAATTTGGGAGAGAATGAGTGAGATATACTTGTTACCCAGACCATTCTTAACAACAGTAGATATCTTGTACGATAAGAGTTAAAGGACAAAATTTCCCATTGCCTTACGAAGTTGCCATCCCACCTATAACCTGCAAAAAAGTGAAACTTTAAGTGTGTGTCAGCTGTGATATACACACCCTAATCAGGGAACTTTTTGTCTGAGTCAACACAAGGATCAGGCATGAGCTCAGCCTGCAGCTGCCAAGTGCAGCAAAGCCTGGGACTGGGGGGATATCTTCACAGGCACCACTCCCAGCACTTGTGGGGGGTCATCCCTAAAGACGAGGGTCTAACAGAGCTAAAGTACCTCCAGGGTAAGGTGCCAGGTGTTTTCCATTTCAAAATCTTGGGCATTTTAATTCTCCCTGTGTCCCGCTTTACGTATCAGCTGTGCTAGACCACAGCTTAGGTTTCAGTATCAGTCCTGTTTTGGACTGCAATGAAGAGAAATTGAATTCTATCTTTTGCCACGCCTTTAAATCATGTAAACTTCCAGAAACGCCTTTAAAGGAGCATTTGTTAAAATATTTGTGCAAGAATTATCAACATGTACTGTTTAAAGTACTGTTTAAAGCTTGCAGACTTTACAAATTAATCCAAAGCATTAGGATGATGTCCTACACACAGCTTGTATTAGTTTCTTACTGTAAGACAACTTTTTTTGCAGGTTTAGTTTTTATAGCTCTTTAGTGCTCATTTGAGGAGATTTAAACATGAAAACCTGAGCCAAAGACAGCTGCTAGAAAACTTCTTTGATCTGAAGACCGGACAAAATCTGAATCTAAACAAAGGATGATTCATATATGACTGGGCATACTATGATTACTTTTCTACTGAAATGAACTAGTGAGTGAAAACTAATAGTTTTATTACATATTCTGGTATTTGCTGACCAAATCAAATACAGTAAAATAAAGGAATGTTTATTGCCTTGATGTTATCTGATAAAACACACGCACAGAATTGTAGTTTCTATTTACAAATCACAAACATTGTAGACAATATCCACAACATTTTATTATTATTTTTTATTTTCCATAATATATGCTGGGATTTTTTAAAAAATTGAATAGGCAGATCCAGGAATTGTAAGACTTGACTTTCCCTGTTGGAGCAAAGCTCATGATACAGAGAATAGCTTGAAAACACAGACTCAGAGAAAGACTGAAGTAAAAGGCACCTGTGGATGTCATGCAGTCCAAGTAGCTTACAAGTTAGACCAGGCTGCTCAGAATTTAGCCGTGATTTAGAAATTCACAGGGATGGATGGAGGCTTTGCAGTGCCTGGGCCTCATTCCTCAGTGTTCAGGTAGCCCCATGCCGAGAAACTTGCATTATACTTATGAGGTACAGGAAAAAAAATGCTTGTCTTAGGGAAAATGGAACAGTAAATGGAATTAATGTAAAAATATATTATCCATTTGTCATTATCTGGTTAAAACAAACAAACAAATAAAGAACTCAACTCACACAATCACCTCTGTCCCCCACCCCCAAAATGCCCCCCCCAAAACACAAGTCATAAAATAAATTGTCATATCTAATGAAAGGCATAGGAATGGCAAGAATGTGGCTTTCAAAAACAGCTTGAAACAAAGTAAATTTGAAGGCAGGAAGAGAGCCTAAAATATACACTCTCTGTGAACTCTTGTTCACCAAAAGATACCCAGCAATGAGTCAGCTCCTGCAGGGTGGTAAATGCTAAAATATTGTAAAGAAGAAAATAAGAACGGGGGTGAAGACATATCCATTTTCACATTCCTAAGCTGCAACAGGATATGTCTTTCTCTGAAAGGAGCAAGCACAAAAGCTCTCAGAGTTAAGATAAATAAACAGCAATTAAATCCTACGAGACATCAACTAAAAGTAAGTGGTAAAGGTACGTCCAAGGCTTGGTGTGCTCCAAAAGCATCACCTCTGGTAGGAGGCCTGAACAAAGATTAGCACACATCTAATGATGACCGAGCAGTTTAGGTACCAGTGGGATTTAAACCAGCAATTGTCTCTCCTAGATATGGAGCAAAAACCTCAAAGGTAACTACCCAAAAATATGGGTAAAACCACAGCCACAGCTTTCCCAACATTATATCAACATATGTCCCCAGAAGCTGTTCACTCTTCCGAGATACTGAGGACTTGGTGGTAAGTGTAAAAGTCAGTATATCACAACATGGTGGCAGGGCTTCAGATGGAGCCTCATGGATTCACAGGATGATTTTGGCTGAAAGTTACTCCTTGGTATCGTATTGCACAATCCCCCAGTCTAGCAGGGTCACCTAGAGCAGGTTTGCAGTGACCTTGTGTGGATTTTGTGGGATTTTGAATATCTCTGAATGCAGATGCTGCAGACTTTCTGGGCAAACCTGACAGTAAAAAAAGTGAGGGCTCTGTGTTTAGATGAAATATCATGCTTTATTTTTTGCCCAGTGCGTGTTGTCTTGTCAGTGGACACTGCTGAGAAGATTCTGATGCCCTGTAAAAACGTAAAATGCACATGTAAAATGAGCGAAAAATAGTTAAGTTGTGGAGAATTCAGAGTCAAGCAATCCAAGAAAGAAAAGTAAAAGCATCATTCTGAAGGGATGTAACTGTCAGTAAAAACTGCATCAAAGATATTTGGTTGGCAAGAATACATTATTGAATTGGAATAACTAGATTATTGAGAAATATATTTATGTAAGAGTCACTGTCAAGAAAAAGACAAGTTTCCTAAATATTAGAGATACCATATGAGCCAAATATGAGTCAGGACATTAAAAATCTACTACATAGAAGTGACACTTATAGGAAATTGCAAGACCCCTTTTGTTGTAAATGACTCAAATACCCTTTCGTATTAACTTCAACTTTCATTTCCAGGCAGCATGTCGGCAAAAAAATCAATGACACACAAAGATAACTTACTAAATGCTGTGTATTATCAAAAAATATTAACTTTCCCATAGTGACACGCCATTTTTCTCGGAAGATGATATCGTCCCTTCCCTGTAGAATTTCATCTGATCTTCTCATTTTGAATTGTATTTCAGCTGTAAGCACAAACTCGTCTCCCATCTGTGCATTGACAACTCACAGACTGAATTTGCTTTCTGCTCCCAGTGCGTTTTGGCCCCAACTAAATTCTTATCCTGTTCCTTTGGTGGCTTTCTGTGGATAACCAGCCATTGCCTCACACTAAAATGGCTAAAAATCCCACTCAGACTCTCTGCTGAAGGACTCCTTAATATTTTCTCTTTCACAGCTGGAGACATCAGCAATATAAAATCATAGGAGCATAGAATGGTTTGGATTATAAGGAAGCTCAAAGGTCATCTGATTCCAAGCCCCTGCCAAGTCTTAGCACTCTCCTCATGACTGTCAATTTTATACCAATTATTTTCCCTTACAGAAATATGCTTGCATGGTAATACTTTCTTTTCTAATTTAATCAGACAAAGTTTTCTTCACCTGTCTCAGACGTCTACAGCTTCCCCCAGCATGAGCACTGATTTTTTTACAGATTTATGTAAATGCATCTCAAATAGACTTACAGGAGTACTGCTAGACAGGATTTGTTATAGCAGCTTATTTATGAGAAAAAAAAAATCAAATCCTCTTTGTATATTAATATTCTAAGAAAGAAGAATCAAGAATGGAGAAGGCTTGTTCTCTGGGTAAAAATTAACTTTGTCATGTAACAAAGAAAGCTTAAGTGTTCTGGGCCACCAGGTGACAAATACAATAAATTACCAAAAATTGTCATTGTAGGTACAGGTTTGATCTTACAGGATTATATTGTTCATAAATTCATGGACAGATTACCTTTACACCATCCAGGAATGAATGCCAAAACCATATTTCTTCTTACTGCCTTGAGAAGAACAGTTCTCATGAATGTGTATTCTAACAATAATTATTCTAAAACATCAAAAGGAGAGGCCAATTGTGTTGCACAAAGAGCTTGTTGCATTTTTAAATTACTCAGCAGCTGTAGACACTTGTCAAGAATTTGTTGTTCAAAAGTCTCTTTTTAAAAAGCCTAAACCATTAAATTTAGCTTAGGGAGATCTGCAACACCACTATTTGAGACCATCATCAGGGACCCCCAGCAGGAGGTGGAAGATGTAACTGGAGATGTCCTAGCATTGGATTTTGGGCTCTGCTCTGGAGAGGTGTGAGGACATTGCTGACCACCACTGTCCTGCAGCACAGCCTCCAGCCCTGCCAGGGCTCCTGCTTGACCACTGCGCCACGGTGACCTGCTGCAGTCCTTGGACAAGGCAGCAGCCTCTGGACCTCCATGTCTGGGGGTTTCCTGGTGGGAGTTTAGTGCGTATAGATGACATTTGCAGGCATTTTCATTGATGACATTTCCTGGCATTTTCATTGCAGGGAGACACAGATGTGCTTGTTTCTTTTGTTTGTCAAATTCTTCTCTGCTGATGTGCCTTTGTGGTCTATCTGTTTCTCTCACTGACTCATGATCTAGGAGAAAGCAAAATGCATCACACAGCTATGTTATCAGAGTTAGAGTTTACAGATTTGAGTCATCAGTTGGACAAATAGCAGAAGTTTTCTCAATCTATTAAACTTTTTTTTTTAAATATTCATGCGTATTCTGAGCAAAAAGTGTGTCTATTGTTTCTTCTGAATCAAACCCAGAATATGCTGACACTCCTGCTGTATTTCCTTGACCTGGAATTTTACCTGCATCGGAGTTTTTCTTTCCAGTTCAAGGCAGTAAGTATTTTTTCATAGCTGTACCCTATGCTACCAATCACCGATTCCTGTGAGACCTAAAAGAAAGACTAAATCCTTTCTGAATCCTAGGTACATCCTGTGCTCTCAGAATGTGTAACCATCCCTTGAGCTAACTCGGTGGTGATCAGCACAGTCGCAAGACCAAGGTGACTGCAATCAGTCAGGAATCCCTGCTGGAAAGTAGAGCTTTGAACAAATTGCATAAAATTAGAGGTAGTGTGCTGCTGAGGAACTTCCTTTTTTTCCCTCCAAACTCAAAGGTTATTATTTTCCCTTCTGTGCTGGTTTTGACTGGGATAGAGGTTTGTTTTTCCCATACTGGCTTGTATGGGGCTATGTTTTGGATTTGTGCTGAAAACACGGGGATGTTTTCGTTACTGAGGAGCAGCGCTTGCAGAGAGCCAAGGCCTTCTCTGTCTCTCACTCCACCCACCCCACCAGAGAGGAGGCTGGGCATGCACAAAGAATTGGGAGGGGGACACAGCCAAGACAGTTGACCTCAAATGACCAAAGGAATATTCCAGATTATTCTCTGTATATAGTGGAGGGAGAAGGAGGAAAGGGGGGATGTTTGAAATGATGGGGTTTGTCCTCCCAAGTCACCATTACATGTGATGGAGCCCTGCTCCCCTGGGAACGGCTGAACACCTGCCCAGTCATGGGAATTAATTCCTTTTTTTCTTTCCTTGCATGTGCAGCTTTCTATTTTACTGTGTATCTTAATCTCAACCCATGAGTTTTCTCCCTTTTACTCCTCTGATTCCCTCTCCCATCCCAGGTGAGCAAGGCTGGGGTAAAACCATGACAGCTCCAGGCCATCAGCTGGCAACTTTCTATTTGCCAGTGGAGAGGTCAACTCACTGCATCACCATTCTTCCCCCACCTCGAGCATATATGTGAAATCTCTGCAGCACAGCCATGCTAGTAACATAGTTAAGCAAGACAAGAGCCTTGTACAATGCTGTTAGCTCCTTTTCCTCTGGAAGAAAGGTGTTCCCTCTTGGTGGTAGAAGCCACATCCTTGGAAACATTCAGACTGAGTTTGGACAGGGCTCTGAGCAGCCTGATCTGCTCCGTGTCCCTGCTCTTTACAGGGCAGCTGGACTAGATGTTTTTTTAAGCCCCTTTCAACCCAAACTCTTCAATGATTCTGTGAAAAAAATGTGCGGTTTACACCTGTAAATCTTCATGCATAACTGATTGAAGGGAGACAATTTAGCTTATTATACTTTATTAATGCATAAGGCCACCCTTTCTTGCGCTATGAGTACCTTAAAGCAATTTTTAGGAGTCTGTAAGACGCTTACTCTTTTTTCTTATCAGAACAGATTGTGGCAGCTCTCTTTTCTGTTTGAGGGAAAGACAATGAGAAGTGCCATTTGTCAGCAAGAGATGCTACAGAAGTTTACCACCAAATTGTTGCTGTTGGGATCTAGATTTGAGGGAGTGATAGCACTTTTTTCTTCTTTTATGAAGATGTATATTGATTTTTCTGCATTTTAAAAAGGAGATACACTTGGGGCAGAAGTTTCTCAGCTTGGTTACACTGGTTACACTGGTTACACTGTTCTTGCCATCTCATTTCCTCTGTGACGGTGCCAAAGTTAATATCTTTTTCTTCTTGTAAAACATGCAGGTATTTTTCTATTATTCATAGGAGAGCATCATAAATCATTTGTTTGGCATGCGAAAAATTGCACGAACACACAAAATTTATGGAAGGCTGTACCAACATAGGAAAACCCAGTTATCAGAGTTCAAACTATCTGAGCTGAACAGCATTTTGCTCTTTGCTTTGCATGATGCATTTGTTTCCCAGTGTGATAAGAAAAGTGCCAGTTTTCTTTGATCTCTTCAGAGAGCAGGCTCTGGCATACTCTTAGAGCTGATACTGAGAAAGACCAGATCAGGAAAGAGGACGTGTTGGAGAAGATTTGGTGTTCAGAAGAGCCATCTAGGCTCTTCACAGTATTAGTACGAATTTCCTTTGTCAAAAATACAGAAGTCTGAAATGACAGTGCCGTACAAATAAAAAACATTATTCCTTGCTGTGAAGTGTTAAGATTTTTGCCTCCTGATGTTTACTTAGAACTTAGTAATGTTTGTTTCAGAGCATGACACTTGGCATAATAGGAACTGAGTCCAAATTAATTTGAAATCTTTTTAAAACTGGTCTGAGAGTTGACTTGCTGAGAAGGAAATTGTTCATTGTCATTATATTCTCCAAAACCCGTGATGCTAATGTTATGGTGACCTGGGCTGCACCAGGTGCTGGTTAGTGCTTCCTACAGATGTACGTGTTGATCATTTGAGGAGATGTTGAGTTGTATTGAGTTTTGATTATCAAGACAGGCTGAGAGAATAGAGATTGTTCAGTTTGAAGAAGGGAATGCTCCAGCAAGACCTTACCTGCCAGTAACTGAAGGGAGCCAACAGGAAAGCCAGAGAGGGACTTTTGAGAAGGGCGTGTAGCGATAGAACAAGGGGGAATGGCTTTAAACTGTCAGAGGGCAGGTTTAGATTAGATATGAGGAAGAAATTCTTTACTGTGAGGGATGTGAGGCACTGGGACAGGTTACCAAGAGAAGTTGTGGATTGTCCATCCTTGGAAGTGCCCAGTGCCAGGCTGAGTGGGGCTTTGAGCAGCCTGGTCTGGTGGAATGTTTCCCTGGCCATGGCATGGGGGCTGGAATGAGATGGTCTGTAAGGCCCCTTCCAGCCAAAACCGTCCTCTGATTCTGTGATTCAAAAAATTTAGAACTTTCATGTGCACAGCACATATTTCTTAACAGACCTTTTTCCTTATTTTAAGTTTGACTGTCTCATACCCTTTCTGCAAAGAGATGCAAATCTATCACTACTTGTTTCTATTCTAATATTTAATTTCTTGAATTTGTTTTTGTGACACTGATCCAGTAGTTCACCACTTGTTTCATGAGCATGTCTTAAGTTATCCTGAAGGCCCTAATTCACAGTTACCTGTACTCCACCTCCACCATCTGTTAATCAGCACGGTGAGAGGAATCACGGCTTACAGAATTGATCACAGTTCAATACATTATTTTTCACAGAGCTTCCTCCAAATTGATTTTTTAATCAGTTCACTAAAAACACTCTTGTGAGAAATAGCTTTAGATGTTTGTGTGGTTGTCTTTTTTTCATTGGTTTTGTTTGTGACTTTTTTGTTTTGTTGGTTTTTTACCAATATAATTTTGAGACCTTCAGTGAATTTCTTAGGTAATTTGTTTGTTTCTTCCTTAAGTGAAAATTTTTCCTGTTTCTTCCCACATATTTCCACAGATTTTTCTGTGGAAGTTCCATGAACTTGACCTTTTCTCTTACAAGATTAATCATGCAGACATGCCCCTCTAGGTGCGGAGTAAAATCAGGGCACTTATGTTAGCCTCTGTATTTCAATTAGTAACCACTCTCAGAAATGGAATTGCGAAAGCAGTAATTTAAATACTGAAGTTTAATTTTATGTTTGCAGTTCTGAAATTTTAAGAACTGAATTTTAAGAAATTTCTAAAATTTTAAGATAATGCAAATGAAATATTGTTCAGGCTTGCACAGAGTAGGATATGTTGCTTCCTCTTGCTCAGTTCCAGAAAAAGTGGTCTCTACCTGACTTTCTCTTTTCCAGACTGCATGACATACGTTGCAATAACTTTTCTCTTGTTACTCTCTATGATATGGAATTTGCATCATCTGTTCTTACAGTTTATATTATGGGAACTATTTTGCACTTTATTTTTCACAGAAACAATGTAACCATGATGTTGAAAATTGACTTGGAAAATGAGTTGTGTCACTTCCTCTTTTCTTGAAATTTGGACTCCTGTGTGTCTGCTTCTCAAGTAGCTACATTAATTATGGTTTGCTAATTCAGACAATTGTAAAATCAGCTGTCTGGGTACTATTGGCAAATTATCA
Organism: Acanthornis magna; assembly: GCA_036785705.1. NCBI lineage: Eukaryota > Metazoa > Chordata > Aves > Passeriformes > Acanthizidae > Acanthornis > Acanthornis magna. The sequence continues at coordinate 2,312,425 of JAWUZG010000141.1, read as the reverse complement.
GGAATATCCATCTTCATTGAGGGTGTTCAGGAGAAAAACCCCACAAAGCAAGAGGATCAAGGCTTTAAACTTTTTGATCCTGACATCAAACAGGATTCAAACTCCAACTGCAGATTTATGCCCTGAACTGCTATTCCTTCAAAACTTACATTAAACATTGCCTCAATTTGCCTGTTTTTGAAAAGTGGCTCCGACAAAAATCATTACTCCAAGTTAGCCTACAAGTGCCACCAGGCCCTCAGTAGAGAATAATGTAAATTCCTGTACGCAAAGACAGTCTTTCTTGGCCAGCAAACACACTTGCAGAATGTTACAGTAGGAAATATTAACACCGTGCTTATTCCATCTTTCATAGATGATGGATTGTTGTCATTATTATACAGATTTTTACTGCAATGCTATGGATGTCACTCTATCATTCAGACAGAGCCCAGAGAGCCAAGGGTGTCCTGGGCTGCATCCAAAGCCCCGTGGGCAGCAGGGCAGGGAGGGGATTCTGCCCCTCTGCCCCAATCTGTCAGACCCCACCTGCAGAGCTGCCCCAGCGCTGGGGTACAGCACAGGAAGGACATGGAGCTGCTGGAGAGAGTCCAGAGGAGGCACCAAGGTGAGCAGAGGGATGGAGCACCTCTGCTATGAGGAAAGGCTGAGAGAATTGGGATGGCTCAGCCTGGAAAAGAGAAGGATTTGAGGAGACCAAACTGTGGCCTTCCAGTACCTGAAGGAAACCCACATGGATGGAGAGGGACTGTTCACAGTGACGTGGAGTGACAGGACAGTGGGAAATGTCTTCAAACTTAAAGAGAATAGGTTTCATATTGGGAAGAAATTATTTCTGTGAGGTGGCACAGGTTCTCCAGAGAAGTTGTGGCTGCCCCATCTCTGGAAGTGTTCAAGGCCAGGCTGGTTGAAGCTCTGACCAACCTGGTTTAGTGGAAGATATCCCTGACCATAGCAGGGGTTGGAACTGTGTGATCTTTAAGTTCTCTTCCAACCTTCTGTGATTTTAGCAAAAGAAGTCAAGTCTTAAGCAGACTACTACATGATAAAATGAATGATCAGTTCACAGAAATGAAAATAAACCATTAGAGGCTTGGAGGGGACACTCGCATTGTTTCCTGTTGCTCAAATACGGCTGTGCTGTGGCTCCCTGGACAAAAAACCCCACAGCAATCTCAGCCTTGCCTCATGCCTATCCTAGCAAGTATGCCAAAATGTGACATTGCAGCGCTATTTCTAGAAGTTTTCTAGGAGTCTGCATGGAGTCCCAGAGCTCTGCATGAGATTGGCTTTCTGGCTTTCACCTGCAGTAACTCTGAGACTTGTGCATCAAATACCCAATGAAGCAGCAGTGCAGTCGTAGATGTTCAGCAGTTCACGGCCATGCCCATTGTGCTGCGGTTCTCCTCATAAAGAACTCATCTCAGAAGTACTCTTTTCAAAAGTACTCATTTCCTTACTATTTGATTTAAATGACAGCAGCTGCCAAGCATCGAAGTACTCAAAGTTTCTAAAAAAACAATTACACGGCGCCAAGTAGTTCTTCAATACTTTTAGACTTATAAGCAGAGTGTTCTTGAAGCTCAAGAATACTTAGTGTTTTAAGAAAGTTTTCTCATGGTTTAATCAGCATAAAAATTTGTTTGCCTGCCTTTCTCTACACAGGTTTTTTCATCTTTTTTCCTCTTTTAAAATATTTTTTATTTTCATCAGCAGCCTCTCTGCTCTTTCTTAACATGTTGCTCTCCCTGTCCTAGTTGAGTAGGTAGTACTACAATCTTAATGTTAGTCTTTTCCTGTTCAGGTATATGATTTCAATCTACTGGGATTCACTGTTATCAATATGAAAAATCTCTCTCTAGTGTGTTTCTTAACATGATGGAGAGTAGCTGCTCCAAGAATTTGCGCAGTCTGACAGCTCTGGGCAGTCTGGAACTTACCTTAATGGTTTAATGATGACTCCACTTCTTACTCAGAGTTTCTGAGATCCCGGTTTTTCCTATATCCTCGCCTAAAACTACGCACTGATTCACTGAAAAAAGAATTAACAGACTCGATTGTAGACAAATGAGAAAGTCTGACAAACTATAACAGGTCACGTAAAGAACTATTTACTTCTCATGGAGTTTCATATTGTTGAGAAAATAGCAATGGGATACTACAGTTGATCCCGTGCCACTTGATTAACAATGAAAATCTCACATTGGATTATGACGCGGGGACTGAAATTTTAGACACTGCAAATTGTTACCTCTTGAATCAACTTGTCAGAGTACTCACAAGAAGAAAAATGAAGTTGGACTAGCTATAGAAAATCTAAGCAAGCCGGCTCAATCTGTAAGCCTGAGACACCCATAGAATTTACCATGAGACACTCAACAGCAGTGTTTTTACAGAAGGGGAGGAAAATCTCTGATGAATGAATACTTTATTTAAATGGCCTAGGTGCAGGTGCACTGATCGACATAAAAATAATAAAACTTGATAGAGGACGCTTAGGAATAATAGGTCAAACTATAAAACGTTTGCAAGCATCTTGAATATCTTATTTACTAAATGGTTATGGCAGATGAATAAGGACTGTAAAGAAAGCACATGCACACACACACACACAAAAAGCAACTGGGTTCCTCATCTGAATGATGGTTATCCAGTTGTAAGACATGAAATTTTTTAACACAGGAGTCAAGCGCAAATGAAACTCAGAGACACCAATGAATTTTTGAGAAATTTGGCATGAAACCACTATATGGCAGACAAAGAGAAGAACAACTACCTAAAGACAAAAACCCAAAATAATGAGTGCATTTTCATTTGTTTTGGAAGCTGAAACCATGCCAAGGAAGCTGTGGAGTTAACAGACAAAAAAATAAAATAAAGGAATGCTCCAGTGAGAAAAAGAAAACCTATAGCTGTAAAGCATTGCATTGCTCCATTTTTGACAGAAAAAAAGTCTAAGGAGTTGGCTGAGAATAAAATTTTAGTTTTCTCAAAAAACTGCTTTGAACGAGACTCTGAACAGCAAAAAACTTTCAGGTCAAGCTTGAAAAGAACAAGATGTGAAATAGCTGAGATGGCAGCAGCAGCGTGGCAGCTCTGGTCAAATATGCCCTGGCAGAGAAGGACTGGCTGGAGTCAAGTGTGGCCCCAGACTCTCACTGAGTGTCCAGGAGTGGACCAGAAACATAACTATCAGTAAGTCTGGTTGCAGTGCCGGCCAAATGTGTGACCAGAGCAACGAAAAAGAGAATCTGTGTAGAGCAGAGACGGGTATCACATACAGGAAAAATCAGCACAGTTTTTGTAGCACACTGTGCATCACCAGAATGACGAGTCTATGCTGAAGCAATCGGATGTGTAAAGTGAGTCAGTCATATATCACAGTCAGAAATACAAAAAGCTTTTGACAACGTCTCTGGTGAAAGTCTCTTAAAGAAATGAAAAGGTCGTGGGAGGGTAAAGTTGACTAAAAAGAAGGTAAATGTTGAGAAATAAATACCAGTAATAAATTGTGAGGTTTCACAGGGAAAAGACATTGCCAGTAAGATCTCTTAAGAATTAGTGTTGATCCTCTCATATATGACCTAGAAGGAAGAGCTGAACAGTGAGATGCCAATTTTTGCAAATGGTGTAATAATTGACATTTTTCAGAGCAACTTCTGGCAGCTCTACAGTTTGCACAGTGCAGAGTGACAGAGTGTTAAAAAGGCATTCAACAGTGATACATGAAAGATAATGCATATGTAAAGAAACTGCCCTTCTTGTGTTTTCTAGGTTAGGTATAACTCATCAGGTCATAGATGTTAGAGCCATTAGTTCCATATGCAGAAGAATCCAAAAGGGCAAATAAAATACTGGAACCCATTAAGAAGGCAATATTTATGGAAAACAGATCATGTGGTTTTAATCTAAAGCTTTTCTTTAGTGTTGTGGTTGCAGTATTATTCCACTATTCAGTTACATGAATTGGAAAAGAGCTGAAAACAAAAATAATCCTGCAATTTTGTAGATTCACATACTTCATTATGAATACTAAGTGCAGTTCTGTTTCTCTCATATGAAAAAAAGACCAATCAGAAAATAAAAGAGGATGGAATCTCTGTGACAGGAGACTTAGGTGCTCTTCCACCAGCAAGACAAAACTGTGGGTGGGGACTCATAAAATTTCCAATGGTGGGAAAAGGAGTGACTGGGGAATGAATACGCACCGTTTCTTAGGACAAAAGGCACGTGAAACTCTCAGACGTCAGATATAGACCAGACAATGGAAGAATTTTCCTACAGAACTCATTCTCATGCAACGGCATAAATCACCGTAGGAGCCACGGAAAAAAATATTTGAATGGAATCAGGCAGGGCTTGGATCAGCTCATGCTGGCTAGATCCACTGAGGGCCACTGAATGTCACTGATGGAAACCTGTCTCCAGCTGAGGAAGTCTTTGAACCCCTGACATCAGAAACCGGGTTAGGAAGCCTAGGCAGCATCTATTTTCTACATGACCTGTTTCTAGTACTCTTTTCCTAAGGATTAGCTACTTGAGACAGGATAATACAATAATTGCAGCATTATGGGCGTCAGTCTTGGTTTTCTGTTCTCCTGGGTCTGTTTCAGTCCTGTGCTAGGCAAAAACAGAGATTAAATTTTGTCTTGGCCCCCTTACTGCCACTCATCAAGTGTGGGAGGCTGGTGGTGAGTCTTCTGACAAGACCATAGTCCAGCTCATGATGGATGTGGTGGAGTCTTTTCTGGGTGTCTCACTGCAGTCCTTTCACCTCCACAATCTCTCTGAAGCTCTTCTCATTACAGGAATTTGCCCTCCCCAGTTTCTCCAGCTTGGCAGGTATGTGGCTCTGCTGAGTCAGGACCAGGCCACCCACTCTATCCAAAAGTCCAGGAATCCCAGGACTTTTCTACCAGGAAGTACAAAGCCTTGCAGGCACTGTGCTCAGAAGGGTGTACAGCCCAAGAAGCCCCTTCTTGAAATGGGTGGTTTCCTTGCTCCACAAAATCAGCTCTCAAAGCGGAAACAGGTATGAGGACACAAAAATGGAAGGCACTCCTTGGGAGCAAGCTCAAAATTCAGATATGGCCATATAAATTCAGTCCATTCCCTAGGCATGTTATATGCCATAACTTAAAAGTGTATAATCATAACTTAGGAAAGGAGTGTCAGCATCATAGAACATCATCTTGACACATGATTTCTCTTGAACATTCTACTTCACACACTCCTGCTGTTTGGGTCTTGCTATACTAAACATCTTTCTGCTCAGACGGTTGGAGGGCATTTATAAATCTGTCTTTCTAGTCAATAATTCTTGAGCTTCCGTTTTAATGATGGAATTGTTTTAAGTTTGAGGATGAAAATGTCAAATCAAACACCTGCTTTGAAAATCATAGGATCATGCAACCATTTAGGCTGGAAAAGACCTCTAAGATCACTGAGTCCGACCATTAACCTAATGGTGCTAAGTCCACTACTAACCCGTGTCTCTGCACCCACAAAGTTTTTGAACAATTCCATGGATGGTGATTGGACACTCCATTGGGCAGCCTATTCCCTTGCTTGACAACCCTTTCAGGGAGAAATTCTTCCTAATATCTGGTCTAAAGCTCCCCTGGTGCTTCTTGAGGCCATTTCTTCTCGTCCTGTCACTTGTTCCCTGTGAGCAGAGCCTGACCCCTGCCTGGCTACACCCTCCTGTCAGGGAGCTGTAGAGAGCAATAATGTCCCCCCTGAGCCTCCTTTTCTCCAGGCTGAACACCCCCAGCTCCCTCAGCTGCTCCTCATCAGACTTGTACTCCAGACCCTTCCCCAGCTCCATTGCCCTTCTTTGGACACGCTGCAGAGAAAAGCAGAGAAATGAAAAACGAAACCAAGATCCAGATAAGTAAGATGTGGATCATTTCTAAAGCAAAGGGAAAAATGTTTATGAAATTTGTGAATTCCCCAAAATCTTTTTTTTTTTTCCTAAGAAATTATAACAACACTCCTCTAGCATTCTTGGCGTTGGAGGAAAGTGATTAGTACTGAATTCTTTAAAACCCTGTAAATTAAGCATCTAGCCATAGCTTAACTTTCTGTTACTAGGATTAAAGCAAAAAATACTATTAAAACTGAGCACGATTCACCAATTTAAGAAAAGGGAAAAGAAAAAGTAATCATAATAATGCAATTTGTAACTTAAAATGTCATTTTCAACAAGACTCACAATCTTTCAGCTGCAGAGTTAGTTTCCATTGAAAAAAAATGTTGACCATGAATTACTAGCAGGTCTGACCGACCTTTAAAAGTAGTTTGAAAAAATTGTTGTTGCTCAGTTCAAGTCTCTGAGGGAAAATGACATCTCTGAAGTGTAAAGAAAACAAATGCAAAGAGCAAAGAGTTGTGTTCTTTTTCTTCCAGGTAGGAAAGATATTGATCAATGACATTAAGGTATGGTATGGGTGGTATAGCACAGACGTGAGAAAACACTGTTTCAATAGAAGCCCTACAGAAACTTGCCTACAACAATCATGTTATATTCACAGCTTGATGTGATCAATAACATACTGACAGGTCCTTTGTCAGAAGTAGTGTAGATATAGGTGATTATGCCTTGAGGAGGGGTGTAAATTATCATCTCTTGACAGCTGTTCTAACTCTGTGTATTTTTATGAATAAAGAAGTGTCGCCATTGTTTATATTTCCTTCTGAAATACCAGCTGTTTCCTTCCCTCATTCACTAGCTGCTAATGTATTTTAAAACAGCTCCATTTGAATGTCATAATCCCTGCCCATTGTAATTCAATTGGAACCTTACCCACTATGATTTAATATTGTAAAATAATCTTATTCCTTTGTACTTGTGCTTAGTTGTGATAAGCACTGGCTTCAGAGAGACCAAGGCAGAGCTCTTGCTGTAAGTAGCACCATCAAAAGAGGGAAGATAACCACAATACTGTCTTTACTCCCCATTGGCTTTTCCACACCAAAAAACTTCTGTCTCAGCTCCTACATTAAAATCTTCCTAGACAAAATTATTTTTTCTGGGAAAATCTTTTATTCTCTACCAGGATCCACTAATGAAGTAAAAGATTTTCTCAGAATAGGACAGCAGTCTCCAGCAATCTGAAGGGATTTCCCTGAAAATCACCCTTCTAATAGGACAAATATTTACAGAGGGAGAATAGTATGAGCTAACAATTTAAAACCTTTTTGGGGTTGATGACTGTTTTTTTTTTTTTTTTGATGATGAAGATCATGTTGGTTTAATCAGAGACTTGCAAACAGCTCATGTTGATGCTGTGTTAAATACAGCTTTGGCTCTAGGCCTGTCCATGGATTTCCTCTGTTCCCCACAAATATGGTCACCCCCCACAAGCAAACAGAATTCTCCACAGCTGAGATAGTGTTGTCTTGGGGAGGCACATGAGATGATGTTTATTGGAAGGTCTGTGCTATGTAGTTACTGCTTTCCATTTTGTTGCTCATCTTTTCTTTACATGTCATCAATAATGACCTCAGAGGCTCGTGAGGTAGACTGTCTACTGTCTTCTTTCCTCTTTGTACTCATTCAGCACCACATCAAATATTGGGAGGTTAGAACAGGTAGGATAGGATAGGATAGGATAGGATAGGATAGGATAGGATAGGATAGGATAGGATAGGATAGGATAGGATAGGATAGGATAGGACAGGACAGAACTGGATGGGATAGGACAGGATGGGAGAATCGAATAGACTAGACTAGACTGGACTAGACTAGACTAGACTAGACTAGACTAGACTAGACTAGAATAGAATAGAATAGAATAGAATAGAATAGAATAGAATAGAATAGAAAAATCTGAGACTGCGTGGCTCAAGATTGTGCTGCATTTCTGTTTCTGGCTGAAATGGTCTTACAGAAATTTGCCAGTGGTTAAGGAATGGAGAACTATTTCTCCAGGAACAATGATGTGAAGTGTTGCACATGCATGCATTAGACACAGCACATGCAAGTATCCTCAAGAAGATGTTATGATGGCTCAAGTCTTCCATGACAAACAAGACCTGCAATTTTGAAGCTTCTTCCAACTGTTTATGGAAGGCTTCATCCAACACTACTTCTAGGTAGGGTAGTCTATCAAGCACACCCATATTATTGTCCTTCCCTCTGGTTCTGCCTTCCAAGCCACACTGTAGCAAAGCTTAACGCGTTTGAGCCATTCCCTCTTCACTGAATACTTATCCATCTGTATATGCTGAGTATAATAATGTAGTGCTCAGATGTTTGGTCAAACATGGCTGAAAACTAATATATTTCCCCCAGAAAACAAGAAATAACTTACGGGGCAGTGGAAAAGGCTTGTACATACATCCTTATGCTACTACTTCTGTTGATTTCCACTGGATAAGAAGTTAGCTTTATTCTGACACTTCCTAAAATATAGCATCTGTTATTAGGATCGGAACAGGGCATTTGCCAGTGGTGTCATTCTTCCAATTCTTACTCAGGAGAGACTGTACCAAATATTTATCACTTTAGCCCATGTATGGGATATGCTCTTTCAAAATGGGAAAGGTATGGCAAATTCACATAGAATTAAAGACAAAAATTTAAAAAGTACAATGAAGAACCTTTTCAATTAATTGTATATGTTCCTTGTGTTGAAAGCAACTTTTTTTAGAAATTAGTGATGCCTTCATCATTTCTCTTGAGGACGGGCAACCTGAGCTATTTTGTAATCTCAGTTATTTTTGGAGCCATTTAGTTTCCACCCCTAAAAATACTGGAGTTCAAATGGCATGGGTTTTTGGGGCTTTTTTTCCTCAACTGTTCTGCAATAATCTTTGGAATATCTCTAATCTGAGTGTTAGAAGCTGAACTCATTAGGGGCTAGTTTTGTTCCTGTTCCTAACAAATGACATCTTGGGAATTATATTCTTTCTTTTACAATCCCTTACCTAGAGCCTTTTTAAGACTCTCATTCCAAATAGCTGATTTATCTGTTGTGTGGTGTTAGCAAGTGGAGCTGAACACAGTCATTGAGTGATTTAGTGGCCGGGGTGTAAAATACTGAGTGATTTCTTTATGTATGGCACTGTCAATATTCTCTTACCCCTTCTGAGCAACTAGAAAGTAAAAATATCCAGAAAACCTTATCTGGAGATATCTGTAAAAATGTAATTAAGTCCTCTTCACCAAAGTAAATTGATTCTCCATTAGATTTGATCCTCACTAGAAAGAAAATACAAGCCGTCTTCAGAAATTGTTAACCCAGCACACAGGATGCAGAATTTAAACATTAGATGCAGGAGGTTCAAACTTCTCATCTCAATTACTTTGAAAAACTGCTTGGAGCAATCTTGTGTCATGGAATTCCCAAAATCACAGATGAGCAGTCTTCTCCAGATCCAGGAGTTGTGATACTTTTATTTCTCATAAAAGCAACTAAATCTGGAAAGTGGTAAAAGGCAAGGTCCAGACCATTTAAAAGTCTTATTTATTTCTAGTACTTGGCATGATATTCTTATATGTCTGTCCCAATGTAGGAATGGGAGAATGTCTGAAAGTTTTCTGTCTGTGCTTTCTGCCCTAAATAACTGCATTCAGGCCAGTGGTTTCTTGGACACACTCTTTTTTCTCCAAAGTTAAAAGATAAAGGAAAGTTGAGAAATTTTACTCTTTGTTACGTCCATTTACTTCTAAGATCTAAGTAGCGAAAAATATCCTGGAAAATATTTTTTCATCATATCCAGTTTATCTAAAATATTTTTGTGGTCAATTGCACACAAAAATAGTGTATTTTACTACTTTTTCATATACTGTAATCGGTGTTTCAATGTCTAAACAGAATCTGCATACACTTGAAGTGATTTTGTCAAGTTCTATCAGACTTAACAAAGCATTTGCTGAAAGCACAACCAATACTGTCTCTGTCAGAAAGGTGTAATCTATTATGGAGTCCTTTCAAGGGACCAACAGAGGTCTTTAACCATTGTAAGTGGACTAAGAATTCTGATACCAGGGATTTTATCCAGTAAAATTGTAATTTTACCCCCTAATTTCCTGCTTTATTTGCAAATTTATTTTAAAATGTTTTAAGAGGGTCAAAGTTGGAAAATTCAGCTTCATGTGAGCAGATGGCCAATTCTGGTAGCACTTTTACCTGCTGACACCCCCCCACCCCCACTCCACCCTCCAGGGAATACTTTGACTGTCTGGTATTAAGTAATACCTAAAGGTAGTCCATTAGATCAATCAAGGTCACAGCTTTGAGGGTCAAATTCCCTTAGATGTTTAAGGCTGACTTGGTGGTGCCTTCAGCAGCACAGTGCCTTGGAAGCTGTGATTAGAACCTGCCAGCAGTCCAAAACTGTAAAGAGGAGTCAAAATTCTCCACTGCTCTCAGGGTGGCCTACTCAAAATGGGGTTGGACTGAGCTCAGTAATCAAGCCGTCAGCCAGAGCAGTAAGGAGAAGCAGATGGTGTTTGAATGAGCTGTTCAAGTGGGGGGACTCAAGTGCTGCTCAACCCAGAAGAGGTTGGACACTTTGGTCCCACGCAAGGACATTGTCTTAGCCCAAAGACTTAAGCGGGACTTGTTCCTTAAAGATATCTTCCCACTCTTGACAGCCCAGGTAGGTAACCAGGACTGTCCAGATGACTTTTGAATATCTTCAGGTATCTGCTGCCTCCCTGGGGCCCTCGTTAAATGCGTGATGACAAAACTGGCGCTGGCTGTACTCTGGTACAGACCTCAGATTATCGCCCACTATTGATTTGAGGCAGTGACAAAGTTGCAGTAAGAAGTCCAAGGGCTATTAAGAGAGATTTCAGGGCTTTGGGGTGATTGGTTAAGGGATCAGCAGTGCAAGCACTGCTCTCCTTTACCCTTCCCGTTAGAGGAGGTGATGAGGAAAGAAACATGAAGACCCAGCAGATCAGTACTTGGATCCATGGCCAGGATTACAATTTCAGGAATTCTGGGCTGGGCTACATGACACCATACCTGCTTGCAACAGATGGTGTACACCTGTTTCTAAGTGGAAAAAGGGCTGTTGCAGCTAGCCACGTTCATTGCAATAGCTTTAAACTGGATTTGAAGGGGGAAAGGGAGAAAAACAGGCTCAACAGAGATAAATGTGGGGACGACAAACCTGTAGCCAGGTGGGTTCAGCCTCTTCTCCCAGATAACAAGGGACAAGATGGGAGGAAAAGGTCTCAAGTTGCATCAGGAGAGGTTTAGATTGGAGATGAGGGGAAATTTCTTCATGGAAAGGGTCATCAGGCATGGGAACAGGCTGCCCAGGGAGGTGGTAGGATCACCAGCCCTGGAGATGTTTACAAGATGGGTAGATGTAGCACACAGCACACGGTGTAATGCTGGACCAGGCATTGTTATGCTTATGGTTGGACTCAATGTTCTTAAGGGTTGCTTTCAACCAAAATGCTACGATCCTATGATATTTCAAATAATATATGGTAATTTCTGTCACAGAGCAAGTTCTTAGCGCAAAACCAGGAGATCTGCTTGAGCATCGTTCTTTGAGATTCAAGAGAAAAAAAGGAAGTTCTGAAACAAATGAAAATTAGGCTTCTACTCTGACCCCTATTGTGAAATAAGAGCACTGGCACACTGGCATTTCTTTCCTTCATTCCACACCATTTTGTCACAGCTTTGAGGAAAAAGAGATTGCATACGCATTCCTTGGAACTAAATAGAACTGCACAAAAGGAGCAATTCATTTGTGCCACCTGTGTTTCTTATCTTAAGAGAAACGACTCTTACCATTCAGGTAATTGTTATTATACAAATGAGAAGCATTGAATTTCAATATGCAAAAAATCTGCTTTAAATGTTTCTTGGTGATGAATATCTAAATGTTTTCATCTAAAGAGGAATTAGATGGAGCTTTGGGCAACCAGGTCTAGTGAAAGGTGCCCCTGGCCACAGCAATGCAGCTCCAGCCATTCCATGATTCTATGATGATTCTATAGACTTTTCAGCTCCAGTAAAAGACAATAATTTCTAAACTGAGAAATTAGAAAACACCCACAGATAATGTTGGTTTGTCTTTCAAAGAAAATACAACCTTTAAAAAACATATTTGTCTGAAAAGGTTGCCATGTCTAAACTCCCTAATGTCTCCTAGTTGATTGTGTTTTTTCTCAAAATCATATATATCATTGCATTTTACTGGAAAAAATGTACTTACATTTATACTCTGCAGTCTATTTCTCCCAGCAAAAATATGTTATTTCCTAGACAACATTTGTTAACATTTCTAATTTCTCTTGCTTTTGAATAAATTTATTAAATATATGTGCTGTACTTCTATTTATGAATTTCAGTTATTTCACCCTATGCAACATGATGCCAAACTTTGTATTAATCTTTCCAAAGATCATTGCCACAAATATTTCTGCCAGTTTTTTAGTAGCTATATGTGTGCATGTAGAATATAACAGGATCATGGTGAATTTAAGTTTCTGTGATTTTTTAAGGGGTTTTTTTCCTTTTTACTGGCTTTTTTAACCAAAAAAAAAAAAAAAAAAAAAAAAAAGAAGCAAAAAGAGTAAAAGCAGAAGCATTGTTCTCAGTCAATCTCTGACCAAGATATTTTTGTCTGAATGGCACCTAGCATGTGAAGAACCTGCTTGATGTGGAGTCTCAGGCAGCAGGGTCTCAGTTTCACAAACCATGGCTCTGCTGCTTTTCTGTCTTCTTCCAACAATTAGAAAATCAGAGTGTGGCTATCTTAAAACAAGGCTGAAAACAGCAGCTTTGATTCCTTTCGCACTTCATAACACAGAGTGAATCAAGACCCTAAAACCCATGAAATGGATTAACAACCTCTCAACTCATAAGCCACTGAAATGTCTGGATTTACATGGATATCACTGCCAGAGTGCTTTTAAATTCTTTATGGAACAGTCCTCAAAAGTGTGGTTAAGATATTAGTCTCCAACATACAAACAGTTATAACTTCAAAATGCCAAAGCGAGTTACGTCCAGCTGGTCATAATTTTCATCAAGAGACATTAAAGAGAAATACATTTGTGTGACTAAGAAGGCATTTCCCAGTCACAACCTCATTTAAAAGTGGTTATCTAGGCTGTAAGAACAATGTCCCCCAGTATAGTTTAACCCACCAGACCCCACTTTCTTTTGCAGCAGTGACTGACTCCCAATTTCCTCTCAGTCCCCACTGCCTTTGAGTGGACACAGAGCAGCTGCAGCTGAACAAATATTTGGCTTTTAATTCCCTGCAGGTCACGACCCTACTGTCCAAGGATAATTCCCAATAAAGCATCCCACATCTCGTGTGCCTGGGGAAAGAAGACAGAAAAAATCCCCATGACTTACATTTCTTTTCTCTATGAACTCCCTGTTTTCTGCTGAATTTTTGACTGTCTTGCTGTGAGTGTCCTGTATGAGAGGATGTAGGCTACTCTCAGCTATGTTTTTGTTACCTGGCCACCTATGAGGCTGTGTGCAGCCGGTCACACTGGGATGAGGCTCCTCTTGTGTATTTCCCATGGGTCCCCACGGTAAGGTTTCTGCCTCTCTGCAGTGGAGAACATCCTTTGTAGTGCTGCTTAAGCACAGATCTTAATCCAAAGCCTCATTTTCCTGTCCACCTCGCTTACTTCACACCCTGCTTTGAAAGTCAGACACCTCCACCTTGCAGCTGTCAAGACTATGCACAGACCTGAGCTCTTCATTCCCTGAGCTCAGGAGTCAACCCCCTGCTAAATTCAACTTGTCTTGGGTTCACACTCTGTTTTGATGCCTCTACCACATTTCCTAATCACACAGAACTTGTGGAAAATGTTTTGCTCCAGTCAAGCTATGATTGCAACAAACCAAAACCAGGAACTGGTGCTTCCTGCAGGGAATGGATGCAAAAGATATCATTCCCTGCCCTCTGCCTTTCCCCCAGACCGGCTGCTGCTAACAGGAAGCATGGGCATGCAAGAGGAAAGTTAGAGACAGATAACTGGGTGGCATTTGGATTATCTGGAAGCACTTGTGGAGGGAGCAAGCAGAGCTGAGAGCGCAGGTGGCTGCCTGCAGGCAGGCTGGGACACATGAGGTAGCTCAGGGCCTGCAGGCAGGGACTGTGCAGGCATGTGGTGTGTGCCCAGGGCTCAGAAAGGATGTGAAACTTGAAATAGGACATAATAGATGAAAAAAGTGAATTGGATATGCACTTTTTTCCTAAATTCCTGCTATGTTAGCCTCACGCATGCTACAGGTTACCTTATACCTTAGTGGAATACCCCAGCAGCTTTTGGGATAGGTTTATCTTGAAGCACACCATCAGCTCAGATAACGAGAAAAGTACCAGCAGGATGGAGGGCAGTTCTGGCAGGATGCAAAATCTCTATTGCTAGGCTCCAGTCCCCTCAGGAGTGATGCCAAAGGAACTGCCACTTTTGGAGGGGAGGTGGCAGCTCCTTGGACTGTGGAACTGGGCTCTGGAGTGAGTGGGAAAGTCTGCTGTCCTCCCCACGTGCAGAATTGGGCTGGCAAGCAGGGAAACCAGGAATGCGGTGACCAAGAGTGAACCGCAGTGCCTTCAGTGTTTCCACAACTCTCTCAGGCAGACAAGTCAAAAGCTCAAAGCAGCGACGTGCAAGGGGCTGCCATGTGCTGTAGCTTCCCCCTCGACACCATGGGTCATTTGCAATGATGCAAATCCAAGATCAGGAGACGGGTCCTTCAGGGGTCCACACTGGGACCGGTGCTGTCTGATATCTTTATTAATGACAAAGCGATCGAATGCACTCTTAGCAAATCTTCAGATGACACAGGACAATGGGGAATAGCTTCAAACTTAAAGAAAGTAGTTTTAGATTGCATACTAGGAGGAAACTCTTTTCTGTGAGGATGATGATGTCCTAGCACAGGTTGTCCAAAGAAATTGTGGATGCCCCATCCCTGGAACTGGTCAAGTCCAGGTTGGATGGGTCTGTGAGAAACCTGGTCTAGTGAAACATGTGCCTCCCCAGGGACATGGCAGGGGGTTTGAAACCAGATGAGGTTTAAGATCTCTTCCAAACCAAGCCGTTCTTTGATACTATAATTATTTATATTAGATATAAATCTGTATATAGTAATGTGGTATATAGTAATGCTGTATAATAATATATATAATTATATTATATATAATGCTGTTAAGGAAGATGTCTGGGTGGAGGGCTTCATGTAGAGAGTGAGTATTTCTGGGATATACAACAGCTGAGCAGCAGCATTAAGAATTGCAGTTCTGAGTGAAGATGTTTGAAATCAAGAGTACAGTGAGAGTTGGACATCCTCTTAGTTCCAGTTACCAGGAACTTCCATTTTCTTTCCCTGGGGCTGCACTGCATCTATATCTTACTGTACTTGGCAGACTTTCTTGGCAAAATACAATTCAGCATTATTTACATGCAGCAGATTCTGGCATATTGCTCTTTTTGAGAGTAGAGAGAGAGAAAACACAGCTAACTGCCATATTCCTGTAATAAATTATAAGGCATATTGTAGTTGGATCAGGTGAAATAGATCTGGTAATTATGAAGAAGCTTAATTCTGATTATTTCTTCAGTCCTTGCAATACAACAACTTCATCCCAAGATAAGAAACTGTTTGGTAACAAGATGATTGTAATATTAAGATTATGTTGTTCTCCTTCGTGAATGTGATCTCTCAGTACTGGTAACACTTAATTTAGAACTTATCCTTTCATTCATCCACATGACAATTAAATAATTTACTTACTTTACTAATACCTGTGGGAAAAAAAAAGATTACAAATTTGTATTTTTCTTTTCACTATCCTTTCATTGCAATGGTAATCTCAAAATCATAGCAGTGTCAGTCTAATTATATTCCTGTTAAAGTGTGCAACTGAAATGTTCTGAAGCATTTTATAAAATCATTATTGATCAAAGTAAGCAACAGTGTGTAGAAGAGCAAATAGAGGAAAAGGAAGAGGCTATTTGTTGATTTTTAAAAATTATCAGTTACTTATCAGAAAAATGAAGTGTTATTTAGCAATCGACATTTCCACTTGTATGTGTATATACATCATTCTTCCACTTCTCCAGAAGTTGTGGATTCCATGAGTGATCAAGGTAAGGACGTCCTTTCAGTTTCACTCCTTTCAATAACAGGGAGACTGACTTTCTCAAGAATTCAGAGTTTTTAATTCACCTTGCTGAATAAGTGCCTCAGGGTATTTCCCTTGACAAAACACATCAATAGTTCAACTGGATTTCTACTGAAATAATTATTGGATGAGACAAGCCCCGCATATTTGGTGAAATGTTTCAAACATAGGAAACTGATTTTTCCTCATCTTTTCTAGCTGGAAAATCTTTGACATTCCTAGCTAAATGCAGCGGCTTCAAAGCAAGGGTCTGAAGGACAAATTATTGTGTTGACCTTCTTATCCTGCTTTAGAGGTTTAAAAATAATTTCTTACACAGTCACACATATCCAGTTGCAATGACAGTCAGTGGATGCCTGATTCTAATACAAAATTCATTGTACTTCTACAGTGTGCTGAGAGTTGTTTGAAGTTTGAAGTGATGGTTTCCTTTCATTCAGATTTTATGCACTGGATATGATCAAAGTGCTTCCATATGCTTCTTTTCGATTTATCCTTAAACACTACATTTTAAATCGTAGGACAATAAGTTCTAGTGTATTAAATTTGTGAGAGAAAATGCTGGAGTTATATTGGAGTACAACTTTAAAAAAGGATAAAAATAATGGCAGCACTGTTGTAATGTCCATTCATTAACTCGGGAAATGCAAGACACAATTCAAAGGAAGTTAAACATGTTAATAAGCTATGATCACACAAGACTAAAATATCTGAACAGCCTTAAATCAGATGAGCCAAGAATCCCCAGAACCATGGCACAGTTACAATTCTAATACTATTAGGATTTGTGAACAAGAATAGATGTAACTGATGTTTTAAGAATTTTTTTAAATAACTTCTCATGGGATTTCAAAAGGTGAGGAGTGGCTAGAAAGCAAGGGTGGAGATTGAAGGCAGGTAGATTCTTCTTTACCCAAGAAAGGTAAAAGCTTAAAAATAAGTATTTAATAGCAGGCTTGGAAAATGATTGGGACTGGATAAGAATAGAAGGGTAAAAGACTCAGAGGCTCACACTGACGATGTGGAGGCAGAAGATGCTTGGACAGATAAAACAAAGATGGCAAGAGAACAGGGAGCGGCAGCAGGTAGGATGCTAGAGACAAGTATGTTTAACTCGCAGACAGCAATCCCTCAAGGGCCCTAACATTAACCACAAGAGTGATGAGTCTTTGAAGGCTTCTTCTGGAAATGAATCACTGTGAATCCTCTAGGTAATGTGCATTTTATGCCTTCTAGCAACTGATATGCACACAGAACAACAGATCCCCACTGTTACGATTAGACAGTCTGGCTGGAAAGGATCTCAGCTAAGAGCATGGACCAAGGCGAGTGTGGCCAGAGTAAGGTGGCCATCAGTCGGACTCCTGGTGCTGAAACTTCTCTTTCTGGATGGGTGTTTAATTTCCCAAAAAGACAGGAAGTTACTGCTAGACACAAATAATACTGAGAAAAATGTGCTTGTGAAGATTTTACAAGAAAGTGTGTTCCTGCTGTTGATGTTGTGGGACTTAGACAACTTGGATGTGCAGACCTCATGATTTTTATGTGCCCATGTAGAAGCCAGCAGTATGGGGAGGATTGTGAGAAAGGTATTCTGTATTTCCCTCAGGACTCACACCCCTAAGTCCTGCAGATCTGCTGATGGTCTAGACAGCAGCTACTCAAATAAATGCCATCATATACCATGGCCATATTAGATAAAAATGGTTAGGTTTTTATGCAATAATATGGACATACTTTTGTGTTTCGCTGACATGTCTTTTGATCTCTAGTGGAAGCTGAGGAGTACCAAAGGCAACAGATGCTAGACCCTCTTAGAGCTGTTTTGTTCATTGCCAGCCACCCTCGGGTGCTCCTGACTGGGATATACACACCTTTTCCAAGTGGCATGTGGAGGTCTTCACCAGCATTCAACTGCTGCTTGTGTTCAAGAAAGAAAGCTCCTAAGGACAGGCAGCCAGTCTTGTGTGTCTGTGACCAGGAAGAGCAGGGTCCAAGCATTGTACAAGAATGTGGAAAATAATTGTGGCCACCACTTCCAATTTTCATTGAGTTGGAAATTATGACACATCAAAGGAAAAAGATTTGCATCATTTTCTGAAATAAAATCCTTTTAACAAAAACATATGAAGAAACGTGAGGGCATTGAGCCTTTGTCCTCATGGTCTGTGCATGAAGGTTATCTCTAACATCACCTTCATGTTTGCTTGATGGTGGCCTTCACACACCTGAGCTGCAACAGGCAGGGCATTTTTTGATCAGCTGGGTGGGTGCTGAATTTAAGAAGTTTCCAAATCCTTTATATCCAAAGTACAAATTTGTTAAGCATCCTGGATACGATGGCATTTCTGTAGTGGTAAGATGTTTTAGGGGATAATATATTGCTCATGCTTACAAAAAAGAAAAGAAGCATAAGGTTTGCCTTCCAGCTACATGTACCAAGATGTAAGAGTCAAAACTGTCTCAGCAAATACAAGCCAAACTGATAAATTATAATGCCATAAATTTAATAATATTTATTAGCAATGTTTACCAAAGTCAATGACTTAATGTTGTCTTTCTTCTTCTCCTAGTGAGGGCTGGCAGCAGTCCCACCCACAGATACCATCTCAACCTGCAGCAAAACAGCACCAGCTATTTCTCAATCCCATCTTGCTGCTGCTCAAGCACCACCACAAATGTGAGGTCTTCATTGTAACCAAGAAACAGGGATTAAGGAAGAAAGTAGGTGTATCGTAAGTATAAAGATCCATCAGAAAAATGCCTCTTTTCACAACTTATTTCTCTTAACGGAAACCACTTTCAAATCACTTGAATTTGGCCAACTGCTCAGGTAAAAAACTGCTGTCAGAAGTGAGGCTGCAGCACTCCTGGCTGAAGAAAGAAAAAGTTAAAAGTTTTGAATTGCTATAGTTATAAATATGAGCAGAGTTTTCTAAATTCCTCTTTTACCCTGTCTCTCTCTCAATTATATGTCAATAATTGAACATTTATGTCAGAAGAATTTAAAATAGAAAACAAACTTGAACTCATGTTCACCATAATTTGACATGTCTGTGGTTACTGCTGCATGCAAATGAAGAGACTAGCAAAGTTTTTGAGACATACTACTTATTTACAGAAATTTTCCCTACAAAAAAGTGGTTAAAGAAGAAGCTAATTCCCTTTTTCCTGATACACTTTCATTTGAACTTACAAACATGTTTTGAATGCCAAATTTTCTTTCAGCGACACATATACTTCCCTTTTAAAATCACTTTTTTTTTTCTTTGCTACTCTGATTATGTTGCCAGTGTCTTTTGCAACTTTGTTCTACTAACAATTTTGGAGACACAGCTTCAGAAATAAAAGCATGTGCATACTAACAGTGGGGTAAAAGATTTTCAACCCATTGTTATTTGCATTAAAACAATTGTACCTTTTCTTTCCACACAAGTTTACTATATCCTGTTTAGTAAGGACAAATAAACACCTTTATTTAGCTATTCACAGGGCTTTGTGTCCTGCTCAGTAAAGACAAATGAAAAATGAAAAGTGATAAATAACATGTTCCTGGACCTTAGGTCAATATTACACTGAATTCATGACACAAAGAGGTTTTTCCTTGGTTCTCTGATGCTGGTTCTCTGTTGTACAATAAAACTCACCTGAGGTGACCTTTATGCTGTGGTGCACCTCTGATTATGCAGAAAAACACAAAGCTATTTAGCAGATTCATAATTTCTTTATCAACTTAATAACTTCCATGAAGCCCATTAGCAACTTCAGACAAGAAGCTCCAGAGAAAGACGAAAGCACATGACTTTGCAAGTTAAGAAAAACCCCTCTGGAACATGAGAACAAGGCATCCTGAAAGAAAGTGGAATTTATTTGTCAGCACTGTGAGAGTGAAGCAGGTAAGCCTGAGACTCTCGAGGGCTCCCGAGGGCTACCCGAGCTCGGCTGCAGCTCAGTGCATCTGCATTCGTGCGATAGCTGTTAAGGCATCGGTTTTGAAACGTCCGTTTTGACTGGATTTGGATCTATACACACACAAAAAAACCCCCAGACACATACACACATTCACAGAACCACAGGACAGCGGCCACCCTTTGAAACAGAGACCGGGAGCTCTCAGCGGAGACCCAGGCGCTGCGGCCGCCTCTCGCCGTCCCTCCCGGAGCCCCGGGAGGAGCGAGAGGCAGCTCCCGGCTGGGCTGAGAGATGCAGGACGAGAAGAAACAGAGACAGAGAGAAGGGAGAGATCCAAGAGGAGAGCAGGGCGGGAACCCACTCAAGCGGACTAGCACCCACTGATGACTAAGCTGCACTGGCTGGTGCCCAGCTCAGCGGGCCAGAGAGGCGCGTTGGACCGCGGCAGCCTTCCAGGGCTTCCCTCATGACTCAGTGCCGGAGGAGCATTCCCCGAAAACGAGCACGCCCCCGGCCGGGGCTTCCGCAGAGTCTCCCGGGGCCCTTTCCGTGAAACACTTCAGCGGGACCGGGGAACATCTGGTGCCGAACGTGACAGAGGCTTCGGTGCCGGCCGGAGAAAGGGCACCGGGAAGCGAGGGAGGGAGCGGGGCCATGCCTCCTTTCGGCTCGGCACCCCGGGCATCCTGGTCGCCACTGCCCTGGTCAGACTCGCCCCCGACGTCCCCCTCATACCAGTATGCCCGCGGCAACCTTTCCTTTGCCGTCCAGAGCATCCCAAGCTCCAGTGCCCGGGGCAGCCTGTCCCCCTCTGTCCCCCACATCCCCATCCCCTAAATCCGGGGCAGCCTGTCCCCCGCATGCCCGTCCCCAGTGCCCGGGGCAGCCTGTCCCCCGCTGTCCCCCGCATCCCCGTCCCCAGTGCCCCGTCAGCCAGACTGTCCCCGCGGCCGAGCAGGTGCTCCTCGCCTGCACTCCCCGCATCAGCAAAAGAAGGGGCTCCGCCGGGGAAAGTGGTTTGCAAGATAAAACGTTCACCTTCGAGAGAAAAAAACCCGGCAACTGTAGACGGAGATGGGGAAAGGACCAGCGCGCTACAGCCTCTCCCGCGCTAGCGTGTTAAGATGATGCGCTAGAGATATCCCTGAGAACTCACTGTGGAGGGTATGCGCGCCCATCCCCGGGCAGAGCCTCCGCAGGTGCCCCGAGGCATTTTTTTCTCGTCTTTAAGAGAAAATCAGGTGTTACTGCAACAGCCCACGGTGAATGTGCACCCCACGCGGTTATGGAGAAGGCTACTCACACTTGTTTCATGCAAGATTGTCGGTTGCAAAGCTTTTGTGTTTTCTATTGTTTTGGTCTGGGTTTGGATGATGCCTTTGTTTACTATTCGTTATCCCGGTTTTATTTTCGAATCAGTGACACAACTTCAAGACTGAGTAATAATTATTTACAGTTCTGGAAAGAGGTGTAAGAGAGTCCAAATGAGCCCCGGTTACGGAATTGGAAACCTTTATTTCCGTAGGCGTACAGGTACATATATGAAGCCAGCAACGATCTGAAGCCTGGGAGGAGAAAAGCAACGTGTAAAGACACCATGGATAATCACAACGGTAACCAACCAGTTTCTCTAGTTCTTCCGAAACACGGGCATCCCTCTCTTCAGCTGCCTTCCGTGCCTTGTCGGGTCACATAGCGGTGCAGGAGAATTAACCTTTGGCTTTTTCTTACACAGTCCTTTGTAGCTTGATCATCTTTCTTCAGATCGCCTTCTTACCGCGGGGATCCACCTACAATTTCAGCCTCTGTAACCACGGCAAGATACAAGAGGATCTACTAAACGTTTTGGATGCAAACAAAACCTTTACACGAGAGGTTGGTGCTTTCTCTGGTGGCATCGGAGGGAAACTGTCGGGACGGCACTGCCTCCACGCTTTTACCCTTGACCACCGGCAGCTACTTTCTGAAAATCTCGATTAGCAAGCCGGGAGCTGGCTAGTTTAGTAAACCGGTACCTGTGAAACAGGACCTTGAAGCTATGTCCAGCTCTCCTCCGGCGACCTTCCTAAAATGTGCTTCGCTGAAGCTGGGACTGGCAGGGACGGAGAGCAGGAGCCCGGGCGGCCGCTGCCACAGCCCGACCCGACCCTTCCTAGCGCCTTGCAGACCCGTAGGACTGAAAGTCGCTTGTATAATGCTTCACCGACGCTGAAGATGGTGTCACGGTTGCAAAGGTGATTTAGTGGTTTAGAAGCTACTAAAGCGGAGGGTTCACACGCGCAGCCGGCCCTTAGCGCAAATACCAGGCACTGTTTCTCGGGGAAATCAGCCCTGCCGCTGGCTCGGGCATCACAATCCGGAGCTGCCCAGAGCAGTCCAGCACCGACTGCCCCGCACGGCCGCCGCCCGACTCCCGCAGCCGCCCACACCCTACGAGGCCCCGACGGGGCGGAGCGGGGCTCCGAAGCAGGAAAGGGTGTCTATAACGGGGCTCCCGAGGCGGGCTGGCAGCAGGCGAAGGCGATCCCATGGGACGTGGCTTTAACGAGCATCTCCTGTTGTTTCCCTCCAGGAGCTACAAGCCGATTATCACACCTGCGACGACGCGCCCACCCAGCCGGCGGGCACGCAGCAGTCCGAGGTTCGCCCGGGTGCGCGCACTCCCCGGCGGCTAGGTGGCATTCCCTTCCCCCTCCAACAAAATGTAAAAAAAAAAGGAAGAAGGGTGTAAGAAAGGCAGAAAAGGGTATGGGGGAAAGGTATGGGGGAAAAGGAGGAGGGGAAAAGGGAGGAGAGGGGGGTAAAGAGAAGGAGAGGGGAAGGCAGGAGAAGAAGAGAAAGCGGGGAGAAGGGGACAAAGACGAGGAGCGAGAAGGGGTGGATGGGCAGCCTTTTTTAAGGATACATGGGGAGGTGCCGAAGGGAAAAGGACTAAAGGGTCGTGACCGGCCGTCTGCTCGCAGGACTCCCGGCGGGCAGAGCGAGCGGGCCGGCTGCTGGAATGCCTCCTGGAGCGGGCGCGGGAATGCGGGCAGCGGCCGGAGCTGTGGCGCCTCACCCGGTCCATCCTGCGGCACCACTGCCCCGGCTACTGCGCGTCACGGGAGGGTACGGGGACAGCGCAGCTGGACAGCGCCAGGGACAGCGCCGGGAGAGTGACCGGAACGCTGAGCCCAGACCCGTGCAACAAGGACAAAGCCAAGGAGCTGATGGCGGTGTGGAGAAGCTACAGCAACTTGGGATAGGTGGCCTGGGGGTGGCGCGGCTTTTCATTCTGCCTCCTCCGCCGGACTTCACTTGCATTGTCCGCCGTGCAGTCATAGAAACGGAGTCATCCTGCGGGTTGGTATTTTTTTTAATATCCATAATCTATTAAAAAAAACCCCAAACCCACATACAAAACCAGCACCACCACCAGCAAAAACCCAAAACAGACACCTCGGGAAGTTCAGAGGCTGCGGACGCGGGCGTCCCGCGGGATGCGCCAAGGGAGGTGGGCTCAACCCGCGCTCCGCTGCCGCCTCTGCGGCGCGGCCACCCGCACCCGCAGCCGGACCTGGTGCTTTGCGAGGACAAAGGGGATAACGAAATGAAGAATAAACGGGGATACAAAAATGAAGAATAAAAGGAAAAAAAAAAACCGCGCAGTCGCGGCTGCGTGGAGTGTTTGTGGCGGACTTCGGGGCTGACGCTCCCGTGCGCGGCGTGCGGAGCGGGGCCCGGGCGCGGGGCGGGCGCGGGGCCGCTTTCGGCGGCGCACGGCGGGGCGGAGCGGGGCGGCGGAAGCGGGCGGGCGCTTCCTGCGGGAGGGCGGGCGGCCGGCGGCGGATGCGGACGCGGGCACGGACACGTGCGGAGCGATGGCGCGGGAGGGCGCGGGGCTCTTCGCCGCGTTCCGGGTGCTCGGCCGCTTCAGCGGGCACGTCCCGCACGTCCTGCGCTACCACGGCCGCCACCGCGAGTTCTACCTGGCCCTCGCCGTCGGGAGCAGCGTCCACACCTACAACGTGAGTACGCGGCGTGCTGGTCCCCGCTCCTTTTTCCCGACCTCCTTCCCGCTCCGAGCGGCCGTGGGGAGGCCGGGGCCGTGCAGGGAGATCCGCCTCTTCCTCCCCTCCTCCTTCCCTCCGCGGGAGTGTGTGCGGGGCTGCGGCGCCCCGGGACCGCGGCTCTGCAGCCGGCGGTGACCGGGAGGGAGGGAGGGAGGAAGGGAGGGAGGGAGGCTGCTGGTTAAACAGGCCGGGAATGGACTTGTTCAGCCATGTGGGCAGCGCTAGCCCATGCCGCACTGCCCATCCCTCGGGAGTGCCCAGGTGCTGAAGCTTTTCCTTTGTTACCTGAAAAATCAAAGCTCACCCGCTCTGGTTTAGCGCTTGGGGGTTACATTTTAGGGGCGGGGGACAGTCGGATCCTGTTAAAGTTCCTGTGTGAAAAAGGATGAGCATAATTGAGTTCAGCAAGATGAAAGCCTGTGGTACGGACTCGTTTTTTGTGGTGTAGAATCATAAAACCCTTAGTGCTGGAAGGCACCTCTGGAGATCACCCAGACCACCCACCCCCGCCAAGGCAGGGTCACCTAGAGCAAGTCACACAGGAACGTGTCTAGGTGGATTTGGAATGTCTCAAAAGAGGGAAGACTCCGTGACTTCCCTGGGCTCAGTCAAAGCATTTTCTGTGTATAAGAAATAGTAACTGAACAGAGTTGAGTGGTTGTAGCGAATCGCAGAGTGCAGACATCACGGATCTTTCTGCACTTCTATGGCACCTTTAAATGTTCACTCTAGTCAGCCTTCCTCAGAGCCTTTGAAGTACAGTAGTGATCATCACAGATGCTTAGATGCTTGCAACTAAAGCAAATTCTGTGTGAACTGAGATAAAATTAGAGTACAATGTGGTTGTAGTGAAAATAAGGTAGAAGCAGGGATGATGTGGAAACTAAGGTAAGCTACTCAGCCCAAGCTCCTCAGCGTGTCTTAACATCTCCTTAGTTTCCTGTGCGTTAGGGTCAAATACATCAGGAAGCACCGGTAACTGCTGGTGGGTAGTTGTCTTTTGGTAGATGCATTGTCCCATTCCTTTTGCCAGCCGTCTGTATGTTTTTCAGTAGACAGTGCTGTAAACTAGGATGAATAATTTTTCTGTTTTGTGAGGTGTGCAAATTCATTGTCTCATCTAGGTTAATTCCTAGAATTTTTAATAGCTGTTTGTAGCAAATTCATTGCAACCAAACACTAAAAATGCCTTTTTAACATTTTCATTGCAGGTGAAGAAGCTTGGTATTGTTGCTGTGAGTAAGTATGCACAAATCATTCATTCTTCTTACTTCTGTTTTTTTTTTAACATCTGGCATCTGCACTCCATTCTCAACTCCAAAGCAAGAAAATAAATTGTATGTGCTAATTTACACTGAAATACATTAAAAGGAGTCTCAGAAATACAAAATATCAGTTTGGAAATAAGACTACTGTTGAAACTGGAATTTAGTTCTATTAGAGACATACTTTGTGAACTTTCTGTTATTATCATCTTGTTCTTCCAAGCCATAAGGATTGAACAGTGAGTAAACCTCAATTATTAATTTATTGAATTAATTTCAGATCCTTTTTTTTGTTCTTTTTTTGGTTATTAGAAGACTGTTATAGGAGGAAACTAATTACATGAAGAAAATAGATGTGGATGTCTTCAGGGGGTGTTAGGAGTTGGCTGTACTGGTGGGTACAAAGGATATGAATTGATGGCTTGACATTCACTTGGCCTTTGGTAACAAAACACTCTGGGTGTCAACATCAGGGCCTACATTCTTCAGCACCTTCACCAGCAGCCTGGGTGGTGAGGCAACCTGCAATCCTAGGATAAGCTTGCAGAGGATGCTGTTTTAGGAGGTGTAGCTGACAGCCAGAATGGCAGAGTTTCAATCCAGGGAGCTGTTGCAAAACAAGAAGGCCAGCAGGAGCCTTGCCAAGTTCAGCGAGGGCGAGTGCAGGATCCTGCTGCACCTGCGACAGAACAAGCTGGTGCCCTGGTGGAGAGAAGCTGGGGCTGTGCTGGTGCCAGGCTGAGCGTGGACCAGCAACACGGTAACTGTGAGTAAGGCAGGCTGTGTGTTGAGCCTCATTAGGAGTGCAGCCAGCAGATCAGGGAAAGCTGTTCTTCTCCTGCACCTCATGCTGGTGAGGCCATGCCTGAGCTGCAGTACCCTGTTGGTGTGGCTGAGCCCCTTCCACAGCTCCCCTTTCTCCTGCAGGAGGGATGTGGAGTGTGCAGTGTGACAAGAGGCATTAGAGTGACTGGATGTCCTTAGTGCTAGGAAGGGAGAGACACGGAGTGACCCTGAGCCTGTGACCTGAAGGGCACTTGGGTGGCAGGACTGAATTGGTGGTGGTGGATGGAGCAGCAGGGGGCAGCAGCCACAGACTGCAGCTTGAGAGAGTCACAGTGGAGGGCAGGAAAAATGGCCCTAAGAAGTAACTGTGGTACAGGGCAGAGCTTGAGCAGAGCTCCCTCCCCAGAAGTGTTCATGACTCAGATGGGCGCAGCTGCAGCTAACCCATTCTGGTACTGGTGATGATCAGGCTTTGTGAGGAGCTGGTAGGATGTCGAACTAGTTAATTTCCAAAGGTCCCTTTCAGATAACATTTGGATGGTTCAGAGGGGTGCACTCTGTCTTGAAAAGTAGGAACTTTATTTACTTCTGTACACCACAAAGTTTTTACAGAGACCTCCTATATAAAATATTTTTCATTAACAGAGCTCCTGTAAACTTGAGAATAAATGTTGCACAACCAGGACTAGATTTAGATGATCAGCTGTGCATCATTAAAACTGTAAACACATTAATGTAACTTTGTTTTTGTCTTGCAAAATCATGGAAGCATTGAATATTCTGTTCAGTGGGCTATGTCTTCTTACATATGTAGTTGTCTAAGCTTTTTGAGAATCTGAGATGCTGACATACAAAGTTGTGATTGAAAAAAATGAATGCTGTGCCTCTCTTTTTATTGTGCTGTTGGTGTTGATGTTATGTGATTGGTGCTCTGAACTTTTTAATTTGGGTCTGCCTAAAACTGTCTTAGCCTAAGCAGCCTTGCATGCAGCTGCAGTGGAGTACCAGTTATCTGTCATCTGGTTGTAAGCCTGAGTCACTTCAGATGTGCTGTGGGAAGATGTCTTCATGTGTTTAAACAAATGAAACCTCATAGGATGCAGTCTTTTAAAAAATTTTCTTATTTTAGTTTCTCGTTTTGGAGCTGTGCTGCAGTGCAGCAGAGGGTGCAGTTTTATTTTTGATCTGGTGTTTCTCTGCAAAAATGTTAAGTACTGTAATTTGCAATTTTGTATTTCCCTGGATTAAGAGTATTGTTCCCTAGGGCGTTTTTTTCCAGATTTTTACCATTTGAGACTACACCAGCAGTTTCTCAGTGTTGTCTGTAACTTTGACTCTTTTGTGTTTTGAGCTAGTAAAGGAAATATCCCAATATTGGATATTCTTTCTGGACCAGTCAGGAGGTGGGGAGACAGGAGCATCCTGAGAGCATTAAATTCCCCATGTCATCAGGAGATTGGTGCAGGAGTGGGTCACTAACTCTCAGGCCTGCAGAATAACTTCATCTAATAAGCATTGCAAATGCTGAGACTTTGATTTATGTCTGTGTTTCCAGTCCTCACAAAGCTGACATGTACCTCTGCTTGGAGAGTGTTTTTCAAAAGAACCGCCTTGTAATCTACCAATCTTACATTACTTATGATGTTGTTACTGGTGTAATGTTTTGTGGTAATATTTGCATTCTTCTGAAATGTGTGCATTTCTCTAAAATTCAGCATAGTGTTTGACCAGAGAGCTTTCTTTGTGGGTCACCATGGCAAAGAAATACATTGTCGAGCCTTCTCTTTTGCTAGGAACCTGAAACTTGTTTAACTTTTCTTTTGTTTGATCACCAGGTAATACTTTGCCACAAGACATCACATGTTTGGCAGCAGATCGCATGTTGATATTTGCTTCATACGA
The DNA here is from genome assembly GCA_036785705.1 of Acanthornis magna. Lineage (NCBI taxonomy): Eukaryota > Metazoa > Chordata > Aves > Passeriformes > Acanthizidae > Acanthornis > Acanthornis magna. The sequence goes on along the minus strand of JAWUZG010000141.1, from coordinate 2,284,380 downwards.
CAATATTCTCCACGCTTTTGCCAGGAACAAAGAGGTTTTTATTAACTTACTTATTGCTTGGTAGTACAAAACAGTTGTGTAGTGGTTGTGGTTTCAAGACAGTTAGTTTTCTACAAATGTCTCTTTCCATAGGTGTTTGGTACCTTCAGTTTTAGGGAAACAAACTGTAGAATAAGGAGTAAAAAGCTTAAACCAGGAGAATGGAAGAGCAAATTCCATAATGGCTGAACTGTGTTTTACATATTAATTCTAAAAATTAAATAATTATTTAAAGTTAAAAAAAATAAATAATCAGTTCATGTAAGCTAAATTAATTGAAAAAAAAAAGTTAAAAATACTTATATAGCATATTTTTTGCCAACAGTGTTAGATATCAGATACAACTATCTATCTTCCACTTCAAGTTATATGGCCTTTCCATGAATTTTATTTGAATTTGTTACAGTCATGTGTTAGCTGTCCTTAAGTATTACGTTAGCATGATGTTCTACCTTATCAGCTTATATTGGAAGCATTTCTGTTTTGAAATTTTAGGTGGTTCATACCTATGAAGGCCACAAGGCAAGGATACACCTTCTACAGCCTTTTGGTGATCATGTCATCTCTGTGGATGTTGATAATGTTCTTATTGTTTGGAATATACAGTCAGAAGGTGAGAGACATTTTATTTTTGTTGCTGCTTTGTTGGATAGCACTGTTAAACATTCAGCAATTTAAAAACAAAGGGTTTTTTTAAATGCATGTGTTCAGAAAATTCTTAAATGATAGTGCTACTTAATTGGTGATCTGAAGTCCTAATCCTGCAATAATGTTTCATGAATGGATAGTGCACCATGTGCAGAGGCCCAGTAAGGCTCTCTATAGATGTAAAAAGATAATGACTATATGAAAGTTACATTTTAACATTCCATTTTCTTGTAAAGACTGTGATAGAGTAGCTCTGACACCATCTCTGAAAACCTGTAATTCCTTGATATTTACCAGATCGAATATGACTAAATTCTGACAAATAATCTTTAGGATGTGTCAGCATCTTCTCATGCTGTTGCCAAGTGCTTTTTGAAATTGTCCTTCAGTGCCCTAAAAATTTTTCTTGAGAAAGCATTCACTGGTGTGACCGTTATTATTCCCTGGATGCTGTTTCTCAAAAGTGTCTGTAGCCAGGCTTTAGAGATTTGAAGTTGCTATAACAAACAAAAGGCATGCTAATCAGATGAGGTGTTTTGCTCAGGCAGGAGCAGGAATCCCTCATAAAGATATAAATCACTACAGTATTGCCAGTATTGATGTAGTGGGTAGGGTTATACGGGAAAAAAATACACCTTCAAGCTAACAGATGTTAAAACGTAAAGAAGTTTAGCCTCTCCTGTTACACATTAGCTAATCCTTTAATGTAAGAAACACCAGTTGAAGGATTTGATGAGTAAACATCAGTCCTGCTTTTACATTTGCCAAGGGATGACAAGCCTGCAGATTTATGGGGGTGGCCACACTAACACTGTTTCTTACTGTTTTTGCAGAAGAATATCTCCAAATAGATTTTAATAAAGCCACTTTTGCGGTTTCTGCACTTCTGCATCCCAGCACCTATCTGAATAAAATTCTCCTTGGGAGTGAACAAGGAACCTTGCAGCTATGGAATATAAGATCCAAGTAAGATTCTTAATACCTTGGCTGCAATTCATGCTGCAAGTAGTTCGATGGGCAATAAATGATACTGTCAAGTATAGCAGGTTTTGAACATGGAATCTTTTACTGAGTATTGGCACAAGTTTTCAGTTGGTATATCTCCAGGAGCAAAGAATGCTGTTGCTCCCTGAATGTTGATGCCTGTCAGGTTGCGTGTTGTTTACTCTGTTGCAAAATGTCAGGGGTTGTTCAGGAATTACTTTTTTTTTTTTAATTTCTTGGAATCACATAGCTTTCCCATGAAAGCTATTAAAATAATAATAAAAGCATGTTCAGGCCTCCTGCATCCCATCTTCCAAGCTTAATTTTTTTGGTTGTTTTGGGTCCAAGGAAGTGCTGGCAGGTAGAGTAGAGGTAATTAATAACATTTGATCCTTCAACTCAGATAAGAGATGTGTGGACATGCAATTGTCTCTGAGCATGTCCCAGTAGATCATCCATGATATCAGTATTTCATGCCTACCATGATCAGCTGCTTTTCTAACTCGTGAAAGTTAGAGGTACAGTGAGCTTCACTGCCTGTTAATGTACATTTCAGCAAATAGGTGTTAAATCAGCTTGCTTAAATCAGTGTTTCATTCTCCTAACTCAGCTTGCCATGATATCATTGATATTTCTTTTGTTTCATGTGTTCATGTCATATAGTTATGTCACCATTGTGGTATTAATGCACAACACTAGCTTTTTCAATAGAAATTAACCATAAGTTTTATTCTTAACCTTTCTTATTAGTGTCATAGGCTTTGGGGGTTTTTTTCCTTTTATCTGATTTATAAGGACAGAAAGCTGGTGTACTTTTCTGCGCAAGTACTTAAAAAGCAACCATTTTGTCATGGAAGATCCCCTAGGGTTAATTGATTTATGGGTTTTCTATGTTTGTTTTACAGCAAACTCTTGTACTCGTTTCCAGGATGGGGCTTAGCAGTCACAACTCTTGAACAAGTTAGTATTTTTGTTATCTTTTATTTTCAATTGTAACTGGTCAAGAACAGCAGGCAAAATATTGTTGTTTAAAAGGACAGCAGTAAAGATGGCTTGTGTTCTCTCAGGTAATTGTGATAGCCTCTCTGGACTGAAGGCTTATTATCTGCTCTTCCTCTGTTCCTAGTTATGTTGCATGTAGCATGAATGAATTGCAATGAATTTAGAGTTTGCAAGGTGCCTGTGCATCATGAAGCTTCATTACACTGGTAGTTTTTTGCCAAATTTATTTTGCTTCAGAGTTTGTTAAAATGTAGATTTTGTTGTTTCAGGAAAAGATTTTGTAATTGGGTTTGCTACATCTTTTTTAGATATAAAAATTAATTGAAACTTGCTGATAGCATTGGTGACAGCTTTGAAAATGGTCAGCAGTTTTCCAGGATAGAGCTTGTAATTACATCGAGGAGTAGTGACAGGATGTATAATAATTGACCAGAGCTGCTGGACACTTACAGTGATCTGCTTTTCAAAGGAATCCCAGCTTCTGGAAACAGAATTTCTTAATTTCTTGCAGGCTCCAGCAGTGGATGTTGTTGCAGTTGGCCTTGTATCTGGTCATATCATTGTACATAATATTAAGTTTGATGAAACTCTGATGAAATTTCAACAGGACTGGGGCCCCATCACAGCAATATCTTTTCGTACAGGTAAGTCCTAGCGTTTTTAAGTGAAAATATGTATGAAAGCACTAAAAAAAAACTGGAACAGGGAAAAATAGTTTTTGATAGAGCATTCCAGAATCAAAATTTGTGCTACGAGTTTTAGTTTTTGAAGGCTGAAGGTAGAATAGAAAAGGTAGGGATAAGTAAGGGAGGTCATGCATTTTCATCACGTTGGCTGTTTTACAGCATTTTATAGCATTTTCTTGTGTTACCAGTGCACAGGAAGTGTGACACAAAGCGTATTTGAAAACAAAAGTTTGTTTGCAGTGTGTTAGCAGCTAGCACAGTACAGTTATTAGACTCAGTGCAGTGTAATCAATACACCTTGCTTTAGTGTCCAAACCTACTTTTCAGCAATGTCCTAATCCCCAGACAAAGTTAGAATGTTAATAGTTGAGTGACTACTGAATAGATGTTACTGGAGAGTCTTACTTGTGTTCACAGCTTTTTCTTGTCTAACGAACATGTACTAATTACTAAAGCAAATTGCTTTAATGTTGATCCTGCCTACAGAGCTGTTGATACTGAATCTAATCTCTCGTTTGAATACACTTGCAAATCTTAACAATATAGATTGAATGCAGACCCTGTTGAGGAAGAATGCCACTGGACAAAATTGTGGAAAGACTTGTGAGAAATAGAAAGAGAGCCTTTTCGTGTCAATATCTATTGTGTTTTCAAGCAAAGTTTCTAGCTTTGATTGCTAGATTTAGGTATTCTATGTTTATTTGATATGGAAAAGTTCCGGTTTTATTATCAGTGAGCTTTGCTTCTTTTCTGATTGACTAAAACACATTTCTGTTAAAACCTTTATTTTTTCTAGCATCAACTTAAGATTCTCTTTCCTTGTGATTATAGACTTTTCTTGCATCAGTTTTAAGATGTGGTAAGTCGTAAGGATGAGCTGCATGTCAATAAGCAAACCTTTTGAATATTTTTTTTCTTTTTCTTGGGTAGATGGACATCCAGTAATGGCAGCTGGTAGCCCAGTTGGACACATTGCTTTGTGGGATCTAGAAGAGAAGAAACTGATGTGTCAGATGCAAGATGCCCATTCCACAGCAATAGCTGGCATGTCATTTGTCCCTGGAGAGCCACTTCTTATTACTAATGGTGCTGATAATGCTCTACGGGTGAGTTACAATCACTGCTGGTATCTGAAACCAATACAACAAAACTCGAGTTGCTGGCTCTCTGTGGGACTATGGAGGACTGTAGTTTAAAGATTTACTACCATGTTGTCATTGCTTCATTTAATGTTTTCTAGTAGCCTTGAACAGCAAAGCTTTGGATCTGCTTTTCCAGAGCCATGCTTTATATCCCAGTACTCTGTCTTAAATCTTGATCCTTTTTTTAATGCTTTGGGTCATAAGTAGTTGCTGTTGATAAAAGTCCCTTGTGCTGCCTGTCCTCTGATGCCACCAGGCTTTGGTATTGGGGCAGAATGAACAGCAGGAAACGTTCAGGTGCTGTGACAGAAACATCGAGAGTTTTGGGGTCAAGGATGAAAGCCAGTGTGTGAAATTGGTTGCACCAGCTCCCACTGACGTGTTTCACTGACAAGAGGTGCAATTATTGGCAAGGCAATGTTTATCAGCCTTGTTTTTCTGCTTATTTTGGGGTGTAGGTGTGGATTTTTGATGGACCTGGTGGCACAGGTCGTGTATTGAGAAGCCGAATGGGACACAGCGCACCGCCAACAAAAATCAGATACCATGGGCTAAACGGAGAGCAAATTCTTAGTGCAGGTACAAATTCTTATTCTTTTTCAGTCTTGATTTCTTGCTGTGATAAAGAAAACGTGCAGAGCAAAGTGCCTTTGTTTTATTAATACACTAGATTGTACTTCACATGTTTTGTAATGTATTTATGGAACATAGTAGGTAGCTAATGTAAACAGTGTCATTTATTGCTGTAGCAAACTGTTTCACTAGAGTTTTCCTACTTTAGTAGGAAACTAATGTTTCCTTAGAGTAAGGTATCAGCAGGTAAGCTGAAGAGTACTTAAAAGCAGAATAGTGTAGGAGCTGCTTCTATTGTCCTTATTTATATATTTGATAAATAAAAATTTCAATAGAAATTTGTTCTGAGCAAGTATTAGCTGGTCAGAATGAAAATCTGTAACAGCTAGGGAAATTTGGTTGTGACAGGGAAAAAATAAGCAGCATAATGCATTTAGTAACTAGTTTTTAGTAACTACATTTTCCACTAGCTTGATCAAGCTTTGTGGCTTACACTGTCTTTGTAATTTATGACAGCTTGCTTGTATCTGTAATATATATTTTCCAGGTTGCTTTTTACTGAGATGTTAATCTAAAAGTGTAAAAATGCATAAGTGACTGCCCTTCCTTAGAAACTAACATATTTATAAAGACCCCTTAGGAGATACAAGTTCTAGATCAGACTGTGTTGTACCCTGCACCACTTAAGTAATGGGATGACAGAGAGTCGCCACCTAGCTTCTAATTACTCTTAAGTAATAATTGTCTACATGGGCTACATTTGAAAACATTACACTACCTGTACTAAAATCTCTTGCTGGTCATCCAGCGAGTAACTTGGATTCAAGTTATGAGTTACCTGTCAGTATTTGAGCTCACACCAGACAAACCACAGTATCAATCAAGTGTCGCTTAATGAATCTTCACATTTACTTTTGCAGTGGAGAGGGCACAGAGGCTACCTTTAGAATGGAAAGCTTCTTAACCTTTGAGATCTGATGTATCTGCAGTGTAAAGGCTCTCTACGCTGCTTTCTGAAACGGTGGTAAAACTTTGTGCAACAGAAAGGAGTTAGGATTTCCTTTCAAGTGCTCCTGGTTTCCTTAGAAGAGGCATCTCTTCAAATTAACTTAGTAAAATTGGATTAATGTCACAGACATTGCAGAGACAAAGGAATTGAACATGGAAAAGATGTCTGTGGCGAGGGGTCATTCTGGTCACGTGTGGGGCACAGTTTTAGGAAGGGGATATAGGCCATAGAAAATTAGACTCCCTTAGTTCTGCTTAGAGTATATCTGTGTTTATTCTTGGACCAGAATTTTTCGTCAGTACCTTATTACAGTGTTTGAAGTTGCTTATTGCTTATCTTTTTGCTTTTCTTGCTCAGATGGCTTATGAGTAAAGTTGATTTTTGCCCTTCACTGCTCTGTGCTAATACTTTCTTAGGTCAAGATGGAACATTGCAGTCTTTTTCAACAGTGCATGAAAAGTTCAATAAAAGTTTAGGACGTGGTAAGTATTTCAGTCAAAGTACAAACACTGGTGAAACAAAGTCCTGAAAAGTATCTATAAAAACATTAAGACAGGCCGTATTTTCATATTTAACTGTTCTATAAAAGCTAGTCAGCTGAGTTACTCTGAAAACTCAGTCCTTGCTGTGCATAAAGTCTGCTCTCAGATTTGTTTGTAGTTAAAAAAAGTTATTTCTGAGCCTGGCTGTGTATGTTACCTCACTGCAGGAAATGTTGGGTGTGATTTTTGTATTGGAAATGTGTAAAGCAGTAGCTGGCATTTCAGCATGTGTAATTGCAACTTTTTACCCTATTTCCTTTCTGTTCAATTGACTAAATTTTGGCCAATTCACATCTCTTGGCTTGAGTTCCTTTGATTTAATGTAGGGTTTGACTTACACACCTCTTGCACGGTTAAGGAGTGCTATCATTTGGGAGAGCAAGGATCAGAGAGACTAAAATAATAGTTTTAAGTATCTGTTTATGTTGTTCTATGTGTGTTTTGATCAGTTTGAAAATATGTGTAAAAATTAATTTGGGCAAAAAATTTGGAATTTCAGATTCTTTGGTTATTGGAAAGGCTCAGTATTGCTTTATATAGTTGTGTTTGTAGGACTATGTTTTTAGCTATGATGGGGATTTCAGCAGAATTTCAGCACAAGATCCTGGAACAAGTAGGTTGAGTAGTGAACTCACATCTGTGAATGTAAAAGGCTGGTGATTTGCTTAGCATTGCATTAATTTTGACTGGAACTCTGTTAGTGTTCTTAGCTCTTCAAACCTAGGGAATGGTGATGTATTTATGTAAGCCAAATATTTCTAAATTTAGGAGGAGCTTTGCATTTTGTTAACAGCCCTTTTTAAACCATTATTCTCAGTTCTAACCATGAGAGTGAGACTCTTAATGTGTATTTTTAAGGCTCAATTAACAAAAAGAAATCAAAAAAGAAAGGCCTTAAGCTGGATACGATGGCACTTCCGCCGATTACAGCCTTTGCTTCAGGTAAGTGCTCTTTGACACAGATTACAGAATAAGTACAAATACATTATCTTCACGTGTCCATTTAATATTTTAATCCTCAAAACACTGCTGTTTTGGAAGCTCATGCTATATCAAGATTAGATTATTCTGTGGCCTTTCATGAACTTCTGAGTGACAGTTTAAAATTGCATTTGACTTGGCAAAGTGTTCCAATATTTCAAAAAGAGCATTTTATATTAAAGCATCCTTACCTGGCTTTTGGCTTGAAAATCTCCTGCATAGGAGCCAAAATCTCCTGATTATGTATTATTCCAGGCTGGAATAATACATAATTATTCCATCAGCGGCTAGGTGGGGGGGATGAACATCTTTGTCAGCTGAGGAGAAAATCTTAGTTACAGGGGTTGATTTTGATTCCTCAGTACATTTATTTGAGTCACTTTTCAAAGTCGAATTTCAAGTAATCTGTTAATTTGTAATTTGGTATGCAAATACTGAATTTAACTTAAGCAGAATTCCTGTTAGCTTTGCTTCATCAAAATGTGTTTCTTTAAATTAGTAGCCTCCTCTTCAGACTTGAAGTCTGTTTTGTCAAAGTGTAACTATTTTCTCTTCTGAGGATGATTTATTGTTTCCTATGTTGAGACATCTGTGTTTACAATTTTGTGGAGCCATTTTCCTTCAGTGATACAGACTGTCTGTGCATACTTGTTGCAAATATCTGTGTGTATAATTTTAAGATTTATATTTAAAATTAATTAATTTAAAAATTAATATTAGACCTGCTTGTATTTGAAGACATAAACCCCCCATTTATTTAAGTGCATTTTCAAGTTGTTATGTTTTTGCTATGTTGTCTTTGTTTGGCTAAGTGAACCAGTTTGTATCTTATTTTAGTCTTTGAAGTTCTAGAAATACCCAATTTCAAGCCCTCAGGTTTTTTTAACTACCAGAAAAAAAAATCATACTTGCTCATTATTTAGATCCCCATACATCATATTTGACTACAAAGTTTGTATCCTGAGCTTTTGAGAAATTTTTCTGGAAATGCAAAAAAAAAAATTGCTATATTAAGCAGATTTAGCTCTTAAACCTGGCTTTGTTATCTGGTGGCTTCTGCTGCTTCGACAGCTGAAGAAAAAGTTAAAAACACTGAGCTGGAAATGTGTACAGATTGAGTAGTCTAAATAATTTAAACCAGTTTAAAACAATTACATTGAAATATACATTTCAAACTGCAGAGGCTAAAATATGCAAAGACACAAAGCATAATGTACAAAATAATGGTTGTGGTTTTGTTAGCATTTTAGTTACGCTACATATGCACAACTGTTTGCCCAGTGTTTTTTCTGCGTGATAGCTTTTTGACTGTGCAGCAAGAATGCTTAAATATAAACTGCTCTGTCTAAAGGTATCAGAAGAGCTTGTTTGACTGCAGAAGGACTGTTTCTGAAAGCACTTTGTGTTTCCTTGCAGAAGTGGCACATCAGAGTGACTGGGATGGTATTATCGCCTGCCATCAAGGGTATATAACCTGTACTACCTGGAACTACCAGAAAACCTCCATGGGAGCTCACAAACTGAGGCCAGATGAATTTAGTAAACACAAACCTATTGACATATATGCAACAGTAAGTTTGTTTAGGGTAATGTTTCTTCAGATTTACACTGTGCGCTGTTTTGATTCCTGTTCGTTACAGAAATAATGTTTAGAATGAAAAAGCACTGTCTAGGCGTGTTTTAGTTGCTTTGCAGAGTGCTTTCTGCCAGCTCAGTTTGTCCAATGAGCTGGTTTGCAATGCTTATGGTCTTAAGAAAAATTTTGCATTTGAATTTTTTTCTTGAAAATTCAGGTTAAGTGCACTAACTTTCTGGCTCAGAGAGGTGGTTGGTATTTGCTTTATTCTGTCACAGTGATGTAGAATTTTCTGTATGCCTGTGATCATTAACTTGCTCTGAGAATGCAGATTGCTGAAGACTCCGGGGGTTTTTTTTGGCAATACAGAAAAGTGTATTTCCAAATTGCAGTGCAGCGTATTACCTCTAAAATGCTTTACAGTTTGAGCTGGACACAATGACATTGTGTCAGACACGAAGTGAAGGAGATACAAATGTTTGCTGAGGTTTGCCAGCTTCTTAAACCTGGAACTGTTGTGGCACAGCTCATGTGATGTCTGTTCATGCACTGTCTTGTGATAAATGGTTTTTCTTTCCTTGTGCTTAGTAGTTAAGTGGCAGATAAGATAAATTTAATTGTAAATACCCAGTTTTCTTTTGACTACTAGATTCTTTGGACTGTATCTTTCCAAAGAGGTCTAGACTATTGTTTCTTTGCTTCTTGCTCTGTATGAGCTCACCTTAATTTGGGAGGGTATTGGTAATACGGGCATTGAAAGAGGCATGCAGTTGCCATGCTTACGCTTTATCTTAGGGATTGAATTTGTGAGCATCTTAATTATTTAAGTTACAGTGCTGATATTATTACCTATGGCTTCTGAAGGATGTCACTCAGCTAGGATTTCATTGTCTTTAACCATGCATTGCCATATTTATAACATGCTGACTGTTTGCTCATTTTAAGAGCTTATCCCTCTGCTTTTTTGAGATGTAATTTGTTTGTTCTGTGCAGGTTTCCTCAAAGAACATGTTAGTGTTTTGTACCGTCTAACAATGCTAATTGATAGACACCTAAAGAACTGTTTTCGTAGGTGCTTTGTTTTGTTGATTAATTTATTTTTTTTATTCCCTTGAAAGGCAGTTGACATTACTTCGTGTGGTAACTTTGCGGTGATTGGGATGTCAACTGGACAGGTGGATGTGTATAACATGCAGTCTGGCATCCACAGGGGGCATTATGGCAAAGAAAAAGGTAAGGGCTCCTAAAGTTCCAAAATACTGGCTCTTAACAGAGCAGCAGTCACCTGCTGTTGTGTCATCTTGAAAATTTAGCATAGGTTCTGAGTTGAATTTGGGATACCTTTCAGTTTTTCTAATTACACTGCACAGTCCTATCTTGCAGTCAGAAACCTGATTTGAAGGACAGGAGCCTTGATGATTTTACTTGGCTTCTTGTTCTTTAAGGTTCTATCTCTTAGATAAATTTTCCCATTTGTTTTGCGCTCCCTGCTTAGAAATGAAAGAATGTTTCACGTGAATGGAAAATTGAAGTCCTAAGCAAGTCCAGTTCTTCGCATATGGTATTAGTTTTAATTACCCAGCTGCAAACTTAGGATGTAATGTGACAGTGCTCTGACATTTCCTTTTAATAGTTGTCTGTTAATGTATTTCATGTCACATATCCTCATGCATGATTGGAAGTGCATGATGCACTTCCAATCTGAATTTTTTGTCGTAGAAACAAGGAAAGAGTCCTGATGAACCCTTAAGACTTGACTGGATTTCTAAAAGCCATCTAGCTCAGCAAACATGAGGTGGTTTCTTTATAAAATCATTGGCTGATAGTGGAAAGAATTTTCTAATTTTGCTTAGTGGCCAGTAGCTCTAGGCATAGATTAAGAAATAAAATTGGTCCAGAGCTGGAGTAGCAGTGTGAAGTAGCCAAGGAAAACTCTCAGACTTCGTGCCTGAACTGAAGCTATAAATTTTCTCTGGAGTGGTTGGGCCTCTTGGAGGCATTCCTGAAGTGGTTCATGAAGTCCCTCAAATCTCACAATCACCAAAAGTTTCCCAAATTGAAAGCAGAAATAAGTGCTAACACTCAGGTTCAATTGCACTTCTTACTTGTATTCTAGATGTTTACTTGAAAACTAGTTGGTTTCTGTAGAGAAGAAAAAACATAGAATATTGGAGCATCTTGTCAGGTAGCTTTTGAATTGTTTGTCATATTCTTGCTGCTCATTCCTCGTAGTCAGGCAAAGATAAACAAAATAGTGTTTGGCATTCAGCTGATTTCTGTGCTAAGTTTAAATTCTGAAATAATACTCTCTTTTCTCTTGATTTACAGCACATGAAGGGGCCATTAGAGGGCTAGCAGTGGATGGATTAAACCAGCTGGTAATCACAGCTGGTAGTGAAGGATTAATTAAATTTTGGAAATTCAAAACGAAAGATCTAGTTTACTCCACTGAACTTTCTTCTTCTCCAAGTGGAATTCTGCTTCACAGAGACAGGTAATCTCATGAAATATTTTCGTGTGCATATTGTTTGGTGTACATACTTGTCTAGAAAGCCAACCAGTATTTAATTAGGTTTATATTTCTGATGCTTTGAAATACAGCTGAGTAGTAGACACAGTATGACAAGAAATTTTATTAGTCTGAAGGAATGTAAGACTGATTATCAGATTACTTTAGGATAAATGATACCTGGAGCAATGTTAGGATGTTTTTATTTTTTTGTCTCTTGAGTATTCCCTATCATATGTGTTGATGTTTCTTGGCAGTGGTATTCTGGGAATTGCCTTTGATGACTTCACTATTAGTGTTTTGGACATAGAAACCAGGAAGATTGTCAGGACATTCTCAGGACACCACGGACGGATTAACGACATGGTAATTTTTAACTTATTTTTGGTAAAAGATGACGTATGCAGATACCTAACAGATTTTACAGATGGTGGATTTCTCTGCATGTGTTAAATCACTGGGTATTATGCTCAGCTGTGAGCAGTAAAGCTGTAGTTCAGCTCCACTGCACTTTAAGCCACGTTAGTTTAAAAATGTAAAGTGGTCAAATTGCCATCTATTTTTTAACGTGCTTTATGATTTTATTACAACTTTGTAACAAGCTGATTTTGGGGGTCAAAGGAAGCATTGGGAATAATGACAACCACATTGAGGAGGAAAATTGTGCAGTAGTCTCAGCTGTGTATGTAGACAAGATGAGCAAGCTGAAAACAGATCTTGAGATTATGCAGCACACTGATAATTCCTTATTTATGTCTTATATAATAGTTCATTGTAGTGTTAATTGAAATAGTTTTTAGCTTCAAATTTATTTCTAAATGCTACTAAATCAGTATTTACTAGAGTTACTCAGTTTTATGCTTAGGAATAGGTTTTCACCATTAACATGAAAGTGAAGACCAAAGTGCTTGTCTTGCTTTTGCATCCCATGTCTTGCTTTTGAATCTGTTGTTAAAAGGTTCTGGTTTTGGTCTTTTCTCACTTTCAGTAGTGTATTTCCAGTTTTGGTTTATGGCCAGACCATTTCACCCTGGTTTTAGGGAGCAATCTAATCTTGACAGGGCCTCCTGTGGGGACTGGCTTGTTGGTTGTGCCATTAAATTTACTATTTTATTTTAGACTTTCAGTCCTGATGGTCGTTGGCTGATAACTTCATCAATGGACTGTTCCATTAAGACTTGGGACCTTCCCTCTGGATGGTGAGTCAATTTAAAAACATGTAGCAGAAGTAATAATCCTGTCTGATGAACGGCAAAAAGCCTTCTGGCTTGATCATCTGTCACCAGATGTGATATTCAAAATTGCACCTGATATAACAACTCTGCCCACAATTTTAATCATGCCCGGTGCTAGCAATGTGTGTCTTTTTCTGGGTCTACAGAATAACACTGCAGATCCTGAAGACCTGTTGATGACGCCTGGAGTTTCCACCTAGTGTGAACGAGTGTGAATTTGTTGCTTGTCTGGAGGCAGCTCTGTAATGAAAAGGGCAAGAGATTGCTCGAGGTGGATTGCACTGCGATGTGCTGAAGTGCTCATAGGATCATAGAGTGGTTTGAGTTGGAAGCAAAGATCTAATCCAGCTGTCTTGACAGGAAGGGAGCTTTTCTCACTGGATCAGGTTACTCAGATCCTCAGCTTGGCCTTAAACACCTCCAGGGATGGGCCATGCACAACTTGTTTATGCGACCTGTTCCAGTGCCTCACCACCCTCATCGTAAAAAAATTCTGCCCTATATCCTATCTAAACCTACAACTTTTCAGTTCAGAGCTGTTGCCCCGTGTCCTGTCACCAAAGTCTCTCTCAATCTTTTCTGAAAGCGCCTTTTAAGTATTGAAAGGCCACAAGAATGTGTTCCCCAGAGCCTTCTGTTCTCCAGGGTGAAGAACACCCCAGCTCCCTCAGTTTTCCTCACAGGAAATGTATTCCAGGCCTCAGATCATTTTCCTGGACCTGCTCTAACTTCATGTGTGTCTTGTGCTGGGGGCCCCAGAGTTGGATGCAGAACTCCAGCTGGTTTTGTAAAGAGAAGCCTGTTTTCACTTACGTTCATTTTAACAGCACAATATGGCTTTGCATCAGTTATATTTTTCATTTGTTTATACTTAAAACTGCCAGAAATACTCTTCTGAGATCCACTGTGAGTAGTCTTCTCTCAGAATAAAGTTTGGCTGCGAAGTAGGCAAGTACACACAAGAAGTTCAGGAGCCCAGGAAAAACAAGCTGAAAAGTAACTTTGCGTTCTGCCAGTGCATTCTTCCAGCAGCACATCAGATTTTTTTTTTTTTAAAAGTTACTTAAGGTAGTGCTGTGCAGCTGTGAGGGTTGTGCCTGGAACTGAAAGGTTTCATTTGGGCTGAATATTTGTGTTGATGTGGTTTGGTAAATAATTTTGTATACTGTAAAAGTTCTCATTTTACTACCAAGAGTGCGTTGCATCCCAGCAAACAATTGCCCTGTTCTTGCGTGATGAGTGACATGAGTTTAAAATAGGACAGGATGGACATTAAGTGTCTTCTTTGAAGTATGAATGGGAAGGAAATTAGCACTCTGGTCTTCATTTGTCTAACACTCTTTCCCTTCTGAAGTAATATGCCTACAAAAAACTGCAGCATTAAGTAGTATCAGTTTCTTCTTTCATTTCTTTAATAACAAAACACTTTGCAGTAAGAATCTATCCATAATGTTTTTTAAAGTGGTCTGACATTAGTTCTCTTTTGCATGTAACAGAATTATTTTGTCTCTTGTCTCTGAAATTTGGGTCAAGCTGAAATCTAGGCAGGTACATGGGAAAGCCTGGTTTTAAAAGTAATTGGGTTAAATTTTTCTTGTGGTATGTAAAGGCAAGGTTTTCCCGTAACGATAGGCAGAGGAGTGTATTGACAAGGAGGAAGAGCTTTTAATAAAAGGCCTGATGCTCTGATGCTTGCTTTGCTTCTGTGGCTCATAAATAGAAGAAACATCTCATGAACCATGTGTTCTAAAGCTTCAGCTTTGAAACTGTTCTTATAAAGAGATGGAAAACATGTTTTTAGAAACCTCTATTACGAAAATTACCAGCTGACTTTAATAAATGGTCTGACATCTATTAACTGGGCATCTGTTTTTTCTTGGGAGTGGTGCTTAGCTGTCTTTGTGTAATATAAGTCTTCTTAGCATGTGTTTTTAATGTAGGGCTTTTTGAAAACTGGGAAAAAGTTGCCAATTCGTGTAAAGAAAGTCACAAGCGGGAACCCTGGCATTACGCAGTTTTCTTTTTGCTGTGCAGCTTGCAGAGACAAATTAAGGAATCAGGGATACAAGCTGACTGTTCACAGATGGGATGGAGCACTTAAGAACGGCATAAGAGACTTATTAAATGTGAGCTCAATGGTTTTATGCTTTCCATTGTCTCAGTTTTGCAGTTAGGCAGGAAGCATAAAGGTAGATGCCTTCAGCCCCCAGGCAGGATTCATTTATCTTTGTGTGTAAAAATTACAAGCGTGTCTTATTTCCTGTAATAGATTGATCCCTCCTTCCCCCAAGCCTGTAATTTCAATCACGATTTAAGTTTATTAAGGAGAAAAACTTAATTTCTTGTTAGATTTGTTTTGGAGTTCTTTATGATTGATTTATTGAACAGAATTTCTCGGTTGCAGATAAGGATTGTGATAAAAGGATGGATTTGAAAGTAAGGAAAAGCATCTAGGGTAAATTTTTCTGGTCATTGTGCACTATGTGCAAAATGTGTCTGATACAAGTTTGGGATTTATGGGTTTAGTGTTTATATATTTTATATTGAAAGTGATGAATGGTTTTTCTTTTACCTGAGATTGCAGCATGTGTCTAAGAACATGCAGAGGTAATAAAACACTCCATTCAGGGAAAATAAAGGCCTTTATTTTTTATGCCATCTGCCAAACCATCACAGGAGTGCTCAGTATCTAAGAAAATACATCCCCAAGATGTATTTTATACAAGATTTTATATTTTAAACTGCTTTGTTGCATCAATATTTTTGCTATGGTTAGTGAACAGAATGGGGCTGTTGAGCTGTAAATAAGAACTAAGTATTCACACTCTTTATTTGTTCTTTTTGTTTCTCTTGGTGAACTAGTTGTCAAATTCAACTTTTACTTAAAATTTGAAGTAACTGAAATCTATATTTCAACAAGTGACAAGCAATGCTGTGAACCTGGGCTTGAGTGGAAATCTGCTAGGGAGTGCATCATCCAGAACTTCTGTGTCTCATTGTTTAAAATAGTCTCGTAATGAATATTTTAATTCTGTTTTTACATGGTATTTTTTTTATTTCCTGCAATCGTGAAAAAAAAAATCAAGGAATGGTTTATCAGGCTGAAGACGTGTTAATGCCAAAACTGTTGCAAATAATGCAACTTTGCATTGTACAGTTCATACTTTATTTTGGAAGCATTTTGTCCAGGTATATATAAGGTCTGCTGAGAGAGGGAACTGTGAGTTGAAGCAACTGGGGCTGACTGGAAGTAGAGAATTTATGGCCAATAAGGAGGTTAGACATAAGGAGTTGAATGGTTCATCACATATTCCTCAGAATGTGGATGTCCTAAGAGGTGTCAGCTTCATCCGATTTTAGAGAATTTTGTAGAGCTAAGTGATTTGTTCCACAGTGCTGTTCACTCGTTATGTTTATATAAAATATTTGAACACTTCTTCTACCCTGGCTTGTGTCCATACTTCCAGTGGCCTGTTTGCATTCAGCTGTAATTCAGCTATATGTAGATAAACAAGTTTATCTTGCTGATAATTTCTCTGTTGTGTTTTTTCTCCATAGCCTCATAGATTGTTTTTTGGTAGAGTCTGCAGCTGTGAGCCTTACTATGTCCCCTACTGGAGATTTTCTGGCTTCAGCACATGTGGATGATCTTGGAATTTATTTGTGGTGAGTGTGTAATACATCTGTTTTTATAAAGGATTTAGGATGGGAAGGAGTTCTTTTAGTCACCTTCATTGCAAATAGAGAATTGCCCTGTGAAGTACCATCTCCAGTGTTTTGTGTTCTCTGGTTCTAATTAAGTCAGGTGTTCTGTATTGCTCTGATTTGTAAATAATGAAATTTCTGCAGTTAAAATATCTATTCTGATAGTTAAATGATCTATTTTTTTAAGTGTTTCTTACTCTTAACAATTCCTGTTAGGCCATTCCTGAAGTTTTTCTTAGACTCCATTATTTTCACCCCTTTTGAAATGTCTTTGTTCAAATAGTGTTTCCTTCTGAAGTACTTTTCTTGTACTTCCGTACTGTGTTGTCTGAGACTTCTGAGCAGTATTTGAAAGTTGTGATTATTTCTCTTTTTTAGTGATAAATGAGCACAGAGGTAAAATGTGTTTTAGTTCAATTTCCTCCTGATCAAAGCTAACGACTGTTCAGGTCCAGTGAAGTTACTGAAGTAACACATTGTTAAAAGTGGTTTGGATTTTTTTCCCATTCAGTTGACAGATTATTTCAGGTTATATATGCTGGCTGTAGTTTTGCCTGAGGAGTGTTCAATTGTTAGGCCTTCCTGTGGTTAAATAAAAGTGCTTTCTTGGGAATAATGACAGATGTTTTTACCTCGCCCTAGTTCATATTGACAAAAAAAACCAATTTACCAGAATGACTTGTGTGCATGTTTCAAACCCGAAGAAAATTTGCTAAGAGTATTGCCCTAAAATCATGTGAAAGCAGAATGAATCATTTATATTTGCATAATGTGTTGTGCATAATCTTCAGCCTGGAGAAGAGAAGGTGCTGGGGAGACCTTAGAGCCCCTTCCAGTGCCTAAAGGGGCTCCAAGAGAGCTGGGGAGGGACTTTGGACAAGGGCCTGAAGTGACAGGACAAGGGGGAATGGCTTCAAACTGAAAGAGGATAGATTTAGATGAGGCATTGGAAAGAAATGGTTGATTGTGAGGGTGGTGGAACACTGGCACGGGTAAATACATTTTGGGCCAGTGGAACCAGGGCAATTATTGCCCCTGCACTGGGCACTGGTGAGGTCACCCTTCAAACTCTGTGTTCAGTTCTGGGCCCCTCACTTCAAGAAGAATGTTGGGATCCTGCAGCCTATTATTATGATATTCTTGGCAATAAGACTTGAGTGTAACATTTATATTTCAGATGTTCAGGTGAGTCCATTGCCACACTTTGTTTCATGCTTATCTGGTAGATGAGAAAAGCTAATCTTGAACAGAGCCTGGTGAATTGCTGTAATGCAGCAATATTAGACTGTGGTATAAGTTATGTCTGAAATACTTGTTCACATTCATCTGAAGATGGTTTTTAAAATGCCTGTCCTGTTTTTTTCAGGTCAAACCGTTCTTTGTATTCACTTGTGTCATTACGGCCCCTTCCTGCAGATTATGAACCTTCTTTGGTAACACTCCCCAGCACCTGTCCCATGCAAGGTAATCCTCAGATAAAAAAAGCATATTTCATTTTCCCCTTGCAGTTTGTTTCCCTGCTTGTATGCCATAGATTCATTGCTATTGTCCTGTTGGCAAGAGAATTGGGTTCAGCTGACCTGCCATGTGTCTGTGCCCAGTGAAAGAAAGGCCTAAGTGGAATTTTTTGCTAAATTAATAAAAGTGATTGTGCTTCAGAAGTCCTCTAGATGGAGATCTTGTCTGCCTGAGTTTGGAGTGCCTGCATTTGCATTTCCATCTGAAGGAAAAGCACACCTCGCTGTTGGCCACTAGAACATCCTTCATGGTGGCTGCTTTAGCAAGCACATACTTGTTTTACATACTTAAATGCGGGAGACAGGAATTCATCCCAAAACTTTGAATGTTTTTATCCTGATTCTGGCTGAAAGCTTTAATTCATGCTCTGTCTTCAGCAAATGTAAAGCTCTTTGTAATGCTAAGGGCTCTTAATGGGTTACATTCCTTTGTTTTTTAGGCTTTTCTATTAGATTCATTGTTTTAGCCAAATAATATTTTGCAAAAGGAAGGGAGAGTAGAGATGTTTGGTCAAGACCACACAGGAGATCTAGAGAAAATCTAGTGACTGACATTATAACTTTTCTTGTGGTATGTTGTGCTTTAATGGTGAGATTTTCTTCATTTTTGTGTGCCATTTCAACCTATGAAGAGGTTGTGATGATGAAGTGAATATGATCAAGAATTTAAATGCAAGGGTTTTACAGCTTTGTAACATAGGGCTAAAATTACTGTGTAGATATTTATACAGTTAACAAAATTTTTACAGTAATCTAATGTTCTTTGTTAAAGAATTCTATAAATGACTTCTATATAACTTCAGCCAAAGTGGACAAATCTTATTAGTCTTGAAAATTTTGGTTATTCAATTCTGCATCTTAGCTATAATTTTTTTTAATTTAAATTCAATATTTCATAGGGCTAATACAGATTGCTTCTGTAGCTTTTCAGCTCAATGTTATGTTAGCACCTATGTCTGTAACTATTATGCATTTGTTATTCAAAAATTGCAAAATCAACGAAAAGTGTTTGGCTTGATTTTTTTAAAAATGAATATGGAGTATCAATGTTTAGAAAAGATCTCTGTTTCTGTAAGATGTGGATATGTCAGGAGATGAAGAGCCATGTGATGAAATGATAGAATATGTCTCACCTGAGCAACTGGGAGAGCAGCTGGTGACCCTTTCCTTGTTACCGGAATCAAGGTGGAAAAATCTCCTCAACCTTGATATTATCAAGGTATGGAAACTGTGCAAAAAATAGCATACATCCAGATATATTTGCCCTATTTCTATGAAATGCATTACCTATTCACAGAACTTGATCCTACTTTTCAGGTGTTTTTCAAGATTCTGCAGTAGAAGTCTATATGGTGCTTTTTACAGTTCCTGGGATTTTGGGAGAGGGGCTGTTTTTCTGCTAAGTAGTAGCTTCATAGTTAGTGGTAAAAGATGTTACCTGTTACTTTTTTTACTGTCTTTAGAGTTTTCATCGTATTTTAAAAATAAAACTCTTGTCAAAATATTCCCACATGCTCTTACTATGAGGGTAACAATTTTAATCCAAATATCTAATTAACAGAAAAAAAACAAACCAAAAGAGCCACCAAAAGTTCCAAAGTCAGCGCCTTTCTTCATCCCAACAGTTCCTGGTCTTATACCCCGATACATTCCACCAGAGGAGGAAAATGATACACAGGTAAAAACAAGAATCAATGTAATTGTGTTTATGTAGTGTATTTTAAAAGAAATCTTAAATGCCTTTTAGTGCTGAGTTAAATCTCTAAAGTACCAGTTTTAACTCACTATGCTATTTCTTTATTTCTCAAAAGTATTATCCTGTCAGTAGGAAATAATCTAACTGAGTTGTAGAAATATGTTTGCATATTCATGTAAACACCGTTTTGCTTTTTTGGTCTAGTCAAAGGTGGTAAACTTTGGAGTACTGGCACAGAAATCTGATTTCTGCATTCATCTTGAAGAAGCTCTGGGCACCAACGAATGTAAGTTAACAAAATACTTCACAAAAAGTGTTGATGCTGCTTTTATTTTTATATGTATGTGACTTCTAACATCAGAACTGTAACAGGTGCGAGGAAAAAAATATGCATAGTACAGTAGCAAAGACAAAAGGAGTGACCTAATACACCAATAGCCAGTTTAGATCAAAGATCCATTGGCACTGCAGCTTCTCTGCAGCATGGAACCCAATTCTGGCTAAAGCCCTTACAGAGAAAGAAGGTTGTGTTCCTAAGATCATTAGCCTTTTTTGAAAACTGTGATGAACGCACACAGAAAAGGTGGTATTATTTGTAGGGAAAGAAGGAAGGGATTGATTTGGTAAGGAATAATCTGATGATTCACTGAAACATGAAAGGCACAATGTGCCTCCTAGCAAGTTCTGCTCTCAAGGGCTGCTTCACCAGACATTCAGCAAACTTACAGCATTAATTCATTGCCTTATAACTTAAAGCTTAAGAAGAAATAAATGTTAAAAAAATAAGGTTTTGGATTTCTTTGGACATTCAGTTAAGTTTGAAATTCAATCATTTAAATGACCTGTGGAATGTACCAGCTGTTTTTCATGTTTGTAAAGATGCCTGGTAAAAGCAATGCTCTCTTTCAGAGTGTATTGACAGTAACAGCTCAAAAATCTCAAGTATGTACATTCTTTCTGCCAGGAGATGTGAAATGATAATGTTACGTGGTTAATAAAAAAATTTGTTTAGCTTTAAAGACAGAAAAGGGAAAAAAAGTGAAACAAAGATGTTACTTGTATTTTTTATGGTGAACTTAAAGTGCATCTGTACTTCTAGTGTGTGGCGGGACAGTAAATTAAAGACAAAAACAGAAAAGTAAAGAAGCAGTAAAAACTTGAAATTCATAGTCACTGCTTAAGAATTTTGGAATAAGCCTGTCTTATGAAGGATCTGTAATATTCAATTCTGCAGATGTTACTGATAATGTATCCCTCAATGTTTTAACACAGATAAAGCTCCACTTGACTTACTGAAAAGCTTGGGGCCATCTAATATTGAGATAGAGCTACGGGGTTTGGCCCCTGAAGGTGGTGGCTCGATGGAGGTGATGCTGAGCTTCCTGAGAATGATTGGGATGATGCTGAACAAGAAATACAACTTTGAACTTGCTCAGGCATACCTGGCGCTATTTTTAAAGGTAACAATTTTCTTGTAGAATTTTATGTTGCTCCTATTTAAAATAATGGTTGTGCAGTAAAAAGGCTTAAATTGTCTGCTTGAATTATCTTAAGTGATTTTGGTTGAGAATGGTTTGAAAGTGTCTAGCTGAATGTATTGGATGATTTGGCAGCTCATTTGGTCACAGTCAAGAAAAACTTGCAAAACAGAAGATGTTGTAAAGAGGTTTTTTTCTAGTATTCCTTACGTAGAATTTTTCTTTTTTTTTTTTTTGTAACATGCCTAACTTCTTAATGGTTGCTAATTGTTAAACTAAGGTATGCTATGTCTTAAGTAAGCAAAGAATTTAATGCACAGCGGTTGGGAAATAAATTAGGCATTTTGTTGGCTTTATCACCAGACATTGGCAGCTGGACATACTTTGCTTGTCAGTGGGCTGCGTTTCTTGTGTTACCTGTTGAGTATCACAGAGCTAATGAAATGACTCCAGCGTGTGTGGAAGTTAGAAAGTTAACTGTGATGAAGCACAGTTGCAGTTACTCTTAGAGAGAAAGTGGTTCTGCAGAAGGCTGAAACCTTTCTGATGTACAAGTGCTTAAGATATTCTGATTTATGAAACCGTATGAAAGAAGTTAATAACAATTTACTTGAGAAACACTTTTTTACACATTCAGACACAGGTAATACCAGGGCATCCAGAGGTTCTCTGGGTAACCTCTTCCAGTGCCTCACTGCCCTCACAGTAAAGAATTTCTTCCTCATATACAAACCTAACCTACTATATTTCAGAATAAAGCCAAATATTAAGACTCCTAGGTTTAATACCCTGGAAAATAACTATTCCATCCATTGAGTGGTAATAATTGCTACAAGATCAGAAGGTTTCTCTTCCTTCTGCTTTAACAAGGTTGCTGTTTATTACATGAAGAGACATCATCCATCTTTATTGCTATAGAGGGTGCTGGCATCGTTCTTCCTGGTGTATGCAACATGGATAATTAAAATAATAATCCTGATTGACCTCAGGGCATCTGTCTAGCCTTTCTAGCCTAAAGAGGAATTTGTGATTCTGGTCAGAAAGTGGAAAAAGTTACCCTCTAGGGAAGTGTGTGATTAGGATAGATTCATCAGCCTGGCCAGAAGATGATCTATCAAAGATATAGCCTATTTAAGACATTTTGCTGCCTTATCCCATCTAGTACATGTAAAATGGCTTGTGAAGACCAGCAAAAGGGAGTCAGCAATAAATGGAGGGAATTAATTGAAGGAAAAGTGTACTTTCCTTACTTGTTTCCTGAAAGCAAAGTATTGGGATTGAGCAAAGGAAATGATCTTAGAATTTTTTTATTATCTGTATTTGTTTCACTAACTGCTTGTTTTCATTTTCAGTTACATCTTAGGATTCTCTCATCAGAGCCAAACCTATTGGAAGAATTATCCAAATTGTCAAAGCAACTGGAGGAAACTTGGATTCACTTGCGGGGTCTCTTCAATCAGAGTCTGTGTGTTTTAACATACATGAAAAGTGCTTTGCTGTAAAATACTTCAGGGTTTTGTCTGCATAAGATTTCCCTCAGAATAATAGTACCATTTGTTACCAAAACCACTGGATTCCAAAAATCATGCTGGGTCTTGGAATCGTAGAATCATTAAGGTTGGAAAAAATCTCCAAGACCATCAAGTCCAGCCTTCTACTGAGCACCACCATGTCCACTAAGCCATATCACTAAGTGCCAGACTGCTCATCTTTTGAATACTTCCAGGGTTGGCAATGGCACCATCCCATTCCAGTGCTTCTTCTGGTGCTGTATTTTATACATCTGCATATGGTGGAGTATTTTAGAATATGCATACCTGCCTATTTTTGTTCACTTCAGCTGGAGAAAAAGTTACTATGCTCAGCTAAAATAATTGTTGGGTTGGTCTGTGCTGTCTCTGGACAGACATTTAGGCTCGAGGCCCTGAGCAACCTGGCCTTGTGGAAGGGGCCCCTGCACATGGCAGAGGGTTTAAAATAGATCATCTTCAAAGTTCCTTCCAACCCAAGCCGTTCAATGATTCTCTGATTCTATGACTACATAAAACATAGTTACCTTAGGCTTTCATGCCCCAAACTGTAAATCATAATGGAGAAACAACTTGCAGGAAAAAAAAGAGGTGCGAATGTAACTTCTGTGCAGAAGACCAGAATCTATGTTATGCTTAATAAAATCATTGTTGATGGAAAAATAAAAAATCTGAATTGTTAAAACTTTATTAATGTTAAAGCAAATTGTTCTAAAAATTACATTCCTCTGCAATTAGAGCACTGTTCTTATGACGTTTGTAAAAATCAGTTGTCTTCTCACTTTTGCAGACATCTGTTTCTGCAGGCAAAGATTTCTAACTGTACTAAAAATTAATGGTTTTTCAGAAAAAACCAAAAAACCCAAGCACAAAACCAAACAAACAAAACCAGATTTTTGGAGGCTCAATTTCATGCAAGAGTTATGTTTCTTTTTTTAAGGAGAAAAGATTACTGGAAAAAAAGCATTGTGTTTCAGGTGAATTTTTAATTAAATCAGATGGGCTTTTTTACAAATTGATATTTAGGTTTCAAACAATAAGGTTTGGGTATTATTTTGGACCTCATGAGTGAAATTGTATTGAGCTTGGCTGTTTGAAAGTACTTCCTCCCAGCAGAAGAATCTCCTGAACAAGGCCTTCACTGTATTTCACATGCTAAAGCTACATACACAAACCAGCAGAGTAACTAATTCAAATACATGCAATTTCAATGAGTAAACTTGGGAGATGGTTCATTGCATTTGGCACAAGACTGAAACAGTAATGTGGGTTTGTTGTGCCGTATGTATGATTTTTTTTTTTAATGCCATCACATTGTAGAGCTCCTTTTAGGCATGTGTACCAGAACAAATCTGCAAACATAGAATCAGACAACAATCAAATGGTTTGGGTTGGAAGGAATCTTAAGGATTCCACCCCCCTTCCTGTGGACAGGAACACCTTTCACTAGCCCACGTTGCTCCTGCCTGACCTTGGACACTTTAGGGATGGGGCATCCTCAGCTTCTCTGGGTAACCTGTCCCAGCGTCTCGCCATCCTCACAGGGAAGAATTTATTGTTAAATATTCAATCTGAACCTACTCTCCTTGAGTCTAAAGCCATCATGTGCACCTGACGTATCTTACTAAGTTTGCTACTGAGATTTATGAAAATCCTTTGTACCACGAATTAGTAGTTTCTGGGCACCTGGTTCTCAAGAACCCATTGCTCCCAATTTATTGGATTGATCTGAAGCAGTCCAAAATCCCTTATATGTCAATGCCATATATAATGAACTCTCAGCTTACAGGCATTACTGTAACTCCTTTAGAAGATCTTACACGATCATTTTTTGAACCAAGACAAAATGTTACAAGGTTAATAAGGCAGTAGTTGCGGACCTGCCTCAGTGGAAGAAGGAAGGGTGAATAAAGGATTTTCCTCTTGGGTCAAGGGTTTATGAAGCCCAGTGCTCTGTCTCCAGCTGGAGCAAGGAAGAGATGTGGTAAAGCAGCCTGGTTGTGTATAAAGTGATCCTTTCTCAAGCACATCGCACCACCTTTCAGCAGACAGCAATTAGATACTCTGTGACCCAGCTGTAGCCTGACAGTTGTGTTTAATGTTCTGTGACAGACCTTTTGTTCTCTGTGAGTTCATCTAATCTCTTTTAGAACCCATTTATCCTTCACAACATCCTGTAGTAATGGGGCCTACAATTTAATTAACGGGAATCATGTATTTCTGTTTATATACTCCAGACCTGCTATCTTCTAATGTGGTATGCCCCTCCCTACCATCTTGAATGTGAGAAATACCAATTCTGCTTTAGTCTTTGTGCCTCAGACTCTGCCACAGAGCGGTGGTGAAAGGGTTCCCGCTCATGAAGGAGATTCTTCATTTTGCTGAGTGTATGTGGCTGCTTTTTCACTGACATCCAAGAACTCTTTCTGGACACAGATTTTAAATCTGTATGCACAAGATTTGTCTACAAAACCTGTAAGGACTGTGGAGCAGGATTTTTTTTTCCCCTTCTGTTTTCATGGTCTGCTTGATGTAATCATAAGAAAAAAGATATATCCTGCCAAACAGGCTATTCTTCGTAAAACAGAAACAGGGTCATTTTTGTGAATGATGTGTAATACAGTTGACATAGTATTTGCAGTCTGTATGACCTCATTAAATGTGTTTAATGCAGTTTCTTAGATCATACACAGATGTGTTTTAAGTCCACCTGAAACACTTTAAAAACTTACTTCAGAAAAATATTTAGATATGACTGATATCTCACCTCCTTTATTCTTTTGTCTTTTTCTCAACATTTCTACTCATCACTGCTATTTCAGGGATGTTTTACTACTATTAGAGCTGTAGAGTCTTCCACCAGTAGTTCTGATTTCTCTTGTTCTTGGCCTTTTATTTCATCCTTTTTACCCCACATCAAAATGATGAACAACATTTTGCCATTAATAAATAACTTCTTCAGAAATAAAAAATAATTTGTTCCTGCTGGTGGATGAAAGTAGATATTTCACCTGCTATTTCCTGTATTCCTTCACCTGAGACATCAAGGACAGTATTTTGTGATACTAGTAAAAAACTGTTGATTACAAGGGGTAACACACATGACAGCTAAATTTGATATTTTGGGCTTTGTGTTGCCCATTAGAACTCACTTTAGCCTGGTGCTTTTGTAATGGCATATGCAATAGGATGTGGAAAAATTTCTAGATGGATTAAAGGATATTGTTTTTAACTCTAGGTTTTCTTCCAAGTAGGGTAACTACTGAGGGTTTTACCATTCCTACACAATATCAAGCCCATTGTTAAGCTAGCTCTGTGTAGCAGCTTGCTGTTAAAATTCTCCATGTTATTGTGTGTCACAGCACTGCTTCCACCTTCCTCTCAAGCCTGTGCCTGCCTCTGCTCCTGTGCTTTGTTTTCACCGTGATTCTCTCAGCTCTTTTGGCTCCTGAGTGCGACTGCTGCTCTTAGCAACTCCTGCACACAGGAGTTAAGTTGTCAAGTTAGGTCTGAGTACTTCCACTATTTTCTTTTGACTGTTATTTTTTCCAAACAGATTTGGTATTCATGGTTGTTTTGACTCTCAGCCAGCTAGTTGGACCTTGCTACCTAAATTTGCTACTGAGTGGATTCAGACTCTGCACAGTGAATTTTGCTGTTCTCTGAACTGTAAGAAGCCTTCAGTCTTAGCAGTCTTTGCTTTCCATTTTCATTCAAGTAAAAATAGAGGTATTGTGGGGAGAAGCATCCAAACATGGAGAGTAAAGGGATGCAAATGTTTATATTGGCTACATTGTTCAGTAGCCTGCGTAGACCACTGACTTGAAGGGCTCCAGCCTTTTGTGCATTTCAAATTTAACTCTTACTTCTTTAAAAAAAAGTTGGAAAGATCTCATATCTGTGCAAGTTGTCATACTGCGAGTGTTGTAGTCCCAGCATAAGGAAACTGGAAGATATACACTTGCATTCTGTGAATTAGAAAAGGCAGGGTGTTTGGTGGCATATTTGAACTCTGTTCGTGAGCTGTGTTGAAGGAGTTTAGTGTTGTTTAAAGATCACTAATGTATAAGTAGTTTCCTTCTTGTCTCTTGGCATCAGCTGATGCTTCCTGAACATGGCATGTTAATCTTCTCAGCACATCACCATTTGTATCCTAAAAATTACTTGTTTTATGAAAAACTATCTTTTAATAAAAATAACTTACCTTTTTAGAGATGAGGAATCCAAGCAGTGTCTTATTTGATGCCAGTGCAAGGACTGGCATCCTTTATTTTTTTAATATGTTTGCAATATGTGTTAGAGGAGACTGAAATGCTGTCATTAAATGTCCTTAACACCAATGCTTTTCTTTTTGTGAAACAGTGGTGAATTGAGGAAAGAAAAATGAAAGATAAAGTAACTAAGATTTTTCTGCCCTGGCTGTTATGAGTTCTATTCTATGATTCTGTGTTGCCCAGAAAGATTGACTGAACTCTCTGATGTTTGTTGCACATCACAGAGCTTTGCTTTTTAGTGGCAGTCTCTGAAAAATGGCTTTCCTCCACTGCTGTGTGCACTGCTGGTTTGTGAAACAGTTTCATGTGGCTAAGTGGTATTACATACTGTTTCCCTGACTATCCGGTGTGTTAAAAGTGGTGCTGGCTCTGTGAGTGTAAGATCATGACAGTGTTAAGGATCCTCATTCTGAAGGACCAGACCACCTTGGTGATTTGCAGTTACCTGAAATCACCCATAGAATAAGTCAGGATAAGGTAGAATAAAATATTTGTAGAATCTTCACTCAACTGGCATTTCTGTAGAGGCCGTGGAAATAAGAAACTTACCTACTTAGGTCCAGATGATTCCTTCTCCCTGTGTTAGCCTGTAGCCAAGCTGCTAGCTGCCTTACGGCTACACAGCTGAAGATCTATCACTTACTGTCTCTCGAGTTGCCCAATGTTGGTCTCAGAATGAGCCATGAATTTAGCAACTCATTCCATCCATTAGCAGTCCAAACAGTTCTTGAGGCTTGTTCAGATTCACACGCCTCAAAAGGATTTTGTAAATATAGCTCGCTGAAAAACGTAGTCATGACATTCTTTTCTTACAACCACTGATGTTCCTGCTGCTCTGGAAGTGTTCCATCTGTTTGGCACTGCTAGAGCTGAAAAGTCACCAGCCTGTTGTAATGCAACATGTCCCTTCCTGTCCTGCGGAGCAAAGGTTAGAGCCCAGGTAAATGTGTTTTCAGAGCGTGTCAGGTTACATATTTTGTTGAACATCAGGTTTGATCACACAGGGTTGTGCAGCTGGTTGTTCTTCACATTTGTGATTAACCTTTCTCTTTGCCCATTGCATTGGGTTGATGAAAGGATGAGGGATGACTGCCCAGTTCTCTTTGAAGTATTACATTTCAACAAAATCAAGACAAATGTAAGCTATTTCAGCAGTGCTTACATCAGTGCTTAATTGAGATGGTTTATTCATGGTGCTAGAGTAAACAGCACCATCTGTACAGAAATCCCTGCAGCTCCCTTTGTGTTGGTGGGTGAGGATGACAACCCACTGGTGCATATGGAAAGGGCAGAAATACTTGATACTTTTTTTTTTTTTTGGCTTCAGTCTTCACAGGCACTGCTTCCGTTTTCAGTGTGTACCAGCATCCTCTCTCAGGGAAAGGAGTTGCCTGCAATGGGGGAGGAATGGGTTAGAAATTTCAGAGTGCAGAGCTCTGAAGTCACCTTATAACCATGCACAGGACTTGTGCACAAATGCTGTCCAGCGTGACAGCATTGCCTCCCACTGCCTGTCACAGCACTAAGATCCAGGAGGTCCCTGACTGCTCTGGGTTGAGGCTGTTGTGCCCATTTTTAAAAGGGGGGGAATGGAGGATGCGGGGAGCTGTTGGTTCATCAAACTTCCCTCAGTCTCCAGAACAGTGATGGAGCATGTGCTGCATGTGCTTTTGGAATCCATCACTAGTGCACAAAGGGAAAGATTATGAAGAAAAACCATCAGAGAGTCAGGAGGGTAAATCGTGCTTGCCCAAGGTGTTTGCCTTCTAGGATGAAATGGACGGTCGGGCGCACAAAGGAAGAGCCGTGAATTTAATGATCAAATTCAGTGCAATTACAGCAGTCTGTGATTACATTATCATAGTCTATTATAAAACACTGTAAATTGCTACTCTGAAAGTCAACAGGCATGCTTTCAGTTAATATTTTGCAAATTATGGTGCTTGCTCATGGCAGCCTATGTGCATGTACCTTTTATACTGCGAGCTGACTTAAGCATCGTATTGGTTCTGCGGCACAGAGGTGTGAATTATTTTTGCAGTTATCCATTATAATCAGCATTACAGAAATTAATTTAGTCACGTTCTAATTATGCCTAATGCATGATTATTTTGTTTAATATCCCATAGCAAAGAAGCTAAATAAATTAGATGCAGAATGTTGAATACTGCTAATGGCATTCAAGAGATTTGCACTGAGGCGTAGAAGAATTAGACTGTCAAACGAGTTGAAAGTATTTCAAGTGAATGGCTGATAAGAAATTATTCTAAAATTGGTGTGTGCCACAGCACACTTGGCTGTTTTATAAGTTCTTGCCTTTTATCCATGCAGGTTTCAATTTTGTGTATCACCACTGTATTATGTCTCCTGCTGCAGCTATAGATCTTTCTTCTTTTTTCAGTAGCTTCTTCAGCCTGACCGTTTTGTAACCATTTGGTAACACAATTTGTGGCTGAGCAAAGACTCTTCCTGGGGTACAAGGTGCTTACTCTGGGAATTGTGAGAGGTGCAAGAAACACTGTTAAGAGACTGCAAAACCACACAGCCAGCTGAGAAAGAGACACAAAGTGCAGTTTTCTCAGTGTGAAGGTGGTGCCTAGAAATGTATTTCTGGAACAAGACTCTGCTGCTTAGGCTTGGAGACAGCAAATTGTCCAAGAAACAGACTGTGATGTGTCTTCTCAGAAGCTGGGTGCTTGCTGCGATTAAATCTCATTTCTCAGACAGGAAAATGCATAAAGTGACTGAAAGAATCTGTGTAATCAGTAGGAAAGGTTGTCTGTGCTCAGGAAGAGAATGGGCCCCAGTACAGTGGTACTTGACCCAGGAGAGAACATCCTCTTCAGAGATGCTGTCCCTGTTGCTGCGTCTTTCTCAATAATTAATGAGAAATTGCCTGAGTACCACAGGAGTTACAACAGCAACAAAAAAACTGCTTGGAAGAGAAAAGCGCAGAGCCCCATTTTAAAGAGGACTTTTAGACAATGAAGTAATACCAACGCTCCTGCACAGAAGAAAGGGTCGGATTGCTGATTTGCCCTTACAGTGAATTGACTGCAATACCTTACCTTCATGCCCTAGGTAATTCCTAAGGCCCTTCTGTTTACACAAAGTCCAAGAGTGGCCCCAAATGGATAATGTTAAACATTGAGGATATCACATGCGTGGTAATGTGCAAGTTGCATTCCAGGCCCTCTTTAGGGGACGAAACAGAATGAGCTCCTCATAAACAGAAAGCCCAAATCTGGATTTCTGCTTTTCTGAGAACTGACTTGATTTTCTGTATAAATTGGGATTCAAGACTGTATGTTGTGATTGCCAGTGTCAAGATCTTAAAGGGCAACAGAAAGAAATTATGTAGTGGATAAATATAAAGATATTGCCAAAGTACTAACTTGATAAAACTACGTGAAAAATTTACTGACTTTTTCTCAACAGAATCCAATTAGTGAGATATCTTGAATTTTTCTAGGGGTTGTCAAGACCTGAACAGATTTGTCTTTCCAAACAGAAGGTTAAGGTTAAAATTATTTTTTCATGAAAATATCTGTTTCTGTGAGCTTGGGCAATTTTTAAACCCAATTTATAACTATTTAATTTATCTACTTTGTAAAGAAAGAAAAATACTGAAAATGTCAAAATGAAAGGCAGAAAAATCAGTGTATATTAGGAGTGAAATAATTACACAAATTTTAATCCTAAGAGATAATGATACTGAAAACATTATGTGGCTTACTATGTTATATTCTCTGTTTCATGCATATGAGAATACTTTTTAACTGAGCCCAGTGCCTTTAAAGAATGTGTTTAAAGAATAAATCTTGTTTATATGGTACATATGTGAACAGACTACTTTGACATAACTGAGGAGGTGCTGTTCTTCATTGAATGCCATTTCCTTCCATGCTCTGAGGAGGGGCTTTGAAAAATATGGTAAATTTGTTTCAAGCAGAACCGTAGCACAGCTTAGACACTCATTCCTCAGCTTATTCATCACCTTGATATCTTGGGGAAGGAAATCCTGGAGCCACAGATCATTGCAGACATTGCCATTAATCTTGAGGTAACTCACCCTTATGACCCCAACTCCACTTAAGTCTCTGGACTAAAAAAGACAGATGGAGATCTGGGATTAGCACGAGTTGGCCCTGTGGGTTGTTACTCAACTTCAGCATGGACCATGAGCTCCTTGATAGGCCTGGACTGCCTAAACAGAGACATAATGTGGTGTCTGTGGCATCAGATGAGGATGTTCCAATAATAAGATTAATCTAACCCCATTTTAATTGATCTATCTAGAGCTGCGGGCTCGTGCCTGGGAGTGGAGTGTCAATGTTAAGCTGAAAGCTGATGCTGGAGAAGGAACCAAACCGTGATGGTAGAATGTTCTTACAATCTCAGCGCGTACCAGTAAAAGAATGATTACAACAGCCTCTCTGGATTTCAGCTTTATACCTGCAGTCCAGATTTGTTTGTTATTCTGATGTAAATACTTCTTTAAATACTGGTTACAGTTCTAGAAGAGATGCTATGGCCTAGGTAACTATAAAGCTGTTTTAGCTGTCTGCTTTTAATAACTGTCAGTCCTAAGTGAACTGTCAATTAAAATGACAGATTCCTGTTGATTAGAGATATCTACGGTGAATCTCTAGTCAGTGACAAGAAACAGACTTCTATGCTACAAGACAGGCTGCTGTAATAACAGGAAAAATATTTTTTATAATAGGCCATAAATTAATTTTCTGCTGTCTTTCCATAATAAAATAGTATGTTGTTTTGAAAAGAGATTGGGGTAAAAGCTTTAAACAAGGGTTTTGTAAAACTTATGAAGACGATATTGCTAAATAAGTTCTTGGATTTTAGTTAATCACGATTGAGAATTTTATTCAGAAAAGCTAAGTTACTGTTTTTATATGTATTGGAGAGCATTAAATGAAATAATTCACTGTTTTTATATAGAAAAGGACAACTGGCAGTTTCAAATTATGTTCCAGCCTCTGTTGTTCTGTTGTAATTAGTCGACATGGCCACAGACTTCACCTCCCACAAATATTGACCTCACTAGGTCCTGAAAACACATATTTGGAAAAGCAACCGACAAATGACAATGATTTAAAATTATTTTAATTAAATAAATTCATTTAATAAAATAAAAAGTTTCATGATTAAGAGAATTGTGTAATTTTACCTCTTTTTCCAATCAGTCAAAAGACGCTCACAAGGTTTCTTCTTAGCTATGACTATTATCCCCCAAAACCAGAAAAGCAGTTTACTAGCATTAATTTATTAAGTTTCCAACTTTTTTTCCCCAGCTGTATCTGTCAATCTGCTTTCAGTTTATGTGGAATTTTTCCTGCAGTATTCGCCTTCTGCTTCCATGTATCATCTACAGAAATTTAAAAGCTGAATCGAATGTTATGGTCACATCTGGTCAGTTCAGCACTTTATTATCTGTGTTCCACAGTTCTAAACAATATTCTCTCTGTACATTTTTTAGTTATGCTTTTCTCCTTTGACTCAAAGGGAGGCTGTCTTACTAAAATGAGAGGATTGTTACTCAGTTGTACCAAGATAAAGGAAAAAATCTTACTTGTTCCATTATTCTTTTTAATTTCCACTCTAGGATTCAAACTGTAACAATTATCCTTTGTTACAGACTGCTTCTATTCCTATTAGAGACTGACTTGAAAGGCAGGTGCTTCTTTTTCCATTGTTATTTTGTTAGCAACCACTTTCTGAGAAGCTAATTCTCAGTCTAAGCAGCACCCACTCATTTTATGATGTTGGTAATAATTTCCACTTCCTCAATGGGAGGTTCAAAGATGAAAAGTGCTTGACTTGGATAAATTTAACTTGACAGCAAACCATGAATAGGTAAGTGTTATCAGAGCAGTGCGACTTGTAGGAAAATGGACCATCTAGCATTGTGCCATGTAAAAATATCTGTATTTTCATGCTGGAGTATTAGTCAGAGGTTCAGTTCCCAGTTGTGGCTTCCAGGCCTAAAAAGCTTGGTGCTAACTTGCTATCTCTTGCTTTTCTCATCACGCGGTCTTGCTACATCTGTTGTTGCTGAATATCCTCTAACAAGCTGGAGAATGACCGGAAATAGTACAGAGGAATTCCAGCTCTTGGCTTCTTGTCCTACCACTTAGTATTAGTCCTGTCTTGAGAAAACTGGAAGAAGAAGAGTAATGAAAATCAAGATTTCTGCATTCATGGTAATCTAGACAAGAGAAAAACCCATATTTTAATCTCCATGGTGTGACCAGCTGTGTTTTCGTGAAGATTGCTGCTCAAGCATTTTACCCAGGAATTGCTAATGGCTCAACCTATCTTCTCCATCTCCAGCAAAAGCCTTCAGTGCTCACCTGTGTTAGCTCCAAACAGCAATTCTAGATTTATAGGGAAAATAGAGTGATGTATTACCATTACACAGAATAAGTTATTCATGCAATCAATTGCTTAATCATTACTTTAACTCAACCCAAAACAATTTCTTCCCAGCAAAATAAAAGAACAGTAAATGGTCATCTGGCTCCTAATAAGAATCATTCATGTAATAGTGTTCATATCCATAAATTAAGAGATAAAAATGACTGGGTTTTATTCTATTCAGAAATCCAATGAGAAATTGCTCTGTGAATTCAAAATACTTCACTCATGTGGGTGAGTCATCATGTCATGTGAGTACCAATGAATCTAGTTATAATCTTATTATAAACTATATCTTTCTCCTTTCTCCCTGGATAGCCAAAGTGACAGAAAAGAATGTGTTGTTGACCCTCGGCCATCTCATTCTTTCTACACGTGAACCCTTCCAGAGACGGTGGCTCTACTGGGCAACTTATTTCCATACCTGACCATTCTGTCAGTAAAGATTTTTTTCTGACACGTCTCTGGTGTCTGAACCTCCTCAGCACAACTTAAGGCCATCTCCTCCCATCCTTTCCTCCAAGAAAATCTCCTGCTGTATTGTACTGGTGAAGGTTGGTGGGTTTGACTCACAGTGAGGCATTTGCATCACTAGTTAGTTACTAAATTGTTTATGTATATATCTTGTAGCCTAAAAGTTCGGAACTCCATATGGTGACTCACGGTGGCCTAAGAGTTGAAAAGAGTCCTGAAGTGGGCTTTGGATGCCATGCAGCATGTGTGTGATTGAAGTTAAATGCAATTAGAACCAGAAACTCAGCTGAAATGTTAGGCCACAGAAGTACTGCCTTGCACTGCTGGATCCACAGGTAATGAATGTCCTGAAAACCAAGCACACCAAAAGGTTTGGCAGGTGACAAGGGCCACCCTTCTCAACTTTTTGCTGCTCTGTCCTCTACATCTACAGCCCTTTATTATATGAACCTCAGGGGAATGATTTATGGGCTCTAAAGCAAATAATCCACAGCACAGGAAGGGAAGTCACTCTCTACAACTCTGTACAAATATCAGAGAGGAGATTGTGGTGAGGTGGGTGTTGGTCTCTTCTGACAGACTTTTCAGAAATCCCCACACAGCAGGGAATTTTCTTGGAGGAAGTTTTCTGTGTTTGATGAACTGAAAAGTTACTAAAAAAACTAACCTGCAGGAAAAATCCCTTCAGCAAGATCGTATTTTTATCTAACCTGCTGTTTTAAGTTTTGCTTTATGCTGAGTTAACAAATGTGTAACTTCTATGTAACAACAAATGCAGCTCTGTTAGGTCTGACTTAAGGGGCCAAAGAGGACAAGGAAAAGTGAAACACAGCAAGGACATCTACTTCCTCTGAAACACTTTCTCACTTGAAATTAATGGACTATCGAAGGCAAAGGTGGTTTCTAAGTGTTTTGGGATATCAAACCGGATTTATCTTTCATGAATCTGCCTGGCTTCTTTTGAATACATCTACATTTTTAGCATCTGCAGTATCCCATGGTAAGAAGTTTCAAAGCTTTCGCCTCGATCCTCTTGCATGTTTGAGGCTGGCTTCTACCTTACTCCCCTTAGTTCTGTCATTTAAAAATAGCAGCAAACAATTATCCTTATCCAACCCAGGTTCCCTTTTCCCTTGCCCCCTCCTTTTGATTTTCTAGGTCTTCAGTATGGGTAACATTAAAACAGAAGCAGTTGAAAAGATGACCTTGTGTAGGGAAGGAAAAATTGCTACCTATTCAAAATAGATATGGGTATGTATAAACACTGAACAGTGTAGGTACTCTTTTTCATGAAATTAAAAACAATATTTACAATTCTTGTATGTTTTGAATGCTTTCATAAAGAACCACAAAGACTGATTATTTCTCAAGTAGGCAGCTTGGGATTACTGCAACCATCAGAGAGTAAGTTGCTGGCTGCATCATCCTCTTAGAAAGCAGTGTATTATTCTGGGAAGAAAAGACAGGAAAACCCTCTGGAATCCTATCCCTGTTTTTACGAATATCTTAAATGCCCCTCCACCCAAACCAACAATCCACAAACCAACCAACCAAAAACATTCAAAAGGTAGCAAAGTGAAGGTAACTACCTTAAACTGTTGTTTTCAGATACTTAAGGAACTAACAATTACTACTTCTGGATTAAAAAACAAGAACTTACTCAGAGTGCATCAACTTTTTGTCAGTAATATGCCCTTGCTTGTCAAACTCCAAAATCTCAATTCCATTTCATTGCAGGGAAACCATTTCACAATGGCATTGTGTTCCCATGGAAATTTTACATTAAACAGAACTTTGGACAAGATCTGGACACAGGAGGACAGGTCTTCAGGTTGTGCTGACCCTCTGAAATGCAAAGATTGTGCTTTCGCAGGTTTTTTTCAATGCACGGAGCCATTAGCAGTAAATGAACAGCCTCATTTGTGATGTCATGAGCAAAGCACTCTTTCTCTCCATCACTGTAGAGGGTAAGCCGGTGAAGTGTGTTTGGCCTTGGATTGTCATTGTGGAGCATCTCTGTTGCAAAAGCATGACCTGGTGTTTAACACTAAAACAGGCAGAAAAATTGCTGAGAATATGAGTAGTTTATTGTGTTCTCTGTTTTGCACACATGTTTAAATGTTTATATAATTTAATGGGATCGCTTACATTGTTTGCAGACTCGTTAACTTCTCCGGGGCTCTGTACAAACTTTAAAAAGCATATTCAATGTTAATGTTCAAGTACTGTAAAGTGAATGCTAGGCATTGATAAATTATATGTGACATTTATTATGCTGCATTCTGTGCTGACCCAGAGCTAATGGAAATTACAGAGTGTGGCCTGTATTTGTTCCCATTAAAGGTACTTGTTCTCAGTAGCACTTTGGGCTGTGCATCTTATCTATTTATCTGTTTAGTGGCTTGAGCTGCCTGAAGTCTTTCTAATTCCCATGATCAGTTCCACTTCTGTAAGGACAAATGCACTAGGAGGATCACAATAAGGAACACAGTCGAAAAAAGGTAAAAGCTTGCAGTTAAGACTGGGGTTACGGAAAAGCAGAGTTTTCTTGTGTTCCATGCAAAACTGGAACAGAAAGATGTTAGTTCTTTTCTCAGATCTGTCACCATCTCTCAGTGCCTTAAATAAATCAGTAATGTATTCCTGAGTTCCTTCATCAATGAATCAATGCTCAGTGTGTCACTGTAACCCGGAATTCAAGGGTTTAAAAAAAAAAAAAAAGCAAAACAAAGTGGCAGACTAGAAGGAAATATCCTTCTCAATATGCAAGTCATACTTAGGCGCGAAAAGGTTGTGCCAGAGTGTCATATTGTGCTTATACATGTCTTGTTAGAACAGTTACATTTAGCTCTTGCAAAACCTTTCCAGCAGTTGGCCTTCCATAACTGTCAGAATGATTGAGCGGTTTGGATGCCTTCCAAGGCTCATTCTTTTCCCAGTAACCTAGATTGTTTAAGATCAAGCATGTCAGAGAGAAAAATGTTTCCCAGCAATGTCTTTTGCAGGAACTGGTGGAAACATCACCGGACCTGACTCAAACCAGAGAAGCATATTTTTTTTGCGAATTTATATTGGCAGCTCTTGATCGTAAGTGTCAAATTTAGTCATATTAAGATTCCTGAACAGTTTTCATGTGTGACCTTCTGCATTATGGGCAGGGAAATAATCTTCTGATGGCACGTGGTTAAAAGGCTGCCATCCATCCCATGCACATGGGAAGAACACAAAAGAATATTGAAATTCTACAAAGAGGTAACAATGGAGTGTTGGCGGTCAGCCCCTTCTATTGAATGGGGCACTTTTTGTCCTTGTGGTGAGGTGTGTGAGGAGTGTGGTCATAGAGTCTGAATGGACTCAGAGGCAGAAACAACTATTTTTGATGTTTGATGATGACTTGAAAAAACAATTTATTGAATATTTGCTCCCAGCACTCTGTCCCTGTGCTTTATCTCTGTGTCCCTTATCTTTAGTACCTCCTGCCCAGAAGACCCTCAGGGGCAAAATCCATGTGTTTTGGTGGTCTGTTCAGGACCAATTACTTTGTCTTGAAAAAATCCAGATGTTCTTCCGCTGTGGTAAGCGTCATCCTGTTTTAATAAATATATTTTTATTATAGTTTCTAGCTATGTGAAGGAATTGGATTTGCTTGTAAAAGCTAATGACTTCACCATTGCTGAGATACTGTCTGAGAAAGAAAAGGGAAATTAGATGTAGGCTTTAGTGGACCTGGAAGACAGGCATCATCTGTAATACTGACTGCACTCATTACAATAGGAGGTAGCAGAGGGAGGAGACATGGGCACACCTTTGCAACTGAAGGCTCTCGAGATTTATAAAAAAACAGTTGAATTTTTTTTCTTCATGTTTGCATTCAGATGCTAACATGATGCTAACTTTTTCCTTTTTTTTTCCTCCCATAAACGCTCTGTATGCTGCCTGCGGTGTGTTAGCTGATTCTTTTATGTGCTCACAGATTAAAATCTGTCCAGTATATTTTTTAAACTGGAGGAGAGCATCACCTTTAAGATTTTACTTTGGATCTTCAAATGAAGAGATCTTCACCTGCTGC
Source organism: Acanthornis magna (assembly GCA_036785705.1). NCBI lineage: Eukaryota > Metazoa > Chordata > Aves > Passeriformes > Acanthizidae > Acanthornis > Acanthornis magna. The sequence continues at coordinate 2,246,277 of JAWUZG010000141.1, read as the reverse complement.
AAGGTAGCAAATATTTGCAGCCATGTTAACTCACACTCCTCTGCCTTAATCTTTTTAGGTTAGGAGGTGTTTTCAGCAACTCTGCTATCTCATGGTCTTAAATATTTTTTTTGGTAATTTCACATGGTAAATTATTTGATGCCTGCTGGGAATAAAATTCCATGCTAGCTAATGGTGCTACAGAAGGAGCTTGTTCTATATTGGTAATGGCAATGATGTGAGCACTAACTGTGAGTACAACAGTTTTTCAGGAAGTTAAGAAGGCTTGAGATGCAAAAATGTAAATTCACTGAAGATTTCCATATTTTAATGATAAAACATATGTGATAACTTGATCAGGAAATTCTGGATGGGGGAATGGGGGGCGGGGAAAGCACATGTTGATAGCATCTCACTGGTGACACTCTCCTTATGCTGCCAGAAGGCAGCAGATAGTTTTGACCTACCATTTAATGAGAAAATGAGATGCTACTAGAGGATAATTTTGTAACACTCATATATTTCTTAGAATCCTTCTGCTTTCATCTGTTAGTTTGCATTCTGGTTATAAAATTCTTGGATATATTGTAAGAACTTTGAGAGCAAGTGGGGGAGACTGGCATGGGGAACATACTCTCAGCCACTGGAAGTTGACTGGAGCCACTGACGCCCAAGAAGTTTAAATTTGGTCTGTCATAGTGTCTGTTTTGTTTCACAAATGAGGTCCCTGGTTAATATTTCCCTCCTATCCCATGGAGCATGACAGCAGTCTCAGCATCTGTGTCCATACAGAGCCTCTTCATTCTTCACCAAAAAATGTTCTCCTTCCCTCTGCCAGCATTAGTTGTTTTCCATCACTTGCAAGGGTCTCTTCCTCATGCCTCCTCAGCCAATTTCCAATTTGTACCTATTTATTCTGCAGGGCAGTATCCTCCTAAATTAAAATGTAGTCAGCATGTGCTGGATACACCACACTAAATTTTGCATTGTTGCACAGAGATCCTTATTTTCAATAGTAGGTATAAATGATTCAGCTTTAGAAGCAGCTGTTTATTTGCCACTTGGTTATTCTTTTCATGAAAAAATCAAACCTCCCTGTACTTCCAAGTGTGTGAATTATGCTGATAGTTCATATATGTATTTTAGTGCATTGGACTACTATGAAGTGATTAATTCTTGTCATGGGGAACATCTCTCTAGCAAATGTACTGTAAGTTGCAGACCCAGTCCCTGGAGGCTTTCTTCACTGAAATTTGTATGAGCACTTTCTGCTGAAATCCTGTTTAAGGGTTGACAGTGCTTTCTGTTTAAAATCAAGATTTTTAAAGAATTCAGTATGCAAACATGATTGCGGCAGAAAATTGTGGCACGCATAAATGACTGAGGCAGAGGACCTTATTCTTTTCTTGGCTCTGGGGCTTTAGAAAAAAATACACACATATCTGATTCTTTTCCCTTTCTTTTAACCTAAGAAAAGATGATAGACACTGCTGGTTAGGGATGACACTTTCTGTAGTCTATGAGAAAAGTTTGCAGTTTGTGTAGCTGCTATTTTTAACAATCCAGATTTTTTAGGAAGTAGACAGGGAAGTTTAGATGGCCCAGTGGCATGGAACTAAGGTTTTTTCTTCAAAATTTAAAATTTTTGCTAATGGGGGCTACAACCTGAGCTTGTATTCAAAAATCCACTTAGACTTTTACTTGGTTCGGCAAGATGTACACATAGGCTTAATTTCCAGTAAAAGCTATGACATGAATGGAAGCCCATTTTTAATGCCTTGCTAAATAAAGATGCTGGATCTAGAATAAGAGTCTGTTTTCCAGGATGAGAATGAAGTGTGAGCTGGAGTGAAAGGACAAGAACCTGCCCTGTTCTTGGTGTGGTACCTGCTGATTAGAGAGCTGTAATCAGCTGGAAGGAACTGAAGCACTTGATTGCCTGCCCCTGCACTGAAGACTTTAAAGACACATTTCTGGGAAGAATAGACCGTGACAAAATTACCTGTGACCACAAGGGAGGATATCTGAGAGCCTGGGTGCACTGCCAGAGTCCCATCTATCCAGTCATGGTCCAAATTCAAACCAATTCTTGTTGTCTGAGCAGATCAGCACGGCCTCCTGTGCAGCCCTGGCCGGGCTGAAAGCAGATAAGCTTGTTTACAAGAGCTGATCACATGTGCCTGTGTTTATGGCTCTGTGCATGGCCCGTGTGTACACCATCTACACGTGTCACTGTGCTGTAAGTCCATGGCAACCGATCCCACTGATGGGAGTGGGACCAGCCACTCAGCCTCCTGCTTTCCTGTCTCTAATTTGTCATGGGAACACGCTGAATATAGGATGTTTAAAAAGCGCTCTTTGTCTCTGTTCTGTGTTGCTAGTCTGGCTGTCATACCTTCATTCTGCTTTTCTCTTCTCGTTTGCAGCCTTTGGCAGAGTCTATTTCTAGATGCATCATTTTAGTAGAAGATTTATGCTGCTGCTGCGGGAGTGATTCTCTGGTTCAGTGGGAGAAAAAGAGAAGGATTTTGCTCTGAAAATCTATCACTAGTTTAGTATCAGTAGTGTAACCTGTATCCTTGAAAATATATACTTTGTGGTGAGTTGATTTCTAGATGAAAAGCACTCCCTTAAGTGGTCTTAAATCAAGAGTTGGCCTTGGTGTTTATGTTTTTTTTTAAATTGAGAACAAAGTTTGGGCTGAAATTATTTGAGTTTACCCAGGTCTAATAACAATATTAGAATTCTGCAGAAGTGTGTTATTGTAGGTGTATAAACCACCATGTTGATCCACAAAAGAGCTGTGTTTCCTGACCAAGTCAATGCAGATTTACCAGTCCAAACAGAAACAGCAGGAAGACTAGATTCTTTAAAAGAAGGTGATATTAAATGCAATGTGCATTTTAAAACTTTATCTGAAAATTGCTTGTTGACATGGTCCAGTTATGTGTAGAATAAAGACAATCTTGCATGTCTCAGTGCTCTGTTTTTCATCAGACCTAGCTTCATTGTTTGGTTTAAACATTTTGCACGCATCACAGGGCCTCCCATATAAAAATTCTGGGTTTGGTAGCTTAGACAGAAGTTTGTAGGTTTGAGAAAAGCATCCTGTATAGAACTGAGTGAATTGCTGTGAAGACAAGGGTTCCCTGAATTTCAGTATTCTATTTGCCTGGTTTTCTCCTCTAACGACAGGATGACTAATGTGGCCTCCAAGTTAACTTAATTGTATTAGTTTTCTAGAATACCTATTCCAAGTCATGCAGTTAGTCAAAATGCAGGCTGGGTACTGAAGAAATTATTTTTAATGAAAAAACTGCACACAATACATAAGGATACAGGCAGAAGTTACTAGGAATAGTTATCCTGGCAGCTGTACTCTCTTCATTGCAGAGCCTGAAAATGCTAAGTGCAGCTAGGCCAAACCTTGAACTTCTGTCTTGCTTTTATTTGCAAATACCACCTTTTAAAATCTGAAAACAGTTTTTCCTCTGGTGGAGCATCAGGTCACAGGTGAGACTGCTGAAGATCAGTACAAGGAGAAACATACAACATAAATGTTGACTTCTGAGTCTGAGAGTGATGGCTCTCAGTGGAACTTGGGCCTTTTTCTAAGGACTTCAAAGTTTGGCTCAGAAATGTTGTACAATTTTAGGGGCAGAGTAACACAGCAAGATGTAGATTACCTGTGTAGTTTCCAAAGTATTTTATCAGTCTCCTACTTAATAGCTTAAAGTTTATTGAGAATAATAGTATTTGGGGATGTGGTATTTCTGGTGATGCTACAGCACCCACTTCACTCTCATGACTGTTCTGTGAATTCTGTGACAAGGTGCTAAACTGGCTGTGCTGCCCTTAAACTCTAGATGTCATCACTCCTGCAAAATCTTCACACCTTTGGAGCACTTACCCTCGTGCTTTTTATTATTCCCACTCATTTGAATGTTGCAGTGGCTGATGCAGGCTTTCTTGGTCTCTTTTGTCATGACCAGCTAAATGGTTTTTCTGATGATATCCCAGCAGGAAAGAATTACCCAAGAAAATGGCTATAAGTTCTATCCAAAAGCATGGTGTGTTTTGCCATCTTACGCTGCATGACTATGAAAAATGTGAAAAACCATAGTCAAGGTAAATGTACCAAACAGGTGATTCTTCACTTTCCTGTCTTTTAGGCTTTATGTTGTTAGAACTAAGGAGTTTGGAGTTTTGTTTTTGTTTGGGCTATTTTCTGTTTGTTTGGGTGGCCTTTTTCTTTGGTTGTTGTTATTGTTGTCTGTGCTGCTGCTGCTTCATTGTCACAGAACTGGGGACTTTTTTAACCAACACCTTTTCCAAAGGGAAAAAAATAAAAGCTTGACAGGAACCCAGTGTACTAAGAGTTAGACTCTGTAAATAATTTTGTACGAAAAACACCCCAAAACTCTGGAAGAAATCAAATGTTTTCTATAGGTACTTTTGAAGTTAAATATTCTGCTTAAAAACTGATTTTTGTTGTTTTAAAAGTTCTATTGAAGAAGTTAACCCTAACTGAGTCTGATGAAATATTTTGTTTACTCGAAATAAGTCACTTGCCTTTTACTGCAAGATCCAAAAATACTGATTATAAGTTGCCTTAAATAAGTTTGTGTGGGATTTGCCCAACCAACCAGGGATTCTCTTGCAGAGCCAAAGAAGAAACAAGTCTTCGCTCTGGTGAGGAGCAGAGAGACTCTTTCTTTGTTTTCTCTCATTTCAGATTGAAGGCACTTCTTTCCGAATGCAGTCAGCAGAACATAACGAGCTCTGCTATTCCTCAGCTCACTTTGATAGCTCACATTTCCTTCCCCAAGTGAGTTCAGATGCTTATCCATGTAACTGCTGACATTTTGTAACAGTATCTGCTAAAAATCCTAGGGAAATGTGGAAGTGGCAAGTAAAATGGAAACAGCCTCGCGTGATTATTTTCTGGAAATCTTGTGTAGAAAAAGGCAGGATTAGCTGGTTAACAGACAGACATAGCACTATCAGTGCGCTTTCATCTGGTGCTGTAAAAACCCCATCATTTTCCAAATCAGGGTCAAACTGTTGACCTTAGAGGGATAGTGGTGACAACCTTCCTTCAAGGTGTCTGACCAGGTATTTCTTTCACTTTTCACTTTTACATCTGCTAGTATGCTTGGAGGTCATTGGCATTGCATAGGTATAAACCAACATTAGTTTCTGATCTATTATTAGAATCATACAAATAGTTTTTCAATCTTTTACTAGACAAAAAAAACGTCTCTACTCCAAGAGACAGAAGGTGTGAGGAACATACAGTAAGAATAGCTTGGAGAGTGCTTAATGCTTTAGTTTGTTTGTTTTCATTTACTGGTTAGTGATTTTAATATTGTCTTTTACATGAGAGCTCTATGGAAACAGGAGGAATTGTTTTCAAGTGCAAAAACCTTTCTGTACATCTACAGTCATTATGTGTAGATAGCAATCAAATCATACATGGTTTTTTATATATACCTACTTTGTCCTTCACTCTTCTGAAGTCTGAAGGATCATTTATATCCTCTTAGTGAATTTAGCCTTATTGTGAGGACTGGTCCAATGCAGAGTAGGGTTTGTTTTAAGATATTTTGAACTTGAGTAAAAAATGGGCGGATTCATCTGAACACTATAATGATTCATGATCATAGCATTTGATTTAGTGAAAAAATTTTCACTGAAGTCAATGTTCAATATTTCACTGTTTGCATTTCAGTTCAGATTTTTAAAAAAGAGATATGTAATACTGCTTGAGGAAATCAGTGTAAAAATGTGTAAAATTTTACTGGCAACAAGAGGAATTCATGAGTCTTTGCAAAGTGATTTATGCAAGTCAAATGTTGCCAAAGCTTTTAGGTATGCTTCATAAATCAAGGTCTAAACAATGGTAAGAGTATTTACAGTACCAAACTAGTGTGTGAGAAATAAACAGGAGGAATTGTTTACGTAAGCAATGAAATTGTTCCACGTTTTGCTTTGCTTCAGATTCACTGAATTGGGGGTTTTCATGGCAGGGTTTTGGTGGAGGGGAAGGTGATGGGATCAATCCCAGCCTGTTCAAGACTCGCTGCTGACTGAGTGAAAAGTAGCTGGGATAACATTGCTGAGAACAAGGGGGGAAAAACCTTCACAGTTAACCTTCACAATAGCAACAGGAGTCCAAGGAAAGGGGTGAGGCTATGTGAGAGAAACAGCCACACAGGCACCAAGGTCAGTGGAAAAGGAGGGGCAGGAGATGTTCCAGACCATGTGCAGATTCCTCTCCAGCCCTCAGTGCAGCCCACAGTGAAGGAGCTGTGCCCCTGCAGCCCCTGTGGACCTCCCACTGGAGCAGCGCCCAAAAGAGGCTGTGGCTCCATGGAAAGCCCATGCTGGAGCAGGTTCCTGGCAGGATTTGGTGACATCACCGGGGCCCTACGCTGGGGCAGTGAGTTTCTGAAGGATTGCGCCCCGTGGAAGGGACTCAGATTGGGGCAGCTGGTGAAGAGCTGCAGCCTGTGGAAAGCACTCATGTTGGAGAAGTTCTTGAAAGGCTGTCTCATGTGGGAAGGGACCTGGCGCTGGATCAGGGAAAGCGTGTGAGTGCCCCTGAGGAGGGAGGAGTGGCAGAAGCATGTCATGAAATGGCCACAGCCCCTACTTCTCATCCTACTGCAGCGCTGGTAGGGATGAGATAGAGAAAACTGGAGGTGAAGTTAAGAAGGGAGAAGTTGGAGGGAAGGTGCTTTAAACTGCATCTATTTTGCCTGTGATGGCAACTGCTGAGTGACCTCTCCCTGCCCTTCTCTCACCCCAAGAGCTTTTCCTTGTATTTTCTTTCCCCTGCCCAGCTGAGGAAGTTGGCGGCAGAGCAGCGTGGGTAGGCACATGGAATTCCAGCCAGGGTCAACCCACCACAGTGGCAGAGGTCATAACGGAACACACAGGTGGAGACTCTCAAATACCATCTCTACACATGGTATCCAACTCGCCTTACTGGAAATTATACCAGGGTGCTTCATATTCTACATTTAATCATGTTCAATTTTAATTGGAAAAACAGTAGTTGAAGGGAGGAGTATAGTAATCGAATAACACATTTGTTCAGTCTGCAAATGTGATCATCATTGTTAATTCCCACCACTATAACGAATGAGTGGTACAGATTTAAAAAATTTAGCTAAGCAAGAATTTAAAGTGAACTGCATCTGATTTTCTTAAAGCACAAATAAAACTCATATCTTGTGCTTGGAAATGCACAATTTTATTGGTGTAACGTGTTTGAATATATATGTATATCATGTAGAGAAGAAATTGCAGTGCTGTGACTCAGAAATACTAACTTCTGTTTTGCCTTGGAGGGATTCAGATTTTTTTGTTTTACAAGATGTAGCATATATTGTATGAAAGTATGACCTCATATGATCTTGAGTCATGAGTGGATTTATTAGGTATTTCCAATGTTTCCAAGCTTTTATGAAAGCTTCAGAAATTATCTATGCTCTATGTACAGATGCCTGCACTTCTATCAGTGGGTTTAATGATACTGAGTTGCTGAATAATTGGTAGGACCTTGCATTTCATCAGCAGCTTTGTGTAAGGTATCCCTGTGTACTCCCTCCCATTACAGTCATTACTTTTGAACTGTAATAAATACAGGGTAAAAATCTTTATGTGGATGCTTGTCAGAGAGCAAAAGAGCTGCTGAAATGCCTCCTTTTACCTAATTGTAAGCTCTTCTTGTCCCTGAAATTTAAACCAGTTGCCGTGAATTTTCAAGAACCAAAAGTGGAAAAGTCCAGAAATTACATAGAGAAAGCTGAGCACAGTGAGGAAAGTTTCATCCTGGACCTCCAGGGATTTTATCCAAGAACTGTTGAAGAATGGAACAGTTAGGTAAGAGTTATATGCCTGAGTGGAGGATACCTCACACCGGCCTTAAATAGGCACCACATCTGGGTGAGAACAAGTGAGTTTAAATTTGTGTTTTCCTACTCCTCTCTTCTACCTTTGTCCACAGATCAGCTTATAAACATTACTTCCTGGGACACAGATGCACCTCTGCTGTGTCTCTGGTCAATATGTGTCAGAGAAATATTATTAGTGATAGTAGAGCCATATGGATCCAAAGACTTAAGTGACCTGCAAAAGAAAAAAGAAAAACCCAAACCACAGACATTCAGTCTAGAGGGAAGTTAATGGAGTAATTATTCTCTGAAATACTCAAGTGCAGGCATTTTCACCCCTTTGGAATTTCTGCATAAGCATTTTTCCTTTAGTGCTTTCCCATTTTGAGATCCCTCAAAAAAAGCATTAGGTCTGTCTCTTAAAATGATTGCCCTCATGAAGACCGACGGTGCAGTGTAGTACTGGACCAAAACACATAACTAAATTGTTAACCTTTGCTTTTGAATTGGATGTTGTTTTAATATCTGGATTTTTTTTTTTCCAGAGTTAGATCTCTTCTAGAACCCCTTTAGCTAACACAGCAAGCCTGTTATCATCAATATCAGGCAGGGCACTCAAACAGATTAGATTGCAATTGAACAAGGCCATATCTGGATGCTTAATCAGAAAGATGTACAAAACAATATCAACAAACTACAGCCATTTCCTGTCTCATAAAAGCTGCAATTTTCCTGAATTTACAGAACTGGAAGCAATCCAATCAGAAATCACTGAAGTAAATTAGGATAGCTATTTTTTCTCCACTGTACCATGCCCTGGGTACAAACTGTTTGTGTTTCCCACTGCTGTCACTGGCACTCAAGTGACAAGAAACCCAGTCACAACTACACTACAGTTAACAGCCCTCTCAATTTATAGCCACTCAAATATGAGGCAAATGAGGGAAACAAAGAAGGTCTGTTCCATAATGGATTGCAACAGTCAGAACTGATGGCCTTAATTGTTTTTCACAACACAGGAGGGTTTTATTTATTTTGTTTGGGGCAAGGGGAGGTCACAAAATAACACAACTGGAAAGGCAAGAATTATTAACTGGCTTAGTTAGTAAATCAGCTGCTTTTCGGAACAGCAGTAGGGATAGACCTTGAATTCTCTTTGATTTTAGCCATGCTATTAACTTCTTGGTGATGAACCAGTCACTGAACACACTTTATTGCTAAATAACGTGTTGAGGTGCTTGCAGTGGAGCGTTTGCTTTACACCTGTAATAAGAAATACTGCATTGATGAATCTGCATATATTTATATGGGAAAACCAAGTAAACACCTTAGATTCCTCTCTGCTGGGAAAAGTAACACAGAGGGAGCTGCTGAATTTTTAACTGGGTTTTGCTCACAAGTCAGCAAAAGGACATGCACAGCCACTGAGCAACTTCTAAAATGAAGTGAGTGGCAGTTGCTCCCCTTCAAATGATTCCTTAATGTTTTCTTTGGCACTAGGCAAAACATACATTTCAGGAAATAGTAAAAAAAGGTGTTTTAAGTATGGGGTTATTTAATTCTTCAAGTCATTGCATATCCACACAGGCTGGTAATGCTGAATCCTCCCTCTAACCTTCCTCTGCATTGTCCGGTTTACCGCTGAATTGAGGTTGGACTCCAGCCTACCCTGGGAAAGTGAGTTCTCTTCACATAAATGACCACTTCTCAGAAACTGCTAACTTTGCCTTCCTCTTACAGTTTTCATATAATTTCCTGTATGTGGATTTCTTTTTCCAAATACCAAAACACAGATGATATTGTCTTTTCTTTCTTGAAAGAAACAATATTAACATTGTTTGCTTTCATTTTAAGAGTGCTCGCCTGTGACTAGGACTCTTTATATCTGCCTTCCTAATACTTTCTTCGGCTTTCTGTTGAATGTGTTGAAAGTCTGGCATCACCTTAAACCTGGCATAAAGTTTGTATTCTTACTTTTACATTTTAGAGTTCACTTCATGGGTTGCTTTTTTTAGGGGGGGTGCAGGGGGTGGTGTGAGGAGGTTGTTCTTTTTCCCTGTGATAGAGGGAGTTTAAACTGCATATTTAAACTACATAATAGCATTTGAGGGGGAAGAAAACACTCTGCCTTAGAAACAAGGAAGTGCTATATCCTGGAGAAATTTCTAGAGCTGCTAATAACAGCAGAGGACCTCCAGCTGGATTTTGTTTGAGCAGGGATTAGAGAGCCAGCAACAGCTAAGTGGGCTTAACTCAGGAAGAGCTGTGTGTAACTTCTATGGGTCCTACCAGGCAACTTCTGGTTTATGCAGCTTGTCCTCAAGGGGGTGGTTTATTTGGGTTTAATGACTCATAGACTTGTGGACCAGCTTTATTTTATTTTATGTGAACCAATGCTGTTTGATCCTGCAAAATGAAAGGGAATGCTTCAAGTATCCTCCTACATTCTAGAAATCAAATGATTTATTGAATCACTTAAAGAGAGAGAGGAAAGATAAGTGACTATGGTGCAAAGACAACTGTTCTGTGTGTCTTCCTGCAATGACTATAAAATGACCCTATTGATACCCACAGCCCACATGATGTGGTTCAGGGCCGGATGAATCACACTGTTTTCTAGCAGTTTATCTTCAGGCAATCACTTATTTTGTCCCCATTTACATGTTTGCTTTTCCCAGTCACTGGCAAAAAAAATGGTCTTGACTTCAAAACCTGTGAGTAGGGTTTGAGGTGAAGGGCACGTTGTTACTCTCCTTCACCTCCATTGTCACTCCTCAAAGGGTCAGCCCGTTCCTCTTCTTTGTTTCCTTGCATAAAGACACCTCAACTCCAAAATCACTATTCTGCTGGCCTCTCCCAGCCCTGCGCTCATTCTCACCTGATTTAAACTCTTCATGTACACAGCTGATGAAAGAGTCCATCTCTACCCAGCAGCTTTATAAATCTTTAAGTAGCCTTAGATTTACACATAAAACAGTATGAAAGATGATAATAAGTTAAGAGACTGTGATTAACTTGTTCGATAAAAGTCATGAAGCTTCCTATACATAAATAAAAACAAAGAAATGGGCAGAGGTTTTTAGCATTCCCAACTGACAGGCATCCATGGAAGCTTGCACAGTCATCCAGAGGTACTGGAAGTCGAGTGGAAGATGGAAGATGTTGCAGAAAATAAAATGTAATGCAAGGCTTTGAATTCAGCAGGGAAAAATCAATGACAGGGAAGGGAAGTTAAAGCTTTGGGGATTTGCCCTGATCTCAACTTCTTTGACTTATATGTGACACAGTTTGAGTAACTTCTGTTTCTCAGGACTTAATCTGCATTACAATTACAGCAGATAAGCATCTGGTCTAGCACAGGTGGAAATGTAGAATCCACACTGTAATCTTTGTAAAGAGGGAAGCTCTAGTACATGAAAGTCATTTTGAGAGAAATGTTCCATGATGGGGACCGTGTCTGACAATTTGCTTTTCATAGATAACACTGCCTTTTCTACTATGGGTGTGGACACATTGTACCTTCAATAAGCAGCTGCTACAGTTTGGCCAGGAAGAAATATTAACATAAGTTTCAAGGGACTAACATGGTGCTCTTTCAAACAATGCCCACAAAATGGAAACTACTTATTCAAACTCTGGGCAGAATTTGCTTGTTCTTCACTTCCTACATAAGGTCTAACTGCTAGAATTGTATGAAAATTTTAGAAGCCAAGTTTAAAAAGTTCCCATCCTGTACTTACCTTTTAATTTTGCCCTCTAAAGTCCGTACTGCTTATGCATCACTTATGCAGTGATGTCTGTACAAAAGGACTAGAGCATTCACGAAACAGGACTGCAGCAATTTGCAGAAAGATTACTGATCCCATACTTCCACCAAGGCACCAAACTATGTTCCTGCTTTGGGGTTTAAATTGGCGGGTGTCAGGAGAGAGGCAGAAGATTGGACATCTCTTGCATGTATGTTTTGTTCATATAAGATACTCCCTCGTTGGCCAGCCATTTTTCAATGAAGTTGTAACCTGGGTTTGTTGGCAGGAAGATCATGATTTTTGTGTCTCCATAATAAAATTTCATACATAGTGTGTTCCAAATTGATAAATGAAGCTTTTTTAGTGCTTCAGTTTCATGTCCAATAATGTTGGTGCAAATCTTCACATGGTTAACACAGATCTGAGCGGAACACTGCACATTTGAAATGCTGTCTTTGGTTTCCTGAAGACTGAGAGGCATTTTTTCCTGGTTAGATGCAGTGTGCAACCTGAAGACTTTCTTTAATTCCACATGGACACATTTGGATATCCTGATTTTAATTTTTGAGGGAAGTAGAGCTTCTGAAGAACAAGGTCCAGTCAGTTTTCAAGTTCTAGGTTGTCAGCATGGTTCAATGCAGCTCACTTTAAGTTTAAAGGAAAGAAAAATGCCTTTCATATAGACAGCCCAGTTAAAAAGAAAAATCAAAAAAGAAAATCCATTGGTGCTATGTCATCTAGCAAGGAGTAGCTGAAGGCTTATGGTAACTATATCCAGATTGTCAGAGATGTGAACCTGACTGCAGATACCTAAAATACAATGTTATTGAAATAATTTCTACAAAAACTCACCAGAACATGCCCTTTGGCTTACAGAATATGTTAGATACTTGACTAAAAAATATAATGTGGAAAAACCACTGTCTTCTAAGTGTGCTGACTTGCCGTTTCATGTGTGTGCGATTTTCTTCATCGGTGACCATTTCTTCTCCCACCACATGCTGTTAACAAATGTTATAAGATTAAAAAAAGTCAACTATCAACTAAAGATTTATGAAGAAAAGTTCTGCACTCACCAGCAGAGACAGAGCGAGCTGGGGCGTTGGAAGGAGGCATAAGAAACAGTGAAAAGGCTGTGTGCCTGCTGCTCTGGTGCTGATCTCAGCCCTGTGACCAGTTGCTCGGAACACGAAGTTCATCTCAAAGAATTTTGGAATTTCTGTCAAACTGTATTGGATGGAACTTGGTATTCAGATCAGGACTTCGTTTTACGTTTTCTTGACTTTCAAATATTAATTTGAAAATGATAAAATCTCAAATCTCAACGGGGATCTACATTTTAATTTTATAAGGACAATAAGTAAACTTGAGAGGGAAAGGTTTTATCTCTCTTTTATCTCTCTCATTTATCTCTTTTATCCTTTCCTACTACTAACAAGACTAGTTTAGCAGATACTTCTTCTATTATCTGGTTTGCAGGGAGAAGAATTTCTTTGTTAAGGTCTGAGAAATTAAAGGGTTCAGACTTAAGATTAATTTCCCCATCTGGGTACAGCAAGGAAGTCAAGGAACAGCAAGAGAGGGGAAACAAATTTGTTTATGAGGGGAAACAAATCATCTTGGAAAACATCAATACACCTGAATTAGCACAATGCTGACCAGAATACTGTGCTTTATATGAGCAAGAAATACGACGTTTAAAAAACAGGCCAGTGAATTGTGATTGAAAATTAGAGGACAGTACTTTGTCCCTTGTGCTGCACAGGTTAGCACATGGTCCATTTTACCTCCTGCCTGTGCTGGCATGGCAGTGTGAGTGGGTGTAAAGCACAGAGAGGATGCGAGTGGGATTGATCTGGCACACTATGCATGCGAGGCACACACAACTGCTGCTGTTTTATTTCGCCACTACACCAACAGAAACGACCCTTCTATAGATGTTTCTGGCTAAGGATTTCGCAGTCGGGGATATAGCACGCTTTAGTATAATTCGCATGCATTTCATAACCTGCAGATTTCATAACCTGTTAAAGAGTGGCATTGCAGCACAGCAATTTTATTTCTCTATGGCTCCTTTTAGTTCTCTGGTGGGAAGGGAAGCTATGTTTTGGGGATTTTTATAGTCATGTTCGAGAATTTGTCAGTCTCTTTCTTTCCCACTGCTGTTTGCCTTGTTCAGCCTCAGCCCCCACACCCTCCTCGCCAAATTCACGGCAGAATTCCTGAACTCCCGCTCGGGAGCTGGCAAAACGCTGCGGCATGGCGGGTCGGCGCCCACCCCGCTACGGGTTGCGCATCCCGCCCGGCCCCGCCGCACTCCGCCCGCGGATCGGGGCAAGATTTCTCCTCCCGTGCGGGGTCCCCCCGCGGACCCGCGTCCCGCTCCCGCTGCCGCTGAGCTCGCAGCGCTCCCTCCGCCCCGGGCCGGGCCCGGGGCTCTGCCGCTGCCGCCCGGCTCGGCGGGGCTGATGGAGCGGGGCGGGGGGCGATGGAGGTGCATCCCCCCGCCCGGGGCGGCTCCTGTGGCCCCGCCCCGGACCCCGCCCCACCGCCCCGCCGGGCTGGGGACCCGCCACCGCCGCTCCAGCGCGGCGCGGGGGAGAGGAGGAGGAGGGGAGAGGGAGGGGAGAGCGAGGGAGGGAAGGAAATAAGTAAGGAAGGAGAGAAAGAGGGAGGGAGGCGAGGTGTTGCCGCCGCCTTGTCGCTCTGCGTTCTGCAGCCGACGCGGAGGAGAGGACAGCCCCCGGCAGGCGTCCCGGCATGCTGAAAGTCACCATGCCCTCCTCATCCTCATCCTCCTCGTCCTCCTCATCCTCCTCCTCTGGCTCCTCGGCCGCCAGCCGCCCCGGCTCCGCCGCTCCCGACTACTGGATCGATGGCTCCAACAAGGACACCCTGGCTCACTACTTCGAGCTGGAGTCGGAGCTGGGACGGTGAGCGGCGCGGGCCGGGCGGGGGGTGGCCGGGGCTGGGTGTCCCTGCCCGCGTCGCTATGGCGAGAGCGGCAAAACTTTGGTGTGCGTGAGCGGCGGCGGGAGACCGTGCGGGCTTTCGCGGCGGGCAGGCTTTCGAAGGAAAAATCACAGCTCCCCGGGAGCCAAGCCGAGAAATATCCGGGGGACGGGAGTGATTTTTGGGAGGAGGCATCGGTCCGTCTCGGCGGACGCTGGCCCGAGCGAGCAGCTTTTGTTCAGGGTACCTGTGTGCTGCCGGCCCCCGTGCGGTGTCGGCTGAAGGGTGGGCATCACTTGGGGAGCGCCGAAACGCCGCCTCATTGACGGCATCCCTTGTGCCAGACCTTCTCTCCATTGCCGGCACCCTGCGCTGCCAAAACTCCCACCCGAGACGGGAGTCCCTGAATAGGCCTCTGCAAGCAGGGTGCTCCCATCGGGGTGCAGTGTAGGCGAGTGAGCTGGCACATCTTCATTCATCAATCTTGCACTGCTGCCCTGGTGATGCTCCTGCCCAGCAACTTAAACGTCCCAAGTCTTCAGTTCCTTAAAAGCTGAAGTGTGGTGTCAAGTGCTGTATATAGCGTGCAATTTTTGCCCTCCGAATGCACTTGTTAGTTCATGTTGAATTTGCAGGTAGAAAATAATGTGCAAAAAAGTGGAAAATTACAGGGTTTTTCAAAGGTTCACAGCACAGGATTTAAATGTGTAAGTCAGTAGGTAACAAATAGCAATTGTTAGTTTTGCCAGTGATAGAGTATGAAAACTCCTGAATGAATGTGGGAAATTTGCAGAGAATAACATGGTCGCCTTGGTAGAATTTTTTTTTTTTTTCAGAAACGGCATGCAATGAAAAGTTAATGCTACAAAGCATACCTGCACTTCCTGTACTGTAACTGATAGGGGCAAGAAAGGTGACAGAAATACAATATAGTATAATTCTTGGCTTGCTGCCTAGGTCTTAAGCATCTGCTGCTACCTTTTCCCACTATTGCTACTATTCCTAGCCAGATTTAAATAGGTATAGTTTTAAGTATGCTTATCACATTTATACTTGACTTCACTGTACCCCTGTGCAGAAACATAAAAATGTAAAGCAGGAGATATTGCTGTGTTGTTTTTTTGTCTACAGCTGACAACAAAAGAAACAAAACAGACTGCTGGTGAATTACAACAGTTGATACCAACTCTGTCACCTGGATTAGTACTCTTCTCTGCAGTCTGTCTAGAATCCTCCCACCATTTGTGATAGTGACTGTGGGCTCTGCTCAAGTGTAATCTGTATTGGTGATACATCTTAGGTTTATTGCATAAAGAAAGGTTTTTAACATGTGAAATCTCCAGCTTTTGGTAGGAAGAGTTAATGCTTGTAAAACTATTAAAGATGAGGCAGAATGGCTTATCCTACTTTACAAGGTGAGAGAGTAGATGCTGCAACACTAACAAAAGGTTTGAAAATGGAAGATAACCACACCCAGCCAGTGTAGAGATGTGAACCATTAGGTCTGCACTGCTGCTGGATAGAGCTAGGAAATAAGATTTAGAACAAAAGCAAAACAGTACAGGAGAAAACAGCCCTCTTAATCAAAGATTAAGAGGTAGAGAAGGGACAGAGGAGCCTAGAGGGGTACATGCTCTGAGGGAAAATTTCTCTAATGGCTATGACAATGAGATCTTGGTCCTTAGGTCCCAAGGCCAGCTTTGAGATACTTTCAGAGCCAGCATCCAGAGTGCTGGTGGTTGTCTCAGAACCCGTCTGATAGGTGTATCTTGGCAAATCTATAAGGAAGATCCAACAATCCCTCTTGGTTCCCAAGTGTAATATGAAAGTGTATTGTTTTCCCTTGGTAACTGTGTCTCCAACCTTTTAGTTTTGGATATAATTTTGAGTGTGTCTACAATATAAAGTATTCATTGCTTAGGTTAGTGGTGGTGAAAATGTGTCAGGTGAGGTTGAATAATGTGGCTGTGTGATCCCTTTAGATGCAGTAAATAAAGTAATATACAGAAATAACCAATGGAAAACACTGTCCTAAATTACCTTTAGCAAATACTATCTTTTGGCAGACTCCAAAGACCTGCATTTGGACAGCTGTGGCCAAGTATGGGAATTTCCCTTTGGAAGGAGTGCCCCTTGTGCAAAGTATGTCTGACAGATCCCTAAGATGTCTTATTCTGTAATTCTTGCTTGCATGACTGACTAAGGAGTCATGGAAGAAGAGGGAGAAGATCCTGCTAGGAAGAATGATAAACGCCTACAAGCTTAGGTGGGAGTCAACAGTTGTTTTTAAACAGCGGAGTTCCACAGGGATCAGTTCAGGTGTTTGTTCTGCTCAACATGCTCATAAATAAAGGGGTTGAACAGTGATATTTGCTGGTCTTTATGAACTGTCAAGGGTTTTAAAGATAGTGTTGCCTGTGAAGAATTGCAGAAACACCTTACTGAGCTGTTGGGGCATTTAGATGGCAGATGAAATTCAGTTTAGGTAAATAGAATGACTGTGGAGGAGAAATCATTAAGAAACCATTTAGCTCTCTTCTCTCCCTAGTAAAACCAGTAGTGAGATTATGAGAGGTACATGGGGACACATGCGGCATGGGTGGAACATCTCGTTAGAGGTGTTTGTTGGCTGGTTTTATTTTTTTCATGCAGGCTCTTTGGGGTATCTATCAAAAAATGGGATATCAAGTAAAAAAAAGAGCGACAGGAGGTAGGGCCACTTTAGCAGAGTGTGCTGGGAGCCCTGGCCACCAGATACTACGGATGCTAAAAGCTTACATGGCCTTAACAGGCAACTAGGCAAGTTTATGTGCAGGAAATCCACCAAGACTGATTAAACATGAAGGTACTAACTACTCAGCTGTAAGTTGTTGAGAGTTTTGAGGGTATTCTCTGACACAAATTTGTTCAATTCTTACATTCTTCTTGAGGCATCCGTGTTGGGCCACTCTTAGTACTCTGGACTAGATAGGCTTTTATTCTCATTCTTTTATCCTGTTTTTGTGTTCCACCGAAGCTCTGATTATTTTACCTTCCTCTTAGTCCATTTCTACAAGGGTTTTTTGTGTATAAGTGGAGCTCAGAATGCTGTAAACATGAAGTTTTGTGCTTTGTTTTACATGGTTGTCTTTGTTTTACTGGTTGCAACGTTGATCAGTTGTAGAGTTTGGAATTTTGTTCTGAGTGTATTTCATCTAAAAGCTTATTTTCCACATTCCCTTGGAAAAAGATGTTGAAAGTATTATACTCTAAACTTGAACATTCCTTAAGGACTAAAACCTTTTGTTAGCCTTATATAACCCTTGCTGTATCTTACGGTACAGAGTACTGAATTCAGGTTTAGTCTAAATATAGTATTTGGGTGAAGAAGAAATTTAGTAATGATTTTTTTTTGATACTCAGCAATGTTACAAAAATGGAGATTTTCTTTGCTGGAGTTTTACTTGACATACACCCTATTTTGCCTAACTACATAACTGTCTGAGTTGAAACTGTCCAATATTACTGTTGTAGGCAGATTGCAACTCTATTAAGTGGTCAAAAACAGATGGAAGTATTTCCAATCAAATCCTTTGGGCTTTCTTCAATTTCAAAGGTTAAATTAGTAATAATATAAAAAAACCCCAACAAACTAAACCCAAACTAAAACCCAACAGGTAAGTTATTGACATTTTTCTTCTTGTAAGAATGATAAATCTTCCAAGGTTACCTTTTCCTGCATAGACAGTCTTTCAGTTCTGTGATCTGTGCTGAAGACCTGAGACTGAAAGGATCTCAATATTTGGCAACTTAGCTTGGACGGACAGTGTGAGCTGAATCATAGGTGGTTTATGTCCTTGAGTTTTTAGCACAGAGAAAGTTTAAATCCAACATATGGTTGGAACTCAAGATTTCAGTGTGCAGAATGATGTCTTACTCTGTCAATCCTATTTATGAGAGCTGTCATCCTACCATCTACTTTTGTAATGGCAGTTGTAGATGAAATCAGCTAACTTCTTTGTTAGCTGATTTAAGCTAACAGAGCTAAAACTTCTTTGTTAAGCTGATAAAAGCATTATTTTAGAGAAATGAATTGGTTTTGCACTTGATGCTTTGAAGTTCAAACAGTTTTTGCTTTGAAAGCATGCCAATTATTTTCCCCTCCATTCCTTCATTGAAAAAAGGTTCCTTTTTCTGTTCATCTCAAGAGTAATTTGTTTTACAGCCTCTTTGCCATATTTATTTTGGAAATCACTTGCTCATTGTGCTTTAGGGTGCATCTAAAGTAGGTCTGTCCCTCCTTCAATAACACTTTTGCTCACTTGCTTGTGACTTTTTTTTTTTTAGTGGACCTGAGGATTTTCAAAAGTGGTGCAGTGACAGACAGCACATTCAGCTGTCTGAATGTGAGAGTGTGGAGTCCTTAGAGGAATCAGGATGAGAATTATCTTTGAGCAGACTGCCAGTGTAGATTTGCCTGTGCCACAAACTGCAACTTGCTGGTTACCCTCGCACCTTCAGGCAAGCAGGAGGCATTTTCCCTCGAGCGCTTCCTGCCCATGGGAAGGGTTGGAGAGGGAAAAGAGGTCTGAGGCCTCATTTGGGAAACTTGTGCTTGGACCTTGCTTTGAGGTAGGAAGATAGGAAGGAGATAGACAGAGAGGGCAGGATGAAATTTCTCACGTGGATACCAGAAACCAGAACTTGCAGTGAATTACCGGCTTTGACAACTGAAGTTCTTAGTGTAGGGACTGATTTTTTTTTTCCCTAGTTTTGTCTGGTTCAGTTCAACAGTTGGTTGATTCCGAAGTAAAGGTCTGTGTTGAAAAAGCAGTGAAGGAAAATTTACTCTTCCATTCTGTAAATAATATCTGAAATGAATAGGTGATCATTCTGTTTAATTTTAACAGATTTATCATACTTAAAAAAGGTAGCTATTAATAACGAAAAATTATGATAGAGTTATTTCTTGATTTTAAAGTTCTTTTTCTGTCAGCCACTATGCATTTATGTCACTAGTTTTGATAATGTTTTCTAATTTGAAAAATTATATTTCTAGTGGAGAAAATGAATAGCTCTTGAAGTAAGCACTCTTAAGAACACTGAAAAAGTTTTTTACACAGATTGGTTTTAGGAGTGATCATCATATAATTTGTGTTAATACAAGAATTGTCAGGCTTGAAAAACATTGCATTAGTCTGCAAGAGGTTAGAGGTAACAAAGTCATTCTTTCAGCATATTACAGAGAGAATCATAGAATATCTTGAGTTGGAAGGGACCCATGAGCATCATCAAAATCCAAGTCCTGCTGAAGAGAGAACATCTGAAATCAAATAAGTATTTTCAAGAGCAGCTGAAAGTGCTTCCTTATGTGTGATTCTGGAATAAGCCTGAGTGATTCTGGGTGGAGGGCAGATAAATTTACTGAAGTTCCATGGTATGAGAAGCATATATGTGTTCATTCCACTGGGAGATTTTTCTGTGTCCAAGTGTGCACACGGTTGTGTAAGGGGTTCTAAGTGACACAGTTCCACAGGCAGAAATCTTTCAGTAACAGATGTTTAAATGCTTACTCACATAATAAATAACCACACTTTAGAAGACCACCAGTTATGTGTGGTGGTCAGTGAAACAATACTCAGCAATTTGCAGCAGCCTGTGCCCCATCTGTGGAAGTTCAAGTACTTGCTAGAAAGGGCTAACTATCCTCTTCAGTCACTCATATCAAAGTTTTATCTTCCTCAATATTGTCTGAAGAATTCAATAAGGAAATTTAAAAAATTAGTCACTCCCAGCCCTTTGTTTAAAGTGCAGCAAATTGAGCCAGCTTTATTACAGTAAACCTGAACAATTTTTCTGTAGTCTTTTGCTATCCGAAATGTTACTGGGCTTTGAGAAAGCAATCTTCTCACACTGCACTTTGTGTGGAGAAACCTGTAAAATTTTGAATTTTTTTTTATCTATATATGTACAATATGAATGAACCATTAGTGGGAGTTCAAATTGTATAAAAAGAAAGAACATGTACTTCCTTGTGCTTTCACAATGAAGCAGAATTTAACCATAGAAACTTGCATATTTATTTGCTCTTTGCTTCTTCACTTAGGCATTCTCACCATGCTTCCTCTGTTCGCAATAAGCAAACCTTTATTATATGAACAATCAGCAATTTCACAAGGAATAGTCTTTTTCCAGTACAGTGACGATAATTCTGAGAAAGGGTAACCATTTCTTTCTAAATGTTGATGTTGGTTTTGTTCTTGGTTTGTCTAATGTGTTTTCTGATATTTATTGTTTCTGTACCTCTTCCATTTAAAAAAGAAAGGGTAAGAATGACACCTTTTACAACCAATCAGTGATAGCTTGGAAATTCTCTTACATTTGGTGTTAGTGATCCTTCATTTGGCCTTGCATTGTCAATGCCATTAATATCATAGATTCCTCTGTTGAAACACATGGACAATTGGGGGCCATCAATACTTGCATGCGTTGCCCTGTGAAAAGATTGATTGATAAGGTGTTTTTTTCTCCTTGCAAAGTAAATCTAAATTGGGAGACCCTGCAACAGTATGACTTTGCAAGCGACCATTCAACCTGTAGCAACTAAAAATTTTGTCTTTGAATTTAATCTTCAGGGAATGAGAGGAGAGAAATTACTTGGAGCAATGCACCAAATTCCATGGTTGGGACTGTGTGCTAGCTTGGACACAAGTAATCACTTGAACAACATAGTGCTGTAGGTTATAAATTGGCCTCCTTTCATTTATGTGGTTATCTGTGCTAGAGATAAAGAACCATAAAATGTAAAAGAGAAGGAAGTGGGAGCCCTCTTGAGGAACAAAAATAATTATAAAACATTCTACCCTTTGACAGTTTGCTATCTATATAGCATGACATTTTGTGGGGGATAAGGTAAAAGCAAGTCCAAGAGTCATAATTCACAGCCTTAAAAACAAAACACTAAATTTTATGCCCTTCAACAAATGTATAGTCTGTGTTCCAATGCATACCTTGCTGTGAGCATCCATATGCCACAGATAAGATGCCAGAACTCCAACTTTATCTCAGAACTGATGTCATCTCCACAGTCCTTTTCCCCAGACCCTCCTCACCAAAAACACATGATGCATCTCTCCTCTGGCCTGTGTCCAGGCATTTTGAAAAGAAAAAAAGCAACTTGCTTGGATTTAATGAATAGCTGTCAATTGTAAAACAGGGTCATGTGCATGTTCCCCTCTACACCTTTCCCCACAATAATTTTTCCTTCTTGCAAATATTCATATTTTCTTCTCATTTGAGATGATTGTGAACACACCAACATGTTTACTTATTTTCGGTCTTTTGATCTTTAAAGCATATCCATGTCTACCAGGTTCACTGCCTCTGGGTACTGATACTGCATCTTAATATACTCAATTTAGTGTGATTTTATTAATGAAGACAATCCTGATTGCTCCACAGACTTTGGCAGAACTGAATACAAATAAAAATGTACAACAAATGTCTTATTTTTATCTGTTTTGTATTGAGGTGGCTGAGAGGGACAGTCAATCAGATCAGCTGCCACTGGTATTATCTTCAAGTACTTCTGAAATAATGTTCATATTGATTTTCTCTAGATAGTCCTTGTTAACAGAGTCACACTGACAGTGCCAAAGAAGGTGGTATGTGATTTTATTTTGTACTTACCTGTAAAAGAATTAAACACACTGTGTTGGAAGGATTGGACATTTGTACCTTTCTGTGGAAATTGTGCAGCTTTTGCTTGATAATGAGACCTTTAGCTATTATGTTCTTTAGTGATTAGTTGTTTGAATTTTATTTAAACTTGAGGACTTACCTCTTTCAGATTCTCTCTAAATACAAGATGGTGTTTGCTGTTCTCTGACTTATTAGGTGTCCTGCACCAGCCTGATGTTGTGGATCAACGAGAGAATTTTGAGAACATGCTTTGGACCAGAAAAAAATTCAATGCTCTTGGAATGCTTTGATTATTTTTTTTTTTCTGTAATGTAGTGTTATTACATAGTTTTATACTTTTCCAGAGAAAATGGATTTTTTGGTAAGGCTTATAAGGCCCTGAGAGAGTCTGCCATGGATGAGTACAGATATTTTTAAAATTTTTTTTTAACCTATTGGCATATTTTCTAGAATAATGAGCCACAGTTCTGATCTGCTATGCAGTGCTTTACAGATGTTTGGGTTTTTTCTCTTCCTGATGGAGAATGTGTTTGTCGGCTTCCCGTGTTGCGCAATAATGATTTGTTAAAATTGAACTGAAGACATGCTGAGAACGCTGACATCATTATCATAATCTAAACTCAGGGAGCTGTAAGATACATGTACAAGAATGTTTTTGGCTGCCTGCTCCATTGGATGTCCCCCCATCCTGCCTGATGCTGAGGGTGTAGCAAGTGATCCTTCTCCCTACATTCTCTTCAAACCCTCACGACCTTCTGGCTGGCTAGATTAGTAAAATTAAGAAGGGAAGGGTTAAAAGCTGGTTTTGTAATGGGAAGAAACACTTTATGATGTAGATACTGATACTTGGGGAATGACTAGTGATATAGTTTAATGACTTTAGACCCCAGGTGATCAGAGGAAGAAACCTAATAAAGGTGGGATTTTTTCTTCTCCCCCTCCCCCTTCCCTTTTTTTCCAGGGATTCTTTGCAGCCTTTTCAATGGAAGCTGCAAATGCTTGTGGAGGTCACTGTTCAGTGGTCTGTTAGCTAACTGGCAGGAGATTAACTTGAGTTGAAAGAGGAAGGCAAATTCTAGTCTTAAAAAGTCCTACTAGAAAAACAAGTAACTGATAATATTGGAGCAACACTTATGACACTGAAAAGGCAATAATACATTAATTTTGTCTGGTGCAGTGGGAAGGAAGACTGATAAATTTATTGTATCTTGCTCTCCCTTCACAGCATTTTAATTCAAGAATGTTTTAACTGTAAACAAGAACAAAATTTAGTAGTTAAAATTAGTAACTGATAAATTCTAAGTAGGATCAGTAAGAAATTTCCAATGGGGTCAATGTGTATTGGAAAATCCGCAATGAAAGAGACCCTAAAATTCACTAGCATGTTTTTTTCTCTGACAGTTGTAGAGGTGAAACCCATCTCCATCTCCACATTAGCTCCATAATAAATATGCATGTAAATTGTTTTTTGAGTTTAAATTCAAATCCCATCTCTATTCATAATTTATAAGTATTCAAAAGTAGGTGGAGCAGGATAAAACTGAGTGAAAAAGGCAGTTTTATTCATTACTATAAAAGTTGTTAACAGAGTTCACTTCATTGGCAGTAGCATAAAGAGAATATTCTTTTATTTTCAGAAAATCATTAATTTCAAATGAGAAAAATCCCTTGGTCGCCCTCTCCTCAGCACAATGATATTGTTTTGACTGAATATTCAGCTTGTGTAGTTAAAGTACATTAGCTCATGTTAATGTACAATGATTTCAGGTGGTTTGTTCCATACTAGTCTATTTTTATTGTTCATGCCACACTTATGTATTAGAAGAAAAAAGCAAAATATTTTAACCTCTTCGCATTCTTATCCTGCATGACTTTAGAAAAGATGAAATGTCATTTGTGGTGGAAAAATCATATTAGATGTATTTCCCTTGCAATGACTGTCTAAATTAGGGCTGGTGAAATTTATTCTTCACATAAACAGCCCTACAAATCTTACTTTATTTCTCTTGTCAGTCTGTATCCTGCGAACTGGTTATGTTTTCTGTTTGTGAATTAACAAAGTAAATACATACCAGATAGCCTGTTCAAATAGTTTGCCATGGTGTTTCTTATGAACCATGTGGCTTAACTGTATTGAATACCTACTAATACCATTTTACTCTGTTTTCCTCTAGTCACAGCCAAGACAGAAGAATAATAATGATTAGCAAGATGTGTTAGTCACCCACAATGGCATGCAGCCATTAGAAGACCATATGTAATTCTTTAGAGCCATACCTGTTAAAGCTTGTTTTATCCACATATTCTTGTCTTTGCAATAGTTAATTGCTGTATTTGAGAGTTTCGGAATTTTCATCCCATGACAAATTTCAATATTTTGGCATTTCTCTTTGTTTTGAGTTAGAATGAGTAATTGAAGTGCTTACACATTGTGCATAAGGTACAGTTTTATACATGGAATTACTCAACAATTCTGACTTAAAATTTACACACCCTTCCACATTTTACATTTTGCGTTCATTATTCTTCACTCAACGTAACCAGATTGCAAATATGAAGTAAGTTAATATCTTGTGTGATGGCGCCTTGTGAGGACTCTGATTCAGGTCCCTCTGACTGTTTTCATCCTCTGTCTTTGGTTCCTGCTTGGACTGTGTTTTACAAGCTACACCAGAAGTGATTTACACCATGATTTATTTCCCTGCTGGAACAGAGAGAGGTTACAGAAGCTGTGCTTGTCTACTGCCTCCAGTTACAAAATTCTCGGGCTTTTCTAATAAGAACAATAAACATTATTGAATGGGACAGGATCACATTTGCCTTTTTTACAGCTGCTGTCTTGGTGGCTTATAGCTGTCTGGGTGTTTGTTGCCCAAACTCTGTGTTTTCCATTTGCCTTCTCTGTTTGCAATTGATGAGATTTTATAGAGGAGTTCTTGTTATTTCTCTGTACTTCATGACCATATAGTTAATGCACCTAAATTTTATCCCTTGTCTCTTGATCCTACTCCCCAGGTAGTAAGTACAGGCCTTTTCTTTCTGGTGTTATAGCTCTTTGCTGCACTGCCAGTGCCTCGCCAGCATTTATCATCAGTACACTGAATCAGCATACTCCAAAGTTTATGCCAAAGGCAATAGTACAAATATTAAATAAGGTGTATAGCCAGCCAGAGGAATAGCTCTCAAACATGCATGTCAGATAAAAGCGAAAACACTGAACTAATGTGCAGTGTGTTTCTGGCAAGTTTTAATGAAGGTTAGATGCATAGGCAAATTTTCTTGAGACTTAGAAAAAAAATCCTAAAAGCAAATGCAAATAAAATTTTTCCCCTCTATACCATTATTCTGCTTCAACCGAAACTGAAAAAACCCCAGAATTCTTGCGGTATTGCCCATACCAATCTCTTCTTTTATATCCCTTTGATGATTCCTAGGTCCATTAGCTAAGAGTACGTATTCTCACCTTTCCTTCCCCCAGCCCTTAATGCTTCCTCTAGAAAGAGAAAGCTCTAGAACGCGCTCTCAATCATCTTCATGCAAAGAGGTAGAAATAATCTCCTCTTGTTTAATGGGCACAACTTCAGAAGCTGCAAAATTGGCCATTCTACACCTGTCTTCTTGTGATGGGTGCCAAATAATGTAATCAGTGTGCTAGTCAGGAAGCTGACAGAAATCTTTATGTTTCAGTAGATTAGGTTTCAATATGCAGATAGCCATATTCCTCCTCCTGTTTTTGAAATGTGGATTAAGTGTGTGTAAATTTAATGAATCCTGAATGTGGAAGGACTTATCTCCATTAAGTCTGTCAAATAAAACAGAATGGTTTTATATGGCATTTGAAAATTATGTGGGTCTGTGAGTTATCTGGGTCTTGGTGCGTTTTTTTATCCATCCAGTATAATAGTTGCAGTTGTGAAAAGAGACGGCAACATTGACATAAAATGCTTGTCTTCACAGATATTATGAAAAATCTTTTTCAAACTTTCTTGTAAACCTTTCATCAGAAAAGATACTGTGGAGGAACTGGGTTTCTTTACTCCCAACAGATGGTTGGATATGGTGGTTCTCCAACAGAGGACCACACCTGTGAGTTAGAATAATTCACTTAAATTTAAGGACTCCTTGTTCATGCAAAGGAGAAGAGAATTACCTTGACCATGACTACAATAAAAATTGTAATTTAGAATAAAGTCTCTAACCATCTGTACTTCTGTAACAGCCTTTTAAATATGAGCAAGACAGACGAGAAATGTGCCTAAAATTGGTATGTGATAATTCTGCGGAAGAGACTGTACGACATGGTTGCCCATGTTACCAGGAGCTGTCTCGATGACTCAGGAGAGTTCTTCTCAGTTATCTTCAGAATAACTGCATTGATTTTCAGTGTCCTCTTGTTGGTAGCAGTAAGTTCAGTATTGATCTGTTGACACCACCAAAGGATCAGCCAGATTCTCGTAGTCACATTCTTATCTCAAATTGAAATCAAAATGTCTTTGGGGGTCGATGTACTCTCCTACATCCTTAATGCCTGGCCAGTGAAAAATGTACCTAAACTGCAGTTGTTGCTCTCAGAGATGGCCGTGCAGTGCACTGGATATGTGTGTGGTTGTGTTTAAAGGAAACTTAAATTTGCCTTCCAGAAAGAATCAACTCTGATATAGCACGGATGTGTTTTTCCATTTTTCTTGTGGAAACGTCGTTTTTGGAAACACACTGTGTTTGTTTCCAGAACTTTCAGCCAATTCAGAATCTACTGACTAATGCATGCATACATGTTTGCAATACAGTTTGAAATGAACAGGTCATCCTAAGTTATTTTAGTCTTTATAGTGTGAGAATGGTGGAGCTGGGTCAGGTCAAAGGCCTGCTTGGGCCAATATCCTGTCCCCCACCTGTAGTGAGAAGCACGTGGCTAGAGAGGGGTGCAAGAAGGAGTGCATATTCTTAGATGCTTGCCCAGAGCAGTCCCTCAGCCTCCAGAAATCTGAAGCTAAATCTGAACCTTCAGCTTTGCTCCTCGTAACAGAATAGTCATGCAAACTTGCATGCAGTGCCTGAGATGTAACGCAGAATCGTGGAGCGGACGGAGTTGGCAGGCCCTTCTTAAGATCATCCAATCCAGCCACCCTTTATAAGAAAGGTTAGTTAGAGATGCTTTCCCAGCAGTGTGTCCAGCAGAGTTTTGAATAGATGGAGATAAACCAGGGGAAATGTTCACCCAATGAATTTATACATGGGCTAATACTTAGCACCTCTTAACAGTTGTTGGGGTTTGGGTTGCCTTTTTTATTTCTTCTAGGGGTTTTTGTCCTTCAGAGGTTTGATTTGTGTAATTTTTGTCTATATTTCAAGATGTCTTTGCATGTGATAATAGGCTCTTTATGCTCTTTAAAATGTGAAATTATGTTCAATATTCAAAATTTAATATTTATTTAGAGGGAATTTTATCTGCCATTTAATACTCCATAACTGAATCTCAGTAGACTCCTCTTGCAGGTGGGCATAGACTTATTATGGAGAAATTGGTTTATGAAAAAAATCCCAACCAACTATTTTCATCTCATTTCTTATCTCAGCTCCTGTGCTGGCTTCTTGGGTGGCTAGGAGACAGAACACTCCAGCACTTGTCAGTTAGGCTTATTGATGACGTCTCTGCACTGTGAAAACTACAATTCTATTCCTTCCCTGTGTTGTATCTCTTTACCAGCTAATAATTCATCGGTGCCTTCTGTGGTTTCTTTGAGAATCTCTTTTGAGGGACCTTGTCAAGTAACTCCTGAAAATCCAAGTAGACTTATCAATCAAATCCAATTTATATTCAAATGCTTGCTGAATCCTTCAAAGAAGATCCGTGGTTTTGACACATAGCTTCTCTTTACAGAAGCCACATTTACTCTTCCTCAGACTAATGTATGTATCCATATATCCATGGTACATATTCTTAGTGCTTTAAATGACTTCAGGAATATAGAGCAAGAGTACAGTCATCCAGTTCCCTCTGATAAACATTTTTAAAAATTGTTGTCACATTTGTTTCAGTCAAAAAGGGCTAAGTTAGTGTTGTACAAGAACTTGGATATTGCTTTAATTTGAGCTATTTCATCCATGAGTTCAAGTTAATCCAGTCTCACCCAGTGCCCATAATGTGCTATTGGTAATTTTATCTGTTTTTCCATAATGTCTTCTGCCTGTTCACTCTCTTTGTGTGAGGTTTGAAGACCTTTTATTTTCCATCTGTCTTCTGAGTAAAGAAAGATTTTAGCATTGGAAAGCCTTCACTTTGTTCAACATCAGATTTATCACAGGCTGTTCAGCAGACACAAAATCTTTACAGAATTAAAATGTTATAATGATGGTGCAGCCACTTTTCAGTGTATTGTGGCCAATCTGTGCTTACTGAAGAGATCATCTTCAAAGAAAAATGTTTTCCATTCATTGAAAAACAGGTAAGATGTTACTCTCCTGCCATTTGAGGCAAATGCCCATTAATAGTAGATCTGAGGGAAGAGTGAAGCTGCAGAAGCTGCTGCTCATCCTTGCAAGGTTTCATCCTATACCTTCCTTTTACTGTACCTTAGCACAGTTTGGGTAAGGTGAAGGTCTTCGCAAATTTTTACTTTTTTTTATATCTGTCTACATGGTGTTAGCTCCTTTAAGTCCAGCAAAGGGGAAATGTGCATGACTAAAGATAAGCTAAAATTTAGTTAAATTATTCTAAATCCCCATGCAGTGACTAATCAGTTCATTTGTCTTTTTGATGAACTGTACAAGGGACAGACATTTTGGGAAGTTGAGGGATAGAATTTGAGTTCCAGCCTAAAAGGCAGATGGAGAAAATGTATTTTCTCTTATAGGCATAGTTTTTGATATACAAATGGTGAATGAATGATGAGTCTTGCATCTAATTACTGATGTTCAGTGCTCCTGGAAGTTATTTATGTAACAATTTGTTTGTATAGATTGCAAGAGAAGTACGTATGACTGGAATAGTCTGGAAAATACATTGTCCTTATTGGGCAGTGAAATTTTTGCCCAAATTAATGCCATTTAGCCTGACAAAGCTATCTAAGGGTCTTTCAGTGTCTACTAATCAATAATCTGAATGATGGCTCCTTGGCTTGTTAGTCCTTTCTGTCAGCTTCCATTGCTTCTGCATTCATCTGTGACCTCACATTACACCGTCAATTTTGTTGTAGAAAAAACCTCCATTTTGTCTAACTCTCTTGGAGGTAAAACAGGTGACAGTATTGAAACAAATCATGCTTAGCATTGTCCCTGAAGCAATAAATGCTGTTGTGAATACTTTATAATTCGTGTAGCTGCCTTGAATTCATCTGTGTGCACACACGTGCAGGTGCAGCCAGGCACACCTCAGGTGGATGAGAAGGTAGGTGGAAAGTTTGTAATGTGATTCCTTTTGTTGTCAGGTATGGGAACACCAAAGAGTGTGCACTGATGGAGATGAAATGAACGGCAGGTATTTAGAAGGCTAATGTAACACTTATTTTTCTTTGGAAGTGATTGTCCCGTCTTCTATCAGTGATGGACAATATAGCGTTCTGAATTTAGGTTTAATAAAATCTTTCCAAAATGTGTTGGAAGTAGTTGGTCATAATGGTCCTTAAGGCCCAATAGAGATGATAAAATGACTGGATAGAATCATGGAATTATTTGGGGTGGAAAAGAACCTTAAGGTCATATAATGCAATCATAAACCTAATGCTGCCATGTTCACCACATAACCACGACCTGAAGCACCAAGTCTCAATGTCTTAGAAACAGCAGCTTGCCGACCATTTCCCCTTGGATTCTGGGGGCTTCATTCTGCTTCTCATCTCTGTCTTCCAGCTCAGGGGGCTGGGTACCCCAAGGTGAGTCCTCCGCGGTGGTGCAAGTGCTCTTGGCCCAAGCCTGGGGCACAGCAGATGCACAGCTTTCCTCTGTTCCTCATCAGGTGAAGGAGTCTGAAAGTGTGTTGAGCTCCCGCTGTTGTGCAGAGCAGCCTCTTGGGGATTTTCTGTGCTTCCCCACACCTGAGATGCTCCAGGCATCAAAAATTTCTGAGGTTCTATCAGCACCCAGCTGGTGGTGTCCTCCTTTCCCACAGGGGTGCTCAGAAGAGACGTTTGAATCTGCTCTTCCGTTCATACCTGTGTTTTGCTGGCTCCACATCTCTTATTCTCAGATGGTCAAACTTCTGCCTACAGCTGCCATCCATTATTGCTTGTAAATGCCCAGTTGTTGCTACAGATTGTTTGCCAATTTCTCATTTTCTCCAGCTAAACTCTCTTTTTGTGCATCTTCTTGGCGTCACCCTTCTAATAATATGGCACAAGATAAAAATCCTCTTTTCTTCCCCAGTTGCCACACTGTGCTTCTGTGAGCAGTGCAAAGAGGAAAGCCAAAGTGAGAATGTTCTTCCTTTTAGGTTTTTCAAAGAAAATGCAAAAGGCTGTTATCCCTGATTTGGCCTTTTCCACAACCTTGATTTGTGTTAGAACTTGCTGGTGCTAGGAAGTAACAAAGTTCAAAAGAATCCCAAGTCATTCAGAATGAACATTTTCATGAACTCCAAAAGAAGAGTTATTCATCTCAAATGAACTGGCCTCAAAAATTTGAGGAGGAGACTGGAAAATGAAGTGAGCATTATGTTGCTCAGAAACTGTTGATTTATTGTGAAGTGTCAGACTTCATTTAGGGCTCTGCCTTGAACTGGGAGTCCTAAGAGAATTTGCCCTGCCGTACTGCAATAGAGGTGTGTCATCCTGGCAATGATTTCCATTCAAAATCCAATAAAAAATACATGCTTTAAGCATACCTTTCTTTAAGAGAATTCTCATGTGTCAGACTCTCTACCAAAGATGTTTAAACTACCTTGAAAGATAAAATGAAAATTATCAGTTGGCCAGGAAGACTTTTGCCTCTGGGTTTCACAGGACTGAACTCTGACAGGATTGGGTGACTAATGTGATGGTTGTTCACTGATTTTATACCAGCACCACCCCCACCTTTCCCCATTCCCAATTACGAGCTAAATCTACTACTGGGACCCCTGTTTTCTGACTTTCAAGTCTGAAGAACTGTAGATAGGTCAATGTTCTTTCACCTTCATATAGAGTGCTCTTCAGCTTCGACTTAGACTGCCATTACAATCACTATGAAACAAAGATGATTCATTTTACATCTAAAGTATAGTTGACATAAAACCTGATTTCTTAAAAAATGACAAAAGGGAATATCTCACTATAAAGCACTTTTTTTTTTTTTGGTTAGTATTAAAGAAATTTTACCCACAATAGCATGTGCAAAGCTTGGTACACAGCAAAAATAATGGAAAACATGCTTTCACATGACCTAAATGTCCCTAAAATTTCATGAAATTCAGCTTTAAAAATTGTCTGCAGCCTGGGTTTTTTACTTCGTTCACTGGTGGTAAGAAAGGAATTGTTAGCTTGAAAGCTGACTTCAGTTCATTCAAATGATTGCTTGGGTAGGCACAGTTGCTCGTGTTAAATGCAGATACTTAAGTGGAAGTCAGAGTACTTGGAAAACAGACTGCATCTGCCTTCTACTCTACAGTAAATTCTTTGCTTACCACTTCTGCAAATAAGAACTTAGCTGTACCATCTGCGTGCTTAAAAGATGGTGAATGACTCAAGAATGGTGATGATTCTTCCTATGTAGTGGTTCTATCGTTCTCTTCCTTCTGCTTAGCAAATTTCTTGTAGGGGAATGGTGTTTGTTTCTGCTGCACTTCACCAAGTTATTTGGGAAGCCCAGAAAATGATGGTTCTGAAAGACTCTTGGAGACTTGTCAGGCAGAGGCAGTGGTCAGTCACCACATCCCGCGGTGTTCGGATGTGCTCCTCTGTCTCTTCCCTTCAGCAATGGGCTCAGGAACCCTGCGCGACTGAGGAATCAAGGGGCCCCAGTAGAAGGTGTTTCTGCCCCTTTTCAGGTGTCCTTTCTGTGTCCTTGCAGCAGTTCTGGCCCCAGCAGCCAGCACTCACAGCCCAAACAGTGCTGATCCGTGTCTCTTCCACCACTGGTGTCTCTTGGAACCTCATCCGGGATGATGCTGTGCCTCACCTCTTGGGAATGATTGGGCTGGAAAGGAGAATATACCATGAGAAGTGGTGCATACACCATTTCAAACTCAGAGTTGCTTTGGGTTTTTTTTGGTTTTTTAAAAATTATTATTCCAGAAAGCAATTGTGAGTTTTAATCATTTTAGTTTTCACTGAGACTGCAGTAGTTGCAGAACTAAAATTTCAGCACTGCTGAGGATGAAAGGCTCCTCTGCTCTACTTAATAAGCTCCACCAGGTGCCTTTTAATGAGCTGGGCAGTGGAGAGTTTCTGTGGAGGGTTACTGATGTTTTGCATAGGCTGGCAAAGGGAGATGCTGCCATTAGCTCTGTCAGCACCGTTCTGTGGGTCGGACTTCAAGATGCCTGAGTGTTTCATATGAGCACGTGCATTAGGGGACGGACATACATCAGCTTCGAGTGTATGTAACATTCGCTAGTTTTCACAACAAATAATTGCACAGATCAGCCAAGGCTGGGACTTTTTCAAGGCCCTTGAGTAAGTCAGGGAACTTAAAAGCAGTGGAAGTTCCAGAGTAGTTATACTGACAGGTAAGCAGTGGCTTCAGGTAGAATGATGGAAGCCAAATCTATTATGCTGAAGCATAACAGGTTTGGGGATTTCTTTTGTAGTGCATTAATTGTAACTTGTAATTATGTTGGCTTGAATAATTCCTTTTGAGGGAAACTGCGACATGCATATGGGCATGCTCTGTGGTAAAATATTGAAACAAAATATTGAAAGAAAATATTGAAACATCTGATACATCAAGTGTGATTCATGCTATTCTTAATGTTATTGTTTAAACTCCTATGGCTTAAAGAACTATTTCATTTTGTACTTAGCTGTGATAATCCTTCCTGAAGTACTTCAGGCCCATAAGCTTTTATTTTCATTCTTAGGGTAGATTTCAGTGTGATATTTGAGACAGTGTTCATACATGTTTTATACCAAAACCTATAAGATCTTTATAGGTAGCTCTAAAATGTGTAGTCTATTTCTGTCTGCTGTTTTTTATGCTATTATTTGGATTTCTTTCTAATAGTTGTGCTCCATTGTTGGAAGTATTTCCAGATGAATATCTCAATACTTTCCATGTGGTACTTGCTTTGTGTGATTGCTGTCTCTAAGGTGGTGTTTGCATGTACTCAGATCTTTATGATATTGTCCCTTAGCAGTTTAGCAGTCATTTTCTAGGAATCATTAATGTCTATTTATAGATACTTATGAGCAGAAGCCAAAGTAATAACCTGTGTCATCAGACATGGATACAGGTCTGTTTGAAGGCAGGATTTTTGCATAAGAAAAAGCACTTGGATTTCTTCAAATGGAAGTCATGACTGGCTGTTTGAAGCTATGCTTTCTTGCCTATAATTGAGGACCATGATTCTTGCTAATGCTTAAATTCTTCTGTGCTGTGTCTCCCCTGGCTCATAAGGGGGCTTTTACAAAAGCTTACAGTGTGACCACAGCTAAGCTCTGCTCTTTAAAAACACAAATGACCCATGTCTTCAGCTTTAGGTAGGAAAGACTTTGTTTCTACTTTATATTGAAGTCTTCAATTTTCCTTTCAGAATGGATTTCTGACACCATTATTAAACTAGATCCAGTAGTCTTCTTTGCTACCCTTACCAAATGCTTTCGTGAAAAGCAGCAAAAGTGCATTGCGCTGTGCCTGAAAGACTAAAAATTAAATTTCTAAAGAATGGCAAATGATTGAGGGCACTCCAAAGTGACGGGACCACCTCAAAGTGCACTAGCATACAGAATCAAGTGTAGCGGTAATTTGCAGCAAGACGTCAAGACAAAGGTAAGCTTATATCTGTATATATTTATATGAAACACCAGAGGATATGTTCAGCTATCTCCAGACTTGCCGAGATTCACCTCTGTGTTGAAGAGAGCATGGGGGTGTAGAGAGGCTTTATTGTATGAATTAACTTCACCTGGAGAACAAAATTTCTCTTTCCCCAAGGGAGGTATTTGTTTCTTTTAACTTAGTTGGAGAGGGGTCTTCCCGACTAGTTCTTTAGATTGTCCAAATCTGTTTTATTCTTATGTGCTCTCTAAGCATACAATCCTAGAATTGAAGTGCCTCTGTTAAAAAAACCACGTATTTTAAGTTGCTAAAGCAATTATGGCCTGTCTATTAATGACCTCTTATGGTAATACATGAAAACACCGAGCAGCATCAAACACAGGACTGTTGACAATTTGAACAAATTGTAACTATTTTTAACTCTCAGATCACTTATAACTATTATTTCAATGTGTTTACCCAGTGTTTTGCTGACCCTATAGTGTTTTGTCCTAGACCGTCCCCCTGTATTATTTCTGAGACAGTTGTGGGAGACATCACAAGCTGCATGGGGGTGAAAGTGCGTGGCATCTGCTGCCTCCACTTGTAATGAGGCCTGTTACAGTGGAGGAAAAAAGTATGTTTGATAATGAATTGCTCTTGAAAAATGAAACTTTCTTGCCAGTCATCTCCTCATTCTCTGGTGCTGACAAACAGTTTTCCTAATTTTTTTTTTTGCCCCCAGTATTCCATGAGTGTTTATATTGTTTTTTCTTTTACAGACAGTGGCAGTTTGTCTTTCTCCTAATCTCACTCTTCTTCTAATAGTTTCTCACTCATTTCCCCTGAGTTAACAAGCAGCTGTTTGTGGCTTTGAAATGTCTTTAGATCATGCTTTTAATATTCTGAGATAAAACTAATGAAGATGAGCAATTTCGATAACATGCAATTTATGTCTCCCTGGTCTTAAGATTTTGCAAAGCTATTGCAATTCTTCTGCTCACCTGAACAAAGCTGACCCTTTAGTGGAAAACAGGAATTAAACTTGAGCCTTGCAGAGATTTTATGACTGTTTTTCTTCCCCTCTGGACCAAGCAGCTGGTCAACAATACTTTTGGTCTTTCTTGTAACTCTCCCTTGCCTTTGACCCTTAATGCTTGCCCTTGTTTTTCAGAGATGTCCTGTGCAAGCCTTTGTTTTCTTTTACATTTGTCATTAGTAATACGACCAGTCTTGTTATGGACAGGTGGGGTACATCTGTTTCTTTCTTGTTTTGATTGGTTTTGTTCTCTGTTCTACTTTCTCCTTATTGTGGTTGAGGAAAAGCCCAGTTTACTATGTTGGTCTTTTTTATACTTAACCATCCCCGAGTTGCAGTGGACTAGTTTTCACTGCTGCTTGTTGCTGAGTTTTCTGTCTACTTTCCTAAATGCTCTTGCCTTAAACTTGCCTATCTCTGATCCAGGTTCCTGGTTCTGAATTTGACTTCAAAACAGAAAATCCAATATTCAGCTGGTTATCTATTATAGCCTTTACCCTATGACTACATAACTGTTTTCAGTGATTTTTCAAAACCATTCATATTCAGCATTGAACAAATGTAAGTTATAGACAAGCTGCTCTGTTTTTGCTGTGTTGCTTTCCTTTTTTATTTTAATTTTTATTTATTTGCATTTCTCTTAATTGAAGCCATACCTTTAACCTCTTGTACAGCATTTACATCTGGAACATTACATGTAGTATTTAAGTCATATAAAATGTACACGTAGCTGCCAAAGTTGTTGTACTGAATTATATGAGACATCACTCATATTTATTATTCTCAAGGGGTGTTGAGAAACAGAAATAAAGCCATTCCCGCAAAACATTGAAAAAGCTTTTATTTAGTGGTGTACCAATCAGTACCTTCTCTTTGAAGCTGGAAAATTGACTGGCTATAAATTCGCCCTCCAAACAGTAGGGCTGTCAGCTGCAAATAGAGTAAATATTAGCTATTTAGGTTAATTTAGTCATTATCACTTACATTGGATTGTAATTAGTAGTTACATGGGATGTCTAGTAAGAGTTATTGTGGTTTTTTTCAGACAAAACAAATGGACACTTTGTGGACATATTTGTTCGTAAATGGCAGAACACACCATTCACAAACGTGGA
This sequence comes from Acanthornis magna, assembly GCA_036785705.1. Lineage (NCBI taxonomy): Eukaryota > Metazoa > Chordata > Aves > Passeriformes > Acanthizidae > Acanthornis > Acanthornis magna. The sequence goes on along the minus strand of JAWUZG010000141.1, from coordinate 2,209,976 downwards.
GATTTCCCCCACTTCTGAAGAGTCTCTTAGTAATTAGTCTAAGTATCTTTTATGCCTACACTCTTTCATATGAGTTTTCCAAATTGATTCAGGGAACTAGTTTCCATAAAAAGAAATTTATATTATATAGCAACTATATTCAAACATGAGAAAGTCAAACACATTGTCAGTATCTTTTGCATAGAGCATGCTGTCAGTTTTGTTCAATCTTAGCTGCCTTATGTTTTTTTCCATGAGATACTGGGTGCAGTGGTATTCCTTCTGTGAATGGGGAGGTGCACAGGGGGAATAGATTGCTTTGTGCTCACAAAGAAAATAATTCATTGAGTAGCATAGACTTAGTATTTTTCACTTCACAGGGAAGAATTCCAGGTCCTGTGAGATGTCAGAAATTCTTAATAATTCATATAACCAGCTGTGCTTGTTTCATCTGTGAAAGGCAAAAAAACCCAATAGTGAAATGGTGCTAATATCTACATGTGATAGCAGCAAAACACTTTGGAAGAAAATCCAAAAACCTCTAAAGTCTGAGTAGTTGTAGCATTAGTTACATTAAAATGTTACCAGATGCTTCTGAATACTACATTTTTTGATACTTATAAAAGTGACAGTACTTTTGCTTTTACTTCTGATCTTTCTAAAAAAAAAATTAACCATTTATCTAGCTCAATATCTGCTCATTTCAAGATGTGAGAGTCTTTTTTACGTAGGCACCTCAATCCGTCAATGTAGATCTCATATTACAAGAGCCAACATCACACTTCTCGTGTGAGACACAATTGTACCATTGGTGTTTTACAAAAACTCCTGAATCCCTCTGCGATACCAGCTTTTACCCTCAGAAATAGCTGCTGACTGAGTGGTTCATAATATAAACTTCATTTTTACTTGTATTGTGTAGATCCAAACAGCTATCTAAATCTGTTTCTAGACTGTGACCTAAAATAGAGTAACCTTGCTGTTTATTTTCAGTTGCAGTTTCAGAAACTGGTATGGTGTCTTGTTAGATAACTTCCCTCATACTATATAGGTTTGTGTCCTCTTACTCAAGAAATTAACTTCTTTCGTTACGAATTCAAGTAGGTAAATAATGGCAGCTGTGATGAGCTGTGAAACTTTCCTTCTCTTCCCCGGTATCTGGTCTGTAGTGGCTGTTGCTATGATGGAGATGTCACACGTATAGAGTAAAAAGAAAGGTATAATGTACAGTGAAAAACATGCAGGCATGTTTGTAACAACATGTCAGGTTTTTCACATAGTTTTATAAAATATAGCATCAGGACAAGATGTACATTTTTAATACTTCAAGAGAATAGATAGTGAAGTGAAAGAGCTCATTCATTCAGATTATAAATAAAACTTGAGAGTAGTCCCCAAGTGTCTGTCCAGTCTGTTGACATGAAGAGCAGACAGATGCACAATCAAGATTACCTTATTAGATTTATCAGGACAATGCATTCTTAAATACATAGATATTTGTATTAAACAGTGTTTGAAATATACCTGTCGCCTGAAGATACAGAACTCTCTGATATTGCAATGGCCCACTCAATGAGGGTCTTATTTTGACTGTGACAAGACATAATTACTCTTAAAGTACAGAAAAGGACAAATGGAAACACTCGAGAAAGTACAGACAACAAATAGGTGAGGTAGTGAAAGTCAAGCACCTGCTCTCAGAATAGATTTCTTTCTTTGACCTGTTACACTGAACGTATTTTTAGTAAGATTGTTGGTGCCCTCACCTTATTCTTTCTTCACAATTCTTGAAATGCTGACTGAGGTCCTAAAAATGCATGGAGCAGAATAACCCCCCAGATGGCAAAAGATTAATTAGGAGTATGCTTAGAGCCTAAGGCCATTCCTGGTCATGCTGTCCAAGCTGTCCAAATTTACTTTCAAAAAATTTTTTTACTTAAGCTTAAAAGGGACAGACCACAAGAATAATATAGGACTCTTTGAGCCTCTGGATGTTACAGTGATACCAAGAAAACATTGTAGAAAATGCAGCTCTTTCCTTTCTTCTTTCTGATCAGTTTTATGGCACTCATGGAACATTTTCTACATTAAGCTTTGGAGAAGACTCAAAAATATTTTTATATTTTGATTTTTTTTTCTCCTTTCCTTTAAAACCCACTTTATTTGTTAGAAGTTCATATAAGTTTACTTATCTGCACTAAATTTGCAACAAAAGGAAAATCTTCCAGATTTTCTGTAATTGTGAAAATCATTGATTTGTTGTGAACCAATAATATTTACTTGTGGAAATTACACTTGAATTATACCTCAAGGCTGTATTTCAGTGGGGCCTTGACAGGCTGGAGAGTTGGGCAGAGAGAAACCTAAGAAAGTTGAACAAGGGCAAGTGTAGGGTCCTGCACTGGGCATGGCTAACCCCCAGTGCCAGCACAGGCTGGGGGCTGACCCCCTGTAGGACAGCTCTGCTGGGAAGGACCTGGAGGTGCTGGTGGGTGACAAGTTTACCATGAGCTCGCCATGTGTGCCCTGGGGGCCAGGAGAGACAGTGGGATCCTGGGATGCATGGGGAGGAGTGTGGCCAGCAGGTCAGGGAGGTGATCCTGCCCCACCATTTGGCCCTAGTGAGGCGCAGCTGGGGTATTGTGCTCATTTTTGGTCTCTGCAGTTGAAGAAAGACAAAGAGCTACTGGAGAGGGTCCAGTGGAGGCTACAGAGATGATGAGGGGCCTGAGGTATCTCTCTTATGGGGAGAGGTGGGAGCTGGGCCTGGTCAGTCTGGAGAAGACTGAGAGGATCTCATTAATGTAAATAAATATCTCCAAGGCAAGTGGCAGGAGGATGGTGCCAGACTCTTTGTGGTGACAGGACAAGGAGTAGTGGGCAGCAATTAAAACACAAGAAATACTACCTCAACATGAGGAAGAACTTCTTCCCATGGAGGGTGGCAGAGCACTGGAACAGCTGCTCAGGGAGGGCGTGGAGTGTCCCCCTCTGGAGACATCCCAAACCCACCTGGATGTGTTCTGTGTCCCCTGCTCCAGGTGACTCTGCCTTGGCAGGAGATTTGACAAAATGATCTCCAGAGGTCCCTTATAACCCTAACTATTCTGTGATTCTGTGAAATTATGGAGATTTGGGGGATTTAAATGACAAAATAAGATTCTTACTTTTAAGAGCGAAAAGCTTCACAGATAGGAGGGTAGTATAAAAATAGAAACTTGTAAGAAAAGAGAACAAAAAGATGTGGTTCTGCTCTGAAAAGCAATACTGTGAATAGCATTGTACAGACAGACAAAAGATCTTATTGTATTTTGTTAAGTCCTGGATTAAATCTCCTCTGATTTTTATAAAAGATTTTTATTTTTCCTACTCCTAATAGTGCTTGACCATTAATAATTATTCTTCAGTTTTAACTGAAGACCCAACTTACGAAGGCTGAAAAGAGCTTGAAAACAGAAGTCAGTGACGTTACTCTTACGATTAAAATTAAGCATGGGTTTAAAAGCTGTAGTAGGTCATGGTCACATAAAACAGTTCAGCAGAGGAAGTTCAGATAAAACAGTGTGAGCTCACTCTCCCTTCTGCTCACTCTTGCATTGCAGAGGAGATGTGCAGAAATCTGCCACACTTTCTCTGAGTCCGTAGAAGAAACAAAATTTCCGACGTCAGCCCCTGGATGTGTTGAGGAAAATGAAACTTTGCAGGATATGTGGCCATGGTTGTCTGCTGCTGTGCATTTGATTTTAGTGTTTAAGGCCTGTAATGATTGATAAAATGAACTGAATTAGGCCTGCCTTTCCCAACAGTATAATGTAGTACAGGTATTTGCATTTTACTGGGGGCAGAGATGCAGATCACGGTGCCACTGAAGGAGTTGCTAATGTTGTCATAGAATCAGGCAGGAAAGTTTGTAGATCCCAGGCCTTTGCTGTGGAAAAAGGTATTTTCATGTAACCTAGAGCACACTCTATTCCAGAAGTCAGTTATTTTTAATTTCCAAACAGCTTTGCATTGATATCTTTTAAATACATGTCATCTGGAGCTTTTCAGCATGACTTGTGATTCTGCTGACTCGAAATTTAACTGTTTGCTTCTATGCAGTATGTTTCTTTTCCTAAGGAAAAAGATAATTTCAATGATTTATGAACTCAAATGCAAGATCTTTAAATAGGCAGGAAAATTAAAAAGTCAGAGTATCTGCAGATGTGTTTTCTGTCAGTAACTGGCAAAAAGCTGCTTGGAGGAGGGGTGGAGGCTGAGTAGCAGTGGAGGTCCAGAAAATGTGTGATATGAAACACAGCAGAATTTGCATACCTGTCATTCAGAAACCTTATAATTCCACCAAATTTGGGTATGGAATCAAATTCAACAGCTCAGTTTGCCTACGTGTTTCTTATATTAAAAGGAGAGTGAGTAAGATGTTTTGGTAAGGCTTTCCTAACTCAAGTTAGGCAAAATCCTTTTTATTATTTTTAGAAGTGAGGCTCCTCTGCATGAAAGGAGATGTCAGCAAATTGTGTTTGAACCAAAGGGTGAAATTAGTCACTGTTATTTCTACAACATTGTTTATGTAGCAGTGTATATACATTTATGTATCATATCTGTAGCAGATGTGTTCTGGACGCCCCAGATGCTTTTCCCAAGGGCGGTGTTTGGAGCATAAGGAAATTTGAACATAAACTGGAGAAACAGAGATTGTGAATAATTACAATCTCTGTACAATCCAGGTCAGTAGCTGCTTGTCTGCAGCATCATTTTGTAAACCAGTTACATTACTACCAGAATAAATCAGAATTTTCATTAAAGTTTACATTCCTCACACAGTCTTTACAAATTTCACTCACATCAACAAGCAGACTTCCCCATCCAAAGTCAGAATTACATCATCACAACACCACAACACAGAGGCTACTTACCCCAGCTTGTCCTTTCACCACCATTACAACAGAATTGTAAAAACTACAATAATTTCCTGGTTGCAAACAACACTTACCCTGAACTTTTTTTTCTTTCAGTGCTCTGCAGTGTCATGGAATGACAACAGAAGATTTGAAACAGCATCAGGGCAGCCATATGTTATAACTAGCTTGTCTGACCTACCACCTAGGAAAAGTGAGGGCAGAGAAAATTGTTTTCTGTTTGACGCAGGCTTTTGGTTTAAGGTGACTTCACCGTGGCGCTGGCCATGGTGCTGAGCCCTGGGAGCCAGGGCAGGACCCTGGAGAGTTTGCTGGAGAAAAAGAAAAGTCACAGACGTCGCTAGAGGGGAAAGAAGAAAGGGACTGGTGTTTGCAGCAGAGAAACTGAGAAAATAAAGATTCCAGTGTGATTTATTTTCTATTTAAGGAAGGATGGCACTGTTGTGCTGAAGAGTTTAGGAAATTGTTAAAACTTTGTCATGCTGTTTAGGTAAATGGCTTTAATTGATTTTGAACTTTCTTTTGATCAGACTTATTCCAGAATTGTTGCTATAATCAGTTCAGCTATAGGCTGTGTGGCTAGTTGTGGAAAAAAGTTGGTTGGAATTGGACGTCATCAGAAGTAGGAGCAAAGGAGAAAGTGCAATGTCTGATCTTGTTCTTTCTTTTAAGTGAAAGAACAATTTTTCTACCGTTTGCTCAAATTAAATAGAGTTAAATGTCATACCTAAGCCATTTTCCCCCTGTCAACCTAGAAACATTTGAAATCCTATATGCTGACCTGCTCTGTTTGTAAATCACGGGCTGTTTTCTTTATTCCTTTTCATCATTAGTGACAATTATGCCAATGACAAGCAATCCTTTTTTCCTGCAACAGAAGAGAATTTATTTCTACTGGTGCCTTTGCCCTTCCACCCTGAGAAAACTGATTTTAATAGTTAAGTTTCTGTATGGGGTACTACATTTTCAGAAGTCTCATTGTGTTGCATCTGAACATGCTTGATGGAAAAGACAAGTTTGAACATTTTGGAAGAACCTCCTCTAGCAGTCTGTCTGCATTTGCCAAGCCTGCACCTAATTTCTGACATATTAGCAAGTTGGTAGTCAACATTATTTTTTTGATAGCCACCTTTGCAGCCAGTCATACTTGGTGGAAATCTTTATCCTTTAAAGCTACTTCAAGCTCCTGTTTTTTATGCTAGAAGATGTGCATAATTAAGGCATTCTGCTCATCTTACTTTACTTTTGGTAATGTAGCTATTAATAAATATCTCCTTTATGAAGTCAGAACGCAATTTGTTTCAACAAGCCACAATGAACTGCTCATTTTCTTTGGCTGAAGTTTTGACAAGCAGAAAAATCTTCATGGTGCTGTCAAAAGGAAAATCAGTTGCAGAAAGCTGATTGTTTTGTTAACCTTTCTATGCTAGTGGGTTTTAGTTTTTGATCTGTTTAGCACGGTCTCAAACCAGAAAGAGTCCTTAGGCCCTCTAATGTCACCTCGTAACAAATTCTGGAGTTTAAGTGTCGTGGAGGCCCACAGGTTTTGAGTGCTGTGTTGAAGGCAGACTTTGTTTTGTGACAGGGAAATTCTCATGTTCCCAAAATCCAGTTGATAATATTTGTTTCTGTAAGATGCTGACTGTCACCAGTTCAAGTCATTGCTGTGTAAACAGTTCACCAACTTCACCTGTGTTTGAAATGTGGGAATCACAGGTAATAAGACCAAATTTTTCCTCCTAGCTTTCCCTAAATGATGTGTTTGAGTCCTTGATGAGATTAAATAAATGCAGAGCGGAGCATGGAAAAGCAGCATAAGAAACTATTTAATTAAAAAGTAGCTTACTATTTTACATGTATACTTATCTATCTCAATATACTATTTTGATGAAAACTCAGTTTATTGAGTTTTTTCAATTATTTCTATTGGAAAGATTTCCAAAATACCACATTCTTCTTCACTGAGAAATCATTTTGCATTTGCACTTGCAACAGAACATACAAATGTACAAATTGAATAGTTTTGTTTTTTATAGAAGTAGTAGACAATATGTAACTACCTAGAAAAGATGTAGGTGCTTGTGGTATAAATAATGCTAGCTTTTCTAGCATACCTTGTGTGGGTGCTAAAGATAATTAATAATTTTAGTAACATTTCCAGGTATACCCATTATTCCTCTCCTGATCACATCAGGTCTGTATTCTACATAACTTTTAAACTCTTCTGAAGGGGGGGGGGTTAATTTTGTTTTGGAGTTTTTTTTGTTTGTTTCTTTATGTATGAATTTCTGTCTAGTTACACAATTTTATCTTGACATTTTTCTTTGAACTTTACAATGTAGTTTTGCCTTTCTCATTTCTGCTCAAAATGTTGTTTTAATGGTTAAAGCAGAAGATCAAATAGGTGGTCATGTTACCCTTCCTTTTTTTCCTTCTTTTGCTGGCTTGTTTTTACTTATAAGAATCTTTGTTGCTTAGTCACAGCTGGAAGTCTGTCAGCTTCTTCTTCTTCTGATTGTCTTGTGATGCCAGACCTCTTGTTTGGCATCTAATCAGTTGCCCTGGTGGTTTTCTTTCTGAAATGAAATGACAGAAATTTCAAATATGATGTCAAAGGGAGAACTGGATCAACCATCCCCGAAGTTCATGTAAAAATTGTAGCTTTTAGTGTGTGTGGGCCGAGAAATCTGAAAGGGGGGATACCAACAGAGAACCAGAGTTCCAGATTGGTTTCCTTCTTCCTTCTAACTTCACACACCATCTTGCATCTTAAATCCAAGGTCAGCTTGAGTGGGCTTGAGGCGAGGGACAAATTTTTCACATGTTCTTCTTGGTGTTGAGCGACCTGTAACAGGGTGTTCTCACACAAATGGTAGCTGTGTGAGAATGGCTTTGGAGCTCTTTGTCCACTGGAGTTCCCTATGTCTCCTCATTATTACTCAGAACTAACATTTTCAGGGCACTCCTGGAATAAAATCTGCTGTCTTTGGTGCTTACCTGATTTCAAATTTTGCTAATGTCCAAATGTTACGTTTCATCTGGCAGCAGAAAAGTCAATCACTGTTTCCAGATCAAATATACTGGGCAGTGCCAGATTAAAAGCACCTTCTCTTCAGAAATGTAGTTTTGTGCATTGAACTAAGTCTCATTTTGCCTTTTCCTATCAGTAAAAATGGGAAAATTATCCTGGAGGTGTGAAATCCTTCAAGTACCCATAGAATAAAGACTAAATGCTTCATGCTTTTGCATATGCAGAAGATGCAGAGAGAAAAATCGTGGAGTGTTGACAGAGAAATTTAATCTTCAAAGTTGTTTATGTCATTCTAAGATGGTTATTTACAGCATGTCAAAAGCTTTGTGATCTGAATATGTGCATTGTGAGCTAAGCAACTACTTTCATTGACGAGCTGGGGCAGCAGTCAGGAGGGGAAACGAACTTCATTGTTACCATTGTAATTTGCATTTGCTCCATTAATTCTGTGGGGAATATGTGTTTATGCCTATGTGGGACTAAATGTGTGACTCTGAAATTGAGGTAACTCCTGCTTTTTTTCAAGTATACTTCGTATCTGAAAGATCTTGTATTTGCTTCTTCCCTGAATGTTTATTTTATTCATTCACACTGACGACTTGCTGTGTCAGTTTCACTTAACACCCATCTCTGCATTCAAATAGTTTTCATTCTTTCCATTTTAGGATAGAAATCTTTTCTTCTAATCTCTCTTCTGAGCCTTATCAGCTGCGAGGTTGGTGTGACTACTGCTGATGCCAGCACTTTTGTATTTGCAAAAGCCTGAAAGAAAATCTAAGGCGTGTTACTGGTTTGTATTAAAAGCCAAAGTGCATCCGACTTGTTTATTTCCTCAGTGGTTTTAGTTGTCATTGTTCATTACTATCTCTGTGAATCCACAGCTATAATCGGTGAATCAGAAATTAAGCAATCAAATGCCAACTATTTTCCTTCTCAGACATTCTCACTGGATCGAATAGTGTAGAGAAAGTTAAGTTACACCACATCCTAGTGGTGGGAAGTGCCATACCCTTGCCATTCTTATTTTTGTGATTACCTGGCAACATTCTTTTAATAAAAATCACATTTAAATGAAAAATAAAATTGCTTTTTGAGATTTTTTTTTAAAACTATGATGATTTTGCACACTCCTGCCTTTTGCTGATTTTTTTTCATGGCAGTTTAGATCCTTGCAAAATATTACTGTTCAGAGCTTTTGAACCTGCAGAATACAATAATTAACCCCGTGGCTCCCTGTATTGTCTTGTGTTCTTCTGCATAGAACTATCAAGTTTGTCTATGGATGCATCTCTTATTTTTATAAATTGCAGTTATATGATCCAGTGCAGTGCGGGTTGATGGTAAACTTAACTATACAATGATTTAATAACATTTTTTCCTGACCAGGACCATGTTTTCTGTGCCTTGCGTGGTTCCTAAGCTGAATCTGTCTGCCAAAATATGTACTAATTTTCTGTACACTTTGTTGCATGTCATCACATGAGAAAATAACAGAAAAAAAGTGCATTTTCAGAGCTGAAACTTTAAAACCACATTGGTGATATGAACCTGTGGAATACTGATGTGTGAAGAACAGAAAAGCATCCAGTGTCTCAAAAAATCAGTTATTCTATTTTTTCTGTGTACTACCATGAGGGACTGATGTGCAATCTCCTGTTGTCCATGTTCTTGTCTTGCTGGCAATGCTTCCCTAATGCAGCCCAGGATGCCTGGTCCTCCGTTCTAACAACCCTCATCTCCAAAGCCTTGTTAGGCTTTGCATCTCCCCAGGAAGGACTGCTAATATTGTTTTGGGGTTGTTTGTTTTTATTACGTCTATTTCTCACTTGTATTTGAAACAGTTCCACTGCAGTTAAAGTAATCTACTGAACTCTTGACAGAATCCTCTGCCTAGTCCTGTGTAATAGCAGTTAGTTTTCTTGGACAAGACAAATTGTTCAAGGATGAGAGATTGTCACATCTGAGCAATTAAACCTTGTAGAAATATACTCTTCTAATGACTAAAAAATTTAATTTAAAATTTAAAGTTTAGATTGAGTGATAAATGACAAAATGGCCAACCAGCATTTTTAAAACGGTCCACACCTCTATGGCAGAAAAGTGAGATCAAATATTATTAATCGTTAGTTCTAGTGATTCATGGAACAAGTTTATAAATTGTTTGCGGAATTCATTATGGCAAGAAAATATGTTTGTTTTTGTGTGTTTTGTTTCAGGCGGTTGTGCTGCACATATTTGTAAATTCAAGGAGATGTTTTGCCCAAACAAAAGCCTGGTGTAACCACAGCTTTCCCTTAGTGGTGCACATGATGTGTTGCATACTGAAAAACTCATGGGAGATAAAGAAGGAATTTTATTGGATGACTGAAACTGAGATGAGAGACCATGTGGAGGAATGGAGAAACAACCCTACCAGTTAGCAAAACAATAACAAGTAGGCATCGAAGCTGGTTCTGTCTTTTATTGCTAGGGTTTCTTAATGGGAATATAGGAATTTTGCTTCATTGAATCTACTCTTCAATATTTGTTTCAAAATAGGATGTGACATGCCACTACAATTTCACAGTGCCTCATAAGAGTGAATTCGATGTTTTTCTCAGCCAATAGCATTTTATCACCCCCAAATCAAATTTTTTTCTCTTCGTTACACACTTCAGAGGAACTGAACAGAATTCTGTTGGATGTTCATGGTTTCCAGTTGTAGTATTGCCTGTGAAATGTAGCCAGAGAGTTTGGATGATGCTATATGCTTGTAGGACTATGTATCTGAACAGATTTATATTTTACATAAACATGAAGTCAGAATTTATATCTGAGCATGTCAGTATTGTGGTTTGTTTGCAAGCTCCGGTAGCATCCAAGATGACTGTACAGAGCTTAGGTATGTGTGAGAAATATATGCTGCAATTCCTTTTAGTGATGAGAGATTCACTGTGGTTTCAGGGTCAGCAAAGTGTCACTGTACTGTTCAAGTCTAACCAACTGTGTTGGATAGGTTGTGCAGTTTCACCAAGGCTTTTGTTTATTGCTTAATGCAATAACGTGCAGGAACTATGCAGTGTCTCCCAGAAAAGTATAAATGAAGTATTCTTCAATGAAAATGAAATGGAGCAGGGGAGAAGGACTTCTTTGAACTAGAACGAGAACTGTTACATCAAGATAGGTTTTAAACAAATAAGCTTCATGCTTGGATGGGAGTGTTGTGCCTTTGTGGGTGTAATTATTTCTGTGGCTTTTGCTTTACACTGCTGTGAACAGCACAAGTCCAAGGACATTAATGCTGCACAAAGCACTGTGTGACAGGAGAGACAGGCTCCCTGTCCCTGCACAGGCAGAGCCCACAGGAACACGGACCAAGCTGCCAGAGTGGGAATGGGTTTAGGCCATGAGCTCTGAAGACAGAAAGTCAGCTGAGATATGCCAAATGTGTCTCAGGGAAAGAAAAATGTCAACAACAAAACCAGCACCACCAAAAAAAGCCCAACCAACCAAAGGCAGTCGTAGCCTGTGTATTCCACTCCAGAAGTTCTGTGTTTCTGCTGGTCAGCAATAGCTCTGCTCCTTTGCTTTCCTGCTGTGTTGCTGCTCTTTCTGGCTTTGGTGCTCTCTAAGTGCCCCAGCACAGAGCAGGCAAGTTGGAATTGGAGGGTGGTTTGCTGCTGGGAGAGGTGGGAGGCAGCAGGCACAGCAAAGGCCACAGGCACTAAGGGGGGACGCACTGGGAAGGATTTTGTGGAGCACATGAGTGTTACAAGACAGGAAGAACAGAACAAACAGAACCAAATGCCTCTCATGGTAAAGCTGTGTGCTGTGTGTGTTTCACTTGGTGGGTTTTGTTTTTCCTTAGTTGCAGTGCTGCATTGTGAGCACTGCCTTGGCTGAGCTCCTCTGGCCTTGGGGCTGCTGCTGCCGCAAGGACCAGAGCTGACTCCCAGCCACTTTTGGCACCTCCTGTGGTGGTTCCTTTGGCCAAGGACACGGTTAACCTCCAGGGCAGAGCACCTCTGACATGATCTTCAGCAGCTTGGCTTCAGAGTTCCAGGAAAGTCTCTTGCAAAGCCTTCTTGCAACTCCGTCTTTAGAGGCGTTAATGTCAGCAGGGACTCTCATTTCTGGAGCTATGGAAGTTAACAAGTCGGAGCTTACAGTTCGCAGCTTTGACTGACTTCCCCACATTCCCTGCTGAAAGCGTTTGTGTAATTGGGAATTTAGCAGGGTCACATTTTCTCCAGATCTTTCTGTAACATCAAGATAGAAGTTTGGACTTCCGTAACTAAATGAAGCCCCCAGTCCTTTCTACATCAAATACAAGACCAATTTCCAAACCTGAAGATCAGTCTTTTCTGCATCAGCTGTCATCTGGAGCCATAAACTATATAAAAAAGAATTGCTCTGGGAAGGAACAAGTCTTGTATCTCAGTCCAGCACTCTGTCTTACAGCATTATATACCTTCTGTATCTCCTAACTCCCCCTTTTTTGTTTTTGCAGTCTTCATTATATAAGACTTTTCATGTCAGTCATTTTATGTTATAAAATAGTTGCAGCATTCCATACCATTTGTTACTGCTGGAAGCTTGATCAAGACCTGATTTTTCTGGTGATTGAATCTGCCTGATGAGGTGAGCTGAGCTTGGCTGAGCATCACATACCCATCAAGGTGCTTTATCACCCTGCCTGATCAATTAATTAAAACACAGTGAAAAGGTTTCAGTCAGGATAGGGAGATCACTTCCCATTTACCATTATAGGCAAATCAAGCTCATCTTCGGGAAATTGATTTTAATTAATGACAATTAATATCAGACTAGAAGGGTGTCGTGGGTTTGACCCTGGCTAAATGCCAGGCACCTACGACGTTTGCTCTCTATGCTCTCTCCTGCTGCAGCTATGCAGAGGAGAGGGAAAATTAACACAAAACACTGGACTTATGAGTTGAGATAAGACCACTGATAAGGGGACGCACGAGATTCAGGGCAAAAGCAGGTGGGAAGACTTAAAGTTGCAAAAAAAAGTGATTTATTAATCTAACAGAGTCGGAGGATAAATCAGAGGTAAAAATAAGCTCTCAAGACACCATTTCTTCACTGACCCCCCCTTCCCTCTTAAGGCACCGCTTCCCAGCTCACCCCCTCCCACCTTTCCAACTAACCAACAACTCCCAGGCAGGGGCAGGGTGTGGGGTTTTTTTTTCCCTTAAGTCAATCCATCACAATTCTTCTACTACAGACACTGTTTCTCTATTCGCCCCCTCCTTCCATTCTAAAAAGAAGTGCGTGCTCACATTGTTTTGATTTCTTCTTAAATATGTTTTCACAGAGGCGTAACTAACATCTCTAATTGGCCCAGGTTTGGCCAGCAGCATGTCCATCATCTTCAGAGCCATCAGAGATTGGCTCTGCTGGACATGGTGGAGAAATTTCCAGAATCTTTACTCAGGACATGCAGGAGCCATCTTTGTACCCCACCCTATCCACTGGCAAAAACTGGGCCAGGGAAAACTACCACAAAGGGGGAGAAACGAGAACAAATCTAAAACCACTTACCCCCGACCTTACAAGGCTCAACTCAAAAGGCTTGCAGTCAATTCATAGCACTTTGTCCCTGCTGCTTCTTCTTTCTGATGCTCTTCCCCTGCTCTGACATGGGGTCCATCCCACAGGAGTCTGTCCTTCCCAGCCTTCTCCAATGTGGGTTATTCCCTTGGACTGCAGCTCTGCACTAACTGCTCCAGTGTTAGTGCCTTTCCATGGGGTGCAGTCTCTCAGGAACAGGATGTTTAAAATAGATTCTGGGCAGGTGTTTCCTCCTGTGAGACAAAATTAAGAGAAAATATATAGAAAGTGTTCAGCAAAACAAAGCCAACCAAACAAGAACATGACTATGTCTCAGTTGCTTCTGTTTTGTTGCTGAAAAACACAAGTTGCTTGGAGAAATGTTTTGAATTTCAAAAATACAAAGATATAGGCACCGAGGTCTGTTTAGCATACCCATAAAAATCTTGAAACTTTATGTTTGAAATATGTGTTGATAAACTCCTTTTGATGATATACATACAATTAAATCGTTATGTAAATAATTTGAATCAAACTTTGAGGTGCTGAGAGTAAATGGTCATTATGTGAACAGTGCAAAAAATTGGTAAAAAAAGTGCTGTTACTGGAATGACAGAGCCTAACATAATTGAAGGTGTGCTGTGTTTCCAGTGAGTGAAAGTTACTGCGAGGCACAGACCTTAGGCAACAATAGAAGTCTATTTCTTCTTTGTTAGATAACACTATTTAACGGGAGAGAGCCTGAAAATAAATGACTGCTTCCTACCAACGCTGAGAAATTTAATTTTCTTTGTTATTGACCTAGAAAAAAGCTTTGAGAATTGCAGCATATATAAAAACAAAATAAGTATTTGGCCTTTGCCTGAAAACACAGCAGAATTCAGGCACCACCTGATGAGCTGCTGCACAGTTAGAATATTGTCCCAGTCACAAGAAATGCAAGCAATCTAAGTAAGGATTCAGTCTACTATTTTATGAATTTATGATGTTTGAAACAAAGTTAATGTTTCATATAAATCACTGAATTAAAGAATTAACTCACCCTTTGTTTCTTGACTGCTTGATGACATGAACAAGAAATTGTCATTCTGAATACAGTTCAGTGAATGATGAGAGCACCTCAGATATGTTTTTTAAAAAAAAAGAAAACTGTTAGGTATTGTCCTGGAATGTATAAGCTGCATAGGAAGGGCGTTCATTTTTGTTATCCTTTAACACGATTAAAATAAAATTATTTATTTTGGAGTCTCAGAGTCCTTGTGACTGAAGAATGATCAGAAACATATGCTTGGATTTAATGTAGAAATGCAGAGCCAAGTGCTGGATTCTCATTTTTCTCCTCTCAGTCTGCACAGTGGACAGAAAAATGGAAAATATATGCCACATCTCATAAACTCATTAATTTATTTCTTACCATTTCAGATACATTTTCCAATTGTTTTGCAATTTCTTCACTGAAGCAGAGATGTGGTGTGAGGTTGGGGAGTTCATCCATCCAAATTTTTGTGGTGTTCTGCCAACACACACAAGTTATGTTCCTGCTGGAATTTTCACCTAAACCCCATATCTGTCTGCGTGAGACATGCACAGAATTTAGAATGTGGCAGATAAAAGGTTGCAGAGTCTAATCAGTCACCTAATTAGTGGTGAGCAACATTAATCTAAAATGTTCTTTCTGATGATCTGGTTCGCTTCTGCTCTCAAATATAAGAGTGTGGTTATAAAATAAACTTTCTGAAATGGTAGCTGCTGTAATTCACTCTGACAGCTAACCTCTTCAGTCCTGATGATTTACTGTGGGCAGAAACGTGCATTGCTATGGTTATCTGGAGGAATTTGGTAAGAAGCAAAAATGTACCCTGTATCAAATTCTTTTCTGCAGCCTTTTTCACACATCAATTTAATAATAAAAGCCTGTTAAAAGAATATTTATACCTAAGAAAGAGAGGTTTGGAAAAGAGAAGGTTGCTAAAAATACAGCGCTTTTCCTCCTCAAGTGGTATGTAGATAGAGCTGAGGAGTTGATTTAAGTCTATGAATTCAGTTACAGAAAATAATTAAGTGGCTGGCAAAAGCAGAGTATAAAACCCCAAGTAATAGTGGTAGCATGTATTAGTTGATTCATATATACCTGGTGAAATGATGTGTGAACTGAAAGCATTTTAAAATATTCTGGTATTTTTGTCCATGTCTAGCTTGGGGAGAAGCATATGTTGCTCAAGTAGAAAGAGTTTTGTCTTGAAACACTTGTGGGGTAACCGGAGTAAAAAAAAGGAAAGTAGATTATTTGTCAGAAAGAAAGTTGGGTCATACCCCTTTCCCAGAAAGGTGTTGTTCTTGGAAACATAAGGGTAGGGGAAAACAATACAAATATATGTAATTTTTCTATAAAGACCATGCTTGTCATCACACTGCATCAATGAAGCAACTGGAAAGAGAAAATACCAATGTTTTGTCTCTTTTTTTTTTTTTTTTAAAGTATTTTTTTAAAGTATTTTTTATGTTGCTTTTCTGGAATGTCTGTGACTTTTCCTTCCTTTTTTAAAAGTACACTTTTTTCATGCCAGTGCTAGGTGCAGATGCTGGCTTTTTGGAAATCAGCTATGACACTCTTGCTGTAGCCACTGGTCCCTTACACAGTGAGCTTCTTGAAATGACAGGCCTTAAAAAAAGCAAGTACATTTACTAGAAGGTTACAATTTTGAATAACCCACGGAGTATAAGGGGTGAACAAACTGGCACGGGTAGCTCTTTTCAAGTCCAGTGGTAGAAGAAGGTACAGGGCACTTTTCTTGTCACTGAACTTTGGCTAAGCTATTCTTAGCACTGTTCAAGAATTGTTTGTTGGTTTGTTTTTCTGTTAAGTAATAAGACTTGAAGAGTATATGACTTTTTTTCCAGGTGTTGCCTGTATAGCCCGTGTCATGTGCACCTAGGATTTGCCTAGGGCATTAGATCCTCCTGTCTTTTCATCGTGCCATGAGTGATTGATGCTGCTGTAAGATGTATTCTTTGATTACCATGGCAGAAAAACTGTAGCTGATCAATAACAGCAATAGGAGAAGCAGTTGCATATTTATTTAAATGACATGATGCAAGAGCACTTAAAACTACACATTACATGATACACTTAAATAACCTCACATTTGCAGAATGGCAATAGGCAGGTAAAGACTCTGCAAGAATGCAAAACGCTCCTACTAAATCTATTGTAATAGTAAAAGATCAAGTAAAAATGGTTTCTTTTTTCCTTACATTTTTGCACAGCAACACAAGGGAATTTCTGTGCTTTTATAAGAGAGGATGGGTTTGAGGGGGAAGATTATAGGCAGCCTATTAAAGGTGGATTTATATGGTTACTTTATGCATTCTTCTTTGAAAGCTGTGGGTTTTTTTCAGCTTACAGAATGAGTTTACTTTTATATAAGAGCAGACATTCTTTAAGGATGGTAATTTTTCAGGTTTGAAATTTGAACATTACAAATTAATCTCAGTAACATCTGTCAGTTGTACAAGGTGTGCAAAAATGGCACAGGCCTGTTTAGAACATGTTTCAGTGAAGGCATGAGTTATGTTCATGTGCTTGATTCTGCAGCTTGATGCAGGTTGCCACAGTTGACATATTTTGTGTGGATTTTCCCCCCTCAATTCCTCAATGTGTAACATTTGAATTGGCATTAGGTGTAGCAAATCTACAGCACTGTTTTTCATACCAATTTTGATGCTGCATTGAGCCTTAAAAAATTGTCATCACATTTAGTTATGTTCTGCAAGTGTTGCATCTTCTCTAAGATACTCATGATTAAATTAAATATAAAAAAGAAAAATTAAACATCTAAGATATCACATATTCTTCACTCCGTCTTATGCTTTTCTGTACTATTACTCATTATCTAAGCTTGAAAAGCAATATAGTTGTGCTCCCCAAGCTTGCAGTTTCTCTCTTGTTCTCTGCTGTGGTTTTTTTTGCCATTGCATGCGCTGTGTCCCCAAGCTCTGAAACCATGAGCCTACGTGCTTATTTTCTATTTGCTGCTGCTTCTATTCTGAATTCCTTTTTCTCACTTCCTCTCTTACTATGCAGCTCTTCGCTCGGTGTGTCTCCTGACCCACTCTGCACACTCCCACCACCTCCTCCTCTCACCACCTCATCTTCGTATGCCTGTCTTCTCACTTGAGCATCCGTCCCTCCTCAGCCTCCCTCAGTGTCTCACCATCTCTGCCTATTTCGTCTCCAGATATCTAGATAAATATAGACGCATGTATACATGTCCTTCTCCAATTCTTCCTCTGAGATGGCTTCTCTTTCTTTTTTCCCCCAAAGGTTTGTGTTCCCTGTGCTCTTTCTTCTTCTTTAAGTGGTGGTGTGCCATGGGGAGTTCTGTGCATGCCCCACGCCAGGCGTGGCTCTTTCTCAGAGTGGGTTCATCACATGTGTTGGCCTGCTCTGGTTTGGGTGGGATGTGGGGAGGCAGAGGATAGAGAGATCCATGAAGCTTTTGGTTTTGACTGTGTCAAGAGAGTATCAAATGCTGTTTGCTGACCAAGTCTTGGAAGGGCTCCAGGTCTTGAGAGATGGTTTTGCTGCTCTTGAGTCTTGAGAAGAGGTTGCCATGACCTTCATTCAAAAACTCATTGCTTCATGGGCTGCTGTACTTAGAGAGGGTGGGAACAATTTCCCCTGCCAAAGACAGCTACTTTTATAGGTACTATATACAGCTTCCTTGGTGATCAGAGTGAAAGCCCTTGCAGGTCATGTTATACCTGACTGTTCAAAATGTCCGTGTTCCAGAACTGCCAATTTCTCTCTGTTATCTGCAAAGAGAGTTCAGATAATTATCACGGAGGTACACACTGACATTTGGTTTAGGAGCATTTTGCTCACTGTTTCTCTACAGATGGAAAGAATAAAATTGTGTTGAGTCAAGCAAGTAAATTGATGGTTCAGAAAAGGTATTCAGCACTCCCTATAGCATCACAAACCGTCAGACGAATGGGGAAGTAAAGCCAGAGTAGAGCAGGGCTGTTCCAATGAGACATCTGATGAGTCTGCTTACTAGGAAGAGTTACTCAGAGTCCTGTGTTCTAACAAAAGCTGATATAAATACTGTGCAGAGTTAAAATTAGCCAGAGGAGTTTAATACTTGATGTCTCAGGTCCTGGTCTTAACTTTGCAATATCATATCTTTCTAAATTCCCTTGAACTGACATTGGGTTTTTTTTGCACTTCTTCTTTCCTCTCCAAAAAAGAAATAATTCCTTGGTTACACCTGAGAATGCCCAAGGGAACAAAATTTATCTGAAAAGAGCCAAGCTTGGTTTGAGGCTATTCTGTTGATGCTTGTGGTGGTTTTAACTGTTCTGTCAGAATACATTGTGCTGGTTACTGACATCTTATGTGCTTTGGCCAAATTCTTCCTGATTTTATAACCTCTTCAATCACTTTTATTTAACAATAAGATGAGGTATTGGTTCATTCTAAGATTAATATATGCTAGAGAAGTAAAGGGTTTAAAAAATCAGAATAATAACCAATTTTGAAAGCGTTGCCATTTGCTAAACGTGTTCAAGTGCTCAGTGAAATTGTCTTTACAAGGAAATCTTAGGCATTTTCGCCATGTGATCATGTAGTATCTGAAGACAGAATTAAAAGATGTCTGCTTTTTCCACAATTTCAGTATATTTAATAACATCCTTTCATGCAAAGTTTGCCCTTTTAGAGTGTTGTGGCTAAAATAATACTATACCTTTTACAACTGCTATATGGAGTATGGTGTTCACTTTATTATATGAAAATTACTTGAAATAAATACAAGGTAATTTTTTCCTTTTTTTTTAAACTCATGCATGAATTTACAAAATGGAACCAGAGCAGCAATTTTCATTATAGTGTTGTGTAACCCTGCTACAGTGTTTGAGTAAATGGGAATAATTTCACATTACAGCTGTGTACTGCCCATTTCTAGTACTGTATAGTACAAAAATTAGCCTTGCATGTTCATTATCAATAGGCCTTACAAAATCTAGTTTTTGAGGATAAATTGAAAATAAGCCCAACACCAAAAACAAATGTTCAAAAGCAACCCCAAAATAGAAAGTACTTGGAGCAGACCATGCTTCTCACACGAACTCTCCCCTCTCTTCAGGCAATGCCTCTTAGGGCAGAACTCCTGTCTCAGTCTAATGGGATGCATCTTTCTGATCAGCGACTAAGGAAATTACAAAGCCAGGCTTCCCTTTTTTTTTTTTTTTTTTTTTAAGTAATGTCCTCATTTCTTTTACTTTAGTAGAGGCAAGGGGCTTCCATTTATCACAGTCAGTGTTTTTTATTATTGCACAAACTACAGTGCTATAAACTAGGCAGCAAAATAATTATCCATGAATCTCTTTTTATGGGCAATTACTGTTAACTCTTTGTAAATTAAATCCACTCTGATGGACAAACTATGAAGCTCTGACTCTCCACCATTGCAGCTGACAGGAGTAGATTAGAAGCTCTGGAAAATAATTTCACATCTTTAAATTCTAGTCAGGGTGATTATTTGCAAAAACGGTGAGAAAACAAGCTACTTCTTCATTTTGTTAGCAATACTGGCACTAGACCTTCCTGATAACTAGAAAATATGTTGAATGGAGTGCTCCTCCATTAGGAACAAAATGTGGTGTGCTTACAAAATTTCGTAGGCCCTTTGGTGGGAGAAGGGGAATGAAAACGGAACCAGGGTGGTTAGCTGTGTGCAATACTAAATGGGAAGTTTGCTGACTTTTCCTAAATACTTCCAAAACTCTGTTGAGCAGTAGGTTTGCAACAGTTGTTAGTTTCAGGAGGAAGCTAAGCCCATTTGTTGAGACATTTGAAATAAGAGTCTTTTCCAACCATAGTTGCTTTACAAAATAAATCAGGAAAAAAAATTAGAATGATGAAGTCTTCTCTGTTGTCTCTCACTAAATCTGTGCAATTTTACAGAAATCAACAAGTGACCCTGAAAGTCTCATAACTGGGAATTACTTTTGCTGCCTGCATCATTGTACTATGGTTGCAGTGAATGAGTACATTTAAGTAACACATGCATTAAGCCATGGTGCACCAAACCAGGATAACTTCTGTAATTACTTTTAGCAGCAACTGCATATAAAATATATATGGTGAAATCACAGTCTGAAGTACAAGATGGGACCTCATTAAGCTCCTGAACAGCTTTACCAGTTTTATCAATGACTGATTATTCTTACTATTTTCCTTTATGGTGGTACAGCAAATATATCTTTGTTCAGATTTGAATGGTTGGGATTTCCTCTGTATAGATTTTAATTTTTCCCGAAGTCACAGAGATACTCTGTTCATCAGAGGACACTTCAGCCACGTCCTCTGTTCCTGAGGGTGGCCTAGGTTTGGCAGTTTATTCCTCCTTTGAATTTCAAATACTGGGCAAATACAAGTGAAAGGTGGTGGTGTGACATGGTTGATAATTCTGTTTTGCCTTCGAGAGAAATAATACAACTGATTATAAACTTAATTCAGAGCATTCTTCTATGCATAATGCGTTTTTTTTATTTTTTTACAGTACTTTAATACTGTGGCATAAAAAAATGACTAGAGGTTGAGGAATAATCCATGAAGTGTTGCAATGGAAGGTGCTATCTTCTGTGAAAAGAGACATTCTCCATTAGAAGTTCATGTATGCTTACTAGGAGACAGTAGGCTGCAGTGAATGCCAGGATCCAGAAAATCAAGCGCATTTCTAGAAATTATGGTGATGGAAAAACACTATCACTAAACAAAGCAAAGGAAAGTTTTCTTTAGATTACTGTCGGAGCGGGGAGGCATGAAGTTCAGTGTTTGAAAGTGGAAATGAAACAAGGAAAAAAATGCACTTAGATCAGGAATGTTGCACAGTTCTCTCACCCTCTTGTGGCCCATAATAGCATTTTTGTTCCTGTGTTGTCTGGTAACAGCAATGCAACATGCATTGGTCTTGGTTAAATGCAGGATTCAAAAATCTCTGGCTAAAAAATCATGAACCTAGATTTTAAAGTACTACCTTCAGTCCATGTGTGCTGGTGAGATGTTTTACATTCCGTGCTGCAGTTAAGAACGGAATGTAAAAGAAAATTCAGCTCCTGGCAGTGTTTGGAGCTCCTGGTTTTGTTCTCTGCTCTTGACTGTGCTGCTGTGCAGTGGAGGGGACCCGTCTGCATTCATGGGCAGTGAACCACTGGGTGGGAGCTCTGTGGGTCAGCAGTGGGTTCCCAAGCAAGGAAAATATGGTGTCAGTTCAGCAAAGGAGTAATGTCTGACTTGGTGCAAATAACAGAGTTCATCTTCCCCTTTGGTGGCTGGCAAGAGGGATATTTGTAAATGTACATCAGTTTTCCTGCTGATAAACACACTAGAAATATCCTAACTCCATCTGTCCTGTTTCCTTCCTTTATTTTGAGAGGAGAGGGAGGATTTGCAGTAAATAATAAGAATGTTGTTTGGAATCATGACATACGGAAGTATTTGCCGAGTGTAACTTCATAATATTTGCCCTGTTCTCGTACCTCTTGAGAGCCATCCTGTGACCACACCTAGGGGCTGTTTCACGGCCCAGATGAATCAACCATAGCAATGTGGGTCTTTTGAGTCAGGGTGACCTTTTTAAGAAATTTTTCCCCCTCTCTCTCTCTCTACGGAGTTCACCATATGGCCAGGCTATCTCAGCATCTCTGCAGCAACAGCAGCAGCTTCTGATTTCTCTGCCTGTGGCCAGGCCCACTCTGCTGAAAGATTAGCAGATGGACTATGTCAGAAGTTAGGAATTCTCACTGGAGATGCAGCACATGTATATTTAAATACCTAGGGTTTACCTTTCAAGTAGGCCAATATGCCACTTAAGAACTCTGTCTTAATTTGACTTCCCCAAAGAACAAAAAAGAAAGACTAATGCCATAGTTGGAAGTCAGTTTCTCACATAATAATGTCCGTGATACAAAATGGCACAAACCCTCTATTTTAAAATGAAGGACAGTTTTTTGCCCTGGGGCAATAAATCAGGAAATGTACTTAGTTTTCTGGTATTGTAGAACACTGCAAAATGACTTCCACACTAAACTTCAGTCTTAGTGAAGATATTTGTAAGGTCTATCATCTTTGCCCTTTGGTAAAAGCTAACAGCTATCTGAAATAAATATCTAATTTCTTTTTAATTTCCCTCTTCAGTTCTTTTGTTATTTGGGTGGGTGGGGGGGTGTTGTTTTCTTTCTGTGTGTGGGGGGCCTTTTTCCAGGGCCATAGTAGTCCTATTTTAGAAGAATGATGCTGTCAAAGGAAGGTGTATTTTGCTTTTTACTTTTGCAGCAATGAAGGCAGAAGTTTAAGACTCTTAATTACTCCTCTTCACAGACATTACGCTTCAGCACCCTGCAATTAGGACCCAATCCTACTCCTTTGCTGTTAGCAAATTTGTCCTGGGGATAAATTTTGCATTTATGCAGCTACAGAAAGGCTTACGAAAGACAAGGGACCTAAAATGTGCTCTAATTAGCTAAATGCAGCTGTAAGGGTGAATCCAGGGATGTTGCAGTAAGTGTATGATAGCAGCATGTTATTCAGGTAACAGGTTTTTTCCTGGGGGGACTGACAGTGGCTTTGAAGAGTCCTCCTCAGAAATAAGAATATGGAGAAACGAAGCAATTAATTTTAAATATATGACCTGAAGCTTCTAAGTGGCTTGCAATAGCTTATAATTAGCTCCATGTGAGAACAAGAGTATATAGCAGGTGGAAACATCTTGGTAGCACCTGCTTTGGACTGAATTTATTGCTTATATATCAGGATGATAAATAGATACAGCTACACAGGTGTTACACAGTTTTTCTATACCCTGGAACGGCAACTCTGGTTCTTTAAGCTGCTCTGAGTGTGCTTTGTTCCTTAGCTGACACTTTTTTGTTGTGCAGTCATTGTCCACAAATACAACTGCATGACATCACCATGTCCCACTTCTGACCTAAACTATTTTTTAGACCTAGATTAGATGTTCACAGTTGAAAGCCACTCTTCACTCTTCATGTCCTGCCTCAACTTTCTTCTGTCTTTGAAAGGAGATACAGAGGGTTTCTATGTCTCAAGCACGAGCAGCAGAGTGGATTTGAGGATGTCAGCTCTAAAGTGTGCTAAACTTATCCTTCACTGGGAAAATGGTTTGCAATAGTAGTGCTTGTATTGAAAACTTCCCTGTAAGTGCTAGAAAACCATCTTAGCAGTCCTTCTGATTGTTCTGTTAATTGTTTTTATTTGCACAACATCATTCGCTAGAGAAAAAATATAAATCTAGGGGTTTTGTCAGTGTTACTGTTTTCAGTGTGGTAAGCTGTTAGACATACTCGCTCTTAATCAGTTTTCTTCTTACAGTAGGTGTTTAGCAGGAGAAGAAAGATGAGAGCAGTGGCTTTAAACCCTCATTAGCACCAAAGCATGCATGTTGTGCATGTTCCTGTGATTAAAATCAACAGCATGACTTTGTGTGCATTCCCTCAAACCTTATTGAGATTGTGTTCATTGCTCCTGCTTCCTACAGCTAAAAATTTTTTGTGCCAGAATTAGTTTGTAGAAATAATGTGATATCCATCAGTCTGAACCACATTTTTTATATAACCAGGGAATATGTAGACCAGTGTACTCTAAGGCTCTAATATTTCAAAAATGAGGTATTTTAGTTTATGTTCTGCCTATTTGATTTACCAATTGACCCTAAACAGGGCTGTGAGAGTTGCTGAAATAGTGCACAATCTTCTCAAAATGCAGAAGCGCTTAGGGAAGAGCAATACAGATCACGGGTAATAAGTTACAGAACTGATGACAGCTCCATCAGTTGAACGGAAAAAGCAGAAAAGTGCAGGAGGAGAGGGACAGAGAGTGGGACAGAGCTTCCAGTGTCCCTGAAGCTACAGTCTGCATTGTGCACAAACTTTTTGGATCCTTGGAGATGTAATCCAAAGTACTGTCTCTAAAGGGCGAGGGCTGTTTTGCCATAATCATTAATATCTTGCCAGCCATAACTACTTGGCTTTATTGTCAAGACAGGACACAGACCTCCAGAGATGCTCTGACCCCTGTCTTGCAACAGTTTCTCAAATTTGTGAGTGTATTCAGTGTTTAACACTGAATTCACAAATTGCCATTGCAAACAGATTTGTTATTAAGTCCGTGGGGGGAAAAAATTTTATTTTCGAAGGTTCGGATGGAGGAATAAGGAAAATAGTTCTTCTGAATGAAAAAGTGGATAAACTTCTCAGCAATATAGTGAACCTCAAAAATATTTTTTTTTCAGGATGTATCAAATAATTGAAAATTATGTTGTATTTTGCCTCCCTTTTTGAAACCAAAGCTTTAGAGAGCCTGACGTTACTAAAATTCTTTATGGAGTTGGTATAGGTTAGAAATTTAGGCTATATATTTTTCCAGATAGAAATATTTTTAAATAGTTACTTGGACAGCATGTGAAAATATTGTTAAAGCATAACTAAGCGTCTTAGAGGGATGGTGTATTGATCACCATGAGTCTTGTGCATCCTCTGTTAAATCTCCAAAAAAGTTTTTTTTTTTATTTTGGATAAATTTTGCCAGATCACACTCAAGCCCAGAAGCAGAGTTTTGACACCTGTAGAGCCAAGTTTGCAGAGCTGGACTTCACATGAGCTCTCATTAAGGGTGTTTCCTCTCCAAGCATCCAGAAAGGAAATCGTGGCAGAAGTACATGATGCTTTTCACAGCTTGGTTCTTATTCAGAGGAGAATGTTCTGCATGTGAATGTGACCCCAAAGGGATGTGCAGGGACACAGAGTGGTTTGCAGGGACATAGAGTTATGTGCACAGACAAAAGGTGATGTGCAGGCGCACAAAGGGGTGTTCAGGGACACAGAAGATCCTGCCTATCTGACAATCTCATGAAGATCTTTGGAGTTTTCTTTTCCTACAGGAGCATGAACCAGTGCAGGGGCATAATTAATGCATGTTTTGTTTCAGGGCGCTCTCTGAAGGTGCACGGGGAGCCTTTTTAAAAATACTCTTAAAAAATGTGGGTCTTTAAATGCTATACAGACTGTGTTGAAAATACAGCCTCACTACAATTCTGTTTTGCATTCCAGTGGGGTTTGGAATTGACAGCCTTCAGGTACGTCACTGGAGTATGCTGTGCTTGAAGTTTCAGAATGATGGGGGGAACATGTAAGAAATAATTTATTTCTAAGCCCCTAATACACCATTGTGCTGAGTTCTTTATGTACAGGAGTACAGACTGACACAGATTAGATGAGATTCTTTATCCTGGATTACAGAGCAGCTCTGACAGCTAAAAAGCCTCAGTCCTTTAAATGGAAACTGCAGCCTTTCTCTAGCATCACCAATTAAACACTGGTTTGATCAGTGGCTGGTATAGAGAACTTAAAGGAAAGATAAAAGATGTTCATGGACTAGAAGTTCTGGAATCTTCTCCTCGAAAACAATAATTTCATAACTAATAAAAAGAGTTCCCTCATTTCAAGCAGTGACTAGTGGTGACACTTTCATGAAAATATAGTTCAGCCTACATGCACTTGCTTGCAGATATGTGTGATTAATTACCAGGATGGTCTGTGATCATGGTTATTGAGAATGGCTTCTGTGACATTCTTAACATCCTGTTGAAGTTTCTGTAGGTTTAGCTGCACTAGGAGCTGTCAACTGATAGAATGATAAAAATTGTAATTTCAGAAAAAGCAGAAAAGGCAACGTGGAACAGAATACACAGCAGTAGCTCTGAGAAAGGAGGAAGCAGAAGATGCATTTTTTGATTAAATTTACCAAAGAACAACTTTTAAAAATGTGCTGATGGAAAAGGAAAAAGAAGGAAAAGTTAAGTTCTTTAATTAATAGGGAATACTAGCAAAGAAAACATTGTGTGGAGAAATCTGGGGCCTTTGTAAAAGGTTAATAGAATACTAAAGGCCCAATTAGAGCAGGTGTGAGAATATTTGAGTCAGAGTGCTGATGTCAGTGGTGACTTGGTGATGTTCATCACAGAGTGCTAAAGAAGGAAACCCCTAGGAGGAATATCATAGTTTTCACCTGCTATCCTTCAGAAGTGACTATGGGCAAGTGAGTATGAACTTTGTGGATTATTGGATTGAGACACAGGAAGACTGTCCTAGAACAAATGGGTTTTTAATGTAGGTTATTGCTCCAGGTGACAGCTGATGCAGAAAAGACTGATCTTCAGGTTTGGAAATTGGTCTTGTATTTGATGTAGAAAGGACTGGGGGCTTCATTTAGTTACGGAAGTCCAAACTTCTATCTTGATGTTACAGAAAGATCTGGAGAAAATGTGACCCTGCTAAATTCCCAATTACACAAACGCTTTCAGCAGGGAATGTGGGGAAGTCAGTCAAAGCTGCGAACTGTAAGCTCCGACTTGTTAACTTCCATAGCTCCAGAAATGAGAGTCCCTGCTGACATTAACGCCTCTAAAGACGGAGTTGCAAGAAGGCTTTGCAAGAGACTTTCCTGGAACTCTGAAGCCAAGCTGCTGAAGATCATGTCAGAGGTGCTCTGCCCTGGAGGTTAACCGTGTCCTTGGCCAAAGGAACCACCACAGGAGGTGCCAAAAGTGGCTGGGAGTCAGCTCTGGTCCTTGCGGCAGCAGCAGCCCCAAGGCCAGAGGAGCTCAGCCAAGGCAGTGCTCACAATGCAGCACTGCAACTAAGGAAAAACAAAACCCACCAAGTGAAACACACACAGCACACAGCTTTACCATGAGAGGCATTTGGTTCTGTTCGTTCTGTTCTTCCTGTCTTGTAACACTCATGTGCTCCACAAAATCCTTCCCAGTGCGTCCCCCCTTAGTGCCTGTGGCCTTTGCTGTGCCTGCTGCCTCCCACCTCTCCCAGCAGCAAACCACCCTCCAATTCCAACTTGCCTGCTCTGTGCTGGGGCACTTAGAGAGCACCAAAGCCAGAAAGAGCAGCAACACAGCAGGAAAGCAAAGGAGCAGAGCTATTGCTGACCAGCAGAAACACAGAACTTCTGGAGTGGAATACACAGGCTACGACTGCCTTTGGTTGGTTGGGCTTTTTTTGGTGGTGCTGGTTTTGTTGTTGACATTTTTCTTTCCCTGAGACACATTTGGCATATCTCAGCTGACTTTCTGTCTTCAGAGCTCATGGCCTAAACCCATTCCCACTCTGGCAGCTTGGTCCGTGTTCCTGTGGGCTCTGCCTGTGCAGGGACAGGGAGCCTGTCTCTCCTGTCACACAGTGCTTTGTGCAGCATTAATGTCCTTGGACTTGTGCTGTTCACAGCAGTGTAAAGCAAAAGCCACAGAAATAATTACACCCACAAAGGCACAACACTCCCATCCAAGCATACAGATAATATGATTAAAATATGTCCTTTATGTGATGTAAGATTTTTCTTTCCAGTTTCCAGTCTGTTATTAATTGGCAATAATTATAATTATTTTCCCCAAGCCAATTCAGGTTTGCCCATGGCGGTAACTGCTAAGTGATGTCTCTGTCCTCATCTCAACCCACATCTTTTCTGTCAAACTTCCTGCCCGCTGCTCCCTGTGCCATCCTGTTGATGGACTGGAAGTGATGGAGCAGCTTGGAGGGCACCTCCCAGCCAAGATCATTCCACTGCAGTCCTGCACGGTGTGCATGTGTCTCTGAGAAGGAAGGTGTGGTGATCCCAGCTTCCTCCCCACTTTATCCCCAGGACCAGGGTGGGGAAGGCTCCATGGCATCTGCCGCACAGCTGAGTACTGATGCAGCATTGTTCCTGTGCACCTGTGGAAGAAATCCAGCTTTTAGGAAAGATCTAGACCTATTTAGGTCTTCCCCAGCCACCAGGACTGAAGCTGGAAGGGCTGGTCTTTACAGTTTTGGAAGATGGGACATGACTTGAAAGCTCCCATGCACTTGCATTAAGTTGACATTTGGTCAACTTGGCAGGTTGGCAAAATCAATCACTCTTATAGAAATAACCCCCATTGACAAAACCTGCACTGGAGTATATGCCTTAATGTCATCTTATTCATTTTCTCAAGATTTTTTTTTTCTGTTTTATAAGTAGTAACTGTCTCTGTGCTGCAGCTTAATCTTTCTTCTGTAGCTTTGTTAATGCAATAAGATTACAACCAAGTGTTAAGTCTGCAGGTTATTGTTATGATACTGGCAAATTAGGCTTTCTGACTGTTATGAAAATACTAGAAATGACAGATTAAAAGTGCTCTCTATCATGAAAACTCAGCTATTTCAGTTTATCTTTTGAAAATATATGTAAGAATGATCAGAATAAACAAAACATTATAAAAAGGTTAATTTGGGAAGCAGTGGCAAAATATACATTACTCCTAACTCTTTTGCATTGCCTGGCTTTCAGTCTTATAGTTTATGATTAGAAATGTCTGTCCCACCAGGTTTAAAAAAGAAAACAGCCAGAACAGCTAAAAAAAGCCCAAGAACTTTTGAATCTGACATATATTAAAATGTTGTTTGTTGTCTTGTGGCAAGGGATCCTGGGCTGGCACTGAACACAAACTTCTTGGCAAAAGCAATTTATTTCAGAGAAGCCACTGCACAGGAGTTGATGATTCAGCACAACACAAACCTCAAGGAGAAAGCTGTGTAGTTTACCAAAATGAGGGCAATTTAGGATACACATGGGCACATGAGCTTTCAGAATCCCAAAAATTACAAGGTCTAAACTTGCTGGTTGTATAGTTTGTTCAAAGCTAGATTTACATGTGCAGACATGAAGAGCCATTAACTTTTCTGTGTCTGATTAAAAATGGTTGCTTTTCTATATACAGAGCAAGCTGTTAGAAGTCCATAGCCTCCCTTCCCTTGGCTTCCCTTCCCTCAACCAGGAGAACAAGAGTCAATGTGTGAGGATGTTCAAGCTGCCACAAATTGTCATTTAGTGTAGAGGCAAGTCTGCCTCCTGCATCTGGAGACTGTCAGGAAGAGCAGTGATCAATGATGTTGACACTTGCTCAAAGTACAGGCTGTTTAAAACACTTTCTGATGAAGGAATATGTCACTAGAGAAAAAAAAAAAAAAAAAAAAATAAAGGAGGTAATTCTGCAATGCCCCGGGAAGGAAGGTCCTGCAATACACTTTAGAAGGTTTTACAAAGTTTTTACTGCTCAGAGCTCTTTTCTCCTCACATGAACTCTTCATTAAGTTTAAATAACTAATGTTTATTCTTCATTAGTATCTTTTAAGAGGAGGAGGGGGGGAAAGTGATGCTTATGAGATAGGATTTTAAATGGTGCTTTAAATAAGGCATATATAATCCCAGGAGGAGTGTGTTCACTGGATATTTTCAGTTGTCAGGCTTTGTATGGGACTAAGGGAGGGCCAATCAGGCCATGTCATGGGAACTGAAAATGTGTGCACAGAGTCTGTGGCTGCAAGAAAACGCCCGAGATTGCCAGTCCAAGGATTTTGGTCTGCACCTTGCACAGTAGTGTAAGCACCTGAGTTTGGAAATTTGCCCCACTGTGTCCAAAGTTCAGTACCATGGACACAAACACAAATGCATGGCTTCTCTTGGTCCACTCTTCCACCTCCTTTTCTTTGCTCTCCCCATTTCACTGAACTGCTTAAACATGAGCAGCTAAGTACTCTGTAGTCCCTGAAAAGAGAGGTCTCAAGGAAAGCTTGTTTCCAAATAAAATATTTGAGATCAGTTACTGGGTCTGTTGGACTGCAAGAGCTTCACGCTGAAAAGTCAACTCCACACAATTATAAGTTCAGCTTCAGCCACGTTTCAGTGATATATTTTTTTCAGGCTTGGTAGGAAAGAAATTGGGTTTCCTACTGAGAATTCCCATGCTGTTTTAGAAATACAGCTATTCCTATGTGCAGTCTGATGCAACATTTTAAAGGAGAAAAAGAAGAAATGGTGAATATGTTTTCTATACATTTTTCTTACACTCAGGGCTGTACGGAGTGCTCTGGTCTTCACTTCACATCTGGATTTCAGCAATCATAACTGAAGTTTTTTGCAGGAACCAACTTTCAGAAAGTTGGGTTACTCCACGGAGAGCAATGTACACCCAGTAACCTCTGGACTTCAGTGCAGTTTGAGTTTTGCTTCTGTGCTTTCAAATTCATGCCTGAGATAATGATTCTTGCTCTTTGAGTTAGTTTGGGTCAGCTGATTTCACTCAGTGAAAGGCAGCAGAGCCAGACTCAGTGTTGGTGGTCTCTTTCTGGTCCTCAATATTTACCTACCAGCTAAACAGAAATTTAAGAGTAGCATTTGAGGTGGGGGAAATTATGTATTGTTAATATGGATATGAAAGAATGCAGGTAAAATGACTCCTAACTGAATTCCTGTGGTTTAAAAAGGCTGTAGTGCCAGGTGTAACAATGTTTAGACTCCTTGTGGGATAGAGGTATTTTTCTATGAATTTCCTGCAATACTTGAGGGCGGAGCCCCATTGGAAGCAAATTAGAAATATGCTGCTGCAGTCCCAGCAGGAATTATCAGCTGCTGGTCCAGCCACCACAGCAGGACTGGCTTGAACTGCTGCATTTTAATTAGTGTTTTACCAGAAAACCTACCCCAGATCTAAAGGACTGCAGTTGTACAAATTGTTATCTGTGGCGGTTACAGGTTCTAGGATATTGGCAAGCACTAGATGGATTACAGGGGTTTTTTTTAAAAAGGTGTATGTATTTTGTTGTCCTTATTCAAAGCTCCTTTTATCTGCTGAATGCAGTGAAGGCTGAATATAAAAAATATCTTGTTGGACTATTGCATTGCCTTTGCAGGGCAGCCTGAACAATTGTTAAAATGTCCATTCACCTCAAATATTAGAAAACCAACTCAGCAGTTAAAATAAAGAAGAAAATCAAAATCTGAAAAGGTATGAATGTTTTTGCTCTCCAAATCAAACCAGCCAGAGCTCTGGAATGGAATGGAATTAGATTTCCTTTCCAGAACTCTGTACCTTTTTTCCACTAACCTTGCCTTCTTTAAAGATTTGTTTTATTCCTGATAGAATGTGGGAGCCCAAGGCTTTTTGCTACTCCTAAATTATAAATGTTTTGAGAAATTTTCCATTCTGTTTACAAGTCGTGAAATAATGAGGGGAAAGGGAGGGCTGCAATTGCTTGCAATTGCCTGCAAGTCCTGTATATGTAGATGTTGATATTTAGAAGAAGCTTTGAGATTAGATTTGAATAATTTAAGATTAGTTTGCCAGATCACTGTAGAAAGAGTTTGTTTTATATTTTTAACATGAAATGCAAATTGTGAGAATTTCCAAATCTACATGTACGCACTTTTTTAAGTGCAGGCAATAGTAGTAATCCCATGGAATATGCATTTTAAAACTAATTTTAATTCCTCTCAGTGTCAAAAGGTTTCCTCTTTTTTTTTTTTTTTTTTTTTTTTTGTTTTTTTTTGTTTTTTTGTTTTTTTTTGTTTTTTTTTTTTTGTTGTTGTTTTTGTTTTTGTTTTTTTGTTTTTTTGGGTTTTTTTTGTTGCATCCAGTCTTTTAACTTCAAACAGGATGTTTAATTTTGAAGTCTAGGAACAGTAATCTTATTTCTATAAATCCATTTTGACCTTTTAGTGTATATCTAAGAAAGAGTAAATTAAAGTGTTTTAACTTCATACTTCTGTAAACTGTACAAAGAAATGAGTATTCTTTGTGGAAACCTATAATGCACTTTGATCTCTTACTGCAGTTTTGGCAGCACAGATTTCCCTGGCTTTGTACCAGGTACTGTTTTCTTGGGACTGATCATTCTTCCACCTGTTTTTATTGGACAAACTCGGTTGCATAATCATTGTTTGACTTCATGAAACACAAACTAATTTATTTTTAAAAAATCAATCTTGGACTTCAGGAATTTAATCCATATGAAATTTACAGGAGATTACATTAAGGACTGTATTTGTAATGAGTTGATTCAAAAGGCAGCATAAAAACCGGGATGAGTGGGCATGGTATGGAAATGCTGCCTGTCTGGCCTACTTTTGAAAAGACCAAATTTCCTACTTACAGTGAAATTACTGCCAATGAGTGTTATTTTATTTTAAAAACTGCAGTTTTTATTTTAAAAACTGCAGTTTAAAAACTTTTACTACCTACATGAGGCCAAATAAACATATGGCTGCATTTCATTTTGCTTGCCATTCCTGTTTCAGAGGCTTTTTGTGGGTTTTGGGGAAGAAATGCTTTTTCCAAACTGGGTCAAATTCTGTCTTTTCTTTCTTTGTCTTTTCTCTCTCTGCCAGACTCCACTGCAGGATCCTGCAAATTCCATTTTCTCCTTTATGTGCAAATTCTGCTGATCACTTCCACCTTCTTAACACCCCTCCTGGGCGTCCCTGCCTTCCTTCCATCTGTGCTGACACCACTATTTTTGGCTGCATATATTTGAAGTGTGGCCATGCCTTTTCTCTCAGTTTTGCAGTCTGGAGTCCTTAGAACAGTCAGAGCACCATGGTGCTGTTGCCTAACCTTTAAAATAGTGTCCTCCTGAAATAATTGGAAACTCGGTAACACCTGAGGATAATAATAACAAAAACAATCCAGAATGCTCAACTAATTGTATATTGGGAAGGGAAGGGGGAGGGGTCAGAAGGTTTTGCACATTTTAAATATTTTAAAAGTATTTTTCAAATGAGTGTGTAAAATGACACATAGGCAAAGGTCAGTGATTGAATTTTGTCTATTTTGACTTATTTAGTGGTACTTACATTGCTTGACTAATGGACGGGTTAATTTATTGTGGCACTAAAGTATTTGTACTTCATCAAAACTATTTCTGTGCTAATACTGGCTTGTGTGGGTTGCAGCTCTGATACACTGCATGCACAGGACATCATGAACTTTCTCATGTGTTGTCATTGTCCTCATTGTAGGTGGCATCACAAAAGTGAGTGCTTTTGTTGTCCATCATCACCAAGTAGTAAAGATGTATACATTATTTTTAGGTTTTTTTCTAAGTTCAATACATATATACATAGGTATATATGTAGACATAGAAATGTATTTTTGTAGTAAAGCATGTGGCATGTTCACAGTAACATGATCTCTTGTTGTTGTTGCTGCTGTTGTTCTTTAGCAGGTTCACAGTTATGCCTGGGCTTTTAAAAGTAAATCTCTAACAGAATCATTAAGCAGATATCCAGACTGAAATATACATGTCAGTAAAGGGGAATGACAATATTTTCAACAATATAGGAATTCTAATTATTATTATCTATCTTGGTCAACTCCACATTCCAAGAATATTATTTTTTTTTCCACATTATTCTTGTTCCAGTGAACTTCAAGTAATTTATGCTTTGAGTTCAGGTAGACTATTTCTAAGCAAAGATGCAAGAAACCAGCTGCTAGATGCTCCTTCAAGCCTCATTTTCTTCAGCTGTAAATAAATGCACACTTACACACACAAACACATATAATAAAATATTACGTATAAATGTGTGTATAAATATATATTCAAATATAGATATGCTTGTATATATTCACTAAATACAAAGAGACAAAAGCTGACAGGATCAACTCTAAGTAGGCAAACACAGTACAGTGAATAATCTTGTGGAATATGGGAGACATAATTTCTGGTTTCTAGCCTGAATGGGTAACAGGTCACTTGTCAGTCACACACTACAGTGTACTTCTGGCAAGGGATTATCAGCTGTTTGGGCTCAGGACCCTCTCAGTTTCTCCCATTTAAACTCTCAATGGTGTCAGATTAAATGCACTCTCATGCTGTTATCTGCTGCTTACCAAATAAGTGCCTTGATCACTGAGTATGAGTGATCTCTTTCTATAGTACTGTTTATATTTATCATTCAGACAAAATGAAACACTGCAGAGGATGGGACATTGACTGCCTGTCTGGCCATAAATTCCTTGCCTGAGGAAAGTGGCGTGTTACCATGAAGATTCTTGTTTCCTGTATATTTGTGTGTTCTGACCAAATGCATCCATGAAGTTTTCAGTTGATGCAAATTCCAGAGGAGGTTGTGAGAGGCCGGTTGATGGCAGTCAAGGTTTGATGTCGAAAAAACTTAGGGCAGGGGCAAGAGGTTACAATTAGCAGTTCTTTGAGCTTTTTCAGCTTCGCATGAGAGTTTTGTATCTGAATCTTCCCACTGCTCTTTGGTGATGAAAGCTTGAATTGCTCCAGTTGGTGACTTTCCAAGTCACACAGTCTCAGGAAAGCTGGATGTGCTGATTCAGCAGAAAGCTTCAGCAGAAAGCTCCAGCAGGAAGCCAAAATAAGAAGCAAAGCAAATCACCCTGATTTGCATGAGGCAGCTCTGTTTGCACATTTGCATTAAGATCCATAGGCTGATTTCTGCTCGTGCCCCATCCCCTTTTTTTTTTTTTTTGACTGTGTAGAAGAAAAGATACTCTTTTACCACCAAAGAAACAAGGAATCAGGTCTGTACTAGTAATAGTTCTCTGCTAAGTTTTGCGCCAGGCATGGTGTAAGCAGGTTGCCATCCCATTCCTTAGTTTCTGTACTGGTTTCTGGCATGGAAGTGTTGGTTGTTAGCTGATGTTAGGTGTTTTCTTTCCTGGCTGATGGGAGCATGTCTATCAGAGTGGGGCATAGCCACATGAACAAAAAGCAAACTCTTTCAAAGTGTTCCCAAGTCCTGAAATACCTTGTCATCAATTTTACACCG
The DNA here is from genome assembly GCA_036785705.1 of Acanthornis magna. Lineage (NCBI taxonomy): Eukaryota > Metazoa > Chordata > Aves > Passeriformes > Acanthizidae > Acanthornis > Acanthornis magna. The sequence goes on along the minus strand of JAWUZG010000141.1, from coordinate 2,174,806 downwards.
AATTAGGACTCTAGGGATATGCAACAATCTGTACAATAGAGAATAATTTCTAAAGTAGCACCTCTGGGTGTTTTGAATATTGACTAATGAGCCTGATGTCAAACTGCTCGACTGGATTCTCTCTCCAGTCTGTCTTACACCTCTTTCAAGCATTACACTGCCTGTCTTCCAGCTCTGGGTACAGTCAAATGAACTGTTACAGGTGATGCGATGCTATCTATCCTTGCTGGTGTAGCTGTCCATCTCACCACTCAGACAGTTAAATAATCCGTGGTGTTTTAGTGGGTAGGCTCTCACGCACATGGAAGACTTTGCAGCACGAAGTTGCAAACTGGTAAAGCAAACACTGACCACAGCTTTACTGAGAGACAGGGACTGCCCTCCTTTGCCACAGCAGCAGTGAGCCCTGAGATGCTCACGTGAGATGTGCACATCATCTATTAATTTGGATTGTCAGCTGGATGGCTTATCTAATTCTGCCCTCACCCAAATACAATAATTTCTAGAAGGTTCACTGCCTGCTTAGTAAGAATATCTGTAAACTAATGAGTTTCATGTTTATACTGCACTCTGTATATGTGAAGCAGCGTACAAGAATGGTTTGCAGTTTATGTGCTGACTTTCCCATTGCAATCCTGCAGTGAACTACTGGAGATATAAACCCTATCACAGCAGGTTCTTAGAATTCTATCTTTTAACATTTTTTGTTGCATTTAAAAGATGTGAGGGTTTTTTAAATGTGGTATATTTTTTCTTCTTGCTAAATAGAATCTCTTGAGACTTGGCCAAGGAGAGGAGATCTAATTAAATTCATGTAATGATTCTGGGAGTCACTGAAGCTCTCAGTACTCCCACACGTTTATCAATATACTTTTATGAGAGACAAATCATTTTAGCATTTGAGATGAAGTGAAGATTAATTTATGTGTGGTGCAGACAAGTCCTCAGATGATTGAGCTGCACAACCCTTGCCACAGGTGACCTTCCCTTATGAAGAGGTCTTTCTGAAATAAATCTTCTCAATCAAATGCCAGTTCTTGTGCTCACTCATGTACTTATAAAAATAGGGATGTGCCCACTCAGAGCATTGTCTGGCACCTGTCTGGCCCATGCTGAGGAAGGACAAGAGCAGGGCACCCATGGCAGCTTTGCACAGCACCCAGAACTGTAAACCTTGCGCCACAGCTTTATTCCTATAGTCAAGCACAGCTATGCCATTCTACTGTTTCAAACAAAGCTGCTCCTGTCATTGTGCAGCTTCTGGTTGTCTCTTACTGGGAGACCTGGGTTTCTCCTGATTCAGAGTGATCTGCCCTGCAATTTGGCATGTGGTGTGTATGGAAACTCACTCACTGCAGAGTTGCTCTGGGCAGTTCTGCAGTGGTGGCTCAGGAGCTCATGTGTGGTAACTGCAATCCCCTCTGCCTTAAAAACATGCATGGTCTTAGAAGTGCTGGGTCTTGGAGTGGGTGACAAATCTGAGGGCAGGAAGCTTCCAAAAATGCCTTCAATTCAGTGCTGGCAATTCAGTGCATCCATTTCATGGTAGTCTACAAAGGTATCTGAACAGTTTGTAACCAGGGTGAGCTTGCCAGAGGTTTCACCCCTCTTTAACTAATTCATAGAGTCCAGGCCCCTTCCTTGACAGTAACAAGTGAAGCACTGCTAGATGAACTGCCTCTGGGACCATCTAGCCCAACTTCCCACTCAGAAAAGTGGGAGCAGAGCCATAATTTTTTGTTAGGAGTGCTCAGACTTTACATATTCAAGTGACTACATCTTGCAGGCAAACAGAAGATGTAAGTCCAGTCCAATTTTGCTATGAGTAAGTCCCACAAGTTTCCACTGAATTAACCAAAAGTGCTGTTTTTGGTGCCAAATTTGACTGTTTGGGCAACTGGACAAGAAGCAGAGCAAAAATTGTCTCTTCTCTCTCACCATTGCTGCCATCAACAATTAGTGAAAAAAACCCACGATGTTGCAAATGTGTTACCTTAACAAAGGCAAGATGTGTTCACTTGATTATCCAAGGAAACATCCAGGAATTGCCATGAGACAGAAAATGTGTGACCAAGAAGCATCTTGAATGCTTGCAGCTTCTGTTGGTTGAGTAATTGCTGAAGTTTACTGGTTCAACAAAGAGAAATTTTTACACTTCTTGGGTTTTGGGGGAGGGTTTATTGCGTCTGTGGGGAAAAGTGAGATAGTTTTGCCCAAACCGGGAGGAGTAGAAAATGTAGGCAACTCTGTTTATTGATAAATTTGAAGAGTTGTATGTACAACTATTCTTCCTTTTTTGTTTTTTTTTTTGTTTTTTTTTTTTAATTTAGTGGGGCTACATCCATTGTCTACAGATGCAGGCAGAAAGGGACCCAGAAACCTTACGCCGTCAAAATGTTGAAGAAGACAGTAAGTCATTTTTGGTTTGTTTTTGCTTTGCTTTGCTTTGAAATATGTTTGGGATTTTCTCTGAGCTGTTTTTTTTGGGGTTTTTTTTTGGTGCAATTTCTTCATGTGGGGAAAATGTGCTAGATTTAGGATCCTGTTAAGCTTGTATTTTCTGTGAGTGAACTTTGGCTCCTCATCATTAAAACAGCTGTTAGAGGTAACAGTACTGTGCTGGGAATACTTGTACCTTCATCTGGTGTTGTCTGTATACACTTGGATTTGGCAAAAACCTTTCAGACAAAATATGTCTTTTTCGTTCACTGAAAAAAAACCAAAAAGCACATTTTGAATAATTTAAATGTTCTGTGTTTTTTCTTTGTTTTAACACATTGTTTTGCTCAAAAAATGCCATAACACAATTAATCTTTTCCAGAAACTGATTAAAATACCAACTCAAAACCAAGTAAAATTAAATATTGTGTTGAGGTTTTTTTACCACTATGAAATCACTAGAGAACCAGTTGAGATGATAATTTATTTTTAGAGCTCCATATATGTCACACTTATACCACAGCTATTTTTGTGTGTTCTACAAAATAGATAGTGGAAAGCAAGAAGAGAGACTAAGAGAGGAAAGGCAAGTAATGAACTGAGAGACTTCACACAGAAAGACAGCGTGGGGCATGGGGTAGAGCAGTTCATATTCCTAGGATGGGATGAGAAGTCTGAGAGAAAGCAAGCAAACTTTGAGGCATGGACATGGTATTTATTAATGAATGTTTCTGATTCAGTTAATCGCAGTGTCAGATCATTCATTATTCCATAATGTTCAGGAACGTTCACATGTAGAAACATAAGGATGGGTGGGTAGGCGTAAACATGTCTAAATGGTGACTTCACTGGTGGTCTCAGTGCAAGACATAATGAGTGGGTTTCACATGAGTAAAATGTTGGCATTAATTCATCATCTTTGAACGTAAGCCAAGGTTTAAGCTGGCACAAATATTCAGTTGTGTGTGCTGCTTTTGAATTTGCATCTGGTACTCTGAAAGAAGCAGAGCATGTGTGTTGCTGCTGCTTGTGGTCTGCCTTTCCTGTGGAAGAGCAGAGAATTTTTGAGGTTTCATCAGTTTCTTATGGCAGTCATTCCCATAAGGTTTCAGGAATATGCTACCATATAATTCTCATTCTGAAATGCCCTAGGAAGAACAATATTACTTTAAAATATTTCTCTGCCTTTTGATTTTTTGCCTTCATGGAAATTAATTCACATTCACAATTGCCACATTCATGCTAGATCTGTTTATTTGTGTCTGAATATAGTCACTTTAGACTTTGGTTGACTTACCATAGCACAGATTTTTCTTTTCTTTTTTTCTTTTATTTTCTTTTTTCTTCTTTTTTCTTTTTTCTTTTTTCTCTTTTCTCTTTTCTTTTCTTTTCTTTTCTTTTCTTTTCTTTTCTTTTCTTTTCTTTTCTTTTCTTTTCTTTTCTTTTCTTTTCTTTTCTTTTCTTTTCTTTTCTTTTCTTTTCTTTTCTTTTTCCTTTTATTTAAGTGTAGGGAAAATGGCAAGGAAGGAAAAGGCTGTAGTTACGTAAGTTGTTTTCACATCAGCAGTAGCTTGGCTTAATGCAGCCTTGGTTATATTAGCAGTGTGGTTAAGCAGTTCACAGAGCTGAGTTTTTCCCAGTGTAATTGATGCACTTTGGGATGTTTTGCTATGAGAACAAGTAATCCTCTTACACAGCTGAGCTTTTCTGTATAAATGAGAACATAGCAGACAACGCTTTAAGGATGTGCCACTGCTTGTGTCTGTCCAAATTGGAGATGTAATTATTATCACAGGGACAGAACTATCCATGTTAGAGCGCTTCTACAGCAGGAGGTCTGATCTTTGCTCAGAGTACTCAGTATAAAAATAACTGTGTGGGGGCCAAGTCATGTACTAAAATGTTGATTGGCTTAAGTTTCCTGTTGGCTTTTGGAAAACAATTAGAAAAAATGACTGGGAGTTCAATGGTGGAGGAGAAGGGATGGGAGGAAAAGAAGAAGAGCCTGTGATGGTTTTTGATAGAGTTGTATTTCTTCAATTCCCTTCTTAAATGTACATTAGGGAGCTCTGAAGAGCACATGAGATTAGAAGACGAAGATGACAAAAGAGCAAATACTCTTGATTTTTCCATTCAAACTGACTGACTTTAAACACTACTCTGAACCAGACTGGCTCTCTGAGGAAGAGGTTTGTAAAAACAGGGTGAGGGACAGGGTGGTCCAGATTTCTCTGGAAGTGATAACAAGTGATGTGTGGTTAGAACGCTGGTGGCTGAGGGGCAGCTCCACATTTGTGAGTGATGATCACTACAGTGCTGTAATTTGAAGTAAAGCATTAGAAATTATTACTTTTCTCCCATGGGAACAGTTCAGGTAAGAATATATGATCCCTTAGGATTGAAGTAGTGTGCTAGGAACAGATTGCAAAAACCATAAAATACTTATCAGTGCTCTTTTCATTTAAACAGAAAGAGTAATTTTTCATTTTGCTGGATTAATGCATTTTCATTTAAGAGTGAATAAAATTTTGGGCCAGACCCATCATCCAGTTCTGAAGATACATGCTTGTACAGAGATCTGGGTTCCTAGCAGATTCTGTAATTAATATTTTTTTACCATCTTGATTAGTAAAACAGCAGTAGATTATTTGCTAATTCCTGGGGTGGTGTCTTTTGACTTTTTTTTTGTTGTTTTTGTTTTTGTTTGTTTGTTTGATTTTTTTATTGCTAGTTAAACCATCAAAGAGTAACAGAAGAAAACATATTTAGGCAAACCTTCTTGTTTGACTAAAATAAAACAGAGTGTTCATAATTCATAAGTTTGTATTTCAGTTGAGAGTTTTAATAATTCATAACCATTAATACAAATTTTGTACAATTCCAAAAGTAGGTGGAAAAAAGGTTTTTTACTGGTTCAAAATTATTGAAGCAGAATGCTTCTATTCCCTGTTGGTATTAGTTTTGCCAAATTCAACTCAAGTTTAGGAGTAGTTTTGAATCCTTTCATTACACCTATGGTGAATAAAATTTAGCTCAAAGAACACCTCTGGTTCTTACACCTAAAGTGTCTTAATGTCAAAGTTGAGAAACTAAGAGGCAAGTTAGAACCTTGACTTCTAGAGCAGCTAAAACATAACTGTTAGAAGTGTTAAAGCGGTCCAAAGAAAAACTAATTTTTACGTTAGCGGGAAAAATGGTCTCAATGCGTAAGAGATTTATTTTTCTTAAGAGATACAAAATAAAATGTTTAAAAAACAATGTCTATGGGCCAGGTGAATAAGAATGTAAGAGTATTGTCTGCGATTTGCTCATCCAACCTTATGCTTAGTTCCTAAGCATAATTGAAACGTAGCATTGTATTGCATACTCATTATTTGAATTTTGCTATGTTCAGCAGGTCTCCTAAATTTTACAAAGGTAGTAAATGTAAAGATATGAATCATGTAATTTTTTTGTGGGGAAATCTATTTAATGAAACAAGAAAGAAGCAAAAGCAGATCACATAGCACTTCATAAAAAGTCATCAAATGAGCAGGGTACAATGATGAACTTTTACACTTGCAATTGCAAATATGAGATTGTTTTGCTTTTTACTCGGTGTTTTACTTCTCCTTGATGACTCAGTGCTTCAGAAAATGAAGTATCTTCAGGATACACTTTACAATAATTATTCTTACTGCTCTTAAGCTGAGGCTTAGAATTTACGTGATATTTACAACCAGTCATTCTGGAATGGTTGTTGCTGCAAACAACATGTAGCATGTGGATCATATTGGAAGAATGCAGTTCTCTAAGGGAGCAAACATATATATGTGCTATTTTTTATATGAAACCTCTCATCTGCCGAGCTTTTCCACCTTTTGGTGTGTTTTGAGAAAGCTAGGCAGCCTGGAGATTATCTCAGAATTTGGGTAGGTGAATGCCTTCCAAGAAATTAGATCCACCTCCGCCTTAAATTTCCTACCTGAGCCTGGAGAAGTTGCTTTAAGAAGAAGAGAACAGATGGCCTCTGTTACATGGTTTCTAAACTAAGACACCAAGTGCCTGCCTACATTATAGGTCTACCAAGTGCTAACTACTGCAACTGAAGTAATTTTGGAGCTGCCATTGCAACAAAGCAACATGCTCTGCTGAAAGGAGAACAGGATGCTAAGCTGGGTTGTCTGGAGCCTGTGTCCTTCCTTATTCCCAGTATTTCTTTTGGTTTCAACTTTTTCATCCATAAAAATGAGATAATATTTATTGGATTTGCTTCTCAGCAATGCTTTGAAGGATATCCTGGTTAATATTTCTAGGTTTTAATTGATAGGTACTGTCCCATCAGAGCAATTAATTATTATGAAATATTAGACCCTGACTGTCTCAGGCAATGAGGCGTGCAAATAGAGAGATTGTTTTGGAGAATTTTCATTTTGATTTCCTGTTTTTTTCCTGTATGGGCATCCTCCCTCACACAGTTTGTGATGCTTAAATAATGTTTCTTCAGTACTTTTATCAAAATCAGTATTTATGAACCAGCATTCTTCTTGCAGATTGGTTGATATTCCAAATCAGATAAATGTTCAGGCCCGTCAATTTTTTCTCAGATCAGGAACAGAGCAAAGCTTTCAAGCAATGCATACTCTGGAAATAGTTGGGCTGGGATTAACCCAATTATACTAATAAGTTAGACAATTTGAGGACAACAGATAGCTTTTATCTGTGGATCAGAAAGGAGTGTGAGCAAATGTAAAAATAACGGGCTTCCTTTGTGGATAATTGGGGTCTGATATCTAGAGTTAGGGTCTGAAGGAGATTATAATGGTCTATAAGGCATATCTAGGAAGTCTCAATTGCATTCATGTTTGCATATATACGTATAGACACACATATATATGTAAATGCACATTGCGAGGAAGGGACAGGCAACTCAGGAGGAGTATAAGGTTGTCATGGTTCATGTAGAGAGAAAATTAGAAAGGCAAAAGCTCAACTAGAACTCAATCTAGCCACTGCTGTGAAAGAAAATGAAAAGTGTTTTTATAAATACATCAACAAAAATGGGGCCAATGAAAATCTCCATCCTTTACTGCATGCAGAGGCAAACACTGGAACCAAGGATGAGGAAAAGGCTGAGGTACTTAATGCTTCCTTTGCCTCAGTCCTCAACAGTAAGACCTGTTATCCTCAGGAAATCAACCCCCAAGCCAGCAGACAGGGACAGGGAGCAGGACAGACCCCCTGCCATCCAGGAAGAGAGAGGTAGTGACCTGCTGAGCCACTCAGACAAGCCCCTGGGACCAGATGGGATTCATCCAAGGGTGCTGAGGGAGCGAAGGAGCTTGCCAAGCTGGTCTCCATCACTGATCAGCACTCCTATCTAACTGGCGAGGCACCAAATGATCTGGAGGTTGGCTAATGTGATGCCCATCCACAAGAAGGGCTGAAAGATGGATGCAGGGAACCACAGGCCTGTGAGTCAGACCTTGATGCCGGGGAAGGCCATGGAGAAAATAACATTCAGTGATCACCCAGCATATACAGGACAGGCCCAGCCAGCAGGAGAAAGGAAGGTCCTGCCTGACCAGCCTGATCTCCTTTTATGAGCTGTGGGAAAGGGAAAGGCTTTGTGTCTACCTGGACTTCAGCAAAGCCTCTGGCACTGTCTTCCACAGCACTCTCCTGGAAAAGCTGGCAGCCGACGGCTCGGGCAGGGGCACTCTTGGTGGGGTTCAGAGCTGTTAGGATGGCCGGGCCCAGACGGTGGCGGCCAATGGTGCTGCATCCAGCTGGCATCTGGTCACCGGTGGTGTCCCCTTGGGATCGGTGCTGGGCCCAGCTCTGTTTAACACCTTCACTGATGGTCTGGATGCGGGGATCTATTGTACCCTCTGTAAAGCCGTGGATGACGCTGAGTCGAATTGGAGTGCGGATCTGCCAGAGGGCAGGCAGGCCCTGCAGAGGGATCTGGCCAGGCCGGATTGATAGGCCGAGGCCATTTGCAGGAGGTTCAACAAGACCAAGTGCCAGGTCCTGCCTTGGGTCACAACAACCCCACACAGCACCACGGGCTGGGGGAATAGTGGCTGGAAAACTGCCCTGTGGAAAAGGACCTGGAGGTGCTGGGTGACACTGGCTGAACATGAGCCAGCTGTGCCCAAAAAGGCCAATGACACCTGTCTGGGATGAGCAATAGTGTGACAGGGACCACCCCCCTGTGCTGGCACTGGTGGCTATCAAGAAGCTCATGCAAATGTTTGGTTTTTTTGTGTCAAAGGAGCACTGCTTTTGGTTGAGCCTTCATTGATTAGGAAGAGTCAGGGTGGAAGGGGTAGGGGAGGAATGGGTGGAGACTTGTGCAGCACAGTTGCCATAATCAGAATTATTAAATTGGTCCTTATTGACTTTAGGAGAAAATGATGTATGTTTGTAGCCATAAAATTAAACTTTCTATTTATTGCCACATGGCCTTAACGTGATTTATATTTTAAGTGCCTCCTGCCTCCATATGCCTGTTTCTCTATAAACTTTACGTATGAGTGTATATATATATATATACACACATATATATATACATAGATATATGTATACACATGCATCTATGTGTATATAGCTATATTTATATAGCTATATCTATCTCTGTCTATATATCTATCTATATCTATCTATCTAATCTATATCTAAATCTATATTTAATCTGTCTAACTCCATTGGTGCAGTAATTGTCAGTACTCATAGCGGACAGATACCTAGGAGTGATAAAGTTTAGCACACATACCCCATCCACAAAAAAATCAAGAACCTGACATGACATACCAATTTGTATGCCATGCTAAGGCAGTATCCTTTTTCTTTCAGGTTACAAATGTGTGAAATATATTCACATTCATATGTCTATTCAAGGTCATTTTTTTCTTCACATTGTATTTATGTGTAATGTTATGTTTTTTTCGAATCTTTCAAAAAGGAGAAATAATTTTGTCATATGTAAGCCTGCATGGAAACAGTCAACTGCACCTCACTGTACATCATCCAAAAGGACTATTTCTTGCCAACTAGCTCACACATTCTCTTTAGTTATTTATTCTCATACACACACACACACGCACATGCACACCACACAGGACATTGCTTGGTAATTAAAGGGAAGCAGTGATTTCTTAACTACCACCTAATTACCACTCCACCTGCAGCACTACCTATTATTTTTCCTAGCTTTCTCATTTTTCTTCATCCACGTCATCAGCTTGTTCATATGCAGTTCACACTGTTATGTTTTTATTGAGAAATGAAAAAAAAGGTCAGTCAAAATTACTCTGAATAAAGAAATAAGGCTGTAAAACTTCAAGTTTTCCACTTCTTATTTTCGGCTTTCCCTTCTATACAAGGGGAGCCTGGCTTCCACTGTCTGATTCACTACTATCCAAAAGAAATGGCTTTTGAGTTGAAGTTAAATCCATCAAATGTATAGTGTCTAAAGAAAAACAAAGACGTTATTTTTACACAAATTCTCTAAAAAAGAAGAGAGAACTAATCGATTTTTTTCTGCAGTAAGTCCCTGACAGGTGTTTGCTCTAGAAGATATGAAATCAGACACCTATCAATGAAAGTGGAAATGTTACTGAAAAATAAATTTGTTAGATGTTTTAGTCCTTGCAAAGAAACAAAAAAAAAATTGGTTGTGACAGAACAACTTTTAGAAAAGGAAAAAAACCCCTTTCTACCATTGTGAAAGCCTACCCTACGTTCATAAAGTTACTTAAAATCTGCATTATATTGTATTGTATTATATAATTGTGTAGTGCAGGTGTTGTGTAGAAATCACTTAATATAGAACAATATTTTTTAACTATCACCATTTAGATTGAATTGCTGTGTTATTCCTAAGTCAGACCTCCAGTTAAGATTTTAAGAATTGACAGTAGGTGTTATAATCCTTTCTTCCTTACCTAATTTATAGGTACTCAGAAACATTCATCTCTGGTCTTTACAGCTTATTTTTCAGAAATACAAAGATCATCTGAAAAGGAGAAAAATATAAAGCTCAACTCATTGTTATGCCATTCAGGGAAGCTCAACTGACTGTATACATTGCACTGTTGAACAAGTAGTTCTGAGTGATAATATCCTTTAGGTGATAAATTTAGTAAAAAAACCCAAACCCAAACAAATGACACACCTTTAGCATTGAATTGCTTGACAGGAACTCTTGTGAAATTATCTCAGCCACAGATATTCTTCCACCAACCTATCCATGCATATTTTAGTCCTTTTCTGTTGCAGTGATTTGTCTTCTCCATAGTTTTAAGCAAGCCTGGAGGAGCTCTGTGTGTCTGGGGTGCACATAAATGTCCTGGAGGGGCAAGACAGGGAATAGGACTGGAACCTCTTGCCCTGTGAGGCTGTATTTAATGCCTGAAGCTAAGGTGCAGTCCTAAAAAGAGATGGATGGCATTTCCGAACAGTGGTGCAGAGGTAAATATTAGGCTATCCTGGGATTGTAGCCCTCCTCTTTGGAAACTTTTCATTATTTACAGCCTGTTAAAGAAATCTGGAGGTGGGCATTGTTGGAGGGTTTCTGCATAAGTGGACAGTCTGTGCAGCTTGTGGTGGGGATCTCTGAAAGAGATACCCCGCCGCATTTTAGGAAGTTTTTGCTTTCAGATGTTTATGGTGTGATGCTATCATCCCAAGTCATAGCACTGACAGCTATTCTTCCGGGGGGAGAGAGATTCTAAGATATAGAGTAATGAATTAAAGGAAAGTTGTCTGTATGCACTAAAATATGGAAGAGGGCAAAAGAAAAGAAATGGCAGTGTGTTCTCCAGTGCTGGCAGTTCAGATGTTGGAATAAATCACAAATATTGTATGACTAAAAATCTGTCATCCTGTGCTTATTATTCTGAAGCTGAATTCTCTGTAGGCCCTCAGAAGCAAATCTAACTGAAGTCTGTAGAAGAGAGGATTTCTTGTACCAAGAATTCCATAATCAGCATGTTCTTACTTGACAAACTGGCTTATTTCCAGATAAAATATATGCTCCTTGGCCGAGGTGATCTTCATTTATTTATGTCTTTTAAGAGAAAAACTAACCACATGTAGGGAGGAATGGAAAAGCAAAGGTGGAAATTAACACAGCAGCTGTGATCACAGTCTGAGGGCTCTGTTACAGAAGCTTCTTTGAGAAATCAGAAGGCAGCACCTCTGTCTGATTTCCTTGAGATACATCATCTGACCAGAGGATCTCTCAAGACTAGAATAAAGTTCAGTACAAATTTCTAAGCTGAATGTTGTGACGGTTGACAGCTGCAGCACTGCTGTGTTAGAGAGGCTCATGATAAGTTTTTATCAAACCAAACTTGCTCCCTGATCAAGTCACTAAAGAGGGGCTTTCTTAAGGAAAAAGCCCCAAACAAAACAAACCCAAAAGACCCAATCTGCCCCCCAAGCCAACAACACATCACCTAAACACAAAAACTGAATAAATAAAAAATAATTAATAACATGTTTTCATACAAATGTAAGAAAATCCATCCCACTTCCATTGTTATTCTTCCCCCTTCATTTTAAGCAGCCTTCAAATAGGACGGTTTTTTTCCAACAAGCTATTCCATTACACTTGGCATATGTTGAAAAATTAAACAAAGCAATTCAAGCTCCAACTGGACATGTTTTCAGTAGATGCAGTTGAAGAGCTGGAAACATTTCCATAAGTAACAAGAAATAACACAGATGAGGTGATTTATTTTGTATTTCAGTCCTGTGGTATCCAAGTCACTTTCTTTTCCATTTTGTTGGAGACAATTCTTATTTAAAATTTTCATTTGAATTGTAACTATTACATGATATGCTAAATCGTGAGGGCTTCTAAGCAGCACTCTCATGAACATCAACCTGCAGAAATTTAAATTTTGTCTGCAAAATACGTAACACTCAAATAGGTTTCATCTCTTTGTAAAGTGATAAAAGGATAGTGCTACAAGAAGAAATAGCATGATAATAATTGTAGGTGTCTGGATTGAGTAGCAAACACAGCAGTACAGGGTTTGAAAGTAAAAATACCAGAAAATGCAAAGTCAAAAGAACATAGGATTTGAATGTAAAAATGTAAGAAAATGCAAATTGAAAGAATTCCTTGATATGGCTTTCAAGAAAAAGTGGAAAAATTCATAATTCCTGGAAGTGAAAGTCCTAATTCCTGCAAATGAGAAGCCAAAAATCTGTTAATCAGAAATCCAGGAAAATTATTCATTTCATCATTATAGCTAATTTCTGTTATTCTTTTTGGGCCATTACTGTGTTACAGCTGCAACACCACAGTGAGAATGCACATTAGTGTTTCCATGTTTTATGGATGAGGAGCACAGGACTTAGAGCTGTAAAGTATCTGTATCCAAGCAGTTGGTACCACAGTTCATATCACATCAACAACTACCCCTTGCATGCTTTACATCACAGATAAAATCAGGTCTTCTCATCTCCACACCTATGGGGTCTTTAGGGGTTGTTTTTGGTTTTGGGGTTTGTATTTTTTTTCCTTTTTAAATATCAAAACCGCACCCAAATCACACAGTAGGCACCACAGGTGCACGTGAATTCAGTGGCCACAAAGGAAGATGTAGAGTCTCCTGACATTCAAATATTCACCTGTTCTGGTTCAGGTTCCCATTGCTTACAACTGCCCCCTTTCAGCATCTCCTCCATTTACTTCTAAATTGTATGAAGCATCAGGGAACACAGGATCAAATATACGACGCACCCCATGGCTCTTCATACAAAGAATTCATGGATTGAGGTGGGGAGGGAAGTCACAGTGAATTCCTTCTGCTCTCAGCCTGCTCAGTCACTTTTTTCCCAGCACAACTCAAAGTTCCTGGCAGAGGAGGCAACTTAACATGCTGCCACCAACGTGGCTGAGACACCCTCCATTGGGACTGGAGAGATGTTGGAACAAAAGCAGTCCTGTGAATTATAATATTATTTCTTGACACATAGTGCTAACAAGAAAGTCTCAGCTCACGGTTTCTAATCTATGAAGCAAGCTCCCTAAATTAGTTATAAAGCCTTGCTTTCATGTCTGCCTACCTTTCTTAACCATCTCACCATCTCTACGTGCTTCTCTGTGTCATCTTCCAATTACATAAAATACTTTCCATTTTCAGTCCCTGAAAATCTTCTGCAAGGGATTCCTTTCCTGTTTTCCTTTGAGCATCCACTGGCTTTCCATTTTATGCAGATTATAAAGTATATAACCCGTAAATTTGAAGCAGTTTTGGGACATGGGATCAATATGTATGACTGACTCCTCCAACTGTAGAATTGCATACTGTCTGGACTACACTGGACTATACTGGATACTATCAAGCAACACAAAAATTGCTTCAGGACCCCTTGTTAGCAGTGTTTGGGGCTGACCTGCCAGAAGAAAGGTCTGGGATCCAGGGATTACAAGTGTCCTAGCACAGGGGTCATTTGAGCACCAGGCTGAGAGATTCAGGATGACTCCGAAGAGGAAACATGAAAGACTTAATTTACACCTGACTGTCATGCTTTGATCCTACCCTGAAATATTTTGAAGAAAATAACCTCATTTGAGCATCAGACCGACTACTACACCTTTCCAGATGTCATCTGTGTTAGGGCTTGAAAAATGGAGTGGTACAGCATGTAGCCCCATACAGGTCACTGTGAAGAGAATTAACTCTAGCCCAGACAGAACTGCTACATTGGTCACATGGAATTATTTTGTATCTGTGATAATATTAATGGTAGCCCTGATGCACCAAACCTTCATGGGGTAACAGTGAACTCATGGCTCTATAAATGTGAGTTGAATTGATAGAAGGATGGATCCACCATCTTACCGTTTACATGAAATTTCTTAAATTGCAGCAAGCATGGCACTTGGCTATTATATAAGCAGATATAATATATTCCAGATCTTTGTCACACAGCTTAGGACTCCTGAGAATTCTGAGCGATTTTAAGATAAAATATTGTATAGCATGACAGGAAATGTTCAATCACCTGATAGCTCCCAATTTCTAATTTTTGTGTGGCAATTAGTTTATTCAGAGGAATGGTGCAAATGTGAAGCCATGATGTCTAATACTGGTTGCATCACATGGGATAAAATATGGATTAATAAATTTTCACTGAAAAGAAAGAAAATTTTTGTATTTGTAACTGTAAAGCAAGAATATACAAGAAGATGGTAAGTTCAAATTTATAAATAGAACCATAAATGCATCTATTTTGACAAAAACAAACGAAGTGCTTACCTTTGATTTACACATTGTTCTTGCATCTTAAAAGTGTCCTCCTCCACCCAGCTTGGGGAGCAGTAACAATGGCAGTAGCACACTATAAATAGTGAATAGCTGAAGTGAGCAATTCATGAATACCTAATGGGCTTAAATTTGTTTGCATAAACTGCTCAACAATTATCTAACATATTTGCAGAAATCTGTGTATTAATGAGACAGGGAAAGAAACCAAATTAGTCATATAGTTAGACCATAGCCTATAATGAGGCCTATTCTAATGAACATATAACCTTTTTTGATCACACATAAAATGTGTTTTTGCAAATGACCAGTGTCGTGCAAGCTCCAAGTGGCTCTGAACCCATCCATTCACCCTTTGGTGATGCCAAGTCAATGTGGGTGAGCAACAGAACCCAGTCACAGAGGATTTTTTTGTCTTTGGGGAATATTACCTGCATTTGGTCACCTTTATGACTGAAACTGTGTATTTTATGATGCAGGTCCTGTTAATCTGATATGTCGGTGTGTGATTTACTGTGCTGAATTTTATACAGTCACACAAATTTTCTGTATCCATCTGGTGGTTTGCCTGCAAATGTACGGTTGTTTTTTTCAGAAATAGAAGTGTTGCTGCTTTCATGGAAGAACTTACTCTTAACAGATTAACAGTCCTATCCCATGCAGACAGATCAGTCTCTTTCAGCTTGTACAAACTCAGATATTTGCAGCCAACAGCTTTGCGAGTGCTACCAGACTTTTTGTCACCTGACGGGACAAATGCAAGCACATTATTGTGTCTGGCAATATTCCCATGCAAGGGTGTTCAGTCTGGGGAATATGCATCACTTGAAGGATTACAGGTGAAAATCAGAAGCATGGACATGTGTGCAGAAAACAGTTGCTCTAGTAATGAATAATCTATTTTTTCTTTGTTACTAATACAAATTTACTTATGGAGGGTAAAAATAAAAATTCTCAGTAACCTACTGTTGTTGTTTAACCTCAGGTAGCAAATAAGCCCCACAGAGGTGCTCACTCACTCATCCCCAACAGGATAGGGAGAAGATCAGAAGAGTAAAAGTGAGGAGTCTCATGGGTTGAGATACAGACAGTTTGATAGGGAAAAATAGTGGAAAAATAGACAGTTTAATAGGGAAAGCAAAAGCTGTGCACACAAGCAAAGCAAACAAAGGAATTAATTCCCTGTGTTCCATGAGCAGGCAGGAGTTCAGCCATCCCCAGGAAAACAAGGCTCCATCACACAGTGATTTGGGAAGATTCTGAATTACACCGCCCCACCCCACTCCCTTTTCTTCTTCTCCCCCAGCTTCATGTCCTGAGCATGATGCCACACGGTCTGGAGTACCCCTTTGGTCTGCTGGAGTCACCTGCCCTGCCTCTGTCCCCTCCCAATTCCTTGTGACCCTATCCTGCTCAGTGGTGTGTTGGAATGAGAAGCAGAAAAGGCTTTGGTGCAGTGCAAGACCTGCTCAGCAAGAACAAAAACATCCCCAAGTTATCCACACCAATTCAAACACAAACCTATGCTAGCCACTGTGAAGAAGATAAACTCTATCCCAGCCAAACCAGCTCACCTACACAGTGAAAACTCCGGGCTGAGTTTGGGGAAGATACAACGGGGCTGTGCAGTTCCTGTTGTGCTTTATTGTATTTTCGTTATGTTCTTCAGGGAGCCTGTATTAAGCCTGAGTGAAGATAGAGCCAGAATAGTCTGCCCAGCTTAAAACACAAAGAGATTATTTCAGACTGTTTTGTTTTTAAGGTGATATTATTCCATTAGGAGTCCAAAGGTTGTTCCCAGAGCAGAGAGAGCTGCAGACCTTGCTGAGAAGGTGAAGCAATGTCCCACCAAGAACAGCCCCTAGAACATAGGAGGAATTCTTTATCTGAGAAATTTTTATTTTCATTCAAAAAAGGGACATTCAATGAATCAAATAATCTGAAGCAGCTGTTGAATAAATGTCCTAGTTGGAACAATGATGTGTTCTTTCATTTGGAAGGGTCAGCTTTTTTAAATTCTGCTTTTACCTACTGCCCACTGCCATTCTGATTACTGAATTACACCAGAGTAACTCAGAGAGATGGATTGAGTCGCGTTTAAGTCTCTATTTTCATTTGCTATGGGATTTTTCTGACATGCCATTTTTTGTAGCCTCCATGATTCTTTATCACTTATGCTGAAGACTGACATCTGTATCTTGCGATGATACATAGACCAGATCAGATAATTTTGATACTATCCAGCTTTATAAAGATGTAAAAACACATTTAGAAGCCTATTTTGAAGTGTTTCATCCTTGAAGTCTTGACTGAAAGACTTTATGAGAAGATATTCTCTGTACAAACTGGAATTCCTGTCATTCAGGACGATCTGAAATTGAAAAGCAAAACCTTAAACTGCATAGAAAATATGTCCTTTGAATCCTCTTCTTGTGAAGATTTATTTAAATTCAGACTTTAAATTCAAGCCTATTTCTTTTTTTCTTGAAACCTCTCCAGAGAGCCTGGGTAACTCATCAGTCCTGTGCTTAGTTGTGACAATTGGGAACAGACCTTTTCGGCTACCAGGGAACTGACAGCTCTGCTTGTGTGTAGTCTCTGTTTGTAAGGGTTTTTATATTTCGACTTAACTGTGAAAACGCAAAGTAATGACAAAGTTACAAATGGTGATTAGCAATTGATGCCATAAAATGCAGAAAGATTTAGTCTTCAGGGCAGTTACTTTAGCTGAGATGAGCATAAAAATTTGGTTTTTTAGAAGCACTTTTAATAGTGTGGTGTCAAGCTAATAATGACTTGCACCATGATCCCTGTAAGTGCAGAGAAGCACATAGTCAGAGCCTGACCTGCTGGTTCAGTGAAGATTCATTGCTCATATTAGAGGTGTTCATGTGAGCCAGGAAGTGAGATATTAATTAAGGATCTGTGCAGAGCTGGTGTGTACAGGTGTGAACCTGGAGTGAACCTCCCTGAGGTGAGCAGTGCTGTGAAGATCCTCGAAAGATGTTTTGCGCTGGTTTCTTCACACCCATGGCCTGGGACACCCCTGGGAAATGTCCCTTTTGTGTCCACAGTGCCCAGGGGAAGGAGAGCAGCAGAGACTGAACATGCAGGATGAGGAATGTGCACTTCCTCTAGCTCTCCACTAAGTCTGAGGGTACAGAGAACATCTCTTGGCCACCTGGTTTTGGGGTGGTACCATACTGCAAAGCGGATCTGGATTAATCTGTGTAAAGTGGTAGTTCATTTTATCTTGTTTCATTTAATTCAGATCTAAACAACACTTTTACATCTCACTGGTTTTTGACATTACTCCACTTCACCATCTTGGGGCTTGGAAACATGGAAGAATCTCAGCTTTCATTAAGGAATTTTCCAGTCTTTTCCCTTGCCAAAAAAGTCTGATTTTTTAAAATAAGAAATACATTGATCATAAATCTAGTGCTTCTTTCCTGCATGACCAGCACCAAATTTCAAAGACAGGGTGATGGCAGACACAAATGTATAAAAGAGATAGATACCTAATTTTAGTGAAGTGAAATAACTGGAGAGACAAAATACTAGGAATAATCCAGGAACCATCACCCTTTTTATGTAAATGTTTTATTATAAATTGAGGGAGTGGCATTTCTAGATTGCCCGGGGTCAGCAGTGAAGAGCTGATAAATAACTATTTTGGGATTACCTGGCAAATGACTTCTCTAATTGACATGGGTGTTCCACAGCAGGATGTTGCTCTGCAGGCCTATCACAGCGAATGCCTCTTGATTGCTTGCAATTTAAAGTTTGCAAATACAAAAAAATAAAGTTCAAATTGCACCAGTGCTAAAATCACCCAAACATGCGTTAACATGACCTGGCACAGAAGCAGTTTTTTCCCACAGAATAAAGCAATCATTTAAATTGAGATCAAATTATACTGATGAAATATTTGACCAAAAGCATACTCTAGTCCATTTAGCATAGATTAAAAGCAAAGAATAAAGGATAGAATGATAATTGCTAAAGTAGTGGAACTGAGAAACCTCTGAAAGTTAACGTTTGATTGTTTTTTCACTTCACAAACAGACCAGTTCTACTGATCCCACTATTTTAGACTGTAATATACTCACAAAGGTCTCACCAATGCTCCTGTGAGTAATGCTAATTTAAGGAAAGCTCAGATAATTTTTAAGTATTGTACTGCATCTTTAAATTGCATCCAAAGAGGAGACAAAAGAAACAGTTTTGCAACGTCATTTTGATCAGTTATTACACACACACAAATCAGACCACTGTATTTGATCTAGCCCAACACACTTAATTTGCCCAAACATTTGTGGTAATGGCATATTTTGATTAAATTATCAGAGGTTTTTAAATTGTTACTATAGCAACATACACTCTAGAGTGAGATGCCTGACTCTCATCTTAGCAAATAATTTCTGTCAGGAAATTTTTTGATAGGATGATGATAGGAAAATTCAATATAAGTAGTTGAATTACTGATACTCCTGCCCAAACTAAAAATAAGGCAGGTTTGGCCCTGATCTTAGTAGGTACATTTCTTTTGGAAGGAGCTGAAACAAGGGTAAGTGTTGATATAACTCTATCTGTTCTTAGCGTCGGAGAAGGTAAGAAAATAAAAGTGATAAAATAGGCTGTCTGTAATAAAATGTCATGACTAAATGTGGACCTGCTTTTACTCTGGAACAATTCGTATGACCTATATATGCCTATTTCTGTTGTAAAATCTATCCCAATAGCCATTACATATAAATATGTAACACTACCAAGTGCTTCTCTGCAGTGTATTTGCCATTGCACCTTATCATCTTTAATTTTTAGGTTCATTTTCCTCATGCCATCATCTGAGGAAGTGTGAAAATCTATTGTTTTGTGTCAGGTCACGAACTTGATCACAGAGAAACTCACCTACCGTTGCAGAGTAAAAGTCTGTAAAATCCAAGAGCCTGAAACTGAGCCTTAGTCCATGTTTTCACTTGATTTGTTGCCACCAGCAAGATGAGAAGAGACCTCTGAAGTTTCTCACTTGTAACTACTTAGTGTCAAAAGGAGGCATCTTCAGATTTTGGGCAGCCTGTTTGTTCCTTGCTCTCTCACGTGTGCTTGGTGCCCAAGCATATTCAAAACTGCAGGAAGCCAGCTTGGGGTGGTTTGGTCTGTAGCAGTGCTCTTGGAATAAGGTAAATTGCTCAGTCCAAACCTCTGTCCCAGGGATGTCACTGTCCATGCACAATTGTGCATTAATTTTTCTGATCCTGACTGAGATGCTAAGTGTGTGAAAGCAGTCACGATGTGTATTACTCTCTGAATCATCAAAAGCCCTTTGCTGCCCAACAGTGACCTTTGGAGGCCTTTGCTGCATGTTTGCATTCACTAAAGTAACCCACGGTGATGCCAAGGAGATGTTAAAACTGAGCAAGACCACAGGCTGGTGCTAGCAGCATTTTAGGAAAAGCTCACAGGAGATTATTCTCCAAACCTGCTGCTCAGTGTGTATGTAGCAGGAAAAAGCATTTGTTAGTTGCGTTTGGAGTAGAAAGAAACGAATTTTATAAAGCTTGCAATGGTCACAAGCTTAAAGGATCCTGGGTTTGATCTCAGAGCAATTGTTTATCTGTGAGTATTTTGTTATTGGCGATGGTCTTTATCTTCAGTTAGATCTTCAGGTAATGGAATATTTAATTCCTCTTTGATGTTTGATTTCTGCTGCTTATTACATGCACTGAATTTGTCCAAAGTTGGTTTTGCTTGCTTCATTTTGCTTCCTGGCAGAGCCCCTAGAAGAGCTTGAACGTCAATAAATTTTAAGAAAGCCCTGAGGGCTCTAGTTCTCTACTCATTTACACCACTGTCAGAGCACCATGGCATTACTAAGTTGGAATCACACCTGATTGACACAAGGGGAGAATCAAATTCTGCCTATCCAGTAGTTCTGGCTGTAATGGATACTTGGATTTTGTTGATGCTGGAAAAAATAAATTACTGAGAAGCAGCTCTCTTCTTTCAGGTGATAAAAAAACACAGTGTGCCTTCTTCACTAAGAATTTGAAGGTAATTTTATGTCCCTTTTAGAAGTTTATATATTCTGATTGCCATTCATTTTCCATATGATGTAAAAAACCAAAACTAAGGCTTGCCTTTGACAAAAAACCTCCACTAAAAAAAGGCAGCACAAGTCCCTCTCAAAATGTTCTGCTTGACGTCATGTATGTCATCAATCTTGAACCACACAGTGACTTGCTGACTCTCATTCATTTCATAACCCCCTGAGTCATCAGTGTAGGACTTCTCTAGGGTTTGGGAGAATATTTGCAAACCAGGTAGTTTCCTCATAAGTGTATTAATTGCCTTAGCAACATAAAAGCATTCATAATTTGCTTACAAACGGTTTCCATTCCTGCTTGCTTAAGCATTCTAGTTCAAGGAGAGCTGCAGTTTTCTTTCCTGAATGAAATACTCCCTAGCTCTGCATTTCTTGTGAGAAATCACTGATGTCCCCCAAGAATATAAGGTGTGTCTGGGTTGTTAAAGACTGCAGTTTGAAAAGGGAAGAAAAGGGAAGGGGTACTCTTCTCAGAGGTTTAACCAATAATTTGAATTAATAGAGCATTCTGTTACAGATAATTGAAGCAAATAGAAGTTAAACTTTATACTCCATGGCAGAGGGTATTTGACCTTTGCATCACTTTTTTGTTCTAAGCAGTGTTACACCACTTTTATGAGCACATGCTGCATGCAGAAACCTTTTTCTAGTGTGTCAAAAAGGAAGCTATCCTACCATAAAACAAACAACAATAGTAGCAATAACAAGTGCAGAACTTGAGCAAAAAGAGAAATCTTCCCACCTTTTTCAGATGTCTTTCCTATATTCTACTTCTTGCATGAATTATATGTGTATTTGTAATCCCTTTGCAGGATGCAGATTTTCTCTGTTATAGTATCTGTTTTGTGTTAATGACAGATTTCTCTTTACAGTATGTTTGACTTTTATGTCTCACTTCAACTTATTCTCCTGGGAGATCTAAAAGTGCTATGCATACATATTTTCCTGTGATTCAGCTAGAAGTCTCTATGGTGAACGTGGAAATAATTTTTTCACTTTTTCTTTCCCCACTTTTAACCAGGTAGACAAGAAAATTGTCCGCACTGAAATTGGCGTTCTTCTTCGCCTTTCACATCCCAACATTGTAAGTTTAGCCATGTTCTTTCACTCCATCTTTGTTTCCTTGTTTTTAAAAATTCTTTCTGTTTATGAGAGATGACTCTTGTGGCTCACCTGTGCAGACCTAAATTAAAGATTTAGATTTCCTTCATGGGCATACTAGCAGCTTTTTATGACCATCTGTTGAGTTATACTTCCGTTTTTAGATAAAACATTGATGTTCTTCCAGGGTTGAGTGAGAAACTGCATGAATGAAGTTCTTCAAATGAAAGTAGAAGTTGGTGTTTTCAGTCTTGGGAGGGTAGGAAAGGTCTTACTTTTTGGTTTCTCTGAGAGATTGGCAGATGGCCACTTAAACTCCTGTATTTCGTAGCGGTTACTGAGGTACAAGTATGAGAATAACCAAAAGAGTACAAAACAGTAAAAGCTAGGGGAAAGAAGTGGGAGAGAACAAGGTAACTCTCCCAGCTGTGACCTTCAGATGGGCTCAGCAAGAAAACAAATAAGCAAAAGAAATACTTTCTGTTGTTTTTACCAGATAAAACTGAAGGAGATATTTGAGACCCCTACAGAAATCAGTCTTGTTCTGGAACTGGTCACTGGTGGAGAACTATTTGACAGGTAAGTTACCTGTACACACCTCTCTCAGTACCTTCCCCAAGGATGCTAGAGTTCAGATTCCTTCTCTGTATGTAATCCCTGTGTTAGTAGTTACTAGAGTTATTTCATCAGCATATAATTTATTCACATTGATAAATATCTGCAGGAAATAGCTTAAAAATGCCTTTGGATATGTAATTATCAGGAGACTTTTCAGAAATTATACACGAGTTGAAAATGGAGGAATTAGGCAGTAAATGTTGAAGAAAGGTGCTCAGCAGGTGCATAGCATTGAGTGTGTTAGAGCAGACAAAATGTAGGAAAAGTTGGCAAAATCTGACTGACAGGTCATCATAACGTTTTAGGTGGCAATCAGCTTGCCAGGAGGATAGTGTTATGTCAAATAAAAATTTGGTATGTAGACTAACAAGAAAGAAATTCTCTTTCGCATTCACTGTGTTTATAAAACATCTTTTTTTGCTACAAAGGTTCTGCAAGACAGCTGTTGAGCTCTGAAGGTTTTGCTCATGAGTCTGCACATGCTTCTGGACTAGGTGCATATGCATAAAGTGAGATGGTTCTGTGATAGAGTTGGGATGGTAGGGATTTGTTTTTAGAGCAAGAGATGATAAGAAAACCATTTGATACTGGCTTGAGTGAATGAATTAACTTACTGGCATTAATGATCTCCATGTAGGGACAGGTTATTTGATTTTCTTTCTTCTTCTGTAATTGAAGTTTAGTATTATAGAGGACTATTACAAAAATACACATCAAACATTCAGTCTGAAAGTATCTTTGACTTGAATAAACAAATAAACAATACCTTTTTTTATACCATGGTCCTGCTTTTGACCTTGACAAGAACTATTTCAGAGCAACAAAAGCAACTGCCCCTGTGACATCCTAAGTCTGACAGAAGAAAGGTGATTACTGTCTCAATACTCAGCTGAAGCAATGAGGAGAGATGTGCTCCAAGCTAAACAACCTCACAACAAGTGAGGGCACAGTCCTGAGCTGGAGAGGACCCTGGTCAAGGTGCCTTACCTTTCATGTAGCCCTTTATATACCCATGTGGGTTTCAGATTAGGTAATTTTCAGGACAGCTGGATACTCTACAGGAGCCTTTGATGAGAAGGTTTTGCAAAGGGAAAACACAAATAATCCAGTGAAATAGTTGGCTCCTGAGCAGCCTCCCTCTGTGTGGGAGAAGAACTGAAGAGGAAAGATTTCATGGGATCCAGGATGGGGAATTGTATTATTTGATGAAATCAGGATTTAATATTCTGACGGTTTCAACATTCTATAATCTATACTCAGCAGTGAGTATGGGATTTGCACAGTCAGATGAATCTTTTCAAAAAGATTGGATGCTTGATCCAATAATTTGGGCAGCTAGGACGAGCTGTCCGGCTTTCTGACTAGAAGCAAAGTCATTCCATCCTCAGTAGATTGTGGAGCCCCTTGTGATGCTACAAACGAGCACCAACACTGTGGAGTTCTGAACTTGGCATCCTCCTTTGCTTCATGTACAACAGAACTGGAAACGTGTCAATAAGGACCTCTGTGATTTGGAAAAAGACCCAGCAAGCAATGAAACAAGAAACCATAAATAATTATTTTCCACTCTTAAGCTAGCAATAAGAGTATTACTTCAGTCTTCAACCTTAAACTAAAAACAATTAAATAGCATTATGCAGCCAAGATGTTTTGCACTATTGACTCCAATTAAACATTAGCTGTCTCCCCTTTCTCAGCTGGACTGAAGGAATAACACTTGCATTGTGCTGTAAAATGGCTGCCCTCTGAGTTTTAGTGAGGGTCAATTTGGTTTTCTGCCTTAGGGCAAATTCCCCTCTCATGCTTCATCTTTTCAGTCCTTACATCTTTCTATCACGCGTGAAGGAAATGTCATGACTGACAAAGAGGCTTTGTGCACTCCTTTCTTGTGCCTGTGTGATTCCCATCCCAGGAGAAAGAAAATGACCGTGGAATATCTCCTCCTGGGCAGTGGAATTGTGTCAGATGTGGAGGGAGAGCTGTGACCATGTCTTGAGATCCACTCTATGGCTGTCCTCAAGGCGAGACCCTGTGTGGGCAAGCAGGACCCCAGCGTGGCCTGGGGCTTTGGAGTACCTTAGGTACCTTATTTACTTTGTAAAACACCATCACCAAAGCAACTTTTGTACTCTGGAGGAGTTACTTTTATGCCTCTTTCAAATCAGCTATCAGCAAATGGCATGACTGGGACTGTTACACAAGCACTGCTGCTCTCCTGGCTGCAAACATCTTCATTGCTCTTACTGCTTAATCTTGTAATGTGCTCCTACATTTTTTATCAACTGTTTTATTGCTCCAGTTTTCTGCCATCCCAGATGTCCATTCTTCTCTTGAATAGTATTTGAGCTGCAGATGAGTAAGTCCTTTCATGTAAACATCCCTCTTATCATGAAGATGATTTTATAAATACCCAAGATCCGATTAGTCTTCTGGAATCCTATTAGCATTGTTGATGTGCTGCCGGTTTCATGCCACTCTAACTTAAAAGTTCTGGGTAATGAAATTATTCACTTCCTTCACCATATTTAACATTACTGTCAAATCACCCATGTTATTGCTAAAATGAACTCTCATTATGACAATTTTTCAATTGTGTTGCCTAAAAGGAGATAAATTCAAATGAATGTATCAGTTTGACACCTGAGTTAATATAGCTGAAATTAGATTGATTTTGGCTCTATTTTTAAAAAGAAAACTCTTTCCCAAACTTCATAAATCACCTTGTAGGTCATACCCTACATACCACCCCAAATACAATGAATATACCTCTACTTGAAACTGGAGAAGTTTGTGTAAATTAGAATATTTGTTGCCAATTTACATGATGGTTTTTGCCAACTGAGTAGGTCAGGAGTGACAAAGAGCTTGTGGCAAAGACTGACAAAGACAGTGGCAGACCAGTGGAAGAATTTACCAGGAAAGACAGAAAAATGCAGCAGGTCTAAAATAACTGGTATTAAAGTTCTTTACGGATGCTGCATTTCCAGTCTGGTGCTGGTACATATTTCTGACGTTTTCTTGGCCCTCCTCTTTCATTGCTGCATGTTTGAAACAGACATGCTTGGTTGAAATGCATTTAAACTGGCAGAGTTTTGACAGAGCCCCAAGGGACCGTCCTCTGATAAGGCTCTAAGTGTTCCAGCAGTGGTGAGCCCAACAGGACAGTCTGATATCTTATCTTTTATGGGCTAACTTTTGTTGAAGTTGGTCTTTTCCATTCAAATTTTATTCATATCTATTGTCTTTCAGCTGAATCCCTACTATATCTCTTCTTCAAATATGAATTTTGGCAAAAAAAAATCAACTCCACGTCATTTTAGTTTGAATACCTGCAGATTGCTAAGAATAGTTTCTGTTTTTTCCACTTAAAATAACATCAACCCATACATTCTTCTTGTCCTTGCTTTGGCATCTTGACCGCAAACTCTTCTGTTTCTTCTTTCGTCTTATTATTAAGTGCACCAAACAATGTCTGAAAATAACATTTATAGCTGACAGTCTCTTGACTCACTTCCATTTCAAGTTTCATGTGATTTCCTCTGAAATATAGGTTCAAGCTCATATTCTCTTCTTTTATGGAGTGTACATTAACAAAAATACTAATTGTCCTAACTTGTCTTTTTAAGAGCTATGGGAATGATTGCCTCTTACAGACGAAATATAGTGAAGCCTTCCCAGGCTTCAGGCATACCTTTTTGTTTGTGCTTTTTGAAATTAAAATTGCTAAGGGGTGTCAAAAAGAGTCAAGGAATTAATCAGTCACTAAAGTGGGAGTCTTTTATAAGCCAGTGTCAGAATAGCACCCTCTATTTCCTTCAGTGCTCTAATCTCATCATGTCGTGGCAGTCTGTCCTCTGAACAGGAGTCGGAGAAGTCCTTTGGACTCCCTGCTTTGTATGACCATGTTACAGATCCCTCACTCAGGACTGGCAAAAATAAAAAGAGGTTGGTGACTAGACTACACTAGCTATGCCTATTCTCTGAAGCTGGAAGTCAAGACACAAAGCTGTGATAAAAGTGCCCCTTGATATCCTAGTAGCTCATTTGGTTTCTCTTAAATTTAGCTTCAGTATTGATAAAACTCAGTAATTTCAGAATAAAGACATGTGCATTAATGCTCATTTGTAGTCTTTTCAGTGCAATTTGGTATTTCATTCCTGTACAGAGTTGTAATAATGCCTTTATACTTTTTTTTTGGTGGTCAGTGCCTAATTTTCTGTCACTCTGGAAACTGGGAAAGCCTTTTGTAAGTTGTACACATCAGTGACTGTGAAGCTCTTTAGTTTATTAGACATTGTTAATACACAAGGTTATTGTGATTACAGTTCCTCTTGCATATCTATTCTCAGTTTTCTACTGCAGCCTCAGAATTGTAATATAGATATACATAGTCTGGATGTCAGACAAACTAGGAGAGATACACCTGTTAAATTAAATAGAAAGTTGATTGAGGCTTAGCTGAATTCCTTAATTATTAACAAATTTTAACTTCTTATTTTATTGAAGTGCAAAGAGATTTTGACAGCTGTTGAGGTAAATATACCTACAGCCTATATAGGCTATACCTTACATATATATATGTACATGCAGAAAGTCCCTGACTGACCCAAGTGCTAAAGATGTGTCTTCTGTGCCCTGATTCAATGCCTCTCCTGAAATTATAAAGTTACTTAGGATGTGTGTGCTTTGTACATTTTGGGTTTAATTGCCTTCTATTTATGTACATTATGATGAGACCGTAAAGTGAAGTCAAAATATTTTAGGAAGAAATGCAGTTTTCCTAAATATTCAGAGCACTGAAATGCTTTTCCTCGATGACGGTTAGGGAGGTTTTTTGATGAAAGCCTGAAAAGCAAATACGCTTCAGGTAATGTACTTCTCAGTTCAATGTTGACCTTTGTCACTGTCATATCACAGACCTGTGCACTGTAAGAGGTGCCAATGCCACCAAAGAAGGTCTGGAAGAGGCGAACCTGAAATAGTCCTGAACTAAATAATGATAATGTGAATGCTCTTGGGAATTGTGGCAGAGGAATGTAAGCACAGTCTGTGTCATGCAAGCTGTGCTCTGTTCCAGTGTTTGATGATCAGTGGTTCACTTTTGCTGGGAAGGAGGTGATGTGCCAGGGTGAGCTCCAGTGTTTAAAATTTCATGGCAGGTAGAGCTGCACTGGTTTGGCTTGGGGGGTGGAATGGGCAGGTGGATCACCTGAGCTCAGGTAGTACCTTTCGAACATCCTTGGGTACCCATGGTTTTGAATTTTGTTTCTTAAACACCTCTGTACTCTTCTTTTGTGTAAGCTATTCCAGTGACTCTCCTGACTGATAATTAGATTCAGTGTCAATATTAGGAAAAACTTTCTTTCTGTAATTTCGGCCAATATTTGTTTGCCTTGTCCCCAGCAGGTAGAGAGAAGGTGATTGATTTATTCTTTAAAGCAAACTTTATAGCAAACTCTTGTGCAGTAGAGGATTGCGGAAGACTCAATTTTCTCAGCCCCTGCAATCTTTGGTTCCCCATTATGTTTTCTATGTGTCAGTTACTGTCTATTGAACATCCTCCACGTTCCCACACCTTTCCCATATCGCGGGGCCCTTAGCTAGGCAGAGAAATCCAATTAAAGCCTCAGCAGCTGTTGGCAGGGCAGCTTCATCTGTGCCTTCAGTGCTGCCCTTTTCCCCTCTCCAGCCCACTGCCTCTTTTGCAAGCTTTCAGGGATCCTTCTCTTTGCCCACTCTCAGCAGGCAGGAGCTGTGGCATGCCTCAGTAATTCAGTTTGTTGCATTGCCTCACAGAGCGAGTCACACAGAAACTTTTGTTTACGAGGGAAGCTTGAGCAGCCAGTTCGTGTGTGCTGGGGCTTCAGAACCTCTAGAAGCAAAGACTATTATTTTTTAAAATGTCTTCTGAAATCAAGCTCCTGAACGATGAACTTGTCTGATTCTGCGGGTGCTATAGTAACGCTGAGTTGGAAGCAGAAAGTTAAAGATGGGAAAAAACAAACCCTAGTATGAGATATAAGAAATATGCAGTCTTTCTCTAAATGCTCCTACATGCTACATTTATCAGAAAGTGCCTCTTGCTTAATAACAATGGAGGAAAATCAGTTTTCCTGAATGACTGTAGTGCTGAATTTAATTTCTAAACATAGTATTGAAGAAAAGCTTCGAGTTTGTTTCACAGGGAGTCAGATCCAGACCCAGGTCAGTATTTCCCATTATCCTTTTTCAGATCACAGACAGGCAGCTTGAGTCATTAGAGACAGTAACAGCTAGTCTGCTCTGGAATATGAAAATGGTTGTAGAATAAGGGAGATTCTGGATCAGAGCTACTTTAAAAAATATTTATTATTCTTCAATTCTGCAGTATGGAGAATGCATACATATTTATGAGGGATTTTTTTTTTTTTTTAACTAAACAAATGCATCAGAGCAACCAGGAATTGCAATCACCTCAATACAGACATGAACCAATAGATCTCTGAATCATTCATTGAGAAAGTGTCTCTTGTGGAAACCATTTTGCTATTGAATAGAGCAATGTAATTTTCTTTTCCCATTTCTGCTAGTTTTCTGTCTCACTTTAGCTTGTAGAAATCTTCTAATTTCATTTTAATTAAATACAAGAATTTGCATAAGAATTTAGTAGTTTCAGAAAAAATCTCCATGACAACCAAAGCATTTTAGATAAATTAACATTTATTATATAGAACTAAACAAGTTTTAAAATTGTTAGCACATGCTGGCATTGAAACAGATCTTGTATTTATATCAGGCAGTGTCTTGTCTGAGACTGTACATGAAGTAACACGACACAGTCCACAGCTAAGATGTGGTGCAAGGGTTTTCGGTAAAAGCCAGCTAAAGGGAGAGTGAAAATGACCTTAAAAACTGTGACGTCTTTTTTTGATGTTACAATATTTATAAAAGATGCTCTGCAAAGGAAATACAAACAGTGCTTAAAGAAAGCAAAACAATATTGGGAACTGATAAAGTAATAAAATTTTTTACTGTTTTAGATGGCTAAGTTGATTTAGCAGGACTTTCGCAAGTCACATGATATGTTTCTAAATTCAGCTAATATTCAAGTGCTACCTATTCCACAGTGTGGAGAAATAGTATTTATAGCAGCAATATTAAGTGATGGCTAAATATTGCAAATTTTAGAGTAACTGTTTAGATTCATTAGCATAAAACTAAGTGCATTTACCGATACGAGTTAAGGCAGGAAAGCAACAGACCTGCTCACATTTCAGACAAGACTGGAGGATGGGTAGAGTGGCCCACGTGGGAGGGAAGCAGAGAAGAAAAGCTAAGAATAGGAGAACTAGTGCATGTAGAGCATGGGGGAGGAAAAAGTAAGTTTGTCAAAGTGGTAAGACTTCAAATTTTCTTGATCAGCAGGAGTTGTGAGTACATCTTGAGTTTAAAATTGAATTCATTGTACTGAATTCTGATAGCCATGAGAAATGAAAGAGGCTTTGGTCTCAGGGTCAGAGGTCTCAGTTGCAAGTTTGAGGCATTGCCACAGTGCAAGGCCTGGAGTGGCCCTGCAGAGTAGGGAAGGACATTCACCCTTCTGTCTTAGCTCAGAACTCTCACTGTCACAGCAGCAGCAGGTGCTGACTGGGAATTTAAGGTACTGTCAGTCTTGCACAAAAAGGTGTGTGCCATCGATGACTATCCCAGTCTAGCCTCCTCTGGCAGTGGGTGAGTCCTCTCCTTGCTCAAAGCAGGCTCCTGGGTGGTTTTGATTCCTTTTTCTACCACTGAAGCTATGCAGCCTCTGTTTCTCCTGTTGGACTTGGACAGAGCTGGCCCCCCCCTGTTTTGTTACTCATTCAAAAATCAAACCCAAAACCTAGTCCTTTCCTTCCCTGATGAAATGTTTACTTGTTTGTTCTTGTAGAAGATTGATTATTTTCACTTGCCTGATGTGCTTGTTGTTAATCCCCAGCTACATGTGTTCTAGTCAACTGTAAAATTGTGTATTAATATAATTTTAATACTCCTCTGAAAATTGATTCTAAAATGATGCACGGGGATCCCCCATCTCTTTCCTCATTGATTTTCAGATCCCACGTGTTTAGCTTAGCAGGATTGTGCTCTTCCTTTTTTGTTTTTTCCTGCCAGTAACAAAGAGTCTGCAGAGCCGGTATGGCTTCACCAGGATACCCCAGTGCTTCCCATGGCTTCACACAGACACAGGGAATTGAAGCATAGCACCAGGAAGAATGTCCCAAAAGGAGTAAAATCCATTACACGGCCTTCCCAAATTACACTGGAAGCCACAGGGCTGTGGTGAATGCTGGTAAGAACTTAAGCATCTGCAGATGTAGACTCTGATGAAGACGTGCATCGTGGAAACATTATAAACAAAACAGCAAGAGCTCCAATTCCGTGGTAGAGAGGCTACACCGAAAACCATCTGCAAAACTAAGGAATTCATACTGCTAGAAAACTTCCAGTGCTCACAAGGGACAGAAATGCTGGAAAGGCCGATTGGAATCTTGCAAGGATTACTGCAAACTATGAAACACTTGAACACATACATGTGTTTGATGAAGGAAGCTGCCAAAATTTCAGCTACAGGAGAGCATGCACCCCCAGAAACACATCATGCCATTCCCACAGGCTTGCTGGGCAGTGTGACACCAAGTGTGGTTTTGTTCACTGTTAAATCAGTTATAGCCCCCGTATAAATCTGTATATGTCTGTTAGAGCCTGGCAAGGCTCTTCCACCTCTGGGCAGCAGCAGCTGAGAGAGTGTGATAACACAGATTTCTGCAGGCAGGCAGGGCTGTGCCTCAGCACCGTGGGACTGGGGCTCTTCCCAAAGGGCATCTCCATCTCTGCTGGCACTGGGAGAGGGTGGTGAGTAGGGGCTCTGGGAAGTATTTCCCTGCTTCTCTCTATAGAAGGAGGTGGATTTGTCTCAAATGTGCTGACATGAAAGGCAAGATTAAGTCAGGTGGTGCTTTAGGACACCTGTCTTTAGGACACCTGATGGCTTGCTGTCCATCTAGCAGATGTTCTGTTAAATGTGGGTCTTGCCATATACGAGTGTAAACAATTGGATCATCTTATTTCAATAAATGCGTACGCACAACCATGAAGAAGTGATCCTACGCAAATCAGCATTGCATTTTTGCTTGCTCTAGAATGTCTTCATTTTGAAGTTGTACCTTGAATTTCCTGGGTGCTTGCAGCTCCAAATTGAGTGTTTTTGCAAGCTTTTTTTCTGGTTTGACTTCAATCAGTTCTGGATTCCCTGCTGTCTTCCTCACAGTTTTTCTCTCCAGCACTCTTTTGGCCTACCTGGCTCTTTCATTTGCATATCAAAGAGAATACTTAATTAGTTCCTCAGTGCTGCTGTTCCTATCTTTCTGTCCTCTCAGCAAAGGCTTAATCTTCTTTCACCCATGGTTTTGTTAAAGATCCTTCTGTAAACTAGGTATAAATAGTAGGGGTTTGCTTCAATAATAGTGAAATAAGATATTTCTGCAGGTTTCCTTCCCATTATAGAAAAAAGGGCAATGAGTAATTGTTAATCTGCAGGCGGAATTTGAAAAATTCTTTTAAAGAACACTCACTGGTCTCAGGTAGGAGTGTTGCTGGCACACCTACCATTTGTCTTATGTAAACTATCACAGGGAGGATGCAAAAAATAAATATGCAAATGATCCCCCAGCATTACTATGTGACCTAAACTACAGGATAATCTTCTTTCTATATTCCTCCTTACTGCCTAATACTCAGGTTTTAGTTCTAAAACAGAGTACCCTTTGAAATAAATGTTCACATTTGGAAAGGAATATTTCTCTTTTCTTTTATTGCCGTCACAGAAGATTAGGTTTTCTGTTTGCTCAATTATTATTAATTAAGAGTAAGGTTTCTATTCTCGATAAGTCTGAATTCTAGACTTCTGGAAAGCTGGAAAGTTAACAGCATGTGACATTAGCTTTAATTGGCTTGCCAGTGCATGTCATTCACCTGTAGCACTAGCAGATGAGTCCAGTGCATTGCACAGTATTTCTACAGTTGTTTTTTATTGCTCATGTGAAACAGGGGCCCACACTTTATTATTTTTATTTATTTTAAGGTTTAAATTACACAGCTCCATCTACAAGGTCTGTGTGGTTTTTTTTGCCCTGTGTTTAATATAAATAAGGAGAGCAGCATCCTATGCTTACCAGCATATATTTTCTAAGTCAGGGTGGACTCATCCTCAGGTCAAGAGGGCAGTCTTGAGCACT
Organism: Acanthornis magna; assembly: GCA_036785705.1. Taxonomy (NCBI): domain Eukaryota; kingdom Metazoa; phylum Chordata; class Aves; order Passeriformes; family Acanthizidae; genus Acanthornis; species Acanthornis magna. Next base: position 2,142,017 of record JAWUZG010000141.1, on the reverse strand, counting down.
TCTTTGATTTTTCCCCTGTTTCCGGTGGTCATTAGTGGTTTTCTTTTGTTCATTGGCTGGCCATTGACCGGAAGCTCGTATTTTCTTTGATTTTGGTAAGTGGAGGAAAATACATAGAATGCATTTAAGAGATTTTTGTTTTTTCATTCCTCTGGTTTATGTGCTTGAAAAAGATAGAATAAAGACGGTGTTACCACACTGTAAAAAGATACTTTTGTTTTTTTTTTTAAATTAAGGGAGTCATGTAAATTGAATTGTAACTGCGCTGCTGCATATTTCTCTGATCTTTCTCTGAGATGTGTTGGGAAATCAGAGTATTCTAAATACTGGCGAAGCCTTAGAACCTGCCTCATGTTTTTCTGAGGTGAGGTGCACAAGGTCATCCTGCACCTGATGGACTCAATGTGTGGGGCAGGATGGATGCTACAGACAGGCACAGGCTGACAATAAATACTTAATTTGAATTCAAAAGGAGGAGGAAGCAAAGCCAGTATATTGGGGGAATGAAGAGCTAAGCAAGAGCATCACTGGGGCTCAGGTTTCACAATGTAATCTAACAGAAAAGGATAATTCAGCCTGAAATGGCTAAAGAGTAATCTACCCTTCAAGCATAATGTAGCATTTTATCGTGTAATTTGTAGGGTTTTGTAACCTCTTTCCTATACTTCAGGCTAAAAGCTTAATATAACGTCTCAAGGAGCAACCTTTGCTTTGTTTTCCCCTTGTGATGGTAAATTCCAGTAAAGTTCTCCCTAATGGTGTAAACAGATGACAAAACAGGGGAAGGGCTGAAGGCACAAAAAAAGCAAAGGTGTTAAAGCAGTGCATATGGCTTGACAGCTAAAGGGTTGTCACAAAAACCCAAAACCAAACATTTTAGAAATAATCCCAAGCAATTAGGCAGCAAAGAAATCGTGATGAAATAGAAGAGCTGCTTGCGACGGATTACTTGCTGTTGCCGATGTCACATGAATAGATTTGGTTCTCTTTGAACACAGTGAGTGTAAAGGCAAAGCGATTGCAACTGATTGGGAACATTCCTGTGCAGGTTGCTTTCCACAGTGCCATGCTTGTTGCCTCTGTTTCTGGTGGAGTACTATCCTTTGCATTGTTTCTCACCTCTAATCACTTGTTCCTCTAATGAGTATAAAGTGATGCTCTTCATGTGTGCATTAGTCAACACTTTCAGCGTTTGTGAAGCTGTGAGGAGCTGCATTGATGGCAACTCAATATCAGCCTATTTCAGAGAAAGGAATTGATGAAAAATTACTGCAAAGCAGGAGCAGTGGGGAGAAAGAAGGATAAGCCTTCCTGCCACCAGCAGAGTCTTTTTATGGATCTTGGGGCAGAAGGTCTTCCCAGTGATTTTTGACTTCAGAAATTTAAGGTTTCTTGCTGTACTGCTTCATGGGATTTTCAGGGCATTGTTTTATAAAACTGGCTTGTCTGCTTGCAGGACATTATTTTATAAAATGTCTCATAGGCACCACAGGTTCTGTTTCTAGACAGCATCTGTCTGTGTTTTCTTGGGCTTTGAAAAATGAATATGGTAAAAATATCAAGACTTCAGATCAAAAGTCTGACCTTTAAGGTAATTCTCTGAGGGAGAATTATTGTAGTTCACAAATACTATGCTCAGTTAAAAACCATTGTAAAAAGACTTTTGGGTGTCTTAAATAGAGTATTAGTATATCTTAATGATAGATCCTTCTTTTATTAACTGCTTTTATGTCATTGTGCAAATCTGTATCTACTGCTGACTCTAAGAAAAAGTAGCTTTTCTGAAAGAAAATGTAGCTTTGGTTGTAATGAAACCAAAGTGTTTCTTTGAGTGCAGCTGTCCCCAGTTTTCTGATGGGGGAAGAATAGTTGTTCAGCCCATCACACTCGAGGGGTAATTCGAAGCTAGTAAATTTTTACACCAACGCTCTCTCTTGAATAATTCAGATCTGTGTGTGCATATCACAGTGCTTTTATTTTATAACTAATTAAGTAACTAACTAATTAACTAATGGGGGGAGGGGTGTTAAGTTAAATATAAAAGTGAAAAAGCAGTTCCTAAATGCCAAGTAGCTTTATTTGAGTGTAATTCAGATTCCTGGTGTGTCAGAAAGTTCTAAGAACTTTGAACTGAATGAGTACATATTGCAAGCACCTTATCCACTTGGTATTTTACCTCCTGTCTTTTGCTTATCTGGAACTTAAATTGCAAAAGGGTTGTTTTCTTGCCTCTTGGGAGCACTCCACTGTCCTGGTCATATTTAAATTTGATTGCTTGCCGTCTCATATTTGAAAATAAGTGTCTACCTGTGCTTATTCACCTTAATGCTTAATTGTGTTGCTTTTTTTCTGTAGGATTGTGGAGAAGGGGTACTACAGTGAAAGAGATGCTGCTGATGCTGTTAAACAAATCCTGGAGGCAGTTTCTGTGAGTATTACCTGGCATGTGATGCTCAGCACCTGATCTTTCACCCATGGTGGCTCAATAAATACTTGTGTGTGAAAGAGGCAGTCTGCACAAGTTTCCTACTATTAATTCCATGTTGATAATTTTTAAGGTAATGAGTGACACTTTGAAGAATTGCACTTCAATCAGAATGACAGTAATATTGAGAGAGAGCAGAATAATAATTGGTGCCAGTAGTTTGTGCAGTTTCTAATATAACTTCTTCTTCTATATGATTTGTGATTTTCAAATGTTGGAATTTTTTATACAGCTATTTCACACTCTGTCACTTAGAGAAAGGTAAACACATTCTTGAGGCAAGATGAAGAAGGTTTGTAGTGTCTATGTAGAATATTTCTGTACATTTTCTGTGCTTCTTAGTCACTGGTAGCTCTTCCATCTGATTTCACGCTAGACGTTCTCCAAACCAGCAATCAGGTGCTGGGGAAATACTTCAGAAATTAATTTGTCCAGAGTCCATTGTATGTGTTAGCACTATTCACTTCCAGTGCAGAGAGGGAGAGAGGGGACATATTGGACTAGAAAAAGAACAGGTCAGCCTGCAGGGCTCATTTGAAGGATGTTTGTGGCGAGGCAGGGTCTGTACACGGAGCTGTCCTCAGGAAAGGATGGGTGGTGATGCCTGACCTCTGTGGAAGGTGTCTAGAGATGAGGACATTACTGTTTTCAGCAGTAATTCACTTAATCAGAAGGAACAGGCCAATCTGGGCATATTTACTTGGGATGATAACAAAATACCTCAGTGTGAAAGGTCCCTGTAAATCACAGTTTGATATTATTTGTGTGCCTGTTCACACTAAAGAAGATGTGAGAGTTGGTGTTTGCTGCACTAACTGCACAAACTGCAAGACCATTCATGCTCACTTCATGGTCCTTTCTGAATGATCTGATGTCTACTGTGTCACTCCCATCCAACAAAATCTAAATTGTGTATTTTAGAGCACATCACCATGCATTTGTATAAACTTCTAAAATTGGCTCAGATTATTATTTCATGACCAACTTATTTTAGTTGAAGTGCCCCAGTTAAGATGGCTTGATGTTATTTAACATTCTTTTACAAAAAAGATGATGATTAAGTTTTGCTGAAATATATTTCAGAAGGTGTTTAAGCTCTTTATTTTAAAGTCCAGGAATTAGATTAAATTTTCAGCTTCTATGAGTTGTAATAGCTTGGCTGAAATCAGTGGAACAGTGATGTAGCTGAAAAGATGATTTTATACTGGTAATAATTTGGATTTTTATGGATCCTTGTACAAGATCCCCAGCTAGGATGAACTATATTGACTTCTGCTCTTACAGCTGTCACTGAACATCTAAGCCAAAGCTGGAAAAGCTGTGGAAATGGCAGTTTCCAGCTTGGGATCTTTGCAGCCCAGCTGAAGTTCTCTGATAGATTGGGGCTATAAACTTGACAGAATGGTGTTTGTGAGCAGGACAGGAGTTATTGTTAGAAACTGGAAAATGCTGCTGCAGCAGAATAATCTTTTCAAAATAAAAAGAAATGTATCCATAGATCATTCTTAAAACCAAATATTTGTACAATTTGTACAATAGGCAATGCCAGTGAATCCTCTTCTGGCACCACATAGGCTTTTGGACCAATGCGATTTTTATAAATTTGTCTTTGAAAAAGCAGCATCCAGCCTTCCTTTTGCTGACCTCTCTTGAACCAAATGTTTATAAGTCTCCTGTTCAGGGCTGTTGCCCTAGTCATGGATTTGTCCTTGCAGTGGATCGTTAATACGAGGAGGTTTTATGTCTTCATACGGCAAAGGTTTTTATGAGACACTTCTAAAGACTTTTATGAGAAGTGCAGAGTGGGATTTTCAAAGCATATAAACATTTTCTTATTCAATTCCTTTTGAAATTGTTAAAGCAAATGGACTAAATAATGGACTGATCCGTAGAGCTTCTAGGTCTGTCTGGTTTTCATAATACCCAAATACCTGTAAGCCCAGCTCTAACTGGCTTACCAAGAATTAATCAAGCAACCAGAGTAGCACACAGAAAATTAATCTGAATCTTCATGTCACAAACCATCATAAATATATCAGACATCTGTCGTCACCAAGATCAGAGAAAATAACAAAATCAGTACTGTTTTGTAGACCTCCGCATTCATTTTGCCCTTTTTCATGATTTTCCTTTCTGCTGTTTACGTCTGACCTGGTGTTCCCACTCATGACTGTATTTGCCCTTAGTGGGAATAAATTACATTTTTTTCTCTCTTCTGCATTTTTGCATTTTCCATTTTTCTTTCATTGTTCTTGAAGCTGGGAGATAGCTTCATTCATAAGATAAAAGGCTTGTACAAAACTAGGTCATATCCCTTTAGCTCTTCTGCTGTGCTGTTCAGAGCAGGTAGGGAGGCTTTGTTGCTACCTGAAATCTCAGCACAGGGTGAGTTTCATTCCTAAAGAGGAGGCATTTGAGGGCAGTGTTTCCTGGCACATCATTGTTATTTCTCTCTTCTCAGAGAATGAGTTGCATTCAGTGTGGTCTTCTTGCATGCTTATTCCACTAGGAGTTTTTTCTTTTCTTTCCTCCTTTTTTTTTTTTTTTTAAATGAATGAATTTCTGCATGCAGATGTCCTGAGGCCAAATCTTCAGCAGCTATTTTGCAAAATGGGTTATTGATGTTTTGCTATCCAAGTAGTCCTTGAAATATTGGTCACAAAAAGAATATTGTGCACTTTTTAAAGAGACATCTATTTTATAGCTGGTCAAAATGTATAAAATTACACTGATATTTTTTTCCTTAATATGTACTTTCAAAATCTGATATTTGTCACTAAAAATAAACCCTGTTCCTTCCTATCTACTCTGTGTTAGTGTAAAAAGGATAGCTTTCTGCTTGGGGGCTAAATTACCCCTTCCAATATATTTAAATCTGAAATTATGTATAACAGTTTACTTTTTGCAATTAGGATAGTTACTAGAATACCTACTATATGTAGTTTTGAACTCATCCAGCAATCTCTAAGTTAATTTCCCATCACATTTTATAATAATTTGTTTCCTTAGACTGGCCATTATCTTGTCTAGATAGGAACATTTTCCTGAAGTTATATGTGGGACTCCCTCAGTTTCTATTTTTTTATTTAAATGTTCTATATTTTCAAGCTTCATTATAGATCTGCACTTCTGCTCAGTTCCTTGTCATCTTAAATTCACAGGGAGCACACTGAACTCTCAGCTGTGATGGCAAAGCCTGAGGGCACTTAAGCAACTTGCAGGATTGAGAGAGAAAATCTAGATTAAAAGTTTCTGTGCATTTCAGAGAATTTTGATCTGTCCAATAATGAACTGTATGTTAGTAGGTAACAACCGACTATGAATATGAAGCTTGCAAGTACATTGTCCAAAATCTGAGGCATTGATATGTCTGAAAATTAGAGTTTAGGCCAAATGAGGTAATCAGACTTCTAAAGACAGAATGAGATTCAAGAGGATTGATTTAGGTATTTGGGGGGTTTGGCATTCAAAGAAAAGTGTACAAGAGATAAAGATTATGCAGAGGTTTCCTTTTTTCTATATATTCATTGAATTAGTTCCTGCTGGAGACAGAGACAACCAATGGATTTTAGTTTTACCCAAAAGCTACAAGGTGAACTTAATCGAGGTGTAATTGTCACAGGTTTCTGACATTTTGAACAAAGAAAATGTGTTACATTATCAATATATACTTAGCAAGGCTTAAAAAGGCACACCATTAAAAAGGGCAAGAATTGGGAAGAAACCTGGAGCTCAGTTCTGTAGAAAATAAAGTAAAATTCCACAGAAGAGAATGGCAGGCATGCCTAGGTATTACAACACAGGAAAAAGACTTGTTTAAAAGAGTAGCAAAATTTGGGACCACCGTATATAAGAAGAGGAATTCTTTTGCATGATTTTAGGTATTGAAGTAGATCGACTTCCTTTTTTTAGAAGATTTTGTAAAGGATTTTCATTTCAGTAGAGGAGGCATTTGTATCTTCAGATTTCTCCCCATTCACTGATGAATCCCGAGCATTTTCCATACTACCTGTGGCAGTAGGGAGTGCTTTCTGAGTCTGCTCCTGGCATGAGTGTTGTTATCCATAAGGATAACATTAAGGAAATGAGATTGCTCTGATCTAGGGCTACCCACCCACCTCTGCTTTTCTGATGGGGAAAGAAGGGGAAATGTAAAATTCTTTCGTCAAACTTTCTGTATGTTTGCACAAAAGTGAAATTTCAGAAACTTGCAGGGTTAGGCCAGATTCAGTGTGTCCTTTGACTATGTGGCTGTTATTAAGAGGACCAATGCCTGATCCTGTAGGACAAGGAATTTGCTAAGGATTATGATGTTGTATTTTATTCCCTGACAGTATGGTCCACTTTTGCCATTCCCTTCTAACACACTTACAAGCTCGAAGCCTCTTGAAATAGCATAAACACTACTTTGATAGTGGTTGCATTACACCACAGAATAAAGGCAATATTTCCAAAAAGGACTTCCACAATGAAACATGCCTCATACACATAATAAACCCTGTATATCAAGGCAGAGTGTCAGACAGAGAGGAGGAATGAAATAAGGGGAGAATCTACTGTTTGCTTGTGTTGTATCATCTTATAATTGCAGTGAAGGCAGGCAGGACGAATGGTTGGATTGATATCAAGATGTGTTTTGCAGGTCAATTACACTCATTCTTCCATGAACCGGGAGTATTGCCACAGGCATGGCATACAACTTAATGACTTGTAGCAATAAATAACAGCATCAGTCCCTCCTAAGGCATTGTTGTTGGGCTTTTATTAAATAAAAAATAATTTCTATTTGATGTAGTCTAGGCATGAAATGTTTCTTTCTTCAGGCTTTGTTTGTGAGGCTTGAAGGTGAATCCTCTTGGAGAGGGGTAATTTAACACATCATGTAGAGAGATGAGTCCATGGAATCTGGGAAATTGTCTTGGCCTTTTCTTCCATTTGGTGACAACATTTTAATGGGGGCTTCATCAGTGCCCTGGGAGACTGTTCTGTCACACTGCTGTCAAGAACGAATAAGCAAGCAGGTAAACTGTCAAGTTGTGTAAGGAACCTATTGAAGTGCTTCCACTGCCTGGGAGAGAAATGCATTTGTGTTTCAAATGTGCTGTTTCTGAAACAATGCTCAGTAATGGTTCCATACACAGGATAATCTGCTTGGAGGGTGAAGGCATTTTTAATGGGTAGGTTCATGATTTTTCAGGCTTACATTTGATTGTTTTTCTTGTTAACAGATTTTAAACTCTCTTTTTCTTATTATCAATGTACTAAATTGTGGGGAGGCTAACAGAGTGTGACTTACTATCACACTAACCTGATTTATCAATACCTTGATTTAGAACTAATTTTTCAATAACATTTTTCAAGATCTGTATTCAGCTGAGTACAGGTTCCTTTCACAGCACACATACTGAAGAAGAATTACAGTCAAAAGAGTCCAGCAATGCTGCCATCAGCAATGAGGAAATGAGGGTATTGTATTTGCTATTATCACTAATAGAGGAAATGGAGCAAGCAGATTTACTGCATTGCAGTTAATGTCCAGTGCAGCAAAAAGTCAGGGCCATATTTGCCTAATTGTTACTGTTTTATATTATGCTTTTATCTAAGTGAGCTATCATTTTCTCCTTTTGGAAACATGTCACTACAGTATTACTTTTGGAAAATATTTGGAAGTAACAATGAAAGTGACTAATTAGCACTTGTTTTAACTCTCAGCACACCACAAATACAATGCCAAATGCTGCTGAGTTTGAGTCAGTAGCTGATGCTTATTCCAAGAGACTGACATTTACAGGGAAATTGCTGTCCAAAAACTGACTGGGGACTCAAGGATTTGACCTTTTCCCAATTCATCTCGGGGAGATGGGCAATTTACCCGCACCTTCATTTATAAGATGGATTGTTGAAAATATTGTGTGAGGAGAGTGCTGACCCCATCCAAAGGCTCCATCTGCCTGATCCACTGATTCTTGGGGCATTGTTTGGTGATGGCCTTTAGAGGGGGAACAGCACAGGAATAAAGCTCTGTGAGAGTCTGAGTCTTGTCTTTAGACAGCCACACTTTGCTCTTCTCTATGTTACCCAGCACAATGTTAGCAATTAATAAGCACAAGAAAAGGAAAAAGACTGCATTTATCTCAGACCTTAAACTGCTAATACTCTTTTTATTATAATAATCTTAATTGCATGTATTTTGCAAACTAATTCAGGGATAGGGCACCCAAGTACCTGTTCCTATGGGACACACTGTTAAGTCTCCAAAAATTACGTGTTGCTTTAGAAGCCTGGCAGGGCTCTATAGGTTTCTGAGCTGGAGAAGTTCCTAAAGTGTCCTGAGATCCTCACATACTGTGCAGATACAGGAAAAAACTAGCAGATGCTACAGAAAAGGTCAAGAAGAGCTCATGAAGACTGAGGAGATATCAGAGATTGCCCTAGAGGAAATACCAAAGTAGAAAACCACCCAAATGTGCATGAATAGAAATAGAGAATTGTTAAGTGGCACTGCAGGAATGTCACCCGTGAGTCCTGCCCTTCATGCAAACTGCAGTCTTGATAAAGTGACGGTGTGGACACATGTTAGAGTATTTCACTAAGGAGGGAAAGGCATCTGGCGAAATGCTATATTAGATTCCCTAAAACCTTTCTGAGGTTTGAGAAAACATGGAGTTCTAATCAATTTTACAGAATGCTGTGGAGTGAGAAGGGCCTGAAAACACCTCTGTACAAGGAGCCTTTCCCCATCCCCTGGTCTCTGCAGTAGGCTGCCAGGCAGAAAATTGCTTACCCAAGGAGCTGGCACAGAATAGAAGCACCTTCTCTGAAGTCACTGCTTTATCCCCAAAAAGATTTACTGAAGCCTAAGGAAACGCCTTTATCCAGCCCTCCAGGATGGTGCTCTTCTGTTTCCTAAGTCAACCGTGCCTGTAGGACTAAGCAGGGACAGGTCTGTCTCCTTGTGTCTTGCTGTTCCTGCATCAGTAATGATGGTAAAGAATAAAGAGACATTGATTTCAGGAATAAATTACTAGGGAACCTGTGAAACAAAAGACAGTTGCCAAAAAAATTACTCAGTAGTATTATTATAGCCTTATGTAATTTTGTTTCTCCAATTTCATAGTAGTAGACTAAGATAGCAGCCTCTCAGCAAAATGACTGTTTGCAAAAGTGTATTTTTTTTGTTAGGTTATATGGAAACTTACCAGAACCCCTATGCCTGTGATTTGAAAAGAATGCTAAGAGAATTTCTGCCCTCTTTGGGGGTGGTTCCTGACATGCCAAGGAGTTGACATAAATGAATGACACTGATCCCTCATAAACAGCCTATGTAAAAATTTATCAGTCATTGTTTCTGTTCAGTGGCTCCATTACTGTGGCCCTGACTGCATGAGTGAATCAAGACTCCTCATTTAATCCCTCAAGATCCCTTACTGATCCCCTGAAATGTCAGCAACTGTTGATATTTTGGAACTTGTAATGAATCTGGTTTTCTCTTTTTCCCTTTACTCTTTCCTGATTTTTTCTGTTTCTGAGTGGCTGATTTACACAATGTCATACTAGTTTGCTGACATGTGAAGGATGCTTCCTGAAGCCTTTTACCTCCACCTTCATTGTTTCCATCAATGGGGAAACAATTGTTTCCATCAATAGGGAGTGCCTAGACTTTAAATTTCACACACTCCTTCTTTTCAGTTGCGGTTTTCACACACCTCAGCTGGAAAGTGTTGGAAGATCCAGATTCCAGCAGAGGTGAATATTGAAGCCAATGTTTTCAGGAATCAGCGACACTCCACTCTTACCCTTTCATTAGATTTGAGTGCTTCATGGTGCATTTTACTTCATGAGCTAGAAATAGTGAGATCAGATATTTATAAGAACCAGGGTGTCTCCTTGGTTCAGGCAGGGGGTGATCAGGGCTTTTTTTAGGAGATGTATTAGATGGTGCCTGAATGAAGCACACAGTCAATGGCACTTCGATTTCTGGGCATTGACAAGTTTGACTGTTTGGTGAACAGTGTTGGATACAAGAATTTTGTTGTATTTTCTGACTCAAGTTCTTGTGCAATAGTAAGGATGGGCAGCACCTGGAGAGTAACAGTATCTTTCATTATTGAAATGTGCTTTTCCAAATACCCTGCTCAGCTGAATCCATCTGATAAATAGCAATAGCAGAAATTCAGCATGCTGTCTGTCAGGAAGTAAACATATGAATCTTTTACTTCTTGGTTTTTAAAATTACTTTGTTTTACCATTGTGGTTTCCTGACTATAAAATACTATCATACTTTGTAATTATTATCATACTTTATGGTAATAAAATATGATAGTTTTGAATTACATTTTAGTGTGTGAAATCTAACAACTCTAGAGCTAGGTATCACAAATTATCAGGACTGAAAATTGGTCCTTTTCCTTGCATCTGACTGTGACTGCTTTGCTGTGGTTCTTATATCTTTCTGTGTGACATGTTAATGCATTTTTTTAATAAGAAACTTGGAAAGGCATGCAATAAAATCAGTTAAAATTATGTCCTTCATTTAAAAATCAAGATTTAATCTAAAATGCCATAAAGATTTGATAATAAGTGGTATGGAACATTGTTGCTAACAAAATATTCAACATGGATTTCTGTGCAGATACAACTACCCTGGAATGATTTTGTGGTTGTGCCTGTCTGGAAGGATGAATAATTGAACAAACCCAAAAGGGAAAAACTTGACAGCTCCACATCTCTCACAAATAAGAGTTCTTCCTGAGTCCTGAGAAGGTGCTTCATTAAAGTGCCTTTAGTTTGAGCACCACATGAATTTTCCAATGTATACAGAAGGTGCATCTTGTCTCGTGGCATTTTCTTTGATGACAGGATTAAAAAGATCTCTTCTTCTGGCTGCTTAATTTTTTCCACCTAGCAAGAGAGATGGTTGCTAAAGTGTTAAGTTTCTTGCAAAATGTAGTTGAAATTATTCAATAGTCTGAAAAATTATTAGTGGGAGGGAGCAGACTGACTCCTTACATCTTCTTCCTAAAGAAAGATGCAAATGTCCTCAAGAGGAGATCTGTGCAATCAGGGTTTACCTCACATATTTTCTTCCTCTCAATCCTATTTTTTGCTTCTGACATTCTTCCTCTGTTTCTTATTGGAAATCCAAAGCAGGGAGGACCAACACACAGGCAAGTGGTGGCTCACTGCCACAGGCAGACAAGGTTCCACAGATACCTCAGCTCCCTGCCCGGTGAGAACTGAGAGTTTCTTGGAGGAAAATCACCTTCATCTCCTCACAGAGGGTCCTCCACCTCTCTGTGGCTGCTGCTTCTTCAGGTTTGCAGGCTCGCATCACTGTGGGCAGGAGCAGAGGGAGGCTCCTGCCCTGCTCCTGCCAGTGCAGATGTTGGCACAGATGTGCACAGGCTGGGGTCTGCCAGCGCCCTTCCCTCCTCTCCAGGGACTGCTGGAGGGTGGTTCCCCTTCGTGCTGGACACGTTCCACAACTCCCATTCTCCAAATGTTGCAGCAGGGTAGTGCCATTTACTCTATACCCAGATTTGGTATATTTATTTTGTATATTTAGTGTTCTGCTGTTCGCATGCCCATTGGTAAATCAAACAGATGAACTTAAGCTGGGGGGTTATTTTATAAAAACAACATAGTTTCAGACAAAATAATCTTAACAAATCAGAGGTTATCCCACTATTTTGAAGCATTTATCTGGTTTTCTGTTAAAACATAATTCCTTGCAGTAATTTTGAATGTGTGGTTGCCTAGGAGGGCAAACCAGTAAAAAAAATTTAATAAATCCACAAATAAAAGCTTCAGTCTCTAGTAAGCTTTGAATTCTCTAATCAGATAGTGTGAAGAAAAATCTGGTAACATGCAGATAAACTAACTCGAAGACAAAATCTGATATATTTTGCCTTTAAGTACCTGTGTGGTCACTGAAATTTGCAGCAAGGCTAAGACCCAGTATGTCACTTTTGAATATAAAAGAACAATTTCCAGCCCTACATGGGGTTGCAGTTCTTTCCATGTGAGAGTGCAGGACTGCTCCTGTGCTGGGTGGTTGCAATTTTTATCAGTGGAGGTGCGCAAGCTGCCACTTTCCTGAGCTAAATTTCAAAGCAGGGGTCTGCGAAGGATCCCCTGTTTGGTCAGGTACAGAGCTGCTTCCTTCCCAGACTCGCTGCCTTTTCCCCATCTCTGCTAAGCCTAAGGAAGCAGCAGACTGAAGCAGTGATGTCTGAGCAGATCCTGGGGCACGTGTTTCAGGAACGCACTGAAGATTTTTATAGTTGTGTTTTAGTGATAATGAAGAAATGTTTGAATAACATAATAAGGGTATTTTCCAAACTGTCAGAAAAGATAAGCAGAAGATGGATATAGCTGGCTTAACATTGCTGCAAGAGCTCTTGTTGGCAAATAGAAATTGAAAAAGCCAGCAAAGCATGTCTCTTTTGTAGGTCTTGTTGAGGTCTGTGCCAGGTAACACAGTAATTGGAGTTCAGGACCACATGCTGGGGCTGTTCCATGGTGGACCTGTGCTCTGTGGCTCTGTCAGGCTTTGGAGGTGACAGGCAGCAGCCTGGCACTCACACGGTGGCCTCTGCTCCTGTGTCCCCACCACCACATGGATGTGCAAGACACAGCCCTGGGCTGCACGGCTCTCCAGGCTCCAGCCTGGGCCAGCTTCCCCACTAAACAAACGCCAGATCTGGCTGGATTTGGATCTGTAACTCAAATAACTGTCTTTCCCAGAAGGCCTTTAATGTATGAAAGCAAAGGTTCATGAAATGCTGTCACTCTTCATGCTTGATGTACTTTATAGGATGTTACACAGAATGGGCATATGGCTCTTTGAAAGTAAATTATTAATTTCTTACTATATTACTATTTAACCTACTGTTTGTCCTGGACTTTATTTCCCATGACCTTTTCTTTTTATTGTTTCTTAGAATTGTTTGTTTTCTGCATGAAATACAGACCAAGGTATCTGAACAGTGAAAAGTCACGGACCAGTTCATAGCTTTCAATTTGATTGATATGTTTAAAATAACAGGGCTGATGTGCTCATGCTAAGCAAAGAAAATTATGTTTTTTGTTATGGTAGGGCACAGCTAAGAAAACGAAAGGAGCAATTCACTGGGCTATTGTTTTCCAACACTAACAATCTACTTTGGAGAGCTGAGGTTTGTTTCAGAGTTGTGTCCAATGTGTTGCACATTTGGCAAGAGCCTTTGGCTGAAATTCTTTCTACAATTGTGGACATATAAAAAGAAATGACACCAGACAGTGTTGGTCATTAGGCTCCCCTGCTGGCCCTCTCATCAGTGACCAAAGAACAGACCCCTTCATCACAGCCCTTCCCTAAAGACCAGCTGAAATGATCTCTGACACAGCCCCTATTCAAAAGCCTTGAAATTCTTACCTTCCCGGATTTAAAATAAAATAATAGGATAAAAACTTCCACAAGGCTGATAATGTCCTCTGTGTTGTTAGTGGATGTAACTCTCATTTTGGTTTTGCATGATAGAATTAGAGGTTTTTGTCAACCACAGTCTGTGTTTGCTTCTGCCTTCTCTCCTTGCAGTGAAGGTCAGGAAGAGGGGTATTTAAATGGTGATAGGGAGCAGCACAGGAGTATTGAAATGTTAGTTTGAATTCTAATGCATTTCTGCCTTCAGCCTGCAACAGCAGGTTTTTATCCAGGATTTGCCTTGAGGAGAAGGTGTTCTTAAAGCAAAGGAAATGATGCCTTCAGATCTGGCTTGCAAAAAATAAATAATGGCTTACAGCTATTTACAAAAAAAAAAAAAAAAAAAAGGCTTGCAGCTATTTACAAAAAAATAGTTCTCTTGGTTGCCAAAATGAAAGCCTCTTTTTAGTATTTGGGGTTTTTTAAAGTTTTTTAGGGTTGGAGAGTTTCAGCATTGCTCTTGAAATGTCTTGTCTTGAGGAAAGGACTAAGATGTCACAGATTCACAAATTTAAATGTTCAGTACAGAGAAGCATATTCAGTCTCTAAGATGTAGCATGTGCAGCTCAGGTGTTGTGCACTGGTAGGCTTTGGCTGAAGCAGTAGAACTGTCCCAAAGACTGAAGTCCTTTAGACTATGGATTGCAGGTTCTGTCCTGAATTTTGGAATCCTTTGGTTTTGGCAAGTATTTTCCTAAAAAATTACATTTTTTCATAGGAATTTTATAACTCCTTGTGGCATATTTACTTCACCGTGAGTAATCTTTGATTTCATGCAGGATAATCAAAGGGAAGGAAGATGCTCTAAACAGGGAACTACAAACCTATATACCCTTTCACCAGCAAAATAAAAACAAATAAAGCCTCAGCTGAAATAATTTTATATATCTTTTTCAGAGGTTTTTTCTTTTGTTTTGGGGTTTTGGATCATTTTTTTTTATTTGTTTGTTTTAGGTTTTTTGTTTGGGTTGGGTTTTTTTGTTGTTTTGGGGGGTTTGGGGGGGCTTTTTGGTTTGGTTTGGTTTCGTTTGGTTTGGTTTGGTTTGGTTGGTTTTGTTGGTGGTGGTGGTGGTTTTGGTTTTTGGTTTTTTTTTTTAAAGGGGCATTCCAGCAGAAAGAAGCTATAATGTGATACTTCCCTGGCAGCTGCTGTATATATTGTTGTGCGACCTTTCCTTTTGCTTTCATAACTCTGCCTGCCCCAGCTGTGTGATGGGCGGTCAGAAGCCTGCTGCCTCCTTCCAAACTGGGCCTTAAAATCCTGAAAAAAGATGTTGTGCCCCAACTGTAGTAGGGGCTGATGTGCATCACCAAGCACAAATGCAGAGCCCCAGGTTGAAGTGATGTTAGTGAAATGCACATTCTTTATTTTGTACTAGAGTGTAACAGGTTAAATGCACTTGTTTTAATAAAATGTGTCTGGTTTAGTTCAGCTCTGGTACCATATGCTGGTGTACATTTACATGCCTACAGTCATCCAGGTAATGTGATAATCTGTAACTTAATGTTGCCTGCTCCCAGTAGGCTCTGTAGTAATTTTTTGTGTCTGGAAAATACCAGCTTTTGCCCAAAATTCGTATGCATACTGTTACAATTCTGTGATAAAATCTTCCAAAACCTGGGCTGAGATAGCTTAAGCACAGCAACAGTTAAGATAATTAAGTTTCTCAAAGAGGTACGTGCAGGAAATTGATTTTAGTGGTGGAAAATGTTGGCATTTTCATAAGTTTTCATAATATTTTCGAGCTATTCCTGCTAAATCATATGTTTGATGGTGCGCCTGAGAGTTTCTGTTTCCTAGTTTGGAAATGACCTTGGTTTGTATGAAACTGTTGTGACTTTGTATAACAATATTTGTCTAAACACAGTTACTGTCATCTCTGCAAGTTCACAAAAACTGAGTGATGACTGCACCAGCTGAAGCCCTAAAGTTTTTGTTCACTGATTTAGCAGGGGAAGAAAATACATGTCTATACTGAAACATATGTATGCATTACATAAAAGTACAGATTTTACTGTGATTAAATCCCCCATCCATGAGGATCACTCGTGTTGGAAACCTCTTTTGATCTGAGTGATAAGGTAACAGCTGTGGGTTGTCATTCCTCTTTCCATCTTGTCCATTCTTGTCTTGACAAACAGCATTTGTTTCTTCTCTCAGCCTACAACTCTTAAGCTAAATAAGCCCCTATGATTAATCTCTGCTCATAAAAACATTCACTTCAGGGCTAATAGATTTCTTATTGGGAGATCTGCACCTGATTGCAACCTGTTCTGGGAAAACTCCAGTCCCATATAATATTTCAGGCACCCATGCCTAAGGTAAAGTAATTTGAAATTAAACAAATTGTTCTGATCACTCAGATTGACTTCATCTTTACACATATCCGCTTATAGATGTAAAATATTGCATCTCACTGATTTCACTTATATCCCCTCCTTTGCAAAATAGGATTTTCATGTTCTCAAAAAATTCCTGCTTGTTTTTCAGTCCAGAAAAGTCTCACTATATAAGTTAAATGTTACAGCATATGGTAGCATCATCAGCGTGTTTTGGCATCTGGTCTAAAGCAGAGTCTTGTGCAGCAGCCCCTCTCTCCATGACAATATCTCCCCTGCTGCACCCGAGGGCTTCATTTTTCTGTTGCAAAAACGGCATCACTCCAGGAGTTCGCCCTGCGCATGAACATCTGGGATGTTCTCACCGCACATCTTGTGGTGCATAAATACGCCTAAGTCTCTCTCTTCCTCTTGCATTTCCAACTCATCTGTGAGCTCAACAACTCTGTGCAGGTGTCCAGTAGCAGGAGGGATTACTACCCTTGAGAGAAGTTCGTATTTTACAGATTTTGGTGGACCTGCCGACACTGAATGCATTTCATCTCTAGAGTGGTGTTATGGAACTGATCATCTTTGCTGTGTGAGGAAAGCAGCAGAACTGCAGGACATGCTGCCAGGATGCTGGAGGATGCAGGAAGGTGCACGGGGGATGGTCTTGGAGCATCTGGGTAAGAGAAGCAGTGCAAGGGAGTGTGAGAAACCTGAGCAGAAGGCGGTGGAAAGGCTAAAACAAAGAGTGTGATAGTAGAGGAGAGGGACAAGGCCTCCAAACAAGCAAGATACCAGCAGTTTGGCTATTCAGCCCTGCGGAATGAAGAACTGGAGAGAGAAGAGAAATATGGTACCTTGAAATTAGTTAAAAAAGAAAAAAGAGCAGCATCAGAAGCAAACATGGGTTATAGGCAATCTATTAGCAGAATTATGTGGGCGAAGTTGAAGAATGTTAATTATCCAAAAATCAAAAACATAAGCAAAAGTGTGCACATAAACAGGAGACCTCATCATAGACAAGTCTGTGTAGCAGCTCAGCCTCATAGTCTGCAGTGCTATCTTTGGTGTTTGACAAAAATCTCAGCGAAACATATGTTTGCCAGTTTTATCCAAGCCTCACAGATTGAAAGATGTAATTTTCAGAAGTACCTTTCCTTTTTATCACTTTTTCAGATCTACAAGATCTCTCTGCACCACATTCCCCCTTGAACTGGAGCTAAGCAGCCTATTAAATCATTCCCCTTTGACATGTTAGCAGCTTGAGTTGTTCTTACCTGACAGAAGACATTCCTCCTCTGAATTTCTTCCAGTGCATCACTGAGCAGACAAAAAAGTAATTTCCTCTTACTTGTTTGCAGTGTTTTGTGTACTGGGGCTTTGGCTGAGCAGAGATCATCTCTCAGTGTGATGCACACCCTGGCAGGCACTGAATCGAGATCAATACTTAAGGATGCAGTTGTCATTTCCAGTTCATCAGTAAAATAAAGTACTCCTGGCTCATTTTTTTTCCTTCTGGCCTTCCTACTTTCAGCCTGTGTCCTCCTGCAGCCCAGTTGCACAAGTGCTTGCAGCCTGCTCTTACCTGAGGAACAGGATTTGATGCATGGGGCGAGATTACCTGTGTATCAAATCCTATTTCTCCTAACTAGCACAACGCACAGAAGCCACCAAAGACTGCAATTAAAAACTATTGAAAAAGCTGTTTTTGTGGTTTGAGCCTGACTGGATGACAGATGCTCACCCAAGTTGCTCCATCTCTCCCTTCCTCAGCTGGGCAGGGGATCAAAAAAACCAACAAAATGCTCATGGGTCTAGATAAGGGCAGGGAGAGACCGCTCAGCAACTTCCATCACAGGCAAAGCAGACTCGACTTGGGAAAATGAATTTAATTTATTACCCATTAAATCATAACCCAGTACCCTTTAGAATAAAAGGGGAAGAAAAAAAAAAAAAGCCACAGCATGCAGTCTTCTTTATAGATGTACTGAGCATCACCTCAGAAGCACTTCGTGGTTTGACCCACACACACACTCTTCCTGGAAGGTTGCCCTGAACACTTGCAACTTTCACAGTGAGGAGCCTTTTTCTCATTTCTGGCCTAAAAATATTCATAACTACTTTCTGGTTGGGTTTTTTGTGCCAAGAATCCCTTATCTTAAGTCTGTTCCTTCCACCCTGCCTGGTGTTTATTGCTATGTGCATGTAGAGGGTCATCAAATCCTCCTTCAAACGTCTACTTTGCATTGCTGAACAGGGCAAATTTGGCATTGTCTCATCAAACAGCATGCTCTCCAGTCCTCTGTCGATCCCTGGTTTTCCAGAAGAGGTTTCTAAACACCAAGTGCTTTCCTTGCTTTGTGCTCCTGACTGTTTTGCATTTCTCCTACTAATCTCTATTTCCTGCAGTGCAACCATCGTCTAGACCAGTAAGACACCTGAGGTAATGTCAGACACCTTGAAATCCAGGGGTATTCATGTCTGTGATTGTTGCATGAAGTTTACTGGTCAAGACCTCTGAAGAGGAGGATTTTTTCCCCTGTAAACAGTCCACAGGCAGGGTTTTCTCCTTCAGCATTGGTGTTTACATTCACATTTGCCATTGAGCCCAGTCCTGCTGTGGTTTGATAAGAGGAGGTTCATCTGGGGTAGGAGTGGCACCGCATGGTCTGAAATAAGTTAAAATTAACACTGATTTATGTTCTCTTAGCACTTCTTAGTGTTGTGAAATTGTTCAGCCATAGCCTGCAGAGGCTGAGAGAGCTTGGGTTTCTCTTTCTTTTCTTTCTTTTTTTCTTTGGGTTTCTCATTTATACCATGCAAAATGGTGAAAGGCTTTGAACTTTTAATTTTGTATTTCTTCATAATATTTCACATTCATAGTCCAGGTCATAGCAAGCCAGAAACCTCTGTGATTAAAAAGCCCCATAAATTATGGCATTATAAACATTGAGATGATGAAAGTCAGGGTGTTAAGAAGGGATATAATTTTCAGTCATGCTCTCCACAGTTCTTCAGTCAGGTTGTTTTCTCATTCTGATCAATTGGAATTTAGCTGCTTACTCGAATGGGGCCAAAATAGCTTGCTCCTCTTTATACAGATTTAAGTTTAGATTCAGAGATGTGAGACAAAAATTTTTCATCCCAGCTGATATTCCTGTTTCTCATTACATGTTTTAGATTTATTTACTGGTATTTAAAGACTTTCTATAAACAAAATTCTAATACCATCATCCCCTCAATTTTAAATTTACTCTAAAACAATAAATAAATTTTGTATCTCACACTGATTGCCAGACTAATCAGTAAAAATCTGTGGACAGGATTCTTAATTATCCTGTTGTGCTCTTTTAGTATGGGAATAAAGCTAACCTCAATGCTAATCTTTAAGGCTCTTGTACTTGATATAAAAAGCAAAAACCTAGCTTAAAATACAAAAAAGAAAGATATATTGCCACCATATCTCCATCCCTCAGAGCACAATGATAACACGTGACTGAGCGATGGTCTTTACATTTAATTCCACAGTTTTAAACCTGAAGACCTTGACTGTGTTTGAGAGTCACAGCAGTGACCGTCTGCAGATCGAGGGTACAGGGATATTTGAATTATGATGGTAGTGCAGTACAAAACACAGAACTAGCACACATACTCTGGGTTCTTTGAAGGTAACAGGAATATTTAGACTGACGTGATAGGATTATTTGCCATTTGGCTTGTGTGGCTGATCCTTTTTCTAGCTCTAAGTGCTAATTGAAAATTACTAGTTACCCGTGGCCTGTAAGACAAACACCTGGACTGGTTTTGCACCCCAGGCTCCTCCTTTCTGATCACAGACCCTGAGGCAGATGCTGGGGGTGACAGCAGGTTCTTACTTTATCACTATTCACCGTAGAAAGCCCTTGCATTATAAGAGTTCGTTGCTCTCTTAGAGAAACAGCTCTGGAAGTTGCAGTTTGGGAAAGGTTGGTTTATGTGCATTGAAAATACAATCCGTCCACAAAATAAAGTTAAAATACTAAGGTTTTCTTTTCAGTTCCATGGCTGTGAGTTTTGGTAGAATATGCGACATAGCAAAACAGTTTTGTTCATATTTGTAAATATTTTTACAAGGATTTTCTGAACACTGGGGAAGGTATGAGACACTGAGAAATAGAAATTTAATTTTTGTAGTTTCTTAAGGACATCTCCATGATGATAGCAAAATTTGGAATTAAGAGAGATTCAAGCAGAAACCAGGAAAAATGTTTGGAAACATGGTTCTGAAAATTTTTCACTGACAAAAATAAAATTCTAGATTAAATTTCTTACTGTGTCTTCCAGTATTAGCAGATCTCATAAGGAGAATATTTGTAGCCTTCTGGACATTAAAATAACAATCATATGGTGTGCTTAAAAGTTGGCAGTGTTGCCTAAAGTTCTGGAGTAGAGCAGCAACACTGCAGGGAAGTTTCTTTGTTAGACAGAAATTAAACATCCCGTTTTGATCTGTTCCTGGCCTTTCTGAAAAAGAGGAGCTGATAGCAAATTCAGGTTTACAATTTGGCATTTCTCTGTGTGGCACGTGGTATTTCAGAATTCCAGGTGTCCAAACTATGAACATGGAGTGCCTTGATGAATTCATCATGGTTCCCAGCAGAACATGAAATATTCTTCCACATTCGAGAGTCTGCACAAACCACATAATATTCCTGTACAGAAAACTCATTGTATGAGTGTGCAATCTGAAGAAAGATTTTCAGTAGAAGCAGTCACCTATGTATCAGAGATATTCACAGGCTAACCTGACATCCCCCTCTTACTAGCAGATGAGAATTTTGTACTTCCTTCCAGTTTTGTTTTCACAGGCACAGCTAATTTTTACGGTTTTTATTTTTCACAATACCTGGTTTCCTCACAAACATTGCCGGTACCTTGTAAAGTACATCAAAAATATATGCTCCAATTGTCATGACCTGGAGGAAAATTCAGGCTTGGCAACCCAAAATGGAAATGGATCTAACAAATTCTCAGTGTTTTGGGATCCTAAATAATTGTGAGGTATGTTGGGTTTTTTTCACCAAGTGGCCATGGCAGAGCATAATAGACTTAATTTCTCATTTTGAGTGTAAATTTTGTGTTGCAAAGCCATGAAAGTTGGGGATAGTTGGCAGGTCTAGCCTGCAAGGTGTACCTCGAGCAAGGAGGTGCCTGAGGTGGGGTGCTGCTGACAGAAAGGATGTTTTGTTTTCCTTTCTGATTTCAGGAAAGGAAAGTGGACATGTCACAGTTTTGTGAGGCTGAGATCAGTCTAAGTTTGCCACACCACCACCGTGGTTTAATGTCATGGCACCTGGAAGACCGAGATTGGCCTTTGTATCGCACAGGCTGAGGGCTCACCTCTAGCAAATGAATAAATGGAAACTCTTCCATGCATGTCCACTTTGAGGGCTGTGCTGTTTAAAACTACATTTTGTAAAAGGTCTGTAACAAAAGTAAAAAAAATATAATTTTTAAAAAATTGTATGGTTTATGCATTTCTTTCTTGAATGTGTGGTCAATATTAGGGTTAACAAGTGGTGCTATTACACATAGGCCGAACTTCACCATTCAAGGAATGCAGTATAATTAACCCAAAACAACATCTGTGTGTTATTTATGCACCAAATAAAAAAATTTTTTTTTAAAAATTCAAATGCAGGATTATAAGTATTCCATAAATACAACAATGCATTAAAAATTATAGACTTTTAAAAAATTCATAGTTTGGAATAAGAGTTTCCTGGATGGACAAAAGGAATGTCATCCTCCTTGGTTTGTTACCCTGAAATCTCACCTTTGAAACAATTTACAGTCTGACCCTACCAAAACAATCACTCTGTCAGCAATGCCAGCTGGCTTGTTGCAGACAATATCCATGCCATTAAATTGTGCCAGACTTCAAAAAGAGTGGCCAAATTCAAATTGCCTCATGGGAATAATCTTTGGCTTGAGGAACAGGGTGTTGTTTTGATCAGTGCTAATTTTCTCAGGACAGTTCTAAACATTTGAACAGTGTAGACAGTTGTGTATTGGTACCCAGGAGCACTTCCTGACATGGATTAATTTAGTAGTGTACAGTACAGGCAGAACAAAATCTGTTTGTTCAGGAGCACATAATAAAGACTGTAACTTACCCATTTAAGGGCTACATTTATGAAATATCCCTCTTTTTAAAAAAAAGGAGAAAAATTAATCAGAATGAAATTTAGTGCTTTGACTAGCATACAAAAAAATCAATTTCTTGCAAGAAAACTAAACAAGTTGGTGCAGAAAGAATGGATGAGCCCCTGTGACTAAATAGGACATTGTATTATGGTGCCGTTACAGGTATCCTAGAGCTGTGGCTAGTGAATCCCTGTGGTCAGTGAAACCTAATGCTGCCAGAAATAGTTTTCCATTAGCTAAATGTCTCTCTAATGATGAAGGTTATTGGGACCTGAACTAGCACCAGGTGTCATTGATAGCACCTTACATCTATTCTAGATTGGTTTTTGTTTGTATCTTTTCAATTTCCTAATGGCAAAACCAAAGACATTACTAGCTTGCAAAAACAGTACTTGCTTTTCAGTAACCTGCTCAGAATACAGAATCTACTTAATTTTTAAATTTGCTAGAATTGCGGTGATCTTGCTGAATTTTATATTCTATATAGCAGATTGATAGCAGATTGATAAAAGCCCTTCTGTAGATTTATGCCATTGGCTAAAAGGAAGAAGCCTAATTTTGTAAAATTTCGCCCTGCTTCCTTTCAAATTTGCTGTAGTAGCATTACCTTACAAAGGCACATTAGTGTATTTATGAAGCTTTTGATGTTGGTTTTTTTTTTTAAGGTTGGTCTTAAAATAATTCCATCTCTAATGCTATTTAAATATTTTTCACGTCTTGAAGTTAATTAAAAACTCTTGCGTATTAGGGATTTGATTGTTTATAATGTGACTGTGGTGAATAAAGTAAAAAATGCTGAAGATGGAGAGTGAGTATAAGTAAGCGGTAGAATGTAATGTGCACGTGATGCTTTTTGTCTTCTGACCCCTGTACAAACCATAAAACCTCAGCACACTGTGGAGGATTGGTTGTCAGAGCTTTGCTAAGTGAAGGAACTCGAGCAGAGAGGTTGAGTTGAACAAACTGTAGAGGAAATGGGTGCTTATGCCAAGGGCAGAACTGCACTGCTAGGTTTTGGCCTTTGCTTTAAGAAGGGTGCTGTTTTGGGGGGAGTTTAGCCCTCTTGGGTTTTTCTGCTCATCACAAAGTTTACTGCACCTCAGCAGGTCCAACAGATCAAGTCACATGTGATAAGTAAGTTCTGCTCCCTGCAATTTTGTGGCTTTACCCTGCATCTATTACCATGATTCCTTTGAATTCACCATAAATGACTGAGTTTTCCTAAAAGAAAATATATCCTTCACCTTTTTCTTTGTCAACTGGAGTGAGAGCAGGCGCTGGGACGGTGCCTAGTCCGTGTGGAAACAGAAGTGGGAAGATTTCCTTGCATGAGGGTCTCGGCAATTGCAGGAGAAGATGCATCATCTTTGTCTTCTGTACCCCAGACATGCAGAAGGGAAAAAAAAAGAAAAAAAGAATAAAAGAAAATTAAGCAGAGTGGCTGTATGAGCAACATGGTAAATGTATGTTAATTCTTCTCTGAATTCAGATATTGTGCACGTGGGCGGCTGTTCTGGATGGATTTAAGAAAAAGCCACTATATCAAAGCTTTTCTAGCTACTCTGATGCTGTGGCCTACTTACAGTTTAAGAGGAGAATTTCATGCCACTGCAGACAGTTAGCTCCCTGCACAAAGCCCACTCGTTTGGGAATTGTGTGGGAAGGTGTGTGCGTTACCATCTCCTACATATGTCAGATTGTACAGAAATTACTGTACATGATTTGCTGTCACCACACCTGGTGTGGTGTCGTCATCCCTAAGGCTGCTTCACTCTTCTAAAAGCTGGAACATTCAAAAAGATGAAAATGCTTCCAAATGTAAAAGAAAAATAATCGTGGGAAATGCAGTTGAAACTTTATATAACCCAATTACTTAATTTAAAACCTCCTTTCTGACCTATCTCATAATTTTGAATATCGTAGATCAGCAAAGAAAATAACCAGATTTGGATTGATTCATTTATGCTGATGCATTTCTTCATTCTTTTCTATAATACACAGATCTATTATTTGAAACTATAAATCAAATTAGTTGTGTTAATACATACTTATGCAAAATGCAAAGGCAAATATTCTTTGTCCCGTTAAAATAATGTTCTGTTAAATGAATCTAACTAAGCTAACTGACATTTTATGAAAATGTTTGGAAGTGAGTTTATCGAATAGCAAACATAATGGCATATTCCTATTTCCCAGAGCAACCAGTAAAAGCAAAACAAGTGCAAAGAATCAGATTTCTGCAAGATATTTGGAGAAGCTTTCATTATTTGGGGCCTTTCTAAGACTCTGTTTTGTTGTTACACAGACACTGAATTCCAAAACTCACTGAAATACATTCAGAAAATAGATTGATGTTGGTTTTGTCTTCTGTGGTGATAAAATGTTCAATGTTCCCAATGGTCCCAAAACCAATGTGATTACAGGAAAGGAATGGTGGCACAGGGCAGATATGGCTGTGTATATAACCATAACCTGATCTCACACTTTTATCGGTGAAACCTTGTTAATGCCTGTGGAGCTGGGTTCGGACATTGCCATTGAGGGTGGTTTTTTGTTTGGTGTCTTTTTCTTGAAGCTCTTTAAGCAGAAATTCTAACATGTACTTCTGCAAGACCTCTTAAAACCATCCCTGTATTTTCAAAATTATTTCCCTTCTTGTGTTGTATTTTGTACAGAAAAAAATTTCAACCCTAAATAATGTTTTTACCATATAAGCAACAGAGTCCGATAAATGCACTTTTCCATAATCAGCACAAATCAAACTATCCAATTTCCAAAGCCAAAGCACATAGGATTTCAAGTCCTGTTCTGCATTCAAACTTATGTGCTGCCTGAGGGGTAAATGAAAGCACAGGATCAGGCTACTCATGGTAGCCATATTATGGTACATATTTTAATTAAAGTCCAACAAAGTTAACGTAGGGGAATTTTACATGGATTTCAGCAGGGACAGCAACGTTAAAAAAAAAAAAAAATTATTATGTGGCCCCATTTCCCTTTGCACTTGCCACTCTGACATCTGTGCAGCTTACATGCCTCAACAGTTTCAAAAAGTGGAAACTGAGATGTAGAGGAGCTGCCTGGTTTGCCCTAGGATAAGCCAACAGCAGCTCCAGGTCACATCCCATATCCTCTTATCAATCTGTAACTTCTGTGCAGTCGTTGGGCCTGTGAATTGCAGATTGGCAGATATGTGAGATTGTAATGGCACACAGCTGCTCGCTGACTATAACATTTTAGCTATCTCGATTCCCCCAAGCCACATGGGTCTTGTTTCCCAAAGCCTACACCAACATGGAATGTAGTATTCCAGGTACATTTTCAGTGGTGCACTTTGAATGTTTCTCTGTAATATTTGTGCTGAAGGATGATTTCAGACAGCACTTGTACAGAGACTGGCTTTTCCATTCTACTTGTATAAGGTGAACGCATCTTCCTAGGACTAGAAAACAGGAGAGTATTTTTTTTCCCCAATATCCTTCTGGTTTATTAAAAGCTTATTTAAACTTCCTCTTAACTGATGCAAAATCTGTATCAATTAACCATGCCTCATTCAAGCAGTATATGGCTGTAATCAAACGAAATTACTGTGCAGTAGCTTTCATTATGCAATGACACTATTTTGTGCAGCTTTTGTGAGGGCTACAGAAAGAGCTTAATTACAAGTCTAGACATTCTTGAAAAGGGAGCAAAAACCTCCCTGTTTTCAGTTCCTTATGCATGCAATGTCTGCATATATAGCAGAAGATGTCCAGTGCTGGCTTTTGTTCAAAACCTACAGTCCTGGTTTGGTAATAAATTCAACATGCAAGTCCTAAATAT
Organism: Acanthornis magna; assembly: GCA_036785705.1. NCBI lineage: Eukaryota > Metazoa > Chordata > Aves > Passeriformes > Acanthizidae > Acanthornis > Acanthornis magna. The sequence goes on along the minus strand of JAWUZG010000141.1, from coordinate 2,115,732 downwards.
ATTCCATCAAGCAATGAAACTGGTGGAAGTTTTCCTTTTGAAAACATGAGGGAATCTGGTATTCATGACCATGGCTGTCACATTATCAGCATCCTGGACAGAAATTGCTGTAGTAAAAGTGCTGCACCAGCCACATTGGACAACAGCCTTCTCCCCACCGCTAAACCAACGCACACAGGAACGAGCCATCATCAGGAATAAAGGTCACTGCTCAGGAACAGCCCGCCCTGGAGTTAGACACAGACACGTGTGGAAGGCAGAGAACAAGTCAGGGTCTTTATGCCTGAGTTGGAATAACACCAGGAATTCAAAGGCTGAAGCCAGGAAGGCAAAGGCAGAAAATGAGAATGCACCCAACATGAGATAAGAAGAGTAGCAAACTCAATTATGCTCATAAGAAGAGCTACAGATGAAGGAGATCTATTGAAAAATGTCTAGAAGAAGGGAAAACTGTTTCTGCCTTTTTTCCCTCCTAGTTTTCAGTAAAAGTTCAGCTATACCTAGATGCCTAGCACAGTTAATAACAGTACCTGAGCTGTAAAAGATGAGCCTAGAATAAGAAAAGGTTAAGTGAAAATCAGTTTCAGAGTGCATTCAAATAACTTAAATATTTTTTAAATTGTTTGGACCCAATGATCTGCACAGTATCATCTTTAAAGAGCAAGCTTTTTAAGTCTAAAACAGATTTAACAGATAACACTCACTTCTGATAGAGGCTGGGCAGAGAAGTGAATATGTGTAGTACTCACTTCAGGAGGAAGAAGGGAGGAATTACCTTCACTCCAAAAAAATCCCTGAAGTAAATAATGAAGTAAAAGTATACGGGGCACCTGTGGGATAACAAGGCATGGAGGTCACCAGCGAGGCAGGGTTTATTTCAGATCAAGCCATGCCAAATCTGTCTGACTTCTTCTCAAGCACAGTAGGACACATTGTTCGTGGAGGAGAAACAGAAGGTATTGTCCCTGCTTGACATGAGTAAAGCTTTTTGTATTTGACTCATCTGACAGTCTCACAATAAATTAGGGAGATATTATCAAGATTATGTGATTTTAAGCTGGATAGGGACTGGTTGTCTCTACTGAGAGAATGTCTGTCAACTTGTCTAAAGATCAAAAGTGGAGGTTCAGGAGAAGCTGCCTCTGCTCTTCTCTTTTAGTGTTTTTGTTGGCAATCTCCTATGATGGAATAGAAGGTACACTTATAAAAATTTTGTACAAATTGGAGAAATCTGCAAGTATGTTGCAGAGTAGAAATAAAGTAACTGATAAAATTCAATGTCCTTTTTGTACTGTCAAGGAAAATGGGAACCAAAGAGAAAGGCTTTGAAGGTTACACTGGATCAAAAGGCAGACAAGAGTGGTATATGTTGGAAAAAATTGCAAATACATTTATTTATACACCCTATAACGTTTGTCAGGTCACAACTGGAATGCATATTGTGCATTTTCAACACATTAGTGCAAGCTGACTCTAGCCTGGAGGAGAGAACAAGAATGACCACAGGTCTAGAAAAGACTGAGCAAACAGAAGTCTTCCAGTCTTAGAGAGAAGAATGACTGTGTGCATGGTAACAAGTATTCAAAAGGCTCTTGCAAAAAAAAGGACATAATCTGCTTTCTGCCTCTAATGTATATAGGGAAAAAAGTAATGGGTTTCATCTGCTCTTGTCAAAATCCAGGTGAGTCGCAGGGAAGTACTTTGTAACAGTCAGGAAAGCACAGCCCTGTAACAAATTGCTTGGGGAAATTGTGGAGTCTCTAGTAGCAGAGGTCTGCAGGAATAAATTGAACAAACAACTGTTGTAGGTGTAATTGATGCTGCCAAGGAGCATAGAGAGGAATAGATGATTCAGGTTCATTACAGCCCTACTTTTCTACAGCTCTGTGTAATGGGTACCATAAATAAAATTAAAGGATAAGGCCAGAGTTTTAAGCAGTTTGCATTTGTCCTTTTGTCATAAAATCTTTCAAGTTAGATGGGTGCCTGAATTATTAAGCAACAAAACAAAGAACAAAAGAAACTCTCACACAGCAGTTGGAAAAAAGCTTAGGGGAAAAAAAAAGAAAAAAAGTCTTTATGCTGCAGTCACAGTTAAAGTGATGGAAATTTTTCAGTCATGAGGTGCTGTTGTTACCCCAGGAGTAAAGGCGAAGATGATGCCTTCATTTTCAGAAAGTCCTGCAGAGAAGGTCCTGTATGTCAGGCTCAGCATGACCTAGGGTCATGATGAGTTTGATCTCAAAGTTTATCAAAAAGTAGTTAAGACCGTGCTACTAAATTTTGTCATAAAACTTTTCTCCCAGATTATCTGAGATGCCTTTTTTTTCTTTTATTGGCTGGCATTCTCTATTGATAATCTGAAGAAAGTAAAGAGGACATTTTAGCTAGTGTAAGAGCACTACATCGTGATCACATTTTAATGCACATGCTATGATAAACTGTTCTGCGGTGCTGTGCATTTACAAACTCTACACCCAGCCATAGAAATAAAATATTTTCAAAGTCTCATACATATTCTATAGGTGGAAAAAGTGATGTAATTCAGCAATGCCTAGATTCAGAAAGTGAGCTCTGGCATGGTACCTGGCCCCAGATCCTCTCATTTAATCACGACTTAGGCATTAAGAGACATGGCACATAAATAGTAGAGCACAGGATACCTGTTTTACAAAGGAAGTGCACAATGCCCAAAGCTGTACTACAAACTGGGAAAGTCTTTGAACTTGTACTGCAGAGACTCTGCCTGCAAAGTAACGTAAATTTTATTAAAATTGGTATATGAGAAATAAAGTGAGAGCAATCAAAATACAGCATATACAAACTGAGATAAGTGCTACACAAAGCGGATTATGCTAATTTAACTAAACCTGTTTCTAAGCCAAGATAGTTTAGCTCAGAACACTGTTCATGTTTATACAAGACTGAGTAGTAGGCCTGTCAATGCCAGGGGCTCTAACGCCACATGGGCAGCAGGGCTGCTGGACTGATGAAAATCTGCAAACAAGTCAGTCCCAGGGTATCTACTCAGTAAAGGAGCAGTGCAGACAATGGACAGAGTGTTGCAAGGGAGTCGTGGAGCAGGAAAGGCTCTCAGTGAGGGACAGGTGACTCAGGCTGGAGGACATGAGGTCACTGCATCTGCTGGAGATCTTTAGTAACAAGACTGTTTTTGAAGGCAGACACCTTTTATAGAAGTCCAGCCAGCTGCCTCTCCCCTCAGAGGGCTGGGGGTCCACAAGTCTGGCTGGTACTTCCATGAAGAATGGGGTATCTGCATCACTAAAAACACTGGGGGTCTTTGGTTGGGCAAGTTTTGATTTCTTTTTGTCCACGCCGCCCTTTTGTCTGTTAGTGCACAACAAAACTATTGCCTCTATTGGCTAAACTCAAAAAATCTGAGGTATTCTGAAAGATACAAGCTGCCAACAGTAGGTCTGTTAAACCCAGGACCTGGCAGCACGAGGCAACCCCAGCCATGTGCATGTCCTGTCACAGCCCACATGTGAAGTCAAGCAGGAGAAACAACGGGAGAGAGAGGACAGAGCAGTAGGGACTGATTCTAGGGTGTGGCCATGGCAGGACCTATGTGGGCTGCAGAGAGATGTCAGAGGAGGTGCTACGGCTGGGCAGGAATTCTGGATTAGATGCCGGCAAGATAAGGGGATGTGTGGTGAAAAAGGAGTAGCTGCAGGTGTTGTGGTGAGGGATTCTTGAAGTGGCAATCTTTGAAAGGCATGGGTTAGGTTATTGAGGCAATTTTCATTTGTTAGGCACCCCCACCCTGTGAGTTTTATGCAAATGGTGGGCTGGACAGAGGAGAGAAATTTTCCTACTTGGGATTTTGTGGGTTCATAACAAAAAAAAAGCAGTTCCAACTCCAAGATCAATGCAAATTGTTTAAAAAGCCAGTCAGTCATGCGGCACAAGTGTGGTTAGCAGATGTTGTCAGCTATGGTTCTTGCTGTGTCTGAGGAGCCCCACAAGCTAGTCTCACTTTCTGACTTAAAAAAGAGGAAAAGTTGAACAGCTTCTCACAAAGTTTTTCCCAAAATTCCTTCCCACAAAAATGTGTTTCTGGAAAGAGAAGAAAATTTCTATGTTTTCAGCCTCACAGCATAAAATGTTTTTAAGATTATGGGCATGTGTTAAAAAGGACCTGCTAAAAGACTGCAAACTTGGCTGGAACATTCCCTGCACAAATTTGGTCAAGGATTTTTTGTGTAGATGAATTGGAAGAGTCTGTTTTCCACTGAGTGATCGTGAAATGTCTGATCCTTCTCACTCCCACAGAGGCAGCTAAACTGATCTGCAGCACATGAACACAGATCAGTTCAGACATCTTTTTCTGTCCACCCCAGTTTGATGGCTTTTGGTCCACTCCTGTGTGCCACTATTACCTCTGCGTGTCAAACACATCACTGCTGTGCTGTGGGAGCATCTTTGCTACAATTACATTTTCACTGGCCGATGAAGATATATTTTTGTGCATGGAGGACATGATTGTTTGCAGCCATGCAGATGTGGCTGCATTAAATGATGTAGCAGTGTGCAATCCATCAGTTTCCATACGCTGTTTGCTGTTTTTACCTTGGATAATTGATTAGTTATCTCATTGTAGGAAACAGCTGGAACAAACACTTATATTTCACTGTGAAGTAAAGTAGATGAGAGCCTTTGGCTGATTTCCAAAAGCCACATCATGACAAATCCTGTGACTTTAGGATTGCAGAGAATGTCAATAAAAAACACTTACTGCACTGTGAGAAACACACACATGGAAAGCACACAGTGTCACTAAAACAATGTCCAAGGACAGAGCAATGTATCCTTCCTTAATGTTATTTAATCACTGGCAATTTATACAAACTAAAATTCCAATGAGATACACAGTCAGGAATTCACCTCAGATGCTAACTCAGGTGCACATTATAGCTGTGCTGTCTAGGTGAATATTCAACCATTTGTCATTTCCTGCACAAATAAGCACACAGACCGGATTTTTTTAGTAGTGATAACACATCTGAGAGAGATGCTACTAAAAAGTAGAACATGAGACTTTCAAATAAGGTAATGTGAATCTACCCTTAAGCATTTCTATTCTAAGACTTCAGAGTTTTGTGTGAATATTTTATCAAGCAATACAGAATTTCTTTCACTAGTTTATCCTTTTTTTTCTATCAGTATAGGGTAGATTATATTTTTTCTATTTTTGTCCATAGCAGTGTAAGTGGCAGCCATACGTTCTTGAAATTTTTCTTTCCATTAGTGCAAGGCAGGAATTCAATGGTGAGTGAATTCACATGTACTGTAGGTGCTTTGGCAAGACAGACGGGGTTTTGGGCCTTTGCAATTGTGTGGTTTTAAAACTTGTGAGAAGTCTGCAGCAAGGGGCCCCAAGTATTTTGTATTTGGCCCAGGACATCTACTGCATCCTTTCTACTCAAAAATGTCTGTTTCGTTTTTTAATAGTTATGTCACCATTTTCCTGTCTCTCAGAATGTTATAATGTGCAGAAACTATGTTCCTCTGAGCCAGACTTTGGCATCCCAGTATCTATGAGATTGCTTCTTAAAAGCTGCTGCTGTATTTAAAATCCAATGATACTTTTTTGAGATGTTTTTTGTTCCCAAATGGACATGATGTTATCTTTGCCACCCCAAACTTTATTTTCCTATTCAGATTACAGCGTGCATCCAAGGATCCTACGCTGGGCAGGTTTGCAGAAAAAACATGAAAACTGAAAATTAGTGAAGTAACTGTGTCACACACAGAGAAAATATTAATCTGCTGCTATAAAGAATTAGAAAGATGTTAACTCATGCTTGACCGTTCTCACTTTCATGCTTTGACTTTCTCTTTTTTTAGTACCTGCACGCAAATGGGATTGTGCATCGGGACTTGAAGCCAGAAAATCTACTCTATGCAACACCAGCACCAGATGCACCATTAAAAATTGGTGAGCAGTATTAAATGTATTCTTCCCTGATGCCTTTGCAAGAGTAATATGTGCTAACTGATGTTTGGAGTACATGCAACTCACGATCACCCTATTTGAAGCCAGTGCTTAATGAACAGCATGTTACTTCAGCAGCACAGCTGTGCATGGTGGTTTCAAAACCAATGCAAAACTAGACACTTGCTTAGAGAATTTATAGCCAGAAGTGTGCAGAATGTGGCAGAAAATAAAGCCCTGGGAACAAGAACCATCATGAGCACAGCATAAAACTCCATGCATCACCTTAAGGCCCCTTTTCTCTGTTAAACTAATATTTTAAGAGGAAAGATATCTTGGTGTGAGAATAAAAATGTGCAGGTAAGTGGTAAAAATCAAACTGAGCATGACTATCTTCAGTTTTGAAGGCAGATTTGAGGGACATGGAGAGGTCTTTGCAAAGAGCACAGGGAAACTCTCTGAGGCATGAGGAGCACCACAGAAGGGGTGAGGAGGGACAGGGCTCTCCTGATCAGGGATGTATTTTCCCAGTTGTGTTGGAGATGGCATACCCTACTTCCAGAGGACACGACCTCCAAAAATTCTGGACATGCCTAATTTTTGCTTGGGCAACAAGGAGTGTCTGTGCTACTGTTCTGAGTCGTATACAACCAGCTTGGAAATACCACGTGGTGCTCCCTTAGGAGTGAGTGTTTCCACATTCATCAGGCTGGTGTTCATCATGGGTTTCTGGAGCCAAATTCCCATTAACTGGACACAAGCAATTTAGTATAAATTTCTAGGAACGTCTTAGTTCTCATGGTGATGGTATCTTAATTTATATCTTACCCTAGTTTTTATCTTTCCTGGAAAGGCTCTAAACTCGATAATTTAATGCAGCTTTGGTTTGATGTCCAGAGTGTGTAGGGATTTTGAAGCATTTTCAGAAAGCCACAATTACTCATCTTCCTGGTAAGGTCATTGCCTTGTTTGAATTGAAATCCAGTTTACAATGAGTGGCTGTGTTTATAAAAGTAAACTGTATTTCTGATTAGATAAATAATAATGCATAAAGGAAGATATTTAGGAGCAAGTGACCTATTTTTATCCTGATCTGAAGTCAAAACCTTCTCTTTTATATTCAGTCTAACAAAACAAAATCAAATACTTTTATTTTGTGTTTTCAAGGCAAAGGTGATTATCATCACCTAAACTGCCATTTGAATAAGCTCAGTTTATTCTGAGTGAAAATTAAGAGTTGTGAACACTTCAATTTTTATGACTTTTAAAACGAGTCATGCAAGTACAGCGTGTGTTGTAATAAAGGTCCTTGCTCTCTGAATAGTAATTCAGGATGGAAATATTGCAGAAAGGATGATCAATACTTCTTCTGGCACCATTTTTATGCCCTTAGAAGCTTTCTATCAAAACACTGTGGGGATTTTGTCTTGCAGAGACTGCATACTCTGACCCCTATCAGCAAAAAAAAGAAACCCAGAATTTTTCTGATAATTTTATTGGATTACTCACAGAGTGGAAACTGAATATATAACTAAAATATATTTCTGGATCTCTGCTTGTATGCCCTTAGGCCTCCCACTGCACTGGCTTTGTGCAGTTTTCAGAATAAAATACAAGCTACGTTTCTGTCAAGCAAGAGTCAGGAATACTCATTTGTACCGCAAATTTTGCTTCTGATTGCAGCCTGGGTATATTCTTTAAATCGATGCTTACCTCTGAAAATGTCAGTACCATTCATTAAATGTAAAAATGTTTATTTAATTGCATATACAACATAAAAATGCATTATTACAGGAAGTAAGAACATTTATATTCCCAAACCATCTTAACAGCTGACTTTGGACTTTCCAAGATTGTGGAAGATCATGTGACCATGAAGACAGTCTGTGGAACTCCAGGGTACTGTGGTACGTTGTTCTGTTACTTACATTTCCTTTTATAACTGTAGAGGCAAAGGAAAGAGGACACTGGACAAGACCATGAGATCACTCTGATACCTCACAGCACAGCTGATAATGCCATTCAGGTGACATTGTCATTGTCCATTACCTTGTGTAACATTGCCTATAAAGCACACACAGGTGCCAAGTCTACCTTAGAGTAGCACCTAATTCCAGTCCAGTTAATTTCATAAAACTGTATTTCATACATTAGCTATCAATGTTCTGCTTGTATTCTCTTGTGACTGTTATACTACCAATGCCATACACCCATAGTTAGTGCTTAGCCCTTTTTATGCCCATCTTTGTACACAATAAAGTAGGATAAGGCTTATTCCTACAGAAGAGCCCTCAGAGTTTTGTTGACTTGGTGGGAAGGATTGGGGCTGAATATCTCTGCACAGAAGAAAAGAAAGGAGCTTTGTGCCTATAATCATGTGTCTATAGCAATCCTTGATTTACAACTCAGGTTAACTGACCATGCAGAATTCCTGGTGCCTGGAAAATATTCAAGCATTACTTTCCAGAACTGGAGGAAACCCAGGAGAAATACTGTTTAAATGCCAAATTAAACTATGAATAATTGATGGTTCCGGGCTGCCAGCTCCCACATCCTGCCCGCCCATCTATCAGCAGCTTCTACAGAAAGAACACAGCAACAAAAACACATTGAGTCTGAATACTCTGGCATCAAGACTTGACAATCTACAGTCCCTGGGATGTGCAGATTGATGCAGAGGATGGAAAGCAAGAAGATTATCACAGAGAAAGTAGTTTGATGCAATGTTGTTCCTTCAGTGAACTAAATAAGAACATAAGTGATTTCTGAGGATAGCACAAAAAATTAAACCAGGGCAAAGCAGTGATTCATGATCAGTCTGTTGCAGGCAACATCTAAACTAACAGCAATGTGTCAGACAAACCCATTCACCAAAAGCAAAGTTCTGGAAATCTTAAAAAATTCTAAAAGCCCTTCTGTTCATGGCTGTGCAAGTGTAGTGTGGGAAGGGGAAGAGATTGCATTGATGTATGTAGGTAGAACCAGCCCACTGTGCTCCAGAAATGCCATGTGCACCACAGATCCAGTGGGACCAGCCTGTCAAGCTGCTTAACTCCTCTTTACTGTTGCAGAGCTGGAGACCCCCAAAGCTGCCTGGCCTATCTGTCTGTTCCTCACTGCAGCAAAAGCAATTGCCTGAAATGGTCTGTCTTTCCTTCCAGCGAAAACAGAGTATCAAAAATAAATCCTAAAAAAAGTGCCAAGTGAACAGAATCATAGAACCATTAGGGTTGGACAAGACCTCCAAGATCATTAAGTCCAACCTTTGACTGAACAGCACCATGCCCACTAAACCATAGCACTAAGGGCCATGTCCAGTCATTTCTTGAACACTTTCAGTGATGGTGAGTCCACCATCTCCCTGGGCAGCCTGTTCCCATGCTTAACCACCCTTTCTGTAAGAAAATTTTCCTGGTGTCCAACCTGAACTTCCCCTGGTGAAGCTTGAGGCCATTTCCTCTGCCCCCAGCCTACAGCACCACAGAGAGTTGCTGTGTCAAGGCAGGACTCACACTTGTTCTCTTTGAACCTCATGCCATTGGCCTTGTCCCATGGATCCAGCCTGCCCACATCCCTCTGTAAATCTTTCCTAGTCCCCTCCTGACTTGGTGTCACCTTCAACCTGACTGAAGGTGCCCTCGACCCCTTTGTCCAGGTCACAATAAAGATGTAAAATAGGATTGGCCCCAACACTGGACCCTGGGGAGCCCCTCTGGTGCCCAGCCACCAGCTGGATCTCACTCCTTTCACCACCACTCAGATGTCCAGACATTTTTTCACCCAGTGACACTGCACCTGTCCAAGCCATGAGCAGCCAGTTTCTCCAGGAGAATGCTGTGGGAGACAGTGCCAAAGGCCTTACTAAAGTCCCCAGAGACTCTACAGCCCTCCCCTCACCCACCAGATGGACCACCTGCTCATAAAAGCAATGATCTTTTGTTTGATCCAGTGTTTGCCTCTGCATCCAGTAAAGGATGGAGATTTTCATTGGCCCCATTTTTGTTGTTGATGTATTTATAACAACCCTAAGCAAAATACTGAAGTCGAAGCATCGCCTTCTTGGTCACACTGTAGCTCCAGTGCAGCTGTAGCTTTCTGTGCTTCATTTCACAAACCTAAAAGACAATTGAAACAGAAGTACACTCCCATCTTATTCTGGCTCTGGTTGGGCATGACTTCTGTTGTTTTATATTCAGTGAAGGGAATCATTTGCCTAATTATGGGCTTAAAGGGGCAGTCCTAATGTTTTATAGAAGACACAGGTGTGCATGGTCTTTAATTGACTTTATGGCTATTATTTCTTCACTCAGCTTTCTTGTTACTGACGAGTGTTTTGTCCTCTGCAGCACCAGAGATACTCCGGGGATGTGCCTATGGCCCTGAGGTGGACATGTGGTCTCTGGGGATTATCACCTACATCCTGTAAGTGCAGACAGTGCTACAGAGAGGGTCACTCTTTAGCACCCACAGGATTTTATGACATTATGAGCTGTGCCATTGGAAAAGACAAGATCCTGAGCTTGAATTATTATATTCCTAATCTTAATGAAGTAAGTCAAATCCTAGAGGAGCATGGCAAAAGACTCAGTTTAAATATTTGATAAATATAATGCTTACTGAACAGCAGCAAGATCTGTGCAGAATCATCCTAATAATGTGAATGAGTATAGACCAAAAGTTTCAAACAGTTGTGTCTAAAAGTAGGCATTTGTGCCTAAGTCTTATTGTGGCTAGTCATGATTCAATTGATAGGAATTGTAAGTACTTTATTGCATTGTCTGACTCTTTCAAAGGAAGATTATTGAGAAGGGAAAATTGCATATGATGTATCAACTCTTCTCTTTATGGGAGAATAATTCTGAGACTTAATTTAGTCCCATGCCAATGACAATGCTAGAGTGGCTTATGTGTAGTTATATAAAATACTTTCAGGATGCTTTTCATGGGAAGAAAATGAGATTTTACACACACACACTAAAGATATGGAGGATTTTATACATGCTGGCCATTGTCCTTCCCCTACTAGGATTAACTGTCCAGCAAGTACAGTGTGCAATAACACAATTATTTACTTTTTGTCTTTTGCAAAGAAAGAATTACATTCTCTGGAGTTTATACTAAAAGCCTGCGTAAGGATATGTAAACACTCTGATGGTAATGTCAGAAAACATCTTTTGTTCTGCATATAAGCCTCAAAGAGTTCACAGGTCTCCTTTTGGGTACCTGTAAATAATAGGGCACAATATTCCTATTGGCATTTTGTTAACTGCTCCTTTTTAAATATGTGTATCTTTCTCTCAAGGTCTGGTTTAAGATCCAGACCTTGTGTTGAAGATCACATCTCAGATATCGCCTGACTGGTTCTCATTTCCTGTCACTTCTGCAATTTCCACTCATGACAGACAGGTATAAAAGCTGCAAGTGAGGCGGTCCCTAAGATTGGAGAGGTGACTTTTGCTGTCCCTTTACAAAGCTTTCCCTTTACAAAGATTAAGTTATGGCCTTTCCTACTTACTCAAGACTTAATGAAGTTGTTGCACTTGAAACCAAGAGCCTTTCTTAAACAGAACTTGTTTTCAAGTGTAGGCAAGCTCCAACCAAGCTCCAAACAATTCCTCTCTGATTATAGGGAGTGGCATTTTCTATATGTAGCTTCTCAAAACCTTCCAGCTGTTCAGGGGATGCTCCCAAGCCACATGAAACTTCTGCATTTGTGTAAGCACAAGTGTGTGAGTTCCTGCTCTGGAGGGGGCTGCATCAGTACAGATACTTTTCTATTCTTCCTCCTTCTAACCATGTCCTACTCCCACCTCGAAATCCAACTTGATCTACAGGAACAAGCCAGGCAAAAATCCACCTGGCTGTCTTTTCCATTTAGCTTTAGCAGTATTCTATATTTAAAATTCTTCTATTGTGTGTACAATGTTGCATGTTTCAGCCTAATAGTTCAGTAGAGAAAACCCACTTACACAGAGTTAAAAAAATACATTCCTGTATGTACCCCCAAAATGGAGTGGATGTAAGAGTTAACAACCATGTTACAGAGGATCTGTATAAAACTGTATCTTGTCATTAATCAAAGTGGAGGTACCATTTGATTAGAAAAAACTTTGACACATACTTTGACAGAACTGTTTTTCCTTCGAGAAATTATATTAAGACCTCTTGGTCATAGCTGTCATAATTCCAGGGAAGCCAAATATATAGCTCTAGAAGCCAAAAGGAGTGGTCTTTTTGTATTCCTACAGCAGCTTAGAAATTCTTCTACATGTTTGAGATGCAGATAGTGGTCAACAAATGCAGAGGCTTTGCCTGTAGTCGAAATTGCATGGATTTAATTAAAGGTGTTATTTTACTAACTTAAAAGGACACAAAACACCATCTGGTCATTTTTAATTGTTTTTTAAGCTGTTTACATTGGCTTTTCCTTTATTTGTAGGTAATTGATTTAAAATGAATCACCATAATAAAACCTTATTTCAAAATAAAATGAAATCAAGACCAGCCATACCAGGTCTTGCACTGATTTAATTAATCTAATTTGAAATCACACCTCTAGTTTTACTCATCCATTTTGGCATGTAGCAGAAAAAAACAACAACAAAAACCAAAAAACAAACACTCCCCCCCAAAAAAACGAAAAAAACCACCACCAAACTGCCTGCCGAAATGTATTTTTAAATAGAAGCATATCTATAGAAACTGTTAATATGAAAACAATGGGTGATACCAGTGAGTTAAATTGAAAATAGAGAGTTCACTTAGGAGACTTCCAACACAGTCACAGCAAGGCTTAAGCAGGTTTTTGCTGTCATCAGTTACCCAGATCCAAAAACCAGTTTGGGCTGAGCCAGTGAGGGGCCCTGCTCAGGGGTGTTCCATGGGGACAGCAGGGAGCTTAAAGCCCAGAAACAGCGGTGGGAAAGGCAGCAAACAGCAGGGGAGTAGCAGAGGGATTCTGGCTGGCCACTGCCTCCTGAAGCACACGGTGTTTGGAGGTTGTATCCTTGTGTTTTAATACATCCCTGCCAAGCTTGGAAAAATAACGTGCCCAGAATGTGCTTACAGTGAGGTGTTTCTCCTCTTCAGCACTGCAATGTGATGCAGCTGTTCCACCCACGGCTATGCACCACTCCCAAAACCACATTTCTTCCTTGAACCTCAGCCTCCTTTTTCAGGACAGTAAGCACATTGATTGTGTTTAAATATACAAAAACATGTTAAAATGTAAGGGTTTTGTATTGGTTGCTGTCTTGATCTTTATGATCTGCTGTTGTTTTCTTATCATCATCTTACTGCTTGTTGCATTTTCTAGAGGCAGAATAGCAGATAGACTTTCTGTAAAGCTCAGATCACATACTGGCTGAATAGGAAATTCACTTTAAAAAATCTGATTATGTGTGCAGGCGAGATTAAAGTACAGTGAAGTGATAAAAAAGGGCATTATACAAATGGAAACCACTTCTATGAGTCTGCTTTCCCCAGGGCCAACATTGTGGATCTCTGCTGGGATCTGTATTATTCAATATATTCATAAATGCAGTCATTAGTGAGATCACAAGATTTCTACACTGTATGTAGGTTACCTAAGTAAAGATGAGGGCTGATCATGAAAACGTACCAGAGGTTTTTACATATGGTGGATGACAGTAAGAAAGAACGTACAGGAATGAACATAACTAAAAGTCTGTCCTAACTGGACATACAAAAACTTCTAACTTCACATGTAAGGTGGGTACCCTCGGCTAATTCCTATTCCTCTTCCAAGAATTACAAGGATTCTGATAAATGCTCTATGATCCTCTATTAATAGTTCCAATTAAACACATGGGAAAATAGAAAATATACAGTTAGAAGAGCCTTTCCCAGTGCTTCCCACATTTCTCTCTGCTCTGTAAAATTATTAGTTTGTAAGTACACCCAGGTCTGGTTTCCCAAAGTGAGATACGGGATACAAAGTAGGGAAAAATACTACCATGAACTATTTCTAACTACTCAAGACTAATTAATCTTTGATAAATTTATTTCTTTTTTATCCTTGCAGTCTTTGTGGCTTTGAACCATTTTATGATGAGAGGGGAGATCAGTACATGTTTAAGAGAATCCTGAACTGTGAATATGACTTTGTGTCCCCCTGGTGGGATGATGTGTCTCTGAATGCCAAGGATTTAGTAAGTAAAGCAAAAATGAGACTGGAGTATTTAGTATTGCTTCCACTGAGAAAGAGTCCATTTCTGGGTGGGGGCAGAATAATTGGTTAATTAATTGTTCATATTTATTTCTTCTTGTCTTTGTTATATTACGGTGCTGTTAATATCCCCTGCTAGTCCTGTGCTGTGATTTTGCAATCAGAACCATGGATATTCAGGTTCTTCTGTGAAGTAAGCCACAGATTGTTGGCAGCTGTCACAGTGTTCATGTATGCCTGCCTTTCCTTCCAGCTCTGAAGTGTTTCACTGTTCCTCTTTTCCGGGCAAACACCTTCAGAGGAATGTAGAAACAAGCCCTTCATTTTGTGCAGTTTTCAAGCCTGAACTTTGGGGGAAGAATATAAAAAGGAATGACACTTTTCCCCCCACCCTGCTTTTTCTGACATGCTTTTTCTGTCCATTTAAACTTTTTTTTTAGTAGGTGAAGAAAGACTGTTTACTTTTAAATATGGTCCATTAGCAAAATGCAAGGGCTGGCATGCTATCTGTACTGTATTCTTTTATTACTGGATAAAGTAATTTGGATCCAGGAGACACTGATCTGCAAAGATAGGTATGCTTTAGTCTGACTTTTTTCAGTAATAACTTGCATAATTCAGTTATTGCATTAGCACTGAAAACACAAGTGCTCTGTTCCGTATTACTTATACAAACCGTGCCACAAAATACAAGGTAATGGGTGTTAGTGAGGTATTTCAGGATATTTCACATGGAAGGACTGTAGAAGTTCAAAGTACTTTTTTGTTGTTTTATGAGACGTGAAGTTTTTCTAAAGCCAAATAAATATAATTTACTGTCAGATAAACAGCAGCCTGCAAGTAAAGCTTTTGTTCAAACTGCTTCACTTTGATTTAATAAAGTAAAACTCAAAGTTTCAGTTTTGAACATTGTATAGCAAGTTGTAGATAAGGATGATGACCGTGACTCTCAAAACCCATGCTGTGGGCAGTTCTGGGTTCAGCTAAAGTGATTTGCTTAGCTCAAGGTCTTCCTTGGAGACACAACCAGATATTCACCATAATGCCTGTTCTGCACCCACTTCAGGGCACCAACTTCTTTAAGAGCTCTTTGTAGGGAAATTTTAGAAAACCCTAAAGCAAGTTTTCCCTCACCCTTGGGCACATAGGAGCAGTGGAGCCCTGTGACATCACTTGCACTCTGCTCCGAGGGGGTCTGCAGTCAGGAAAGCTGGGTAAGTGTGGCTCTGCAGAGTGCCATCTGTGTACTTCGTTACTCCATACTCACCTTCCTTCTTTTTTAAAAACACCACCTGTCCAGAGATACAATATCTCCGTGGAATGTGGCTGGACTGGACATACTTTGTATTCAGCAGGACCAGCTCCAGTTCCAGGGGTATGTTTGCAATGCCTTTTCCCCAAAAATGTCCTGCTGTCATGTTTGTAGAAGTGCAGGTTTGCTGGCCTTGATGACAAAAGGAATGGTGTAAACAGCATTAGTTTCAGAGAGGGCTAAGACAGAAATACTTGTACGGTGCTTTTTTCATGTGTACAGTGCTTTTTTCATGAGGTTTTATAGTGACTGAAAGGCACATTTCCCTTGTGATGTACCTGACAGGGACTGCGTGGTACAAGTCTTCATGAGCTGCATACACTATAATTTAAACCTTCTAATCCAGTTTGAAACTTGTCCAAATCCAAAAGTAGAGATACTTGTCAGAGAACTGCCTGCTTGGGGTAATTTTGAGAATCTCTTAGGGTTTATATGACAATTCAGACATGAAACAGCCTATAACAGACACAGGTCATCTGCATTGGTACATACTCTTAATATGTTGGTAACCAGTTCATTCTTTCTCTTCTCTCTTCCCCCTTAGTGGCTGTCTTAATCAGATGTTATTTATGGAGGACCAAGAAATGCCAGAAGCAAAATACTTGCAAAGACACAAATGAAAATTCTTGTGGGTTTCTTAGAATGTCTCACCTAAGATGCTCCCCAAACCAAGACCAGAGCCCCCAAATGCAAAACTAGGTAAATTTAAATGAAGAATAAGGTTGACAGTCTTTTGTATTTCTTGCTTGCGATGCAGGTTAAAAAGTTGATTGTTTTAGACCCCAAGAAACGCCTCACCACTCTACAGGCTTTGCAGCACCCATGGGTCACAGGGAAGGCAATAAACTTTGCACATATGGACAACGCACAAAAGAAACTTCAGGAATTCAATGCTCGGCGTAAACTTAAGGCAAGTCTCTGCTCATAGTCTCTGTTTTGGCTATGAAAGCATGCAATTAAATTAGTAGCCTTGCAGAAACCTTGCACATTTTTGAGGACAACATTCCATGGTGTTATGGAAGCTTTTTATTTAAGATGACTGATGAAGATTGAAGAAGTTTGAAGCTGATTTAGTCAATGACTGAAGCCAAACAAATAAAAATGTGTGCTGTTGCTTGAAAACTCTATCTACGCACATAGAACTGAGGATGTACACGGCTTTCACAAAGTACTTACCTTTCTTCTTTTCTTCCCTTCTTCCTTCCTTGCTTCTGTCCATTCATCTGTCCTGTACTGCTTGCGCATCCTTAGAGTACTGACCAGAAGAAACAACATTCTGAGTAATTTCTTAATGAGCAAGCATAAATCTGGAAGAAAACTACTATAGCATATTTTGATCCCTAAGCCACCCTGAGTTACCTGTACCTATCAATGCAAAGCAGGAGGTTTAAGCCATCCTTCTGCGTGAACTGGAGTGAGCATTTCAGAGGTCTAGGTCTATAAAATGTCCCCAGGATGCTCCTTTACCATCCAGTCTGCATGTCCAGCATAGGAAGAAGCAGGGGAACACCTTTAGGTGCAAACAGCAGGCAACTGGGCACCTGACTGACATAACATCAGGAAACTTTCTTCTCCCCTAAACCCTTTTTCAGCTGTTAAAAGTTTGTGTCAGCTCAGGACATACTTCCAGGGATACTTCAGCAAAGAAAATGTTAATTACAGCTGCAGTGAAGCTGTCCTTGTAGCCCTGGCTAAGAAGAGTAGAAAGCAACTTAACTGAGAGCTTTACTAAATCCCATACAAAACCAAATTTACAAAAAACTGAGCCTTAACTTCGGCGTTGCTATTTTTTTTTAATAGAGAACCATGGCAGAAAATCTCTACAGAACAAAGAACAACATTTTGTCATTTGCAAAGGTCTCAGAGATTGTAGATATAATGCACATCAATGTTTTGATTTTGTTTTTCATTATATTTTTACACAAGTTATTTTTGAAGCTGTTTATTTATCCCCTAGAGTCAATGAATTTATTCTTTTGTGATTAAAAACTATTGCTTTTTGTAAGTTTATTTCTTCATTGCTTCTCTGTTAAAGATTAAATAACCAACTCTTCAATTATTAAGAAGATTGATTGAAGTTACCAGTTCTTGTAGAGTTAATAGTTTTCCACAAATATATCTGTAAAATAAATAATAAATTTTTAGACAACTAATTCCTGGTCAAAAAGATAAAACCAAAGCAGACATCCAAGTAGAGAGTACGTGCTTTAGATGTTGCTTTGTTAGTAAGAATAATATGTAATTATCTCCTTTTTCTCAACATAGAAGTCCATCGGCAGGCTTTCTTTACATAAAGACATATTTTTATAGAATAACTCTAAAGGTCTCAGTCAGGATTTAGTTTCTCACAGGCTATGTTGAATTTGTTTCATAAACATCCAACATGGCTTGTGAGAGTAAATTACATTGATACTATCTTTGGACTTCATAGTATCATTGAGTGGCCTGTTCCGTTTTAATCAGTTTTCCAAAGCCCTCCCACCACTAATATGGATGTCTGTGATTTTTCCTTCCGGAGGTCTAGTCTCTCACATTCAAAATCCTTGCCACTTTTTTTTGGTTTATGCCTTAAACTATTTATTCATAATCTGTTTTAGCTGACTCTTTTTTATAGATAATGTTTATGTAATCTGTTTTTCATTAACATCTTTTTTTCCTTTCAGTTTCTCTATGAAAGTTTTTAATTTGTTTCTCTTTTGTTTCGTTGTTGTTGTTTTGGGGTTTGTGTGTGTGTGTGTGTGTGTGTGTGTGTGTGTGTGTATGTGTGTGATTACCTCCCCAAAGAATCCACAAAACTTGCTATACTCTTCATCTCTTCCTGCAGACGCACTTCTTTGATGCCTAAGCAAAAGCTGCCAAGTCAAAAATAGCTTCAGTTGTCACACACAGAGATTAACATTTCTTTTCCTCACCTCTGTATATCTGGGTTTTTTCAGGCAATAAAACTCTTCAAGGCAAGGGCTAATATAATTGTCTTCATGCGTGTCTTCATTTTGTGATATTTCATGTGATATGAAAGCCTACCCCAATGTGTATTTTTATACGTCTATACTTAGGAAGTTGCCCGTGTGCTCCGCAGCACTGCGCTTGGCATATGAACAGCGCAGTAATGATATATATTGTGTTCCTTTTTAAAATTTTCATGGAATAATCTATGATAATACTGTTGTTGTTATTATGATGATGGAAGATGAAGCTCTTTTTTTGCCATCCAACAACTTCAAAATGGGACACTTGAAGTAATTTCATTTAAAAGGGGGGGGGGGGGAGAAGAAGAAAAAAAAATAAAAGGAAAAAAAAAGGCAACAGGCACAGCGGGAAAAAAGCTGTATTCCTGTCGCCCAACCTGTAACCTTGTGCAAGCAGCAATTTTAGGCCTCAGCCCAGTATCCCAGGTGGCCTTCTAAACCCACCCAGGCCCAGGCGGGTCCCCAAAGGCGACACTGCCAGCAAGACTAACCGCGGTCGCGTTCCCTAGCGGGGCGGTGCCGACGGGCCGTGCCCCCTAAGGAACGTCTGCTTGGTGTTCTCTCTCTCTCCCAGGCCGCAGTGAAAGCCGTGGTGGCCTCCACGCGCCTCGGCAGCGCCAGCAGCCACAGCAGCGCCCAGGACGGGCACAGGCCCGGGCACAGCCCGGCCCGCGAGGCGCAGCCCGCCGAGGATCCGCCTCAGGGAGCGGCGGCGGCGGCGGCTCCAGAAGAAATGCCTTAGCTGCATGGATGCTGCTCGGTCGTGGCGGCGGAGATGTGTCATTTCATACACCAGCTACCTTGTCATTCGGCGAGAGAGAATTAGTAAGCTTGGCCTCTCTGGTTCTGCTTCGGGGTGCCACAGGCCCCGCCTGGTGATCCTACCTTCAGTGCATGTGACTGCTTATGAAAATAGTAAACTGTTCCATAAGGCATGTCATGGAAACAGTGTAATTTGCAGTAATACCGGCAGGTGAAAACATGGGGATTATTAACTACCTACCATAATGTGTATACTTCATCTATCTAGTGTTCCTAGGTGGCATTTGAAACACAATGCTATTTCGTTTGGTTTTATGGGAGTAGGTGTCTTATCTATGTTGTGAGTTTCTTTGAACTGTTTTCCTTCCAGGTTCGTAGTCCTTCAGCAGACGAAATGGAAGGAAATATCAAACCAATGCTTTTAAAACTGATGTATGAAATAATGCTTTTTATCTGTAAAATTGAAAAAGTATTTGGGGATTTACATGCAAAAAAAAAAAAAAAAAAAACCCAACAAAAACCAAGAAACCAACATTCCACTACTTCTGGGAAGAAATTGAAATGGTAGTTCCACTGGGCATGAAAATGTACATTGCTCAAGCTTGCATTGAGAATGCCTTATTCTGACTTTTCCTGTTTATATATGGTATTTTAATAACAACCAAAATTACTCAGATTTCTGCCATTTCATTCCATAGTAAAGTGCTAGCAAAACAAAACCATAGACTAAACAAGGATTAGAGTAGATGCAAATTTTTGGCATACCATTATATTTGTTCATTAAAATTCTGAACTCTGCAGCTAGAAGACATTTTATAAGCCCTAAGGGAATAATCTGCATTTAAATAAGTTGTAAATGCTTGAAGGAAGCTGTTCCACAACTTACTTATTTTGCTTTGGGGAAACACTCTTATGCAAGGTCTGGGAGCAAGTAGTATAATCTAGTTGGTTCCTGGGTAGTTTAACCTCATGAGTGACCAATTTCCACTTGTAATTAGTCCACATTTTCCTAACACAGGACCCCTCTTGTAAAGTGATTCACCAGCACAGATCTTGCACCCACCCAGAGCTCCTGTGTCTTGAGTTAGCAGCTCTGCGCATCAATCAGCTTGCAAAAGTAGGGTCAGGCTCTTCAGCTATCTTGATGTTTCTGTTGAATGTGATTGATAGGAACTGAAAAACTAACGTGCATCAGTGTGTATGACCACTTACACTTGTTTGTTATCTATTTGACAGCATGTGACTATTGTACTGATACATTACAGAAATGGCAAAAAGAACCTGATGTACAAAAATGTCATTTGTGCTTGTTAAACTTTTTAATACTGATAGTTACCTAACATCCTAATACAGTCATCATTCCTCTTTTGCTTTACTTGTTTTTATGTTGTTGTTAGGCCTTGCACAACTTACCTTGAAAAAATATAGCAGCTACTGAAAAAAACAAGACTTTAATAAAACATTCAATAACTACATTTCCTGATGAAATTAAAGGGTAATACAATGTTATTCGTATGGTAGATTTAATAAATAAAATGTGCTCTAAATTAATATATATAGGAGGATTAAAGATCCTGTCTTTACTGGGTGAGAATGCACGCTAATGGATCTATTATACTTAAGATTATTTATCCATTTCTTAGAACTCTTTGAACTTGTACAATAAGGTTTGCTAATTAAGCAGGGTTGAAATTTAAGTACATGCTTCCATTCATTTTTCAAGGGACACACTTTGAGGTCAGCTGAAACAGCTGATTGGGGGCATGGCAGCTGTGTGCAGGCCAATACGAGACTTGTACAGATTTTTCACTTGGAAACAAGTACAATAAGATTAATAACTGTGGAGAAGATCATAGGTACATCCACCTGCCTCACTTTTTACCCTCTGTCTTACCTCCTTTGAGTTGACTGCAGAAAAAATGCAATGCTCAGCTACTTTACTCCACCCTCTTATACTGTGGTGAAGTCACCCAAGTAGAGTCAGTAGGGAGGTTTGATGGGAGAGGCTGGACATCCTTCATTTGGGATAGTTGCTTCAAACCTGCAGAAGCGGAGCTGGCTGTGCAGTGACTGCACATCTGTGAGACGTCGAGCATAAATTCCTTCATCTGAGGCACAGTTAGTTGAGCTGAAGAGTGGTCCCAGCTAATTCCCAGAGTTGTTTTTTGCTAAATTATACCACAGCATATCATAACTATGAACTGATGCCATCCAACAGGAGACCTCTCTGTGACAGCACAATCTTCAGAGGCAGCTCAGTTTTGTGCATAAAAGCTCGGGGCCTTCTATTGTTTTCTTGCTTTGTTTTCTTTTGTTATAATCAACATTAAGCAATCAGGATGTCTGTGCTGTGTGATTACCAGTATGTGATTCAGAAAAGCATTGTGTCTGGCTGATATATTTGATATATGACAGCACTAGGCTGTATACATACAGGGGAAGACAGGAGTGTTACCTGCATTGGCTTTGTCTGAAAAATCACATCCTGGTGGCATCTGCTGTAGTTCAGACTGGGACGTGCAACATCAGTGTCTTACTGTCGCTGAAAAATGTGAACACACTTGAAAACTACTGGAGATGGACCAGATTTACAAATCTGTGCTTATAAGCTATGTTGAAAGTTACTCAGGCTCTTTTCTGTTGAAATCCTAAGCTTTAATTTTTTAAAATATTTAACATATTAACAAAGTTCTTCAAGTACAAAAGGGGGAACTTTGTCATCTTTTTTAAGTATTTGAACTTAGCAAAACTTTAAAGGCAGATTGCAGCAGTAGCCAATTAAAGTGTAATATTTGAGAGCTCGCGTGATGATCAGGTGGCTGTTAAACGGCTAAAGATCAGGTGGCTGTTAAATGGCGAAGTTAAATCTGCCTTTGTACCACAGCGGGGGTTTTCCCAGGTTCAGAAGGTTTCCCTCCAAAACAGAGTAGATTTCCTGTAATTTCAAACACTTTTGCTTGCAATTTTGTGGATAACACAGTAGATTGCACTGCATGAGCCTGGTGGTGGTTTGTTGGCTGAAGTTTGTATTTTACATTGTGAAAACATGCTGTAAAAAGGCAGACACACTGTAATCAAGCTTCGGAATGCGGAAGAACATCCAGGCAGAAGTTTTTGATACAGCAGGTTCTTCAGAAGAAGGGCACCAAGGACTCTGTTGGACACATGGAGTGACAAAAACTGCCCAGCAGACCCTTAGCCTTGGTGAATAAAGCAAAATGCTCTGAAGAGCTGTGTGGTAGCAGAGCAGCATACAAGCCTCAACCAAAAAGTTTTTTGAAAGGGCTCAGACTAGCAGGGAGTCCCAGCCTGCAGGAGACCGTGGCTCACTGTCAGCGAGGCCTAGGCACTTTCCAAATGAATCACCTACCCCTACAACTCACACTGCAAGTGGAACACAGACACAGCTGGCAGCCACAGGAGAAGTGAAGACAACACCACATTTTCCCTTCCCAGAAGCGGGTAAAGGAAAGATGATACTGGGAGTTGTTAGTGTCCAACTTAGCAGAAGAACAGCAGTATCTGCCAAGAAGCAAATGCAGCCGGTTGCTGTAAAATATAAACCCTTGTTTCCAGGTAACTGTCCCTCAGCTCCTGCACACATGCTGGGTCACCTCTGGGATTTTAAGAGCAGCATATGAAAGTGGAGTGGAGGATTCCCTGCAGGTTCTTGCACAGTGTCCTAAACATTGCCTGCTTACAGAATGATAGACACAAGCCTCAGCACAGTGCCTTGGCCCCAGGCTTGTGTAGAGGCTGTTCCTCCTGGTGAAGAGCTCAGTTTCGTGTGGCTAAGCCAAACTTGTTGCTGCTGAGGTTAGGAGTGCATAGGTTATGGAGGCATGGCATTCTTGTAACAAAAAATGTCAGAGGCTGACCAAGGAAGTTGCACAGTTAGACCTAGAGCACAAGTGGCAGGGATACACACAAGTCCTGAAGATACCAAAGGTAACAAAGAGACAGGCAGAAGGTCCTTACAGTTACTTTATAAAACAATAATAGCTCAAAGAATGTCCTTTCCTCCCTGCCAGAGTTAATTCAGTTGGAACATAAATAGTGAGAGTTCATTCTTCTTTTGTATAAAGAAATTTCTATAAAATTCCCTGATAAGCCCCTGCACAATACCCTGTTTCATTGAACAAAAAACATCAGCTGCACTGCAGAATAAGAAGGAGATAAGGAGAAAATAGGAGTGAAATATTTGCCTAGTCTAGACACAGCTCTGAAGCGAGACCTGCAGAGGGTTTACAAAGATGATGAGGGACAGGAGCGTCTCTTTTATGAGGAAAGGCTGAGGAAGCTTGTCCTGTTCAGTCTTTAGAAGAGATGACTGAGAGGGGACCTCATTAATATATATGAATACCTGAAAGGAGGATGCCAAGAGGATGGACAATGCTCTGCTCCATGGTGCTGAGCAATAGGAAAAGAGGAATGGGCAGGAATTGCTGTCCAGGAAGTTCCCCCTGAACATGAGGAAGAACTTCTTTCCTGTGCAGATGATCACATGCTGGGACAGACTGCCCAGAGAGGCTGTGGAGTCTCCCTCACTGGAGGTATTCCAGAACCTCAACACAATCTAAGAAATGTGCTATAGGAAACCTGGCTTGAGCAGGGAGGTGGGACTAGATGGCCATGCCAGTAGTCCCTTCCAGCCCTACCCATTCTGTGATTTCATGATTTTATGATCCTAGTTCCAGAAGACATATAAAATTTTACTAACAGGACTGCAGATTCCTTATATCTGGGAGGTAAAACTTCTGCCCAGAGTAATTCAGTGAAGATTGCAGGAGGGTCAGTGAAGAGCATCCCTTGGAGTGTGAGTCTTCTAGCCAATATAAGGATAGAACAATATACATGCATATAACTAAAAATCCAGCACTTACTTCCTCTTCTACCACTCCAGAGTGTAAAAAAGAACATTAATGCAACATGAACTTAGTTACTATTGGAAGGCATTCAAATGTTGTGGGAATAGACATAGTACAGAAGCAGGAGTACAATGGAATAGTTGAAGTGGCCCAATTTTGAACTTAGCAATACAATTACAGATTAAAATCTGGATATGTACATGAACAGCCAAATACATACATTTATCGAATGACAGGCAGAGACTGCTGAACAATCACTAAGAGCCATGTCTATTAAAAGTCACAGCAACCTTTTAAGCCATCTTTTGTCTCTTGCCAGCATTACTCAGCTGGACCTGAAACTATAATAATTAACAGTCTTGTATAAATAGATCATTGCTGGATGAAATTCAGTAATGCCTGTGAAAGACAAAATGTATGAAAGACAAAAAATACTGTGGTACAGAGTTTTGCCCAGCTCCGATGCCTTCCAAGACACAGCCAGGAAAAAAGATTACTTCAGTGCTCTTGTTATTTTGTGTGCTCAGTACAGGGGTCAAAATGGAGAGGCAACAGAAGCACGGAATTTTGTGATGAGTTAGAGCTGCCCCAAACTGCCCAGTGATGCTCTGCCCACAGCCTGTGTGACTGAGAACTGACAATATGGCCCTTCATTTGTACATCAGGAAGGTGTTTATTGGCCAAGGTATATTAAAAAGCATGTGGTTGCCTCTGTGAAGTAGCAGAGAGTTCCTCCCATTGAAGAGCAAAGCTTAAAAGAAAGGGATCTTTTTTTTTTCCATTTGAAACTCTGGCTTCAAAAAAAAAAGTTAACATTCATGGCTAAATGGCTTATTATTATTCTTCCCCTTTGTGCTTCATCTTTTTTTCCTGGCTCAGGGGCGCCCAGGAAGAGCTGTCAGCTGCCAATCAGTGAGTAAAGAGCCATCTGACACTTGGCAGATTGCAGCTTTTCTGCCCTGACCAATCTGCTCCTGCCCTTGGTTCCATCAGATGGTTTCTCTCCTGCTCTTGTGCTCCCAGAAGAGTCTGGGTTTCACCAGTCTAGTATACATGTATTTCTCTGAGAGCCACCCCGGTGTGATTTGTCACTGCCAGTTAGTACCCAGGGAGAGGTGTTTCTGCTTTCCCTTTCCATTTCCCAGACTCATGCTGTTTCCTGGCACCTTCAGATTCCTTTTTTAAGAGCCTATACCTGGCTGATAGAAATAGCTCAGTGATGTGCAACAAATGCCAGACAGACATAGAAAATAATTCAGCTTCTTGACTTATTTTCCCAATAGCAAATGAAGGCACCTGTGCCATAGGCACAGGATGAGGAGTTCAGAGCAAAGAGGCACAAGATCAGCACCATGCCAGGTTCTGCTCCTCAGCACCAGGATGCTCCTTTGCCAACAGCACCATTTTCATTGTGTGAAAAAGACATCGTTTAGGTCAACCGAAAGAGACAAGTCAGGCTTAGGAACTCTGAAATTCAAATACCATGTGTGCTATGACCAGTGACCTTCTTAATGTTGTTTATATAAGATGAGTTGATATACTTAGAATCATATTTTATGCAGCATTGCCATTTACAGTGTTGGCAGAAGAAACTGCAAAGTCAGTTTGGAACACTTGGTCCCATTTTTTGCCTGGAACTGTAAATAATGATCTGCTTTGTAATACAAAACTCTGGAGTCAGTCATTGCGTCTGCAGAAGTACACAACAGCAAAAGTCTATCAACAAGAAAAAAGACTAATTCTTATCCCTGTGTGGGATGGATCTGGGGTGGCTCTTCTAATTGAAATTATTATGTCAAGTGACTCGAAGCAGCTCTTCTGGTCACTCGAAAGCTGAGGACAAGCCATAGGGTTTGACATAGAGCTGCAAATGGCATGTGATCTGTCCCAGAGACAATATGTTCTAGGAGCCACTGAGTCATATTTATTCATCCACAGAACTGTGCATAGGGGTCTGCATTATCCCATCAGCCCTCAGATCCCAAAGCATATGACGTTACTTACAAATGTGAAATTTGCACGAACAACCACAACTACACAAATCCCCAAGTAATGCTGAAAAATAAACGCCCACAACAAACACACCAGAGAACTCTACTACAGAGCACACCAAAGAGAGCTCCTCTTTAGCTTTGTGCCAGCAAGGGATAAATTGAAAAGTATCTATAAATGTGCATTCTGAGGGCTCAGGTTCCTTGTTTTCTACTATTTTCCTGACATCCCCACCAGCCATGTTTATGGAAGTAGTGCAACCGTATCCAGTGAGAGCCTCCTCCAGATGGACAAACCTCACCACTGACCCCACTTTTCCTTTGTAAGACATCAAAATTGTATCAATTAATATGCCCCCAGTCTCTTGTCCCTCAGCTTGCTACAAGGTCTGAAGTAGTCTTTTATGGAAAACTAAAGCTTGTCAAGAAACATTTCATGAAACTAAGCAAATGGACTGTATGTATATTTAGAAAAAAATATTTTTGAAATATCTCCTAAGTCCTGATGCAGCAGTGTCCTCCCTGAGAAGTATTTTCCTTGGGAATGACAGGGATCCATGGGAGCCTGCCTAGCATCCAAGGCTGGTGCCACGACCAAGTTACTGCCCTCAGTGTAGTGATAGGTGCCTTGTTTGCTCTGCTTAAATCTTTACCATTGTGGTTGCAGGGACACAATAATTATAAACTAAGTTACTTTTTACTGAAAGTAATTAGAAACAAGGACATTTAAATCTACTAGCTGCTGAGAGTTAATGCAAACTGTGTCTTTGTGCTGTTGAACGCAAGAACTACTTCCTTGTTTGCACCACATCCTCATGAGATGTCATGCTAACGGTTCTGATTAAGTAGCAGAAATTTTACTTAATGTTCCATAAGCGGACATTGTTTTGGGGTCTAGCCGGTTTTCGGTTTTTTTTTTTTTTTGCTTTAGTTTTTGGAATACACAGTGTTGAGAGGCCTATGCTTATGAGAAAATTACCTCTGAAATGGTTAGTTGCTCAGGGAGAAGGAAAGATGGAGAGGTGGAGGGTGAACTCTAGTCATAGAGCCATAGAACCAGTCAGGTTGGAAAAGACCTTTGGAAAAGATTGGTTGGGAAAGACTCTGGAGTCCAACTGTAACCCAGCACTGCCACATCCACCACCAACTGGATGGTCTTGCAAAACAGCAGTGGTGGCTGGTCCAGCTTGTGAGGGAGCAGGGAAGAATCACTGAGGCTGTCTCACCTGGGGAAAGAAGTCTGTCAGTCCCTAGGAGCTATACCACCGTAACCCCGCAAGCCCAGGGGGTACCAAGCAGAGGGTGTCTGGCTGCTCCACACCCACAGTAAGGAGCTCATCAACTGAAGCTGGTTTTAACCTGGGGAAACATGATACATTAAGGGCTTGTGTCTGGCTTGGCTGCCATTTGGAGGGTCCTGGCTGGATGAGGACCAGACCATAAGAAGGGAATTTTGTGCTTCTGTTAATTCAAGAATAGTGTATGCTGCATGGTTAGGGTATGTGCTGATGTTTCCAAGACAAACAAAAAAATGGTGCCTTTGACTAGTGACACAAAGTATTTTATAAGCCTGTTACAGAAGCTCATTGATTTCAGAGCAGTGGCGGCTAGACTCTTATTAATAACAATGAAGAATGTTATAAATATATATATAGTAGACTCTCAAATTAGCTCCATGTCCTGTGTTCCTGACTCCTTACTTTACTGCTTAATGTCTAAGGAATCCTGTACTGTGAACAGTTTTCTTCTCTAGAAAAGATGTAAGCAACTAAAATAGAAGTTTATGGACTGCTTAACCGTACCGTTTTGCTTCTGACTAAGCCTGTTTGTGTAGTAACTTTTCTGATACTGCGCAAATGAACCAGAGAGAAATTTGAACCAGAAAAAAATGACCGTTTTGTTATTTCCGTGTATTGTATGTGGGACCAGTGTACCTGCTTGTGTATTTGCATGGGAATGCTGATAAGCCATGAGGAAATGCTTTGATGCTGGCATGTCTATTTTTAGTAACTTGCTTGCATGACTGATCTGATGCTAAATAAACTAGTAAATCTAGAAAAGATTACGTCTATCGTTTGCTGACAGCTAGTGTTCGCCATAGAGCAAGGAACAATAGTCATCATTAGAGAGAGGAGTAATCATGGGTATTAACTGTTTATATTGCAAAGTCAAGAATTAATTCCAGTTTGGCACAGCATTTCCCCTGCTCCTCTTCCCTCAAAAGTTAGCAGCTGAATAACAAACTCAATCTGTTATTAGTGGTGGAGTACAGAACTAGGGGGCTGTCCAGGCTTCCCCTGTGCCTCAGAGGGAGTTATGTGAGACAGATGCTTGTCTCCCTTTTTGTTAAATACTTCCAGTGATGAAGAAATTTCCACTTCTTGTGCACTCTAGTTCTGCTACTCTTTTAACTGAGAAGTATTTTACAAAGTCCTGAGCCTTTTTGCTGCAGATTAAGTTTGTCTATCATGGTGATTTGTTTTCTGCAACCATTTCTTATGAACCAAAGGTTATTAAAGTGCTCTTTCATTCAGCATACTCCTCTCTCAGCAGCACAAACCAAACCTTTATCCCAGAGGTCTTACACTCCTCTTCTTGCTTGAATATGCATTTTTTGCCCTTAGCTGACTACCTTGTCTCGAACTATGTTGCCAAAAGCTGCACATGGTACCTGAATGGAGAACGTTGCAAGGCTGAGGTGTTGAAAGGATTTTTTGTTTTTCTGCTCTTTTCCCATATCTGTCACCCTCAGCAGTGTTCCCTCCTGCCTGGTACTGGTGCATCTTGTTATTCCTGCCACTTACAACTCTTTAGTTTAGCAAACTGCTTGAATGCAAAGTCCCTTCCCACCCTTTTGTGGGAGACAATTTCACAAAATCCCTTTGTCCTGGAACAATGTAAGAAATAAATGATGATAAACGCTACAAGATATTTTGCATGGCAACAACGCTCCAGAAGAAAAAGTCTAATTTAGCACTTAACATGGGTGTTGCTGAATCTGTTCCCAATCTAATGCAAGGCATACACTCTTACTACAGTTTCATGAAATCATCTTCGTGACATCTCCACAACAGGATGGAAAAGGGCAAGGGAAAGTCCAAAGGAGAGAAGAGGGCATGTATTGAGCTGGCTTTGAGCTCCCCCTGGAGCTCAAGGGTTGTTTGCTTTTGGCTGACCTCTTAAAAACAGCGCATCAAACAGCTGAGTGGGAGCACAACTCGTGAGACAGCACAACATTACACTGGTTTTATAGCAAGCACGAGACAAACAAGAAAATGGGAAATAAGAAATAACGAGGCAGAGGAACTCTTCATGAGTTAGGATAGCTGAGGAGTTAAACATAATGATCCTGCCTCATAACTACAATATTTTTGCATTTCGGTTGATGCCTTGTGCAGTCATTTTAAAAAGCCCTAGAGTTCTGTAGTTATGATGTTCTTCTCAAGCAGTTCAAGCACTTGATTCCTTCAGCATGCTCTACATATGATAGGCATATGAACTGTATGTGAATACAGTTGATAGGCATGCGAACTGTAAAACTGAGTCACCAGCATAGCCCAATGAGGACTGGAAAAGGAAAAACATGTTACGAAGTTTAAATTGTGGTTTAGGACTTGAGAATATATTATTTTCTAGAGACATTTAATATTTAGCACAGGTTTAATATCTCTCCCATGTTTCTGTTCTCTTTTACCAGGAAATAGGTTTGAACATCAATGTTTTCCTTTAATAATTCTAATTAATGTCTTTAATCATTTTGTAAAGACTCCAGGTGTCCTCTCTACCTATCCCTCCCCCACTTTGCAGAAGGTGACATGATACATGCCCTACAAGAGCATCTCAGAGGTCACAGTTCCTTTCTCAGCAACAGAAGAGGTTTACAACTCTTTCCACTGAAGTCAAATGCTACAGAACTCCACTGCCAGCTTTGTAAGAGAAACAGGGGAAGGTTCTAGAGAAGATACAGGAATTTTCTTTGTTTCTGTAGGTGTTAATTAAATACATGTCAATATACATGTTGCAGCATGATTTATACACCTAATGTACATCTATATGCCTTCTGCCAGGTGCTGTATGCTCCCATGTTTCAGATTAACTTAATGTTTATGGTTAATAGACCATTTCTTAAACATACAAAAAGGTAAGTAATACTAAGCCAAAATAATAAAGTTCTCCCTCAATAATTCCGGGGTCATCACAAAAAAACCCTTGTATATATGTTTTTAGCATTGAAGCCTTGAGAAAATCCTACTGGTACAGCTTTCAAGAGATTTCAATTGGGCATTTTCCACAGTCTAAATCAAGTTTCTAAGTAAAGGTAGGCTTTATGGCTTTCAAATTTGAGGAGACAAACTGATATTGTCAGAGGTCACCATGCAGCTGGAGATGAGCTACATCATCAAACTCCCCGAAAATGCTATGTATAGTTGCACACATATGAAAAAGCTACATCGCAAGTCTGTTGGAATCCATTATTTTAATTTATTCTGCAAGTGCATTCAAAATACAAATACAATCGCTTAAATGCTGAACAGAGTAAGATAAACCCACTGTTAAAACAGACTTTGACTTTCTGTACACAGGCACAACTTGACTGGTTTCACTAGAGTTAGGGCTATTTTTACAGCAGTGAACCTCCTAGGTTGAACCACCAGGTCCCAGCATCAAAATTGTTCTGGTTCCTTATGATTACTGGAGGTACTATACGCTCTGCATTTTACAAGTTCATAATATTTCACATTTATAAATCCATCAAATTTGAGATCAGGGCCTGTGCAGAGATTCTCTCTCTGAAGTACTGGTCCACCTCCCAGCAAGCTGTGGTAGAGTAGCTGGACTGCCCTTAA
This sequence comes from Acanthornis magna, assembly GCA_036785705.1. Lineage (NCBI taxonomy): Eukaryota > Metazoa > Chordata > Aves > Passeriformes > Acanthizidae > Acanthornis > Acanthornis magna. The sequence goes on along the minus strand of JAWUZG010000141.1, from coordinate 2,084,839 downwards.
ATTGAACTTAGCCCCATCTCTGTATCTTCTGCACATCTACAGGCAAGGTTTAATGCTGGAGGTTTTAGATGAGGAACAGAAACTGTCTTATCTTCAGTCACCCTTCCCACACACAGGGCACGTAGTTAAAGTGCCAAAGAGTAAAGTGTCACATTGCCTAAACCTCTAGAACAGTAAGTTTTTTTAAAAAATATTAGCCATATAAAAATAATTTTGATTTGTCTATATACATGCTGTTTCTCTAGCAAAAACAGATCTCTGCTATTCTCGGGCAATTTGTTCAGAAGTCACTTCTGGATAACTATATTCCACTCTTACTGAAACACTCTTAAGTGACAGAAATCTATACTAAGCAATTTACTTAGTCACCCTTTTCTTCTGCGTAAGCAAAACGTGGGTTCCTGCACTTTGTCCTTGCAACTGCTTTCCTGTTTTAAGTCTCTTGGCTCCACCTAGATTGTCCACTAATTCAGAAGAAGAATGCCACAGTGGGAGAAGAGGCTCTGATATTGTGGCTTTCTTTGTTCTGATGTACTCTGGTTAAAGAATAGTTCCTCCCTCTCCATCTATAGCTAAATAAAAATAACATAAATTTTGAGTTCAAATAAATACAACATTTGAAATTGGACATCTTTCTTTTAGTTCTGTATTACTCAATAGCTGAACAGAATTTTTATTAGAAGTATCAACATACAAAAACACACTAGCAACGTTCTTACTTTTAACCTCAAGTTCTTCTTTCTTCAGCTGCTCTGTGCTTCACCAACCTGTCTTTACTGAAAGCAGATAAAGGTATTTCATCGGATACTAAATAAGGATAGATACTGATAGATACTGATGTGTCAGAGCCCCTAAAATGGGTGTTTGAAACAGGGACTCTCAATCCTTTCTGCAGTGCCTGGTATTGTACAAACATCCTTCTCTAAGTGTTTCACGCTCCTTCTGACCCATTTCTCCAGCAGTGAAGTGCCTCTGTGCAGATTTAAACTGGGCTTTTTACATAGAGAGGGAATATTTTGCTCTATGTGCATCTGTATCACAACCCCTCCATTAGTCAGTCCCAGCAGCTCTAAAAAGAGAAGACATGAATATGCAGATTCACTGCACATGTAATCTTTGTAACTGGGAAGAATAAATAGGCTATACTTCAAACAGTTTCCTCTACAATCATGTCATCATTCATCCCACAGAGCAGCACTGCCAGAGATTTCATAATTGCCTCTGTACCAGTACTAGGAAAGAGAAGATTCTGGCAGCAATTCCTTGGTGTCCTTGGTGGTAGAAGATCACCTTGTGAGCTTCCAGTAGTTTGGCCGACACAAGAAAGGTTAAAAAAAAAAAAAGGGAAGATTAACTGAGGGGTTTAAAGGGAACTGCAGAATACACTGCAGTTAACACTTTCTGCCCATGAAGACACCAAAGGTTGTTTGATGCGTTGTTTTTAACAGTCTTAAATACTACTAAATACCTTAAAACACGAAGCAGGTTGAAAAAGCACCCACTGTATTTGGTATTATGTTTTTTCTACCTCTCTGCTTGAGCAATGAGAAAGGAAAGTCCTTGCTACTCAGAGTTCAGCTACAGTGGCCAGTGTCAAAAAAGCAGGGAAAGGGCTTTCATCTGAATTTTTGTTTTTCTGAGAGCCCATTACCAGTCCCTGGATTGTAGGTATACAACTGGCTCCACAATATCAGGGCTTCAAGATATTTTCCCTAACTCCTACACAGTTAAACTTGCCACTGTAAGCACTGGAAAAGTGCATGGGGATAACTACAATGTCAACTGAGCAAATGACACATGCCAACATTAAAGGCTTAACATCAGATTTTAAAGAGAATTCAGGTTCCTAGTAGGGAGAGAGTAATTTTCTAAATGCCCCTGTATGTATCTGTCAGAATTATCAGATCACTGAATATCCTTAAAATCTGCATTTTAAAAAAAGACTCTGTATCCCTCAGCAGATCTGAGCAATTCTGTAGCTTGAGCTTTGGCCTTCATGTTTTAAGATGTAAATTTATTGCAAAGATCAGTCTACGGGCAGTACCACAGAGCACACCACGGCACCAGCACACTGGCAAGTTTGTGCTGCTGTGGCTACAGCAACACCTGTTCCTGAAGCAAACAAGTTGCTCTTTCTGTTGGTTTTGTAATCCCAGGATTTTCAGTTAAAGAAGAAATACACACACAAAAAACCCCCAAACCGAAAAACCTCAACCAAATAAAAAACACACATATGCGCGCGCACACACACACACACACACACATAACTACATGCATATTTAAGTAAAAAATTCTTTAGAAGTACAGGGTTATCACTGAAGATCCATTAGAAGTTTGCTATTTTGACAACTGTGTGATTAAAAGCCCACAAAAAAATTATGGAAAGACACCTGATGACTTAAATGAGCTTTGGATCAGCTGTAACGGCATTTCTTTATGCACTGAGACTGTTATATACAACAGTAAATAAGATACAGTTACAACATTGAAGAAATGCCAATGATAAACACTTATTTTTGCTCACAAGTGCGAACAGCTTTCTTATGAATAGTATCACTTAACAACTTAGCTATATAATATCCCTATGATAAATCAAAGCAAATATAAAATTCCAGATGCAGCTGAAAACAAAATAAAAAAAATAAAGTAAATATAAATATATATATTACAAAATTACATCTTCAATGAGATGCTGCCTGTACAGCAACCTGCATTATCAAAATCCTGAGCACTCACCTCCCAACACTGCTGGAGAGAGCTGAGTTCATGCTGCATTTTTCAAGCCCACACACACATCTTGTGCTTTCTACTGAGAAAGACGGGGGTTTAAGAGATTCAGGCTATTCCTCACAAAGCTGCAGAGTGCTGAGCAGAAAAAAGCATCTCGCACTGTGCACTGGGAATGTATGCCAAGTATCACATCAAAAAGCACTTGGTAAAGTTGATCGGATCCTTAACATAAAGGTTCAGGTGTCATTCAGGAACATTACTCACCTCAACTGAGTAGGTAACCTATGCTAAATAAACAACATAATCGGATTGCAAGGAATGCAAGGGCTTTTAAGTCACTGTTTGTCTACGTTTTGAGTGCCTTTTTGAGGTCAGAGTAGAAATTGGCCAGGGTACTAGACATGGCAGTGTCTACTGCAGATTGTGGTAGCATCCCTCGAAGTTCAGTCTGGATGTAGCCTGTCAAAAGGCTGTGGCCAGGAGAGTCCTTGAGAGGGACACAGAACCAACCGCAAGGGTGATTGAATCCACGGACAAAGTTTGGTCTCACTTCTCCATAGTCCAGGCTTACACCTGTCAACGAATATGAAACAAACAAACAAAAAGGGAAAATGATTTGAGAGAGATTTAGAAAAAAAAAAATTAAGGTGCAGTAAATTTGAAATACACAAGCTTCTGCTTGGGGAATTTAGTAGTAGTGACAAACACACTTCAAGTTTCTGGGTATTTTCATGCATGAAAGTTGTTCTTCATCCAAACTCCACAACAGAGAGGAGAACATGATGAGCAAAAACTAAAATATTAAGAGGACATTCCTCCCATTTATTAGAAGCAAGTTGTTACTCCTCATAGCTTGCTCTAGGACCTGAGGGAGGACCAACTTGTCTCCAAACTCCTGTCCCACAGCTGGCGTAAGTGAAACCTGGCAGAAAGGAATGACTCATGGGTAACCAGTAACTTGTACAGTTCTTTAAATCTGTAAAATGTAAGAACACCTTTGAATTTGTTAAAATACCTTGAATTTATTTGTTGAAGACCATCTTACACCGTTTTCAGCATGTTTACTAGTACTGAATCTGGATCAAATCTTGAGCAAAGCAACTGTTGTAAAATAAGAATTAAGCAGAGGTAAGTGGTGGCTTACCACATGTTAGAAGCCCATCTTCATAGCTTGTAGTGTAAGAGAAATCAACAAACTCTCTTGGTGCTATGATGTTCCAGAGCTGGCCAGCAGTTGTGTAGCGCATCACACAGCAGTTCTTGAGTGACAGAATTATGAGGGCAAAAAACAAAAAAAAATCTTAGTATAGTGCATACAGGGAAACTTATGCTCACAGGCAGCTATGTTTTTCACAAAGGTCACAGCTCTGTCACCTACATTGTGCAAATTCAGTGGGTCTGAATGGCTGTGCCATTTTCAACCTAAATACTGTAAGTTGTAAGGACTTGTGGGCTACAACTGAGAGCTGTAGGACCAAAAAATATCTGCCACCATAAAGGTTTAAAGATCTAAAGCTACAGAACTGAGATGTCATGCCTGAGAACTGAGAGCCATGTGGCTCTTATGTCACCAAAGAGTACTTGGGAAGTCTGAAAGGACCATGAACAAATTGCCAGAGGACCCTCTTGGTACTCAGATACTCTATCAAATACTTTTAAACCACTAAGTGAAAAATAAAACGGAATGTGAACAATATTTCAAAAGAGGCTTTCTTATAATACAATAGGAATCTGTGTAAATTTTAGGGAATAATTAGCAAAAATACCTTGTCATATAGATCTTCCTTCAGAGACAGAGCAAAAGACAATCCATGTTCAAGCCAGATGATGGCTTACATGAGGGTTTTGAATTCATACTGAATATCTGCAGTAACCAAAGAAAGACTACCAGCTCTTCTGTAACCAACTTCAAACCTACCTTTCTTGCATCAAGACCTGACCCTCAGTATGAACTATCTGGTGTCTCACCACAAAGCCATGCCACTCAAGTTAGCCCTTCAGGAAGAGGGAGAGGCTGCAGCTTTCATATGTGTGGACTATTACTATTGTTTGTTGTGGAACAGAAGAAAGCAAACTGTATGAAATGGCTTTGGCATATACAGTATCACGCTGCAGCCCTCTATACGAGAATTTTATCAGAGGCTACCAGAGCTCCCAGATCCAAGAGAATTGTGACTGACTCCTTTATTTTAAAACAGGACTGTGCTGCCAGGAAGTCTTATCTGAGATCACACACAGCATGTATGCACAATGCTGCCTGTGCGTACAAAAAACAGGCTGAAAAAGGTTCATATTTCTTGGAATTGCTCTGCCGTACTGTTAAATTCATGTATTCATCAATATCCATTTCCTTCAAGAATCTAAACAAGTCTTCACCTCTTCAAGTGTTTCCAAAATGTCCATTGAAGTCATCAGGCTGTCCCAGTCTAGCCTGTAAGGTCCAGGGCGAATATGATCCACTACTCTGTTAGTAACATCTTCCACCACTCCTTGAGCTTTGTAGCTAGAAAAAGATGCATATATTTAGTAAGAGCTTCTTTATATTCCATTAATTTGCAACACTATACTTGACATTAACACCTTGGTACTAGGAAGTATGGTCAGTGGACAATGGCATCAGAAAAACAGTACAGAAGAAGACCTGTACGTGCATATATTCCTGTCTGCAAGAAATTTTCTTCTGAAAAACTTTGTCTTTTTTTTTCTGCAGTTAATATTTTATAAATGGCAAACTCCTTCCTTGGATAAAAATTATCCTGTTTATTTCTCTAACAACTGTAAAACTTGCTTATTGCCAAGCTAGAAAGGGAGTTCACCAGAGACCAGTAAAGCTGAATAAAAAGGAGATCAGGAATATAATGGAAAAAACATCTTTCATAAAGCAAAACTAACAAGATGTTGGAGACTGAAATGTATGGCTCAAACATTTTTATCAGGGATTTTTGCCTATTACAGCAAAACTGTATAACAAAAGCTGTACCCCGAAAAAAAGCACCCTGAATGTGCCTCCTGGCTGAGGCCCTGGACTGTAAGTCGTTTTAAGATAAGATAAAGTGACTCAGGTCTGGGCTGGGGGAGAAAAATACTTTCACAGGAGGACTGAGCCCAGCACCTTCTGGGTGAAGGCCACAGCCCTAGGCTTAACAGCTGCCAGGCTTGTACAGACCCCTACACCAAAGCGGGGAGGAGGAGAGGTTTTGGGTGTGGGGCAAAAAAGCCTCAGGTCAGAGACAGTGAATATCCATCCTCTGCTGTGCAGACCAGCCCAGCTGTGGGGCCCCCACACCTTTGGAAAGCCACATCTAAGGGACATCCACATAAGGGACAACACAGAGGGTGTCATGGCCTATCGAAGGCCCCCCCAAAGGGTCTCCCCATACATTGCACCAGAGCACTGCATGTGATGCAAAATGATGCAACAGATCCAGTCATGCAAGGGACAGTGTCACACCTGCCCTCCCTCAGGGGAGGCACCTGGGCATTTTCACCTGGCCTAAACATATATTAATCCATTGGCTTCTACACTTTTGGGTGGCAGACCCTCACCACCAAGACGACCAGATGGAGGGGATCAACAAGACATCACTGGGACCCATGCAGGAGTGGTATGTTTCTAATTGATCTGCCTCTGTCACTCTCCCTATCCCCCCACATCTCTTTTTCTATTTCTTTCTTTTTTTCTCTTTGCCTCTTCATCTCTTTGCCTCTTACTAAATAAAATAGATCAATTTTTTGGTATCAACATCTAACCTTGTTTGGTTTTAATCACGTTTTGGGGAATATTTGAACCTTTCTGGGCTTGTTCTGCTTTATTCACAGAGAGTTAGCTTTGCTCCTCTGGGATTAGGTAGACTATAACACAACAGTAGAACAGGGCTAATGAGAAACTACATTATGCTTTAGTGGCATATCAGAGTACCAAATAAAAAAATCTGGTAAAAAATAAAATTTGGTAAAAAAAAAATAAAATTTAAAAAAAAAAAAAAAAAAAAAAAAAAAAAAAAAAAGACATTACAGAACATTCATTTGTAATCAGGTATTTTTAGTAGACACCAGAGATTTTGTTTACTTCAGTTACTGGGCCTCCAGCTCCTGAAGGGGAAGAATCCACCAAAATCATTATTTTCCAAACACTTTGTATTCATTACAATGTTCTTATTGATAGATAAATAACTTGTCACACAACAGATTCACTTCTTCAGTTGTGCAGTTCACCCATATTCACCTGTATGAAGCCCATCTCAGCTGTATACTTGGAACTGGAGGGCCATGTGAGTATGTCAGTGGCTTCCAGGAAGGTGTTTGGAAAGTTCTTCAAAGTGTCCTTTAGTTCTCCAGGTGCATAAACAACCCTGGGGTCTTCACCTGCAGACAGCAGTCAGTGCCCTCCTGGCAGTGGTTCAACTACACAACCTGTTGGTGCCAGTGAGCCCATGGAACTGCAGAGACTCAGCACACTCTGGGTATCTGACGCCATCAGCTCTTGCAGATTCAAGACTTAAATTCCATGGGGTGTATCAGTCTTTGAGATAATTTTAAACACTACCTCCTCACATGACCTTTTGTTTCTTCAGACTGCTGTTTTCTAGTAACTACTTCTCTACCTAAACCTAGATACCAACAGAACCCAGTGACAGAAACTCACACAGGAAGGGCATTCATGTCACACGTCTCTCTCACAACTCTGCACTTCCTATTTTGAAGTTGCACAGTCACTGCAACAGTCCACCAGTGACCCAGTGACCCTTCAGAACTACTGAACCCAGACTTGATTCTGAGTTTTACAGGCCATAATTTCTGAGCAGATGCTGTTGCCCACTTCAGCCAATGGGAATCTTGTGGTATTTTGATGTATTCCACAGACTTCACTATTGTTCTAGACACCATGCAATGCTAAAGTATCAAACTAAAAAGCTAGAAAGAAATAGTACAGCCACAATAGGTAATCCATTTAGATTCTCCTCTGGAGAATCTGTGCAGTTCAGGGCTGTAGAATTCACAGTTTTAATTTCTAAATTCTACAGAACACATCAGTGGAACATTAAAAATGTATCTGCTGTGCAGGCAAACTTACAGGTATCCGCTGAATTCCTCTGAGGGTTTACGCCACACAGTTGCATCTTTCTGAAAGACAATGTAAGACACAATGTTAATTGTCACTTGCATATAATTATAAGATACCCAGAAAATGCTTCAATTCTCCTGAATAAAAGCAGCCAAATTTATCATTAACCGTGGTTCACCTGGGCACCACCGCACACTTTTCTTCAGATGCTTCAGATACGTTTACTTATAATTTTCCATTATTTAAAAAAAAACAGACAATTGCCTTTCTCAGTCAAATATTAGAAGTCTGTGCAGAAGCAGGGCTTGGCAGGTCAAGCCAGTTTACTGTGAAAACACACAGAATAATGAAACAACAGTAGCAGGAAAAGCCTTTCAATTACAAGGCAACTGTAAAAGCAAAAGCTGGATGTTACTCAGACAGGAAAACCAAATGACTTGTGCTTGCACTTAGTAACACAAGTTACAAAAGCATGCAAGAGGTCCAGTGGCAGACAAGAAAATTTACTCACCCTTCTCTCCTAGATGCCTGACTGGCAGTGTCTTGCAAGCAGTAGACTATTTATTTCAAAGTTACGCAGAGAAAACAAGGAAACCAGTATCTCGTGATTTTTATGTAACTATGAAATGGAGCCTCCGTAGAAAATCTCTGAATTTTGGTGTTGAAGAGAGTACCATATGGCACCACTTTATTTGGAATCATGATTATGTAAGCACAAAGGACCAAATGTCCTAAAGAACAGTACTGTTAAGTACTGCATCCAGAATTGTTTAAGATATTTTGGGGCAAAACATCTCCTTTTGGTAGGTAAAGCTCTGAATGTCTTTTACATGGCACAACACCAAAATGGAAAGAAGGGATGGAGGAAGGAAAGGAGAAGGAAGGAATAGCAGGAGGGAGGGAGAGAGTAAGCCCAAATAGCAATTTTTAAGGGTAAAATCTGAGGAGTAATGTCATTTGAAACACTGGGATGAAGGCAACTTTTTAAAGGAACACAGTAGTACTTAATATAGCAACACAGGAATACTAATAAAGGAATAAACTTAACATTTAAAACAGAGATGGTGTAAGTGTACTGCAAGAGTGAAAGGCTTGGATGCCCTGTTCCTCCCTCTCAACACAGGAAATTTGTTAATTTTGCAAATAATGAAGTTACATTTGGATCATTTTCCTCTGTCTTATCAATGTCTGCTCATGATGGAAGAAAATAAAACAAGTCCCACTCAAACCATTAACAAAAAGACAAAGATAGAAATTTACCACACTAGTCCTACCATATTGCTACACTTCTATCTTCTGTGGAGGACAGCACTAAAAAGTATTCACCCAGCCTAGAACTGATGCACCAGCAAAGTCTATCTAGCTTGTTGAAGCCCAACTCAAAAAACACAGGCAGCTCAAAAGAAGAGGACAGCAAATTGAGAAAGCAGGAACTGTATTCCTTTTTATGGAAAGAAACTTATGATAATGTGAGGGCTCTAAAGAACAGAAAAGTGAAACAACATGAGAGGAGGCATTGAGAACGATCTCACTTCTTAAGAGGAAGAGATCTGGAAACTGAAACATGAAGAACTATTGACAAGAAATTCCAGAGGCCAGCAGATCCTACCTGCAGGCTGTGTCTGCTTTGTTAAAAGTACATGTGAGCCTCTTTCAACACTCTTAGTATTAATTACTTCATATTTTCTGTAAGTCTATAATCCTACACAGGTGAGATTATTCTGTGGGTTACTTCCCTGAAAACGGGTAGAAGGAATGACAACAGCATGCCTTCGACAGGAAAAGCACATCCTGACATCTAAAGATGTTCTGTCCTAGAGGGATGGTTTCACAGCGGCTATCATCTCAAAGTCCTGCCGGGCCAAGTGTTTCGCAGCCGTGTGCCACGGCACAGCGGGCTCTTTCCGCCGCACAGCTGACCCACAGCTTCCTGGGGAGCACGAACCGGGAAGCAGCCCAGAGCACTCACGGTTTTCTTCGCCACCCGCCACTCGCCGTCTCCGATGCTGTGGTACCGAACCAGCGTGTTCCGCAGCTTCGAGGCCAGGTGCGCTGGATTGGGCAGGGGATCCATTTGCTTCCCTCCTGCGCGAAGATGCCTAATCACAGACACACAGCAGAACAAGTCACGGGGTCAGGGATGCCAACAACAGCGCGTATCTTCCAAACCCGAACGGAGGACGCAGAAAACACCGCCGCGCGCACACACGCACATCTCCCCGCTGGGTTCGGGAGGCGGAGGGCGGTTGCCAGGGGCTCAAGCCGAGGGCAGCAGCCAACACGCCAGCGCCAGGGCCGGGAGCTGCCGGGAATGTGGGACAGGGGCGCTCCCCTCACGGCCGCACTGCCGCACCACCGCCCCGGCCCCGCGCTCACCCGCGGCCCGCCCGACAGCGCGCGATGCCAGCAGCCAATCAGAGCGCGGCCGCCCCGCCCGCGCAGCCAATGGCGACGCCGTCCGCCGGGCGCGGGGGCGGAGAGGTCACCGCCTCCTCACGTCACGCGACCTCGAGACATGTCGCGGCCGTGTCGTCACGGGGCGGGGGCGGGGCTGCGCCCCGGATTGGGGTGGCGGGGGTGGGGACCGGCACCGGGACCGACACCGGGACCGGCACCTGCGGGAGCGCCGCGGTACCGCCCCGCTGGGGCAGCGCCACGGGTGCTCTGCTCACGCGTGCCTGCCACTGTCGCTTTGTACTGATTGCACAGAGTCACTGAGTCACAGAGTCAGCTGAGTTGGAAGGGACGCACTGGGATCAAGGCCAATTCCTGGCCCTGCACGGGACAGCCCGAGAGTCACAGAATGCCGGAGGATTGTTCAAACGCTTCTTGCACTCCATGAGGCTGGTGCTGTGAGCGCTTCCCAGAGGAGCCTGTTCCAGTGCCCAAACACCCTCGGAGAGAAGACCCTTCTTCCTGATATCCAACCTAAACCTCCCCGGACTCAGCTTCAGGCCATTTAATCAAGTCCTTGTCACTGAGCACCGCAGAGAAGAGATCAGTGTCTGCCCCTCCTATTCCCCTCAGGAGGAGGTTGCAGACTGGGGTGGGCTCTCCCCTCAATCTCCTCCAAGCTGAACAGACCAAGGGCCTTCAGCCACTCCTCACACAGCTTCCTCTTGAGGCCCTTCCCCATCTCTGCGTCCCTTTCTTGGACACTCTCTAGTTCCTTTACATCTTTTTTATCCTATGGTGTCCCAAACTGCCCCCAGGACTCGAGGCGAGACTGACCCAGTGCAGAGCAGAGCAGGACAATCCCCTCCCTTGCCTGGCTGGCCATGCTGGGCCTGGTGGCCCCAGGACAGCGATGTCCCTCCTGGCTGCCAGGCACTGCTAACTCAGATCCAGCTTGTCGTCGACCAGGACCTCTGGATCCTTTTCCATGGCACTGCTCTCCAGCCTCTCATCCCCCGGTCTGTCTGTACATCCAGGTTTGCCCCATCCCAGGTGCAGAAGCCAGCACTTTCCTTTGTTAAACTCCATATAATTGGTGACTGCCCAGTTCTCTAAGTCATCGAGGTCTCTCTGCAGGACCTCTCTGTCCTCGAGGGAGTCAACAGCTCCTCCCAGTTTTATATCTGCAAACTTGCTCAGTGTCCCTTCCACTCCGTGTGCAGGTCATTTATGAAGATGTTGAAGAACACAGGGCTGAGGATTGAGCCCCGAAGAACCCCATTAGTGACAGGGCACCAGTGTGGTATCATCCCAATCTCTGTAACACGTTGTGCCCCACCTGGGAGCCAGTTTCTTACCCATCACCTGATGTGTTTCCGCAAGTGTTCGAAAGATCAATTACTTGTCAGTAGAATGGCCTTGTTAAGGTTTAGGACTCAATGTGCTCTACTGTCAGGACATAGGGGGAGGTTCAATGCTCTGGTTGACAAAGCCTGGAAGAAGGATGTACTGTTGCAAAATGTGGAAAATGTAAAATTTTTAAAGAAAGGATGCTCTTTTTATACTTTCAACAACAAGGAAGGTTTAATCCCTGGAACAGAAAGTAGCCAACAAGCTCTAAGTGATGTCCAGGTGTTGGGAAGACAACTTGCTTGTTGGAAGAATTGCCTTATTAAGGTTTAGGGCTTGACAGGCTTTAGTGATCTCACACCTAGGGGAGCTTAGCAAGGTTTGGGGAGAAGGATTTACCTCTGATGGTGGACACAAAGAATGCAGAATTTACAGGCCACAAGGACATCTGACAGATGTCTTTTCCAAGAAAAGGAAGAAACTAATAAAGGAACTCAGCAATTGTGCTGAATCAGCTATGACTGGGTAAAAGTAGTTCCAACAGCAGGAGATGCAACCAGCAACCCAAAAGAAAAGAAAGACTGACCATGCAGTCTGATTAGCACAGGAAGTGAGGGACTCACTTAACATATAGAAGATAGACTACTAATTAGTAAGAGAACTATGCAACTTGTAGCCAATGAACATTGATTCCTATTTCTTCTAAAATGCATAAATAGTGAAAAGTTCTGGTACTTGTGGTGCTGGCTTTGTGGATTTACCACCAAGCCCCCCGTTCTGCAAAGGCCTGTAAATAAACCAAATATCTCCATTATGTGCATGGATTGGCCTCCTGCACACCAGTGCAAGAACCTGTTTTGGTACAACAGGGCTTCTTTACAGTGGCCATATAAAGTTTTACATGGGACTGCAGCTTTCCAGAGTCCTGTGGGTTTGCTGTTCAGCTGAAGGATGTCCTGCAAGTACCATTGTGGTGGGCAGGAGCAGTGAAGGCAGCTTTCCTGGGTCAGAATTCCCGTGTGGCTGTAAGCTGTGGCTTTTGTCCCAGCAGCTGAAACTGAAAATAACATGTTTGTGCAACTATAAAGGGCTTAAGGTAGTGCAGAGCACAGTGAGTGTCACATGGAGGTGAGAAAGCCTGAGACACTCCTGCTTCCAGTTGGCAGTGCTTGCAACACAACTCAGCAGGATGTTGAGAAAGTGTTGAAGCTTTGCTCTGCTCCGTAAAGCAGCAACCAGATCGGATTCTTCCTAGGAAAAGGCAGCATCTGTGGTCAGCCTGCAGCTGAAGGAAACTTCAAAAGTATGTGTAAGTGCTTGTTTTCTGCAGAATTGCGCTGTTCACTGGGCATCACCCAACTCAGTCCAGTAAACACATTGGACAATGTCCACACAAAAAGTGAAAACTTTTGTAAGGGCAGAAAGAAAAATTGGTTAAAAAGTAGATGATTAGTGTGGGAGGACAACAGATCTTCTTTGTGTGGTAATACATTGTTCATTTTGGCCAATGCTGGCTCCCAAAATGAATGTTTTGAACATGGTTGTGTTTTCAATACAGGGCTTTACACCAGACCTTTTGAACTGTCCCTAATTCCCTTTACAATTTACAACTCTTGGTCATTTTTCCGTAATTGAAGATGTGTCTCTAAACAAAGATCATGCTAGCACATACTAAACAAAAAATGAAGATATTTTACATGCAATGCCTGAAATTTTACAATACAGAATCAAAAGAGTAGTTTGAGTTGAAAGCATAGTGACAATACAGGAACATATGTCACTCATCTTCCTTTAGACTGCTGTCTGTTATGTTTGTCTGAGTGAAAAGGTGTACAATTGACCAGACCCTGGTTGCTTTCTCCATTCTTCCTTTCCCTGTTAGAGTCCTTGAAGTCCACTGCTTTCTTGGCCTTGAGCATGACAGTCCATCCCCATGGGCTATTACTAGTTTAAACCACCAATGTAAATTTGTTCATTTTTTAAGAGGGAAATTTATTTTTCTTGAAGGAGGGATTGACAAGTTTGCATTGAAAAATGCTGATTTTTAATAAAACTTCATTTGTAGAAATGTTTTATGTTTCCATGGGCTGGATGGATTTTAACAGAAGGTTGCTTGGTTTCTTTAAAGCCACTCTGGAAGCTCATACATCAAGTTTCTTAAGTTTAGGAGGTCTGTAAGCCTTCTGCAAAGTAGGCTTACAGAGTGTAGATATTCTCATATTCAGTATTAATTTTATGATTTAAGCCATCATGGTGCTTTCAGGGCTTATAAACTTGTTCTTGCTCACAGTGAGGTATTTCCATACCTTCTGGGCTTCCCAGCTGTGCAGAGCACAGTCTCAGTGAAGCGTGTGAGATAACTGATGTGATGCTGAATATGTTTCCTGTGTTGTGTTCCCTCACGAGTTGCAGCAATACCTACAGTGCCACCAGCTTGTGCCCATGTGAGAAAAGTGCTGTGTGGGGGTGAATGTTAAATGTTGCTAACAGTACCACATCTGAGCTTTTGCTGCTCCGTCCTGCTGGTCTGTCTGGCCCATCTCTGCAGCAGTAACTCCTGAACCACTCCCAAATTACACCCAAGTTTTGTCATGCCTGAGGTATGCAGTATTCCTGTGGAAGAACATCCGTTCCTCTTGTTACGTAACACCTTGCACAGGGGAATTTTGATTATTCAAGTGGGTGAGACACAAAGACACTGTCAAAAAGTCCAAAATACCTCTGTCCTCCAACTGGAAAGTAACTAGATAAAACAATTTTCTTTCTGAAAACGTCTGCAGTCACCTCCATGACAATAAATGCTTGTCTTAGAATGCCTGGTATTTTGCGTTTAGAAATCCTGTTGTTTGGAAAAGTGTGAGACTAACTACTGGCATGTAATTTTATTTTACCAGTGCCTAGCAACGGCTTTGATCACAGAAGTTGCTCTTCTGTAGAATGTGTAACAAACTTCAGCTGGTTTTCAAACACAAGGAACTGAAGACATCTAACCCTAATGTCTTGGAAGGCAACAAAATGTCTGCAGTTTACCAAACATATTGGATCAAGTTCTGCTTTTGTAGCAAAGGGTATAGAACCACTAATACATAATGTGCTCACTCCTATCTGATACTCAGCAGGCTGATTCCAATCCAGAACAGTACCAAAGTATTTAAGTGGATGAAACCTTAGGCTCCAGCTGTTGGAAGAAGAGCAAATGGCACACAGTTGCCTCATTAAATTTATTCCAACCAATTTGTTTCTCTTATATTTAAATGTATTTAATGTCCTTTCCAGATAAAAAGATGCCCTTTATGCCCCTTCCAACCTGATATTATATGATTCTAAAGCTCAGCAGGCTCCCCTTAATAATGATGTATCTGATATGCTCAAACTTAAATATAATGTGAACTTGCGTCACACAGAGAACTCTAAAAAAAACCCACCGTACTTTGTCCTGCCAAGACTGCTCTTTGTTGGTTGAGCTGGCTTGATCATATGGAGATACAGTATCTCCATTTAGAATTAAATTAATACAGATCTCCAGAATCAAATCTGAATTCTGGAAATGAAAAGACAAACCCAAGATCAGTATTACCAGGCTTCCTGTTTTCTCACTGCTTTTTACCAAGTAAGCTATAGCTACAGATAAGTTGAAAAGCTGGGATTTTTTTCTGCTGATTATCTGCTTCCTTAGGAGCTTTCTGCTTTCTACAAGCAATAACTAAGGCTTGTGCAATTAGACGAGTCATTTAATTCCAATGCAGAAGGCTGGAGATAATGGCACCCAACCTCCTGCATTCTTTTGACATCTGCATCTCTTTGGCTGATGGATTGGCAAGAGCCATTAGACAATTTTTCAAGAAGTAAAGTGTAACTATTACTATTTATCAGTATTGCTTAATATTTTTGAGGAAAAAGCAGCATTTTCTTACTAGATTTCTTAACTGTTTATTTTATTGTGACTAGACTACTGTGTGTCAGTAGGGTTGTGATTACCAAGACAGTCCAACGTATTTATTCTGACCCTGGGTCTTTTTTAGCCATTAAAATCTTACAAAAAGTAGCTGCAATGTCCATGCCAATACATGTTCTGTGGTACAGTTCTATTTAACATATCACTAATGAATTTTGGCTTTTTTTTTCCAGATTTGTAATTCTGTAGGACATTGAAGAATGGTATGGTTGGTTGATTGACCAAATGATCTGTTCCTAGAGCTGCGCTTAGTTTGATCATGAGCAATGTGTCTATCATTACTCTCTTCTGACTGCTCAGTTTTCCTTACTTGGTTATTGTGCTCACTGTTACATTTGATTCAAACCTACTTGAATATGCCCACTGGTGCAGGAGAACTGAGCAATTTCAGGCAGTGAAAAGTACTACTGAGAATACAGCTCAAAATGTTGTTGGGTTTTTGGGTTTTTTTCAGTCATTATCTTAAAATGCTTTTAACTGTGAAAGGTAGAAAGCCCTCCACATATGTCAGAGTTCTGCACGTTTGGTGCCTTTGCACAGGCATCAAGTTTTGTGGTAAAATTCAGACTTCCTAGACCCATGCCTTTTATGTTGCACAAAACACACAGGCTTTGTAGCCCTTTAAAGCTGTTCTTCCGTGCAGACCCATAGAACCACACAGTAACTGAATGGTTGAAGCTGGCAGAGATCTGAGTGTCATCTGATCTGCTTGAGGTTCCTGTCAGCCCTTTCTCCAGCCTGGTCAGGTCCCTCTGGGCGGCTCCATGACCCTCTGGGGTATCAGCCCCTCATCACAGTTTGGTGTCACCAGCAAATTTGCTGAGGGTGCAGCTGCCCCCTCACCCAGAGCGTTAATGAAGGTGTGAAAGAGGCACAGACCCAGTACTAACCCCTGGGTCACACTGCTCCAACCAGACTTCGTGCCACTGACCACCACCCCCCATCATTATCAGGTCATCCAGCTGGTACTTAACAACTGCTTTATGAGGATCTGGTGAGAAATCCTGCAATTACTTTTGTTGTGCAGCTGACTTCTAAGATCTTTTTCCCCCACCTTTCTAACTATGCAATTCATGTTGCCTGTCAAGAAAATAAAATACAAATATCCAGGTTTGCAACTCAGGTGTAAGTGGAAAAATTAAAAGTTGAACTGCCAGAAAAAGCTGCCCTGGAAAACCACAGTGTTGGAATGTTCTGGAAAGAGCCTTCTGCAAGTGACACGGGAGGACTGATATTTAACTGAAACAATTTTGGTTTGAAATTTTTTACTGACTCATCTGAAATTATATGACACAGAAAATTTCTTGCTAAATCATAGACCAGCAAAAGTGTTTTGCTCTTAACCACTTTCAGTGTATTCAGTCAGACTAGCATAGCATTTCAACTGGCAGGACAACTGCTGGAGAAGTCTGACTTTCTAGAAAGTTCAGCCAGGGAAATCTCAAGAGGCAATTTCTTGCTAAGAACATGTACATATATTGTTCACCCACAAACTGTGACAAGAGCCACTAAATCTAACTGACTATACATATTTGGTAGGAGGGTCTTTCAAATCCAACATGGGCAAAATGGTTTTAGGGTTTTGGTTTTTTTTCTCATAGAAAGATGTCTCAGGCATGAAGAAAACAAATAGCTTTGTTTTTCTGTTGGGCAGCTAAAAAGTGACCCACAACAAAAACAAAACAAAGCAACCAAACAAAAAACCCTCCAAACTTTGTAGAAAACCTCTTATGTTTCTCGTGTCTGATCTTCAACCAGTTATTTAACTTCTTTGGCCCATTAGGGAAGTGTACAATATGATGCCTTTTAATGAGAGTGTTATAGAAAGCAAGTGTTTATTTATTTTCTATGGTTGGCCCACATAGTACTTCAGAAATGGCATTAGGATTTCATATTTGTTTGCTTAATATGATCTGTATTAAATCAGCTAGCTTCATCATTCCCAGTAAATGCCAAATAAACCCAAAAGGCTACAACTGGATTCTTAGCGCTCATACATACTGCCAAATGCAGCTTCCCAGATGGTGAGAAATACAACTAATCATCTTGCATGTTTCACTGATACAGCAGCACTGGTAGGATTTGTCTCAGCTTGTGAGTGAGCCAGACTAGAACTCAGCTCACTTCTCACATAATCATTCAAGCTAATGTATTTAACTAAGAAACAGGAATGCAGTAAAAATTCACTGGCTTAGGCAGATCTAGGTCAAGGGAACAGTGTCTGGAAGAGAGAAAGGGCCATCACCCCTGCAGCGAGACCTGGGCTAGTTACCACAATTTCTTTCCATGGTGTCAAGTTGTTGCAGGAATTCATTGGTCTGCAGATCCATGCTGTTGCAAGCTGCAGTGCTGTTTAGGGAAGAGGGGTGATGGTCTGGAGTACAGCTTAGGCCAAATAGTATTCCAGAAGCAATCTCTTCACAAACCAGCAATTGTACCTCTTTTTTTTAAGTGCATTTTGCGGCTAAGCCACAAGATGGCAGGAAAACAAAATAAATATTATTTTCTGAAGCAGCTGCACTTGAAAGTTACATCTAAAACCAAATAGGATCGAGAAGGGGGCAAATTTTCCTTATGCAAGTGTTGCTAAAGCCTTATGAAGTTTTAAAATATGTTAGGTATTCCTTTAATTAACATTATCTAACCATGATATACGCTAAACCATCTTTCCTTTATTTGCTGTTTGTGGGACTGGACAAATACTGTCTCCTTTTTTTGCCTATAGGCTGGAAGTAAAAAAGCTAGCCCTGCTTATTTCAGTTTTGGGTTCCAGTGAAATATGGTGTGTAACAAAATAAAATTCAGAATAAAGTCTCTTTATATCTGGTAGGAGAGCCATTATTTTCCTGAATGGTGATTAATCCTTGGTTTCTGTATTTTATGTAGTATACCCTCTCACTCTGCCTTTGCAAAAAAAATCTACGTTTACATTATTCTCAAAGCAGACTGCAAAGCCAGGTAGGAGATTCAAATTACGCATTGGTTCTTCTTGATTTGAAAAGTAAAAGGCAGAGTGCCTTAAAATAATCTCTGTTTTATCTGCCTGTGTTATCTGATATTAAAAAAGTACTGTAATTTTTTCTATGAAAGAATTTCAAATGACTGGGTTCTCCTGCCATATCCCATCAGTGGAATCTTAAGGGACTGGCTTTCAAAACATCTTAGCTCATTTTGCAGGGGTCACAATTGCGTTGTTAGTACTGTGTAGGTTGCAGTAGTGTATAGTAGCTGTACATGGCAGTAGTGTCTGTAAGAGTGGTGTATGTGGAGTCTTTCTGCCAATTCTCAGTTGTTTGGGTAGTCTTGACCCACAAACCCTCTTAAATGTCCTGTAGTGCTGATTACAACCCAGAGAAGATGTTCTCTACCACAGTTAATAATGTTTTGGGGATCTTAAATATTTTTCTCACTGTAGCAAGCTGAGTCTAGTGAAAGACCCATGTCCAAGACAGAGTTTTAACCTCTTGCCTTGTCTGGATTCCTGGATATACTTGTCTGTGTCCTCTGCAGACAACTCAGTCGTCTCATCATAGTGAACCAGGAAGCTGTTCACCAAAGTGCCTTTATAAGTAGTATTGCTTATCTTCAAAAAAGTTGTTCAACTTGCTTTCAATAGGCTTCAATGGCACCCCAAGGGCCTTCTGTAGTTTCATCTGTTTGGGAACTTACTGCCTCTTCTGTCCATCCCTACTGTCCTCATTTACTGCTTCTAACAGAGACACCTTTTGATTCTCCAACAGGCGGCTCTGGGAATGTGCCAGTGATGGAGAGAGTCTCCTCTGAGCTGGTGAAGGAGTGCACCATTCTGCAAGTGCAATAGCTGGGCCTTGGCCAAGGGTCAGAAGATTAGATGATGGGCCATGAGGCACTGTACAGAACATTATCATTCACAAGAAATGAGTAGTAGTTCATGGCTTTGCCATGAAGTTAAACAATCATAGTTCATTTTTGCATACATAGTTGCCCTGGTAATAAAAGGAAAAAATTACCATATCAGTTACTCCTGGTTTCTACATACAACCCACTTTTTTGTGAGAAATACTGTTCCCACATTTTCTGAAATGTACTGAAATGTTGGTTTATGATAAATTCATAGCTGTACCTAAAGCAGTTTTAATTCCTGGGAGACCCAGGCAGCAACCCTAAAGCAGTGTTTTCATTTAAAGTAATCGCTTCATTGTCTTTTCTGTGAATTATCCATGCTTGTGGTGCTATGAGGGAGTAATATTAGCAAGGCATAGCTATTGAATGTATGCCTGTTCTAACTCATTATCTCAGTGACGGTGAGGAATTCCCAATTTGCAGTAAGGAGTACCAAAATTGATTTCTTTGTGTCAATCATAAAATCCGTCAAATTTTTGAATGTTCTTTGAAAAGACATATTGCTCAGGTCACAGACAGAAGATGACATTCAGGTTTAGGAAACCAGATCTTTTATTGCAGCAGTGAGAAAACAAAAAATAGAAAGTTGAGAGTACGGTTCTTTGAAAGGCGATGTTGGACCAAAGCAAGGGCTCTGTACTACATATTAAGATGCCATGATATTAGACTTTGCCTGGAAGAACTTACAGCAATAATTACCAGTCTTTGTTTAGAATGCTAATGTTTGGTGAGCTTTTAGAAATGTACTTGTCAAGGTTTGACCCTGGCTAAATGCCAGGCCTATGACATCTGCTCTCTATGCTCTCTCCTGCTGCAGCTGTGCAGGGGAGAGGAAAAAACAAACTGACACAAACACACTGGACTCATGAGTTGAGACAAACCACTGATGGTAGGAGGACGCACAGAGACAGGGCAGAGCAGGCATGAAAACTTAAAGGTGTGAAGTGATTTATTAACCTAACAGAGTGGGAGGATAAATCAGAGGTAAAAATAAGCTCTTAAGACACTGTTTCTTCACTCACCCTCCTTCCCTCTTAAGGCACCATTTCTTGGCTCACCCCCCTCCCCCCTTCCAACCAACAGCTCTGGGGCACGGGCAGGGTATGGGGTTTTTTTTCCTCTTGCTCAGTCCATCACCACAATTCTTCTGCTACAAACACTGTTTCTCTACTCACCCCCCTCCCTATTAAGACACCATTTCTCAGCTCACCCCCTTCCTCCTTCCTTCCAACAAACAGCTCTGGGGTGGGGGCAGGGTATGGGGTTTTTCTTTGGTCAGGGTCAGTCCATCAGGGAGAAGAGTCCTCTACTTAGCCACGGGGTCCCTCCCACGAGAGACAGTCCTCTGCGAACTTCTTTGGTGTGGGTCCAATCTCACGAGCAGCAAACCCACCCAAATTTTGCTGCAGCATGAGTTCGTGTCCATAGGGTGCAGACTTCCGAGCCAAGGCTGAACCAAGGCCAGGCTGTTTCCATCCCGGGAGCAAGGCCTCTCTCTCTCCTGCAAGGCTTTTGCAACTCTCAGTTTTTACTGGGACTCCCACTGGATCACAGCTTCCTGCAGGCATCCACTGCTCCTCTGGCATGGACACCTCCCCACGGGCTGTGGGTGGTTCTCTGCACCCCCATGGACCCCATGGGCTGCAGGGGGACCACCTGCTCCCCCCATGGTCTTCACCACGGCCGGCAGAGGGTTTTCAGCTCTGGCGCCTGGAGCACCTCCTCCCCCACCTTCTCCACTGACCTTGGTGCCTCCATGTTGCTTCCCTCACATGTTTTTACCTCCTCCTCCTCCTCCTCCTCCTCCTCCCCTGGTTAAAAAGAAGTGCGTGCTCACATTGTTTTGATTTCTTCTTAAATATGTTTTCACAGAGGCGTAACTAACATCTCTAATTGGCCCAGGTTTGGCCAGCAGCATGTCCATCATCTTCAGAGCCATCAGAGATTGGCTCTGCTGGACATGGTGAAAAACTTCCAGAACCTTCGCACAGGACACACAGGAGCCATCTTTGTACCCTGCCTTATTCACTAGCAAAAACTGGGCCAAGCAAAACCACCACAGTACTGCACTGAAAACTTCTTGTCACCTATCCATTGATTTACCGCTTTGGGATTGTTGTAGTAACACAGTATATTGTGGTTTCTGCAACTCCACTTTCAAAATTTTAGTCTCTGTTGTGCTTCCTTTTTTCTCCCTTTGCCCAAAGATAAGCAACAGGTTTAATGGAGCTGGTTGCTGCCGACAAACAGTGAAGCTGAAGCTGAATTTACTCCTAATGGTCTTACACCAATAACAGGGCTGTGCCATTCTCACTCTGCCCGCTCAAGCAGCTCACTACTTCAGCTGCTGTGGTTTTGAGGAAATCATTGCAAAAGGAAGATAAAAAAAGGGAGAAACAATGACAAGTAAATACCAGATCCATATTTCCTGTGGGTTTTTCTTTAATTATTTAATTTACCGTGGCCCATGGCAGTACTGTAGGCTTTTGTTCTATTTTCTGATAAATCTGTGCTGAAAACCACTTTGGCCACACACTGTTCTGCTTTGGTATTGCCCTCATACTAGCAGATCTGGAAACCATGTTCCTGCTACATTTGCTTCTACACTGTCTATATTCTTTCTCAAGTCAGTTTGAATATGCAAAATTTGCTGACACTTTTACCATTTTAACTGTGCATAGGTATAGGGCTACCATCATCCCCAAGATAATTTGTGCCAGTCATGGTCACTGTCAAGAAAAACAAGACCTCTTTTGACCTCTATGATTTCCAGAAATGCTTGGGCTTAGTAATTGCCTTTTGTACAGTATATTCTCTGAAATACCTCTTTTACATTCACTTCATGGAAATTATTTTGTAGCTGGATGCTTTGGTTTTTTTCATTATTTTTTCTAAGTGGTGGCAGAACATTATGGCTCACAGTCCTCCAGATGACATTTTTTCTTAGAAAAGTAGCGTCCTTATGATCCATATAAAATAGAAACCACTTACAATACTTCCAGGGTAACATCTTACAGCTTTTAAGATCTTAAAGCGCGTTTGGCAACTTTTCAGTGAAGTAAGATGTATTTATTATGGATGTCTGAGCTGTTTTCATTCAGAAAATGGCATCAGTTGCAAATATGCCTTTTTGACTAATGAACAGAACACGATGTCATTGTTTTAACACACATTGTGTCTTAATCAGCTAATTGTACGGACATAATAAATGCCTCAGTTTTCACAGCCAGTCCAAAACAGACTTGACATCATGGATTATATCTTCATCCTGGTTATAAATTGGGGGTATAAGGTAAGTAGACTAACATAGGGCAGCATAGTTCTGGTTGAGGTTTCCAGTCACAGACAGGAAACCTGAAGTATTTTTCAGATGTGACAGTGGCAGAAGACTGAACCTGATTGGTTTAAAAGTCTTCTTTAGCCTTGTGACCTCTTGTTTCCTTAGTTTTGATTAGAACTAGTGGTATAAATAAAAAATTCTTCCTCTGTACCATGGAGGATCTGAAAAATCGTCTTTTCAGATGATTCTTATTACAATGTGCTCCAGAGTTTGATGTGTGAGGATAATAACAGTATGGACAACAAAATTCAGAGCAAAGCTTAAAACTTATTACATGCAATTATTGTCAGGATTTTTTCAATATGGAGGGATGCCTTGAGGCAGCCTTAGATGAGACAAAGACGACTAGTAAAACATTTTTAGGAAAGAATTAATTTCCTGGAGGAAGAACACCTTTGTCCTAGCATGGGATCCTGAAAGGTCACCAAAAAAAAAAAAAAAAAAAAAAAGCACAAGTGAAAACTCCTCTAGCGGCGAGGGCACTCTGCTAAGACATAGGAGAGAATTTATGAGGAAAGTATGCAAATTACCTGGTTTATGTAGAGGCAAAACAAAGTTAGATTTCAAGGAAACCATGCATATAGCCAGCTAGAAATAGGCTGTGATTTGGGGAGGCTAGCTCAGCTGATAAAAGGATGTAATTCTGTCGGGCAGTAACAAAGGCTGTGCGACAGGGGTCAGAGAGGGACTGAGTGGCATCCAGTAACAGCAAAACTTTTCAGGGGCTTCAGTCCCATGGACTGCCTGTGTGTACAGCAAGGAGGAACTTCAATAAAGCACTACCCAGAGTTCAAGGAGCTTTAATATGTTTGAAGGATGCTCTGACACAAGCTTTTATGCAGTGCTCTGGAAGTAAGAGGCTGAAATTGGGTCAAGAGAGCAATATTCTTCACAGCACAGGATTTTAAATTGCAAGATGCATTAGAAGGCCTGAGTGACCTCTTCTCTCCGTAAGAGGTTTGGGAAAATAAACTGAGTGTTAATGCATGTTTTTCATAGAAAATTTCTCTGCTGTATTTTCTGTGGCAGAAAATTTCAGAGAGATAGCCTAGGGAGAAGCATTAGTTTGCTTCTCAATTAAAGCAGGAGGAAGTAGGTGGATTCATCGACTCTATGTATACCATAAATGTGATGTGGATACATATATTCTCTTTTAATGATAAATCTTGCCCGGTGGCCCAGTATCATATAGCTTAGTGGCTGCATCGTGCTACATCCGAGAATTTTAAAAGTTGTCTATACAATTTTCTTAAATACGAGACAGAGGTGTTGATGTGGTCCAAACAAATTTATTTTATTGGGAAAATATTTGTTATTTATTGTCATTTATTTTTTGGGATGACATTGGACATTTTATGTACTCATTAGTGGCTGACAAAGTTTTTGAGTGGTTAAATAGTTTAAGATAATAACTGTGGTTTAAATTGTCTATGACTACAGCTGTGAAGCGATGGCAAAGAAAATAGGTTAGTAATAACTCCCGTGGGTTTATTTCAAGTGAAAAGCAGCAAAACAATAACAATTCTAACAATCTAAAACAATCAAACAAAACATCTTTCCTAGGAAACAGCACCAAAAGTTTTACTTGCTAAAAAGTATAACTGGACACAGTGTTGGAAAACTTTTACAATGTATATGTTATCTATACCTGGAGGATATTAACTTTTGTCATTTAGGTTAACATTAATCAAGAGCATGCCAAAAACCTGTGCTGAAATGTGACTGAATTCTGTTTTCTAGAGAAACGGTTTGGAATTCTGGAAACTCTTACCAATAGATACAGAATTCACATACTTCTTTATTTTATCAAAGTACAACAAGCATTAGTAACATCATAACTGTCCTGTATTACTTTTCTGATTTTCACACATCTTCTCTCTGCCTCTTCTGGATCGGGACAGCGTCCGGTTCCTTCTCCTTCCCCTTCTGCTCTTCCCTTCATCCCACAGCTTGTCTGCACGGAAGACCTGTCCTTGCTCAGAGGGTCGCAGCGGATGCCGAGCGGGGAGGGCCAGCACGGGGAGGGACGGTCGCGCCTCGGGGCAGGGCAGCGGCGAGCAGCGGCCGGGCAGCAGCGGCGGCGGGCGGCAGCGGCGGGGCGGCGCTGGGCAGGACACCGGCGGGGCAGCGGCGGGCAGCGGCGGGCAGCGGCGAGCTGAGGTAGTACTAGGGCTCCAGGATAAGGGCTGGGCGCTGCGATGCGGTTCGGAATTCCTTATATACAGCGTGGCCCCACCCACAGCCCGACCGTCCGGAGGAATCATTGGGTCGGCTGGAGGAGTTCATCCTAGCGACGGAGCCTCCCCCCCGCCCGGAGGGGGGCTCGGAGGGGGCTGCTCGGGGAAGTCATCCTAGCGACCGAGCCTCTCCGACCTCCTCCCCCTGCGGAGCCACGGGTGCTCGCTCTGTCTGTGCACGTGTCACCACCGGAGCATGTGTGGCTTTTCTAGTACTTTTGAATTTAACCTTAGTAAAGCAAGTTTTTAAGCAACAGCTCGGAATAAAAACCAAACGGTTTGAGACGTTTTCGTTTTTACATTAATCAGTCCCTCATGGGGGGCAAGAACCTTTTCCTGATACCCTGACACAACCTCAGGCCGTTCCCTCAGGTCCTGTCATTGGGCACCACAGAGAAGAGAGCAGTGCCTGTCCCTTCTCTTCCCCTCAAGAGGACACTGTGACTGCAAATGAGGTCTCCTCTCGGTCTCCTTCTCACCAGGCTGAACAGACCTGGTGCCCTCAGCTGCTCGTCATACAGCTTCACGTCGAGGCCCTTTACCATCTTCATGGCCCTTCTTTTGACACTGACAGCTTAATGCTTTTTTTGTATTGTGATGCCCCAAACTGCCCCCAGCACTCGAGGCGAGACTGCCCCAGTGCAGAGCAGAGCAGGACAGTCCCCTCCCTTGCCCGGCTGGCCATGCTCTGCTTGATGCCCCCAGGACAGGGATGTCCCTCCTGGCCGCCAGGGCGCTGCTGACTCAGATCCAGCTTGCCACCGACAGGACCACCAGGTCCCTCTCCGTGGTGCTGCTCTCCCGCCTCTCATTCCCTGTTTCCAGCTACATCGTCTGGCAGTTGAATAAAACAGGCATGTCCAGGAGGTGAGCAGGACAAGCAGCTCTCAGTTGGGGTTCCTGCTGACACCTCCTCCAGATATATGAGACAACTTTGGTTACGTAACCTCAGTTGTATTTTAAAACCTGGGACGGGTCCCAGACACAAAGGGACCCAAAGGGACCTGTGTATTCCATGGCCATGCCTGTGATGTTAAATGCTCCCTTGCTCACAGCCCCAGTGCAGCACAGAGGTCCACAGTGCAGATGGAAGAGCCTGAGGACACCCTGCTCTGGCTGCTCCCAGGCCAGCACAGGAGTCACCAACCTGCTGGAGCCACCTCAGCACAGCCAGAGGAGCACAGGGCCCCGAAGGTGGATGGGAACGGTGCCCTGTCCAGGCTCTTTCCAGGGCTCTCCCAGGAAACCCACAGCCCCATGGCCAGGTGTGACACCCATTATTATAAAAAGTTAAGGCTGGAGCACCTTTTGAACTGAGGGGGTTTCTGCCTAGAGGCATAGGATGTGATAGGGGAAGAACGTTTTAGGATTGCAGAGGATTTGTTATAGGCTGTTTAGGGAAGAAACCAAAGATGGGAAAGGAAAAGGGTTTAGATGAGTTGGGGAGGAACAAGTGGGGGAAAGCAGAGGGATAACATGACAGATAGGGCTGGTTGTTTTTAAACAATTACGCTTGTCTGCCTTTGCCATGTGCCCAATTAGCAGAGTCTGACCTATCTTCTCATCGTATTAATTTCTAACTCTTTTTTCCCCTGGGTTTAGGGAAGAGCTCTCTGTTGCGGGCCCAGGGGAGTCCTAGCTAGCTATTGGAGAGACTACAGAGTCTGGGGATCTCCAGGGAAAAGGCAGGTGCTGTGTCTGTGTGAGTGTGAGACCGCAGAGTCGTTGGCTCAGTGTTGTCCCTGTCTGTGTCTGAGAGGTTCTGTACCAGGAGCTGGAGCAGGACAGTAACCTCGGGAGCTCCTATGTCCAGTGCCAGCAACTGGGGAGGCTGAGATCCAGGGACAGCTGCTGGATCCACATCCTCACTGTCCTGTTCAGCCAGAGGAGGGAGCAGGATGATGCTGTTTGTGCTGTGTTGATTCGAGTGCTCTGTGTGCCTGTGCCCGCCGTGCGGCAGGCTGTGATCACCTGTGCACGTGTCGTGCGTTTCTGTGCTCTGCATGCATCTGCTTGAGTTCTTGATCATCTCTAGACTGCCTTTTTGTGTCATTCAAAGACAGCTCAAGCCAGGTCAAAGTAGAGAAATGTTGAAGCTCTTGATTTCTGCAGAAAGTGGCAACATGACAGATGGCAGTTTGAGTTAGTTACAGAGGAATGGAAAGGGGTTTAGCACTTAAAGGCACCCAGCAAATTGAGTTCACTATCCCACATTATTTAGCCTTTTAATAATGAAATTCGAACTTCACACAGGCCAGTAGATGAAATTTTATCCATTCATTTTAAAGGGAAATACGAGGGGTTGATAAGTGAATTTTAAATTATTTTCTTTTTTCAATGCTGCCATTACTTTTTTCTTCAATTATTTCTTACATATTTGTTTTATTTCTTCCATTTGTGTTGGGATTTTTTCCTTTGGCTTTAGGTTGATTGTGGTTTTGTTTATTGTTTTTTTTCCCGCTGCTGCTTGGAAAGAATGGAAGAAAAATTATCAGTACTTATTCACTGATCTCCCACAATACTTCCAAATTTCTGTGTTTTGAGGGGTTTTGTTGGTTTTTTTTTTCAGAAAGCAGAAGTTACTGTGGGACAAGATCCAGAATATTTGAGGGACTGATTTCAGCTCAAGATTGGAAGTCATGAAAAAAATGCAATATCTGTCTGGATCTTTTCCTTGGATCTAATCACATGTATAGGCATATGTTTAAGTTTAATATTTGCATTCTTTTTGAGATGGTCTAAGCAACCAGAACAGGAGGTTGCAAATATAGAATGTTATTTCACTTCCTGCTCAAATTCCTATTATCTTTAGGAGAAAGGAAAAAGAAATAGGTAACTCATGCCACAAGGAAAATATGCCATTTATGGCATAATGATCCTAAAATTACTAAAGCAGTGTACTCTACTTCTACAAAGCATTTATAATAGTATTTAGGATATCTATAATGATTTTCAGAGTTTCATAATACGCTGCAAGGAACACAAGTATGTTACTTGCAGTGGCCAAAGGCAGCTACCTGTAGAAGAATATAACAAATTAATCACGAATTCATTTTCTTACATACACTCCCTCACTTTTTTATTATTTACAGATAGGTATTTTTATCAGATTCGATTAAATTAATGACTGGCTATGGACTTTTCACCTATGAATTTGCCTGCTCACTTTTCAAACCTGTGTAAAATAATACTATCCAAAAAGTGGCCATATGTTCTGAGGGGAACCGCCTCCTTTTGCTTGTTTTCTATCTGCCTTCTGTTACTTTTATGTGATGCCCTCCCCAGCTCTGGTGCTGGAACACAGTGAACAGTTAATCCCCATTCAATCTCTCCGTGTACTTGGGCTCTATTGACACCTGTTATGTACCTCATTCAGTTGTCTCTCTTCTTTCAGACTGAAGATTCCTCACTTAGGAATCTTTACTGAAGAGTCTTCACATAAATATTTATTGTGCAGAAGGAATTATAGACACTTGGGCCATGTTCTTTGCCTTTTTCTTAGCCTTCTGCAGTTCTGTGTCCTTTCAATCAGGCCTACATAAAATATGGCAGTGCTTCTGCATGAGCTAATGCTTCTATCTCTCAAGAAAAAAAAAAAGAATTTATTTAAGTTACATCTGCTAGATAAATAGATCACATATCTTGCCACGTGTTTCAGATGTCTTAACATATGTACATTAGGTGAAACCAGGCCGACATCTGTGAGTATTAGATCTTGGTAGACTTTGCTGATTTACAGACAGTAGGGTTTGTTTGTTGACCAATTCTTTTCACCTAGGAGCTGCTCAGAGACCCTTTTCAGAACTAGAGGTATTTGTTCTGTGGCGTTGTTTACTCATAGACCAAGGTGAAGTTCCTCTTGAAATTATGCCCCAGAATGTTTTAATCAGTTCTTTATTCTATAACTTGAAGAGAAAAGATGACAGATGGTGTTTTCTTTGCCTAACATGGAGGAGTTGTTTGTGCTGGCATAGGGTAAATGGTATTTCATTACTTCTCAATGATTTTGTGTGGTTTTGAGTAAGAACAGAAAGAAAAAAGGTGCTTGGTGACTTTCACTACTCTCCATTAAAATCATCTTGCTCAGTCATACTGCAACCATTTCAATAAATTCCTGGGGAATTTTTGGTCTACCTTTTTTCCCTTCTTCCCAAGATAATGATGACAGTAACATATGCTTGATGTTAAATATGACGTCCGGGTTTTACCCTGACAATTCATGTAGCTTTTACTCTGAAGATTAAATAAATCTGTTGTGACTGTAGCCCTTGCTGTGGTCACTGAGAGTTGTGCAGTCCATCACCTTGGACAATATTGACACCAGTCTGAATGATACTAAACTAGTGCATCCTTCCTAACTGTAGACAAAGCATTCTTCACTGAGGATGTTAATGATCCTCTCAGCCTCTTTATGGCATGCCACTTTGTTCCAGGTGCTAATGCAGCTTGGAGCTTTTACTCCTGACAGTGTAAAACTTGCCATGAAGTTCCTCACATTTCTTCAGGTTGTGAGCACTCTTTTAGAGATGGAGGAATTGCTGCTGTTGGGGCAGGACCTCCCAGGTTTCTTGGTCATTCACACAAATGTACCTTGCAGTGCCTCAGTGGAAGAGGTGGCAGTACCACCTCTGGGGAATGAGCCCAGGAGTCCTTTGAAAGGGGATGTGGGGGTACTGATTTGCAGTTTTTATTATATATTGAAATGATAGTAAAAGGCAGTGGAAAACTTGTGAAAGGCTAAAAACTGGAGAGGAAAGATGATGTGAGACCTTCAGGAAGTGAGTTCTCAATTCAGAGTAAAAATTCTCCCAGTGTATTTTAATTCCCTGCAATTAGTGCAGAATATGGGTTTTCATTTTTAAACTTGCCAATACACTAATGCTGCTACTAGGTATTTCTGTTTTAACACTGGCACTGCACCATTGACCTATAAATTTTCCTTATGAATCACTCTAAAACCACATTCTTTCCTAATCAGTGACCACTTTCCCCCTTTGAAATTTTTGTTATTACTTCACACACAGATTGTCTGAAATTCATTGCTTGGGTGTTTTTTTATGTAATTCTTTCTGGTGATTCAGGGCATCCATTCCTGTCCTCCAGATTAATTCTAGAAGACTTCCCACTTTTTACCAAAAAAATTGAGTCTTGTCAGGGGTGTGCATGCTCTGCTGGACCGCCCTTCACCTCACGTGGAGGGTCAGAAGGTAACAAGTTACCCTTGTGGAGAAGGTGTCAAAGACCAAAAGGCAATGAGACAGAGGAAATAAGGCAGCTTTCTACTTTTCCTGGTCTCTCAGAGGACCCTTCTGTTGTGGAGTTGCTGAAGGTCACAGAGGAATAGCTGCCAATCACTTCCACAACTGATGTGGAAGACCCCCTGATACCCATCCATGAGGTGATTTATCTCCTGGGGATCCAAGGAGTGATCAGCAGGACCTGTTCATCCTTTATCAGCCCCATATGGCCAGTGTGAAAGTCTAAGAATGGAGACTAGCAATAGACTATTACCTGAATGAAGTCACACCATCACTGAGTGCTACTGTTCTGGACATGCTGTAACTTCAACGTGGACTGGAGTTAGAGGCAGCCCAGAGGAACCACAACTGGTATTGCTGATGCATTTTTGTCAATCCTTGCAACATCAGAGTGGAGGCCACAGTTTGCTTTCACTTGTCTGTGCCACACTGGGTTTGGGGATCTGACCCCAACTCCCTTCTGATCACACATTAATAAAGAATTAATTTTGATGGAACCAGATGAGCACAGCGATGATGGATCTAGAGCTGGTTTCTACATGCAGCAGTCCAACACCACACACCTTCCTTCCTGCCTGGAAAACAGATCTGACAGATGGAGCCCAAGGTCATGCACTCGGTGAACTCAATGAGCTTTTGTAGGGATGGTCCATATTTTGAGGGAATGTTATCTGTGTGTGCATGTGTAACAAAAGAGAGGAAAGTGATGGGGTTTTGGGAAGAAAAGTAATTGGGTTTTGGCATTATAGAAATGATATGGACTAAGAGGTGCCTATTGTCCTAGTTTCATCTGAAACAGAGTGAATTTTCTTCCCAGCAGCTGTTGGTGATGTGTTTTGGACTCACTGATGAGTGAGTGAGACTCTCATGAGTGAGACTAATGCTGATAACACACTGATGTTTTGGTTGTTGCTGAGCAGTGCTTATCTTAAATCGAGGACTTTGCAGTACCTCACACTGCCAGCGAGAAGCTGTGGCAAGAACCTGCGAGGAAGCACTGGGACAAGCAACCCAGTGTGGCCAAAGGGATATTCCATACCATAGAATGTCATGCCCATATGTAAACTGGGGGTGCTGGCTGGCTGGGAGTGATTGCTGCCTGTGGACAGCCTGGGCATTAGTCAGTGTGTGGTCAGCAACAGTATTGTGCAGTCTCCCTGAGGTTTTAGTTCTCTTTCTCACCTCTCACTACTATTATATTACTATTGATTTACTTTATTTCAGCTATTAATCTGTTCTTATCTCAGGCCATGTGTTTTTTGTGATTTGGCTCCCAATCTCACCAGGGGTGGGAGTGAGCCAGCAGCTGTGCAGTATTTAGTTGCTGTCTGGGATTAAACCAAAACACCACATCAGCTTTGGAAGTTTACAAATAACAGTTGTTGACTTGCACAGATCACCATACCTGTATACACAGGGTGTCCATGGCTACACCGTAAATACAATAAAGAATTTCTAATTACTGTGGATCCAAATTACAGAATCACAGAGTAAGCTGAGCTGGAAGGGACCCATGAGGATCATGGTGTCCAACTTCCAGCCCTGCACAACATCATTCCCAAGAGTCACACACCATGAGAGTATTGTCCAAAATCTTCTTGAGCTCTGTGAAGATGGTGCTGTGACCATTGCCCTGGGTAGCCTGTTCCAGTGCCCAAAACACCCACTGGGGGAGGAGCCTTTTTCTAATCCAACCTAAACCTCCCCTGACTCAACTTCAGGCCATTCCCTGGGTCCTTTCACTGGGCACCACAGAGCAGAGTTCAGTGCCTGCCCCTCCTCTTCCCCTCAGGAGAAAGTTGCATACCCCAGTGAGGGGATTCAGCTCCAGGCTGAACAGGCCAAGTGCCCTCAACTGCTCCTCACATGGCTTCCCCTCAAGGCCCTTCACCATTTTCACTGTGCTTCTTTGGAAACTCTCTAATAGTTTAATATCTTTCTCATATTGTGGTGCCCCAAACTGCACACAATGTCCAAGGTGGCTGCACGAGTGCAGAGCACAGCTGGACAATCACTTCTACATAACATGTTAATATCTGGGTTTAGTTTTCAGTAAGACCTGAAGACTAGTTCATCCTGAAGGTGTACTTGCTTCAAGTTACTGCAAAAACAGCTTTCTTCAGATGATAGCAGAAAGTTCCCAGATGATGAAAGGGACGGAGAACCTGCACTGCAAGGAACAGCTGTAGGAGTTCAGTCTTTTCACCCCAGAGAAGAGAAGTCTTAGGGGCCATGTCACCACAGTTTTCCAGTACTTAAAGGCCAGCTACCAAGAATACAGGGCTTGTCTCTTCACAAGGACAGGACAAGGGACAATGAGTACATGTTGCTCCAGGAGAGATTTCAATTTGAAAAGAAGAAAATTTTCATAGTAAGAGCAATTTTTCACTGGAACAGAGTCCAATTTACTGCAATAGTTTTAATAGACTGGATAATTAATTAAACAGCCTGTGAAATGGTTATTCTGAATCATTCATGGATGGCAAACACATGCTCTTCAAATGGTTTTCTGCTTATCTCTCTTCTTCTCCCCAATTCACTTGTTTTTTGACCTGACCCTTTTCCAGGTAATAATCAATTTACCTCCCTATTCAATTACATGCTAAGATAGTGAAATCTTTTATGCTTTTTCCCAGAAATGTGACAAGGACCACTAGAAACCTTGCTCTTCTATCTCTACCTTTTATTTATTTATGTTCCCGTTTTTTTGAGAGGTTTGGTTTTTTTTCACATTTGATTGTGATTCACAAACAGCAGTAATTACGATATATACTTTATAATGTTTCTTCCTAGCCTAAGTGTTTGCTGTTTTCTAGGTTGAACTCTGATGTGAAGAGGGCCTCATTGTAGTTTAGAAAACACTTGGCTCATCTTGATGCTACCTAATGGCTTTAAAAACTACTAACATTCATTAAGTGATTTTCTCATCTCTGATGTGATTGATGGTGATTTGAGTCCACTTATATACTGAATATACATATCTGGTTTAACAGGAAATTGCACGACTTTTGTTTTCTGTGAAGGTTGGTCTTTCTGATCATTAAAACATTGCTCAAGAAAAGGGCAGGAAATCACGAAGTCCTAGTTTTTCTCTTTTTTTTCATTCAGTTTTGTAAAAACAACAGCAGGTTTTGGTATTTTGTAGAAATTTGGGCTCTGTGTGCATGTGTATTCATATCCTCAGAACAGGATACTATTTTACCTTTTTCATCCAGTTCAAATGTGGCTCCTTTTTTATCCAACACTTTGTTTTCAATCCCATCATCACATTTAAAGGTAGCATAAATGAGACTTCATTTGTGTGTGTTTCTTTGTAAAGCAGTTTGACGTGAACATAAACAGGCTTGAACTTTGCAAAGTGAATCTTGTAGCCCATAGTAAAGGTCTTTGAACTTACTTGGATTCCCATAGCTATGCCAAAGAAGAGTTGCAAAACCCACAGATATATTATTGTTTGTCTGAAAAAACTCCAAAGCAAACAAAAAAATACCCCAACAGAACTTGCTGCCTTGAAAAATATAAATAAGTTTCCTAATTGCTAGCTATGTAACTTTCATTCTTGATGACCGGCAGGGAATTTTTGGGAGAAAGGCAAAGATGTTGTACTTCTAATGCACTTTTTGCCTATTGAATTCTTATTCTTCAACAGCTAAATTTACTGCCACTTTCAAATAGAGGTATCATGCCAACATTTCATCTGGTTGTTTTTCTAACTTCTTACATTGCTTTTTCACCATAATGGAAGGATTCATTTGCCATGAACACAAAGACATAACAAGGCACTGGAAAACAGCATATGGAATCTCACGTGTGGTGGCAGCAGTGCACAAGGCTGGTGTTCAAAGGCTCTTTGGTGCCTACAGAATGTCTGCACAGCAGTCAGGTGTGACTGCAGCATATGGAACTCTACTGAAATAGCCCAGGTTTGTTGATGCCGGTAAGAGATAAGAATTATCAGCCAGGTTAGGTGCATGAAGCTTGCACGGGGCAAGGGTAGCCAGCCCAGGCCAAAGCCCTCAGCACTGACACTGCTGGTGGTACAGGCTTTAAGAAGATTAAAGTTGGCAAAACTTTTCCTGCTGTGTTCTCACACTTCTTAGACTGTGGACATATTCAATGCCATGCATGTGTGTACAAATGCAGGAAACCAGTGTCATTCCCACGATCCCCACTGCCAGGCTGACTGTCATTCATGTGGTATTGTTATGATAACTGCATAATTGAAAATGCTGGCAGAATTTATGGTCATTTTGATTCCTGCTTTTTTATACTGTGTCTTTGGATGGTTATTTATCCTTACTACTTTCAGAATTTTTTGCAGATCATTATACAAGCTGATGGTGATTCTCTTAACTAAATTTAAAGGTTCCTATGTGGATGTCTTAAATAAATTTTAAAAGGATCATTTAATTATTAACTGGTGTAAAGGAGAAAATACTGAGAGTAGACAGAATGTTCTGCATTGAACTGATGGATAAAGGAGAAATCAAAGACTAAAACTATTAATGGGTTACAGATGAAGTTTGCTTAATTCAATAGATTAAGAAAGCCAGGGACTAGATGAGGTAAGGAGATAGGGACTAAAATTCCTGATAGGAAGAAAATGAGGTCACCATTGCAGCAATAGAACTAGAGCCCTGGGGGAGGAAGGCAGGTGTGCAGACAGCAAGGTTGCTCCTGCTGGAGCACTGATCTCCAAGGAAATTTTGCCCTGGGGAACTTTGGGACAAGCAATGCCAGGTGGACTGGAGTTCTGCAACACAGTGACAGTGAGTATCAGATCCACCTAATATATGACCCTCCTTCTACAATGATATTTTTCAGGGGACTAGGACTGTAACAAAAATGATTTCCACCCGCTTCAGTGTGTCCCTTTCACTTAGGGTACAGAAATCCAGAAAGAAGTCCTCCCCCATCTACTCAGGACACAGGATAACTGAGGTGGGGGTGATAGCACTTCCTTTTGCTATTTTCTGCATGAATGGGTTTGTCATCCTATCACCATAACACTGACTAAACTTTCAGGACCTGGGATTCTTCAGTGAGAGCATTTCCTGCTGTTAAACTCCTCTGGAGCAAAAATTGAAACAGCTAGGAAAAAAATTAAGCTGAATGAAAATTCATTCTGCTCTTGTGATTATGACATTTCAGTGAGTGTTCAGATGGGAGGGAACCTTTTTATTTCTCTCTGTGCTCCAAAGACTACTCTCTATTGCTAGGCAAAAGGAGCCTGTGATCACTTTGCACACAGCTGAATCCATATGCCCAGACTGGCCTGGGCCAGCCCAGAAGGAATGGAGACCGCTCTTCCAGAGGAAAGTTTGTTGATTAGAGTGTGCTATACAATAGCTGAGGCCACGGTTGTTTCAGTTCTTTATAGAGGATGGTTTTGTTTCCGGAAGGGGTCTTGGCTTCCCACAGGCCTCAGAGCTATCGACAGCTTTGCAACCAGATATTTGATAATCAATGTTTTAGGCACTGCAAAATGCGGACATTACATTAAACACCAAAAGTAGTTGTTCACATACCTTACCCTCAGGAGTCACAATCTGAAATGGCATTGAAGCAGTTGAGAACTTCAGTCCCAGAACTTTCTCCTCTACCAATCTAGGTCTTCTTAATGAGACTATTCTATAGATAAAGAGTGAAAGAGCTTTTCTGGCATGTTGTATGTGAGCTACACTTTGTGCTGTCTCACTGCAACTTGGCTTTCTTCCTTGGCTGTTCCTACGTGAGATTTTTCCTTAGTTTCTCCTAGTAGAGACAGTGAAATGGCTGTACCATACATAATGAAATGCCAGCGAGAATGTGACCACACCACCGTAAGCTGACACCATCGCCTTAAAGACACCACGACCATCTGTACTGCTCCTGCAGGTCTGCAGGTGGCATGATGGCCATGTGTTCAAATAGTTTCTCGTGTATAACAGAGGTAGGAGATGCATCCTCGAGTCAAAGCTCAACTTTGATTTTTCCTTTTAGCCCCCTCCAAAGACTTGCATTTGACTGAAGGCAGTTCTAAGTCAGGACTTACTTAACAGGGAAGTCAAGGTGGCAAAGAAGAAGGCAATTCATAATAACAATGCAAATGTTAGCCAGAAAGTCATCAGATCATAAGTCTTAAACACGTAATGTACATGTTAGTCTTCTCTCTAATCTACTCACTGTGGAAAAGCATTATCCAGTGCCTTTTCTGAATCACAGAAACAATTAGAACAGCGATTGATCAGCTGTTCTAGTGTGTAACCAGTTGCACATGGTGAAAATATTACTTTGTCTTATCAAGTCAAATGTTCTGCTCTTGCTTCATAGTACTGTAATGTGATGTATTCTCCATTTTTATGATGAAGGCAGAAATAATACAATAAATTTACTTTGTGCAACCTTGCAGCATTTCTCCCTTGTCTTCACCCTCAAATTTAATGTTCTAATTAGTAGAAAACAGATAGGTACAGAAAAGCACAAACCTTGCAACGCTAAGCAGTGGCTTTGACTTTGATCAGATTATGAGCTTCAAGAACACATGTAGAACCTTCACAAATCCAATTATACCTTTTATGCCAAGAGGAAAAATTTGTTCCCAGCACAACCCTCGCAGTCATGAATTCTGACATGAACCATAAATCTATTCTGTATTAACTGTAATTCTGGTTAATTTAACAGCAAATAACATCTCATTTATGAAGAATATGTTAGATATTTTTTAATTACTTTTTATCCTGCTAACCTCTTTTCCTTGTTTTTCTGATAGAATGAGATAGAAGGTACTCTGTTCATTATTTGGTTCAGCATGTAATTAAATCTTTTCTTCTGATTCTAAATTGTTTACTTCTGTATCTTCAGTGGAAGCTCCTTTTTTTTTTATCTTATGGAAACAAAATGGGTGACACTTGGCTGACCTCCTGACACTGATTGTTATAGGGTTTTTATATCTGCTCTGCCATTTTCAAGTTAGGTCATGTCTAGTGGCCAGAGCAGAAAGCAGTGCAAAAAACCCTTAGATGCTGCCAAGTAATTATGCTCCTGAAAGGTCATAACCCTGTCAGCCTTGGTCTGATCTTGAGCTAAGGAGCCTTGCTCCAAGGGCTAATGAGATTAGGTATTGCAGCCTACTGACATGGGATTCCAGATCCAACCCCATATTTTATTTACAGTTCTGGGATATCTCACACGGATGAACAAGATTTTGAGTTCCACCATTACAGTGAAATTCACCAGTGTACTAAGGGGAATTCTGCTCTTCCATATGCAGGAGTAATTAAAACACTATTCCTTTTCTTCTGTTCCTGAGGCCTTATTGCTGATGTTTATCTCTTTTGCTTGGTGTTTGGCTTAGCTAATATATTTTCATGGCTCAGCAAGTGACAACTACACATAACTGTCTGTTCCTGGGTGCCAGTGGAGGGAGGACATCCTGTCTAAAGGCACAGCGAAGATCTCGAAGCTGGGTGCAGACATGGCCAGCCCTATCCACACTGTGTACATGGAGCGTCCTCAGACAGCACAGGTTGGACATGTTGGACACTGAACAGGACAGTGGAAATACCACCGCTGTCCCTGTAGTACAGCTGCTCCACACTCCCTGCTGCAGAGCTTCCATTTCGAGGATAAGTTGAAATACAAACATTTTCAGTCTTGCCCCCTTCCTGTCTTCTCCCTTCACTGTGGCACTTCACAAGAGAAGCCACAAACATTTACTCTGGTTGAAAAAAAAAGCTGTTTATCTGGGATAATTTCATTCTGTTCTGAAGAAGGTGCTCAGTACCAGTCAGTGCCATGGTGCTGTAACTATTCTGCAGGCACTGTGCTGCTCTCAGACCTGGCTTGCTTTCTTGACGTTCCTCAGGTCTGTCTGTGCTGCTCTGTGGGATGCTCTTGTCCAATACAAAATGTGCGAAGAGTCGTGGGAGACTCCAGAATCTCCTCAGCCCTGCTAAATTGTTTCTATCACTAGGCTACTCTCACTTTCTGCTTGCTCTTTCTATGGGAATATTAGCCTTTGGCAGAGGAGGGAAGGAATGAAGGTTTAACAAGATGATTGTGTAGATGTCAGAGGATTCTTGTTGGGAACTGAGAGCTTAGGTCCTGCAAGCTGTACCTCATGAACTGGCGCAATGTCTTATCCTTTAATTGACCCAGCACATGAGTACTTCCCAAGTCTCTCTTCAGGTTAAAGGATGC
Organism: Acanthornis magna; assembly: GCA_036785705.1. Classification (NCBI taxonomy): domain Eukaryota; kingdom Metazoa; phylum Chordata; class Aves; order Passeriformes; family Acanthizidae; genus Acanthornis; species Acanthornis magna. The sequence goes on along the minus strand of JAWUZG010000141.1, from coordinate 2,046,447 downwards.
CAAAGCAAAGTGCAGGAGAATGGGTTTAGTGATCAAGGAACTGAAACAAATGAATTTTCAAGTGCCTTTGGAAGTGACAGGTGTTTTCTGAGGCTTAAGCACTTACACTACCAATTTAGGCTGTCTAAACCCACTGCAGTCTTTCTGCTTGTGCAGCTCTTGATTTGTCCCTGCCAGACAAACTAACTCTGTTAATTGCCCTTCATGATCTCACCACTGATTTGAAGGGAGTGTGACCCCAGCCCCTTAAATTGCCTTGTTTGTCAGAGGCTTTACAATGCCTGTTTTGGAGGTGCCTTACAGAAGATGAAAACCTAGAGGCCTCATTTTTCTCAGGGAGAAGCATTTATGTAACTACAAATACTAAAAAAACAAAACAAAAAAACCAAAGAAAAAAACAAACAAAAACCCCACAAACAAACAAACACCAAACAACAACAACAACAACAACAAAAACCTCCCCCCCAAAACAAACAACAACAACAACAAAAAAACACCAAAAAACCCCACAATCAAACAACCAAACAAATCAACCAGATTGCAAAATACTAATTTATAGAAAACACAAAATAGGGCAAATATTTTGCTCCAACTTAAACAATACGCCACAGTTAAAACTGGGGATATTTCTTAGTGCTAGTATCAGATAAGAAATAAATCAGTCTACTTCTGGCCCAGGCTTATCAGCAGTAGTTACTGGATAATCAGTTCAAACATTACCTTGTTAGTAAGCAGAAATATTCTCTTCACCCTGTAATGCATTCTGAGCCAGATATTACTCAGATAACACTTAACATTTTGCAATATTGTATTGACATGGAAAGCAGATTTTTTTGGTTTGCAAACAGGCGCTGCATTCTGTTTTTTTCCAAAAACTTAAGAACAAAGATAATAAATTCTTTCAGCACAACTTAACTGATACAGAACTGACCTTGAAACATGTTCTTTATTTATTTTAGTTAACCTTCCGTATTTTTCACCAGCAGAGTATTTGTCGTAAATAGGACTTCAGGCAGATTTTGAGGCTTTTGAATAGTGCCTCTCAGAAGCCCTGATTTTCCTACGGAGGGACGTTCTTTCACCCTTATTCATAGTGTGTATCACATGTAAGAATGTGGCCCTCAACTATGAAAACAACCTGAAATATTTGAAACTATCTGCCTGGAGAAGTTCCTTTCAGCCATGATATTGTGTATTTGCCTTTATAAACTCCATATAGTTGGTACAATACCAACACAAATTGTCTGTTCAAATAAATACTTTAAAAAACAGAATGGGTGAATAATGCTATACATAAATTTTACCACCTTCTCATCTACATTGTTGTATAAACATATGACTTTCTGCAATGGTGTCATATTTTAATAGTAGTAGAGAATGCTATTCAACTGATTAAAATTTCAGGTTAAGCGACAAGTTATCTTAACATATGACCAGTAAGTGTCATAATTGTTCTAGCGTAACACTTCTGATTTATGTCTGGCTAAACCACGGCGCAAAAAGTTTATACAGCAGCCCTTTGAACTTGTAAAATGTTCAGTAAAAGTGGAGTCAGCAGGGTGGGTGAAACTCAAGTCTGTTCCTATTTTGTGTGTTGTTTATTAGGCTGCCTGTGCTGACTGGAAAATTCATTGTACATTAACTTTGTTTTCTGCCCTTCCTCCTCAACACCAAGTATGGGCTGTCTGTGCAGAGTGAGATGTTGTTTCTGATGTTGTATGGCCTGTACACATTAAATACAGTGACTGTTTCTAGTTGTGGTATTTCTGATAGTTTTTACTTACTATGTATTTAATACAATTTTGTGGAGTTAAGTTTTGTTAACTTCTGTTGGAGCAGAAGTGGATAAAACAAGCTGCAGCAGTTTTAACTCTACAGAAAATGATTACTCTTAGTGTCTTAGTTTTAGTTAGTGTCTTCCCTCATTTACAATATTATCATTACAATTTGTCTGCTAGGAGCTGCATAACGTGCATGTAAGATATTTGCCCAGGGATTCTGTGTGCCTGCGGCTTGTACTCCACCCAGGCAGTCTGGTCTCCCACCCAGAAGGACAAAATCCACTATTACCCCTAGACATACCTTCCAAGCATGAAAAATTACATGCAAAGACACTGAAAATGTGTGACACCTAGATGCACTTTTTACATTACTACTTATTTATGTCGATAACAAAGTTTCAGGTAGCACCATTACTTTCCCCCCTTTAATTTTCTCTTTGACCTAAGGTCTGTTTACAGGGAAAGCTACTTGAAGCCAATTTTTCCATAGACAGGACCTTTATCTGGCAAACACAAGAGCAGCACAGCTGTACTACCTGACTTACAAGTGAACAGTCTGCAGCAGAACTGGTTATTTTAAATGGAAGTGAGTCAGTGCTTCACTGAACTGTGACCAGGACAGTTGAGGCATTACAGAACTCAGCCCCTGTTCTCTCTGGTTTGATATTTTGTCAAATACAAAAATGTGTCAGCTGTGCAGCAGGTTTGTAACACAACCAAATTGCTCCATAAGAAACAACCAATACTTTTCTCATATATTCAAGAGAGTTTTTCAAGGACTGATTGAGAACTTCATGTGAAAACATTCCTAATTTTCAAATGAGATGCTAACTAAAAAACTTCCATGTGCTTTTGACCACTTGTGGTCATCTTAAACTTACTATGATTAGTTTGTTTTTAGAAGTGGGGAAAAATGTCTTTGTTTCTGATAGCAAAACTTGCTCTCCTATTTTTAGATAAAAGACATATGCTTACATAACTGTCTGTGGTATTTTTGATCAGAATGCCTGCAAGTATTGGGGTCCTTTGTTACCAGAGTGCTTAGAATGCAGCTACCACTAAATCACATTGCATGACTCTGTAAGTAAGAAAACCTGAAAACAAATAAAACTTGAAATGGACAATGCATACTTGTTTTGGAACATCAAGAAGACAAGCAGGGTTGTTAGTCCTCAAAACACGTATTTTTGCAGTCATCTACTTTCATTTTCCCATCATAACTCAAGAAGATTTGAAAAAAATGTAGGAGAAAACAGCTCTGTGGCTAGGGAAACATGCTAGAAGTGTGACAAAAAAGGAGGCACAATTCTTCCAACCCTGTTATTCAAAACCTCTGACTTTTGCTTAGCTTTCATTTCAGAATAGGTTAATGGATACTGGTAGAGTTGGAGCTAATATTTGTCTCTGATTTACCAAGTAGAAACTTGCAGATAGATCCTATACTCTTGAGGCTGGCAAATGAGATTGGGCTTTTGGCATCTCTTTCTCACAGGCTTGCCAAGCTGGACAACTTCCTACATAACTGCTGCCTTATTTGGAAAATGCTTAAACTATTTCTTGGAAAGTATTTGAAGGTCATGCAGAGGGGTTTTTTTTCTGTATTTTACAGTATTTATTATTGCACAAGGAGGTTGTGTCCTACTTCTCATGGAGATCTGGCTAAAGACTACTAATATGATGGAGGCATGCTTCCTGAAACAATAGAAACCCTGCTGAAGACAGTGAAAGGCAGTGCTACCTACATGTCCCTGTGCCTGCTACACATCCATATTTACATTTAAGAAATAGGTACTCTAGAATTGGCTTTAAAATCCCTCAAATATTTATGCACTGCACAAATTTTGGGGCTTGAAATGATCATCCTACTGGGATCATCCTACTGTCTGGCAGAAATCTTCAAGAGATTTCTCCTTTTGAGAGACCTCACAGGTCCCCAAAAAGTAGCAGGAAATTATGGTTGAGGCTGTGAAGATATAGACACAAGGGAGTAACAGGAAGCTGAGGGTGGAAGCAAAAATCACATCTGGTCTGCGGGCACAACAAAGAATAGGAAATATTGTATACCAGATGTAAAAATCCCATATGTGGTAAAAACACAGGAGAAAACAGGGAGGTGTCAAGAATTATCACAGCCCCTAGAAGAATGAGAACAAAGAGAAAGGGGAAAAGAATGGGAACAAAAAGAAAGAGAGGGATTGCTCTACTCTTGTCTTCCTACACTAAGGACACCACTGCTCTTTAGTCACAGCAAGTTCCTCTTAACACGAGTAGATAAGAAGGGCTGCTTTTTGGCTTGCTATTCAGCACATTTTGCCTGTGTGAAATGTCTCTACTATATCACAGTACAGTGTAAATTTGGCCCCTACAGAGCCCTGTGCGTGCGTGCATGTGTGTGTACACATGTGCATGTGTGTGTGTGTGTTTCCCACTCCAACCTGCCCACACGGTGAAGTGATTGATCCACAGCACTGAGCCAGAACAAGCTCAGTGGCAACAACTCACTTGAATGAATATGAGAATTTCAAACCTCCTCTCCACTCCCTCCCACAGCTTCTTTGATCTCCTATTAAAAATCTCAGACTGTCAAAACATGAACGCATGTATGCATTTATGCACATGAATAGTCCCAGCAAAGGCAAGAGAACAGCGTTCTGCCTACTCTCCCATTAGCACATTGGATGGAAGATAAACCTCTCCTTTCCTCTGCACCTTTATTCTTGCCTTACCTGACCACTGGATTTATTCTTTGCTGGCTGTCTTCTGTCCCACGCATTTGTACATTGCATAGGAGAGTACAGTAACAGCCCAGTTAATTATAATTAATTGAATTGCTAGAGAAGTGTGTGATTCAAAGAGCAATTGTCCTGCTGTACAGAAAAAGAACAAAATTAAGTAAGGAATAAAAAGTTCTAGGGTAGGTATTGATATTTCTTCTGTATTTTCTCTTTTAAGGTTAGGGTTTGTCTAATGCTCTGGTTTTGTTTGGCATAGACTTGGATTTCTGGGTGGAGGAGAAAGAGTTCACACAACAGTGTGTGGATACTGTGGCGTTCTTAGGTTTTGGCAAAATGTCTCCAAATTATTTAAAATGTTCGTTTAAAAGGTGCTGAGATTTAGATTGAAAACAGAGAGATAATAATTAGAAAAGTACCAACTTGAATTTTTTAGTATTCTGGAAATAAAACAAACCAAACAGAACACCAAAAACCCCTCTTTGGTTCATTTTATGGCTTAAAAAAAGTACTCTATGCTTGCACACTAACTGCTCTCCTACATCACCACAGTGCAGCAGAATTACAGTGCTGCAGTTCTGAGCCTGTCCTAATAATTTTACTTTATGTTTACCTAAGGTAGAAGTTTAAAGCAGCCTTTGCCTTTCTCTGAACTCAGACTGGAAAGGCAGTCAATAAACGGCCTAAAGTTCGTGGCCAAAAGCCCAGGTTGCTACATTAACTCCAAATTATGTCCCTGACAGACTATAAACATGCATCTTCGATCTCATGGAATACTATCATCAGATATGTGCTACTGAGCTGGACGTGGCCTCCCCCATCCTCCTAAAATTGTCATTGCTAACAGTGGTGTAGGGGAGATGTAAGTGAGCATAAATATGAAGGCAATGTGTAGCACAGACTCTCAGTTGAAAACCAAAAAAAATTACTTTAGTGTGAATCACCCTCTGGGAAAATTATTTGCTTTTTGAAGTATGCAGGCCAGGCCCTGTGAATGACACAATCTGATAAATTGTCACACATGCCATATGTTATGGCCTTGCTTCAGAAGCTCCCCAGAGGCAAGTTTTGAGAGACAGACCATTGCAGGACTGGATGAATTTCCCGATTTCCAATTCTTCATGAGTTCTCAACAGATTCAAAATTATTTGCAGAAGAGGGTCAAATTTGGCAGTGGCCTTAGAATAAAACTACTCCCACAAATATAGCTAGGGAGCAAGAACCTATTCTGCAACAAATTACACTAGTTATAATTGGCCTTTGCCTTTGCCACCTTGCTGCACAATTGCATATTTCATCTGAGATAGCTTTAAACACCAGGCTAATTATATTTCTATGACGAGCAGCATGCCAAAGTTAGAGAAAAGCCTGCTAGAAATTCAAAACAGATCTACTTCTTCCATACCTTACTCGTTTTATTCCTCAAATTTTTCTCTTCCAAACCCTTCCAATCCTTCCATTATTCTCTGTAAACACACTGGCACTGGACAAAGCAAGGCAAGTAATCTAATAACTGCAGAAATGAAAATAATACTAATTTTGTCCTTTGCTGTGACTTGGGTGTTTTTGCTGGGAAGATATGAAGTTAAGATATCCTAAAGAGCTGTTGGCTACAACCTTGTATGAAGTGATCTAAGCTGCAGGTGAAGGAAACCAGTCAGACATTCTTTCAGGTCTTGTCATTTCAGATTTAACTCAAAGAATTGTACTAAACCCCAATATAGTTTTTGCTATCTAGGGCAAAGGAAATACGGGATGGAATGTTTCTCTCATAATCTTATTTTGTATTCCAGACTGTTAGGATAAAATACCTTGAGGCGATTGGAGAATTCATGAAAATGAACCACATGAGAATTTAGGGAATTCCCTTCATAATTACACATTGCTTTTTTTAGTAATTTATTCACATTCCAGAAGAAGCCAGCAAGTTTAGTGTGATGTTAACGCACAGGTAAAATCAGATCTGAGGCCTAATCAGTTAAGTCTTAGAGTGCCCAGATGAAGAAGCATTTGATAGCTGTACAAAAGCAGACTGGTAGGAAGAATTTTTTTCTGCTACATTAGGCCTTTCCTTTTATCTCCAATAGCAAAAGTAACTGAACTCATGAAGTTAAAATTTAAAGAGACACTGTTTGATGGTGGTCCTCTTATCTGCATGAAAATCATCTCTGTAAACTTTCCTAAATTCTCGGCTTCACCTCTGAAAAAGAGTGTGTACAAAGCTTTCTTACTGAAATTTACTAACAGCTGTGTTCATTCAAAAATGAGGAAAAACGCTGAAAGTAATCTAAGCATTTCAAAATTCACAAAACAGGGAAAAGCAAAGTAATTGACATAAATTGCTGTCAAGTAATATAGAAAATACAAGTAATTCTTCATGTCAAATTTTCCTTAGAGGTAGTTTGCAAAAAAAAAAAAAAAAAAGAACTTCTTATTTCTTTACTAGTATGAAGAACATCTTTCATTTCAGGACTGAATGTACAATTTCACATCTATTAACTGTTTGGTTCTGACTGGCCCTGTAAACTTGCTATGGTATCTGTCTTTAGGATTAAGCAAGAGTGACTCCCAGAAACAGCTTTCACTTCTATATTCAGTACAATGCATAACAAGTTATTTCCTTTTTAGTGTACAGGAAGTACCAGAATCCTCCTGACGATAATGATGTTAAGCAGATGACATGCCAGAGTTAACAGGTAGAACAGAGGTGTTACAGAAACACTTCTGAGGGGTGACCAAACCCCAACATGAAATCGAAACTTGCTTTTGGACAGATGATTATCCTGGTGGTTATGTGTGCTTTGACAAATCTTGAGGCAACTTGGATGTTATCAGCTGAGCCCAGAGAAACTGACCTTAGCCTCTGAAGTGTCAAGTTGTGTGAGTTAGGAGCAGGTTTGGAGATACAAATCTGCCCCTGTATATCTTCTTCAAGGGGAGTACTGCAATATGTAACTTGTCCAGCAGTTTATGTCCAGCCTGTGCTACCTGGTAGATTTCAGAAAGGTGAAGGTTTTTTCCAATAGTCAAATAGATAAGAGGTCTAGCTTCAACTGAAGGAATAGTTTTTATGCATAAATTGCATGTGTCTGGATTTTCAGTGTCTATATCTTGGTCTGGTGCAGGGTTTTGGCAGCTGGTAGGGACATTCAAGTGGTCCACAGGACCCCTCAGCAGCCACAGAGCAGAAAACTCTACCCGGTGATCTGTCCTGGAGTCATAAACACTCAGCCCACAGCCATGTCCTTCTTATGAGCTACTGTGTAGCCTCATGAAGCACAAATAATTAAAAATAAATTAAAATCTGGCTTTCTCTAGGCACCTCTGTAAACTGCTGGAGCTGGATGGACCAGAGGGCACCTGGGGCAGGTGACTTTATCATGCTCAATCCAACACTGTGAGGTGCCGTTGTGTCCATGCTCATCTCTCTTGGACATAGCACCTGGTCCTAGCTGGAGGGTGAAAGTGAGGAACTGCCTGCCCTTCTTGACACCACAGCAGTGGGATGAATGGTTTGAGGGGCAAAACTGGCTCATTATCTGAGTAGGTGTCTTAAAAGAAACCAATCTCCTTGTTCTTAATTAATCATTTTCTTAAGGCAGTGAGCTAAAGTGAAAATTTAAAGTTATTTTTGAAACAACATAAATACTGTAGGTGGCAGAAATAATAGAAACTGGATGAGGCGAAACTTGCGTTTCAGGCACTGTTTGTCCTCCTCCTCCTCCTCACATTTGCTGTGTTTGGTGCATCATACATTCAATTAAAGCACAGGTCATTAGGCCAGGGGCTACAGTCTGCTACTGCTGCTTCTGCTGTTATTAGATTACACGCAGACATGAAACCAGTAGTTTTAGCACAGCCTCGTCAGAGTGTGACAAGAGGGTAGTCAGAGTTCAGAGTTTTATGTATTGGTCTGCTTATACCCATGGAAACCAGTGCACTTATGCATTAAACGATTTAAGTAGGGTACAGAAAGAGAAAGGATAAAAATACTGTAAGTATAAAGCATTGAAGTCTTTGGTTAATTAACATGATGTTGCATTTCTGGGTTAGGTATTAGAAGATTGCTATTGCAACAAGCCTACAAGACCTGGCTTGGCACAACAAAGAGTGAGAGGCAAGGGGCAGTGGGGCTTGAAGACAACATCTTTTGGGGGGCAGGACACATCCACCAGGTCCCGAGGAATATCACCACCACCACCCTCAGAGCAGCCTTACTTGTCTTGCCCGGAAAGGTCTCCCAAGACCTTCAGCCTTCTTCAGCAGTATGAACCACCTGCATGGTTTTGAGGTTTTTCACAGCTCAGAAAAATGAGTGCGATTTTTCTTTCCAAGATGTCCTGCAGCAGACAAACTTCAGGAAACCACTTTCAGACATTAAACCTAATCCCCCCATAGGAGGATTTAGGATCTTTGCATCCTGCCCTGATTCTCATGGACCAGGAAACAAAATTTTTCCTCTGCCCCTTTGCAGCTGCCTTTTTTGTTGTATTTCCCTCATGTTAAATTAAACAGTCCTATTTCTTTCAGTCTTTCCTCACTGAGCACATATTCTAGACCTCTGGCTACTCTCACTGCTCTCTCCTGGACATCCTCCAGCTTCTCCCCATCTTGCAGGAAGTGCCTTGCCCAAAACCAGATACAGCTGTTCATCTGAGGTTTTGCAAATGCTGACAGGAGTGGAATGAGTCCTGCATGAGCCCCGTAGGTTAATGCCTCTGTATAATCTGGTAGAGTGTTAGCTTTTCTAGCAACAGCAGCAGATTAACTTCTCCTAGCTTCAGATCCATTTTGACCTCCTGATACTGTTCTACAGAAGTACTACCCAAAAATTTGGCTGTGTAAACACTGGGTGACATTGCCCTCTTCTTCAACAACACTTCCTTAAAAAGAAAAAATATCAATTTGTCATGAAAATTTTCAGTGTTCTTGGTTTTCACCACTGGTGCTGACTGTACTTTTACCTCAGTCCCTAAATTTCAATCAGGTTTCTTCCTAGTTCAGTATCCTAGTTGCTGGAAGTATTGATTAGGACAATGATAAGGACTTCATTCAGAGCTCTGTTTTTGTAGTAAATGGCTGAGCACTTTTCTGATACGATTCTCCAGTTTTGCTCCCACACAAATGTATTTTATCCAGACTTGGTTTGCCTAGTTTATTTATAAAAAGATCACATCAGCCAATATCAAAAACATAATGAAAGACAAGATTTATGGCTTCTATTGTTTATTCACAAGCCTTTAACCTCATTTTAACCTCCCGTAAAGGAAATGGGATTGGTTGGATGCAATTTTGTTCTCATCAAATCCTTGCTGACTGCTTAAAAATTTGTTTGTATAATATCATTATTTTTGTTTCAAATTTTCAAACTTTTGGTGTTTTGTCTTAAAACTTTTCGATAAGTTAATTTAATTGGCTAAGGCCAACTTCTATTATCTGGCACAGCTGAAAGTACAGGCCTGTGCACAATACACCATGGTGTAGAGAAGGATTTGGAAATTTCTCTTGCAAGGCGTTGCTAACTCTAGAGAAGGATGAGACTATCCAAATGATTTTAAGGAATATATTCCTAGGCATAGGATAAAAAAATGGCCAAATCCCATAATTTATGATCAATAATGGGTAGACCCTTACAGCCTAAGCAAGCAACTCATCCAAGGAGAATTAAAAAGGCATAGAAAATTTTGATTATATAAGTCAGTGTAATTTTAGTTTTGACTACTAATAGTGACTATTGTTATTAAAAGCTATGATAGGATTTTTGGAAAGTCATGAGTAACTTAATAGCTTACATCAAGAGTAGACTCAGCTAAACAACAAAAAAACCCAAATGGATACAGCAAACATATAAATGTTCCTCACAAGTAAGTCAGGGCTGAACATACAGAAACAGCTATTGTTGAGCCCAGATAACATTGCCACTAGAGCACAGGAATATAACTGAGGGAAAGCCTGTGTTAGCAACAGGTATTTCAGATTTCTAGAGTTCCGATATGTCAGTGATCAGTCTTTTGAACCAGTGTAATAAGAGTGTGTAGAAAGGAATATTGGCGACCGCTGCATGCATCTTTCATGCTTCCATGCATCAGACCACCAACACTTAGTGTTTCACAGTGACGGGGCTGTGCCTGCAGCACTGCTGGGAAGGAAGAAGGTAGTGTTTTATAGAGAAGTTGTGATGAAAGTAGGCTAGAAAGTGGGGGTAGGTTACACACTTGGAAAGCCAAAATTACACTCCAGCATGGAACCTGTAATTGGTTTCTTTCAGTTTCCTCTTATTTTTTTTCTTTTTATTTTCTTTTTGTTGTTGTTGTTTGGTTGTTTGTGTGTTTATGGGGAGTTGGGTTTTTGGTTGTTTTTGTTTTGTTTTGGTTTGTTTGTTTGTTTGACTTTTTGATTTGTTAAATAAAATACAAATGTATTTATTTTTGATGTAGTTGTAATTTTTTTTATTTTTTTTTTTTAGATCTGACACAGTGACTTGCAGTACTTGGCATAAGAAATCAGTGAATTTTACTAGTTTCCTGCATTTTTTTAGTGTCATGCTCTGGTCTTTGGGCTATTTTTAATGCACACTTTTAACTTGATCTCAGGGATTTCTGCCCCCTCTCACATTACAAAACCTAATAGTCAGTATTATTTCCTTTTACACCTGTAAAAAGAAGCTGGGGATAAGTTAAAGCTACTTTTTCAAAAGCAGATGGTGTATCAGGAGCTGTGGCTTAGAAGGACTTAGAGACAGCCACCTCTTTTAAGGACTGCAGCTGTTCCTGGGGGAGCCTCCTGCTGTCCCAGGGCTTCCCAGAGCAGCAGCAGCTGCCGTGTCTCCTCCTGGCTCTTCTGCATCCAGCAGCACGGGCATGCTGGTCCTGGGGAATAGGTTTTTCTGGTGCAGCCATTAACCTTTCTCCCTCGGGGATTTTAGCTCTGGTTTTACAACTGCTTGCTTTTATTAGAGCCAGTGAGTTTTGTGAGTGCTCAGAGAGCGGTGTGTGGGTTGGCATCAAGCTGGGACACACAGCTCATTCACTGCTCGATTTTCTCTCCACTTTTTCTTATGAGTGCCAGGGAATCAGCAGTAAATCAAGAAAATAGCACATCACTGGACATCCATGACTGTTCAGATTGGCAACGTGAGGTGCATACTCCTGCAAATGCCACAGTCCAAGACATTGATATATGTATTTTTGTTTCCTAGCAGGAAAAAAAAAAAAATTAGCAACTGGTAGGAGATAAGCGAGTCCTGAGTGCATTGGATAAAGTCGTTTCCCTGACCTACTGCTTCCTTTCTATTTGCTTTTTTTTTTCAGTAGCACCCACATATCATTCTGGAAACAGGAATGAAACAGAAAATCAGTCACTGGCATGGGCTTGCCATGGAAGAGGTGTACTTTGGGGAAATATTAGTTGAGACCTGCCAGCCCAAAGGTGAGTGCTGCAGTCCTAATTAGCCACGAAAACACACCTCCAAAATACTGTAGGAAGCTGACTGCTGGCCAAAGCCAGCTCAGAAGCCACCACTCTCTCAAGCTCAAATAAAAGACACCTACTCTGGCCTGGAGCTGCTTTGACACACTGACATACTGAGGGCATAGCATGCTAGTTTGTGCCCTCTAAGGTGCCAAACTAGCCCAAAAGATCTGTTCCATCGCACACGAGGTTCTTTGTGGTGCACAGATCGTGGGGAGATGTGCCACTGACTTATCTGCCCACTCCCAGGGGGTCAGCAGCCATTCCTGTCCTACTCCTTTCCCTCCTGCCTGTACTGTAAAAGCAAACTCCTGGCTCAGAAATAGGCAACATGAGGCCCCTAATCCGCTTTCCTCTTCCACACTGAACTTGCATAATCCACAAGAGAGCCAGGCCAAATCTGGTTATTTATAATCCAGCAGAACTCTGGCCTGCTGTCTCCGTTGCTCCACAAGGGGTTTCCTGAAATGCAGGAGAGTATGATGTTCACCAGCCTACTTCTGGTAGTTTGCTTTAAAAATATTAGTGCTAAAAATTATCTACATAAAATGTAGCAATATGATCTAATTTAAATATTTATTTTGTTCTCAGATATACCTGCCACCCTGACTATAGATAGTTTTGTTCATTGTAGAGTCAAAAATGACTGAAAGCTCTTACATAGGTTAACAGTATTGAAATTAGATGTTCTGAAATTATCATCTCTGCCTACCCCTTATAGTTTGTTATTGCTGTGAAGCCTCTGGATAACTCTTTCTTTTGGTTTTGCATTATATTCCTAATGTAACAGATTACATAATGTTTTCCAGGGCTCAAGATTTTAAGGTTAACCAGAAAACATTATGTTCTCATCCAAGGAGAAAAAAAATAAAGGACACAGGTGATTTTCTCTCAGCCTTCAAAAATCCATTTCCTTAACAGCACTCTGACATCTCAAAAGAGGTTTATGCTTATGGGGATGCTTTGCTGATGGGCTGTGCGGGAGCAGGTTCAGTACTTCATGTGTGATTCCAAGAAGTACAAGGAAGCCCAGTTTTCTGAAGTGGGCCTATATGTACCAGTCTGAAATAAAAACAAAGTCATATGGTTTTCACAACAAACCTTACCTTACCTGCCACTGGACAGAGCATTACTGCATTACCCACAATCAAGATTCCATCACAATCTGTAACTTGAATTGCTGTTCACGTTTTTGAGATGAATGTTTACAAATACAATAGGTGGGAGTGTAAAATAAAAGGGTATTGGCTTTTTAGCACAGGAATTAGTGCAAGAGAGGGGATTCGTGTCTACCTTGTGCCTTCCTTATGGTCCAGCAGGACAAGACCCGTTCTTTGTGCCAGTCCTAGGCTTTTTTTGCATTTCAAGCGCATTACAGCAATACAAAGCCCATTAGTGTATCTGGATAAAACTGAGTTTTAAGGGAACCTGTGTTCTAACTTCCTTCTGCGGGCTGTAATCCCTAAATCAGGACAAAATTCTTCTCTATCCAAGAAATGCCTTATAGCTGATTAAGTGTGGTTTAGACAGGTCCCAAAGCTTCCCAGCAGAAGGTGAGCTGTGGCTCATGTCATTCCTTCACAGCAGAGCAGTGCAGTCCCTCAGGAGGGAATATCACAGCACAATCACCTTGATAATATAGGAAACCAATCAAGAATTAGAGTGGTGGCCTTGCTTAAAATGCATGGAGAGGTTCCATTTCTGGTAAGTGGCAGCCAAGCAGCCCTGAAAAGAGAGAAAACCTGAGGTTTGCCTTTCAGCATCCCAGGGTGGGTAGAAGGGCAAGGGTGATGTGCACAGGCAAAGCCTACCTGAGGGAGATTTGCCTGCCCCAAGTGGAGTTGTGCCCTTCTGCTCAAACTCAAGGTATGTCAGTGACACTGTCTGGGCTGTAAGAGCTGAGCTCTGCAGTTTCACTCTCCCCACTGGAATGCCTCCTTCACAAGTGCCTCAAAAGTTTTGGGTCATCCCCACAAACCTGGTTTTGATCTTGTTTATTCAGCCTAGTTATTCCAGTGGAATCGCTCAGCATTTACCACTGTGTGAGACCAGGATGGTTTAGTGTTTCAAAATCCCTGGGTTTAGCATATGATTTAGGCACACAGTGTTCATGGGTTCTCCTTCTACTGAATTTACTGGAAATTAGGATAGATACTATTAATCATAAGAAAGGATTTGATCAAGATGTCTCTTTTCTATTACGGGGAGTCATTCCCTACTTTCCAGGTTTTCGATCATCTTGCTTTCAGAGGCCGGGGTAATCCCACTCCTCTCATTTCTCCTCAGCAAGCTTCTCCCCACAGCCTCTGGACATGTGTGCTGTATTATCATGGATTATCAAATACACCTGGGGGCCGTAGGTGGGTTGCTTCACTCATAGCAGCTAGATTTGGGCTTCTCTGACTGAAATTTGCTTCTCTGTGACCCTTTGGGCAATGGAAAAGGGAGCAGAGAGCTCCAGAGTGCCCTGGGGCTCTGGCAAGGTGGGAGGTGGAGTGCCCAGCTGTGCACCCTCTTGCCAGTGTCCAGCTCGTCTCTTCTGACCTCAGAGGTTCAGATCCTTCAGGAACAGCACAAGCAGCAGATGAAACTTCAGGAACAATGCCCAGTTTCTTTCCTCTGCTCTCAGGTGTGCTCTGCCAAAGCTGTGAGCCTTAACAGTCACAGCAAATTGCAAGTCTGCTAACTTGAGGTTCCCTACTGAACAGAGGTACTTCAAATTGCTCATCCTGATGTATTTCAGAGTGAAAAGCATGAAATGCATCTTTTCTCCCTTTGTTGATCAAAGTACACTTTTAAATAGTAGCAGTTTTGCACTTTACGTAATAATTTCCTGCCATGGCTGGCTTTCCAGAATCTGACAGAAGTGTTTCCTGCTGCTACAGTTAACTTACTGATAACTTACTGCTGTTTATTTACAAACACAGTGATCAGGCATCCTTTTTTGTACCCTCCCCTCCCTTTCTTTTATTTTTTTTTTTTTTTTGAACTGTGTTTTTGCCACATGCAGCCCTGTCCTCATGCAACCTTCCTGCGAACAGCACTGCCAGCTTGGGTGGGCTACCAAGGAAACACCGAGAATTCGTCGGACTTGAAAAGAAAGCAAACGGACTGTGAATTAGTTAGAGGCTACAGGTGGTTTTGATCGGCTGAGCGGAGTCTGTGCCGGAAACATTACAGCTCCTGAGCCTCCCAGGGGACTTCAGCAGACGGGGCTCTGCTGGTGACTCATGGCCAGAGCCTCACCTCCAAGCGAGTGGCAGCAGTGGGGAAAAAGTGACCAAGCCAAAATGACTCACAGGGGAGCGAAGCCTCCAGAGCAGGGCTGCCCTGGCAGCCTGCTGACACACTTAACTCCAGCAGCTGCCACCACAGCCAGCGAGGAGAACGATTGCATAACTAGTGGGAATTCAAATCTGGATGTGGCTGTAGAACCTGTGGCTGCCTGGCTGAGAACGTAGCAGCCTTTAGGACTTGCTGTCCAGTGATTTTGTCACAGAAGGCTGGGTGGTCTGTGGTAAGTCTGGAGTAGGTGGGTACAGAGAGTTTTATTAGGAATGTGCAGTAAAATTTGCAGCTGAGAAAAGCAGCTTTGGGGAAGATGCGGTGTTGAATGGAGAAATTATACCACTAAGACCTTTCAGCACTCTTATATTTTTTAATGGTAATCTGTTGAGATGAACTAAAGACTTGAGACTGCAAAACCCACCTGAGAATACATGAAAAAAATGCATCAGGAACCTGCCCAGCACTTTCATCTTGAGGGTGTATCCTGAAAAATAGAAGTCCCAGGTGTTGTGGCTTTTTGGAACCTTCAGGATCTGTTCTAAGTTACACAAAATAAATTTCCCAATAATATGATTATCTGTCTGGACAGATTCATGGGTTTAACTTTGGACACATTCAATATGAATTTGAAACAGTGCTGTGCAAACAGGATACTCTTTCTTTGAATAAAACATCAGCTGTTGGGTCACATCTCTTCCTTTGGAATCAGCAGCTGGAAAATATTAGATGAGTCACAAGAATCTGAGAGCTCTGAAAAGCAGTACACACCAAGTGACATACAGGGTGAAAGCTTTAAACTCACAACTTAAAACACCAATTCAGAGCCCTCAGAGCAGGAATAGAGTTAAGCAGCTCTGAAATGTTACAAATTGACTGGTGGGATCAAGCTAAGGTGCTCAGGCATCAGGAATGGCAAGATAGAATTGAATACACAAAGAGCATGAGCATCCTTTTCTGACTTTTTTTTTCCAGGCAGAGCTGGTTTTGCAGTTACTCTGCTTCCTGAGATAATTTACACCAGCCTACACAGCACTTTGTGCTCTGGCCATACTCTGACAGACAGATGGTAGCTCTGGATGCACTTACAAAATAGTTCAGATGGATAGGTGTAGGCAGGCAGGATTGTCAGTGTGCTAGTAGGATACCTGAAGATTCTAGGTTATGTTTACATAGCAGTTGAACTATAAATGCAGGATATATTTTCTTCCTTTTTTTCCTCTCCCTCTCTCTCTCTCTCTCTCTCCCTTTTTTTTTTTTTTTCCCCCTGCAGCATAAGCAGGCAGTATTTGAGTATCAAATACTGGGCTTTTTCTTCAGGGTGATGCAAATTACAGCATGTCTGCTCTGTTACACCTTGCTCCCCTACTTAGCCTGGGACTAGAACATAGGCTCTAAGTGTGGTGGCCACTGTCTGAACTGTGCCAGGCATGTCCACGGGCAGAAAAAGTGCCAGGGTCTCAAGGCCCAAGCTGGAATAAGCCTGAACCCTGCCCCTGACACAGCTGGCTAAGAGTCTCATGTCTTGCTATGTCTTTTTCCAGTGAGGCTGCCAGCCTGACCCCTCTCCTGCAGCTCCTCTCTCACCAAATGTGGTGGGAAAAAAACCCCATTAACAACTGTCTCATAAAGCCACGGTTACTTCTTGCGTGTTTTCAAAGGGCATTTCAGAGCTCTGTATCTGTGGAGGAAAATAGCTTTTCCAAACTGGAAGGTGACACTTGTGTTTTCTCTCTGCAAACTTTGTACCTCTGGAGCTCTAGTTCAGACAGGCTCAAGTTCTGAATTTCTTATTTCTGCTTAATTGCTTGCTATGTTTCTCTCCATATTTTTTTCTTTTTATTCTTTTTTCTCTTTTTCCTCCTAGTCTTTCTTTTCTCTGCGATAGAATGTAAGTTACTTGTGTTTTTATGACTGCGGCAGCAAAGCCCAAAGCTCCTGCACTTCTGCCTCTTACTTCACCAGAACCCAAAATGAACCTTAGTAAACAGGGCTGTGAGGGGCCACAAAAAGGGGTCTTGTGCTTTAGCACATGGATCATGGGCCTCTTGGATTCAGCCTGCAGTAAGTGAGTGTGAAATGAAAGTCTTGTGTGAATAGCTCTGGAAGTGTGTGGGGCCACACTGTGTTTGCCAGGGAAGGTTTTAGTAAGTTACAGAAAGGCAGAAATTTCTGATTTTAGACTATCTTCACTTCATGATAGGATCATTTGGCTTTGAGTTGCAGGTGATGCGCATGATAACAGAGCCAGCATGATCAGAAAGACCTCAGACGAGCACTGATAACCTCTCCTTTGGCCATTCCTTGAGCACATTCCTAGCCTTCCACCTTTGACAGTATTTTCCAGATATTGATGTATTATCACAACCTCTTTTAGCACACTGAGGCCTGTCCTGCTCTACCCCTGTGAAAAGCTCTTTAGCTTCCCTTTGGGCTAAACCAACT
Organism: Acanthornis magna; assembly: GCA_036785705.1. Lineage (NCBI taxonomy): Eukaryota > Metazoa > Chordata > Aves > Passeriformes > Acanthizidae > Acanthornis > Acanthornis magna. Next base: position 2,028,734 of record JAWUZG010000141.1, on the reverse strand, counting down.
TGTTTGTTTCAGTCAGCCCCCATCAGCCCCAGTCTCTGCCATCGCTCACAGCGCTCCTGCTGCTTTCCCCTGGGCTCCTGCCACTGTGCACACGTTCTCTGAACTGGGGTGCCCACGGAGGATGTCTGACTCCAGCTGTATCCTGAGCAGAGTAGTGCTGAACCATTCCCTCACTTGGCATGCTGGTTATACTCATGTTCTCTCTGTCACTCACAAGAACACGCTGATGAGACAGATCTGGGCTCATTCCATTTGATTTAAATTTCCTTTTTCTGTTTGAACTTCTTTGTGGAATATTGATTTTATTTTTTGTCTTTTGTAATATGGTAGTACAGCTTTAATAGTGTAAATTTAATTGGAGTCTGGCGCTAAAGTAATATTGACTCAAAATTTTTATTATTTTCTGTATGTTTTATATGCATGCAGACAGAATTTAGCTAACTTTAACTGAATGACATTATTAACATGAATCAGGTTTTTTAATATACCTCCTCAAGATGCACAAACTCTAAGGTGTAAAGATTAATGTTTTCTGCATTTGGTAATTAATGATACAGCTTTTCTAGTATTGGAATTTAATTGATAACACATGCCATTCTGCCCTACTTTTCATTTAAAATGTGATGCTCAGTAGTAACAAGAGTTAGTTCCTAATTAATGATTTTATCTCTGTAGCTTAAAATGCTTTATGAAAAACAAGTATTCATTATTATTTCTATTTTGCAGAATTCATCTTTTGGGGTTTTATTTTTTGCTTGATTTGCTGAGGGACAAATATTGATTTGCCAGGTACTTCATGATATGTTATCAAAAGGTTTGAAGTTGGAACCAGTGTTTCCTGAATCAATTTATTTGACCATAATGCTTTCAAAATACTCTCACTAGTCTATTGCACGAATGATTACTTAATGATGTAGGTAAAAAAGTGGCTGGTCATGGTGTTCTGCAGCAACTGACTGTGAGATATATACACTGGTTTCTTTTCTCCCAATAATTTCATTTATATAATTTTATAGTTAGTTATACTCCATCCCAAATGTGAAAATACATGTATTTTCATCCTAGGGGCCTTGTTTAAAATGGCCATATGCCTTTTTTTTTTTTTTTTTTTTTTAAGGCATAATCTCTAGAGCTTTTTGTCTTTTTAATCTTTTGAAGCTGATACTATGTGTGTGCCACAGCCACTATTGCTGATATAGAAGTGTATCCCATCTTTGTTTATTCAGGAAACTACTATTAATCACAGTGTATATTAAATAATCTTTGTCTCTGCTATATATATATTGTAATGAAACCAATATATGTTCTAAAACTTAGAAATGTATGCATTACTTTTCCACCAATAAAAATGTTTTTGAGGACTGTATCAACACTATTTTTAAAACTGTATTACACACACAAGGAAAATTACCTTTTAATTCAGTTTACCAGAGGTGGAAAATGAAACTTATTGTATTTGCCCAGCACAGCCCCAGAGTGTCCTCCTGGGACTACTAAAAATGGCATCGAGTGTCACATCTGACCCAGGCACTCAGCAGTCTGGGAAGCCAAGTGTGTGACTGCCATTGTCCAGCAAGCGATCGTTTCCCAGATCCAGGTCTGGCATTTAGGTTATCTTGCTAGCTATTGTTCAGCAAGTAGCAAAAGGAATCACCTTTTACTTCACCAGATATTCCTGAAACAAACCTCAGGATTCAGGAAAAGAACAGGTGAAAACAATAGGTAAAAGGAACCCTCCCCTCATGGTAATAAGGAAAGAGACACATCACAGCTACCCTTAGAGCTTGCATATTTATTGAACAAATCCTACTAAAATAGCTAAAATACATTGGGTACTTGCATTATTAAAGATCACATTGTTACAAAAGCCTGCGTTTTCAGCAGTACACAACTGCAACTATACATAAATGCCACAACTGCTGAATATTACTTCTTGCTCTATATACAGCACAGCAGACGTATCTATTCTATTGGAAAATAAAGTGTACAAGGAAAGGGATACAGAAGGTAGGGAAAGGAAAGAAATCTAGAAGTGCAGTGCATGCATTGGTATTTAACAGTCAGAAGCTAAGACAGTTCAGAACAAGGCCTGCCCTGTAAAAGGAAGAGCTAAAAGACAGAATTATATAAAAAATTAAGGTGGGCTTTCAGACTGTGTCTAACACAACAACACTCCATGAGTAGATGATACTGCTTAGTTTTGTGGTTTGTGTTATTTTGTATTGATAGTAGTTTGGGAGCAAGAACAAAAATGTAAAGTCCACACGTTGACAGTACTGTGGAAATGTACTCTTTCCCCTTTAGGACTTCTCTTCCCAGAAATTTGCTGTATTTTTCTTACTATATCCCCTAGTTTATGGATTTGAAGAGGACATTAAAACTTGTCCCTTCTTTGAAAAAGGCTTGTAAGAAAAAAAGACAAAAATCAAGAGATTTTGAGAAGTTGGTGGAAAATTATTGCTCATCTTTCTCCATAAGGTGGATAGGAGTCAGAAAGGAGATTTTACGAAAATTACAGTTTTGTGATTGCTCCCACTATAACTGCATGTTTGTGAGTGGACACTGATAGGGAATCAGTTCCTCACTTGTACACTATAAGTAGTTACTCACCTACAGCACTGAATAAGAAAGCCACACTGAAGACACAAGTAAACAAGTCAGTCCAGTCTAAAGAACAACATTCAGAAAAACAAAGTACCAACACCTTCTCAGAACATGGAAATAAAAAATAACTCCATCAGAGCTACCTTGCCAAGGAGCATATTTAAAGTCCAAAATAGCACCATTCATCAGTGTCTCAAATCCCGTGGCAGCATCACGATCACTTACCACAAGGAAACCATGAGTTTCATACTACTTCTATACATCAAAAGAGTACATGGATAAAATATAGAGATATACAGACAATCGATGAAAATAAACTACTAGGCTTGTTACATCTAAATGAAAAAAAAGGGGGACTCTCAGCCTCTGCAAGAAGCAGTTTGGGTTGGTGGAAATGGAGAGAGTGGTTTACCAGTTGTGTGTGAGCTGTGGAGTTTGAGTAGTGAAAGACATTGCTGTGGTAGAACCAGGCCTGAGGGCCCACCTGTAATGTTTGTAAACATGGATTCACAGTGTGAAATTCTGAGAGCTTTCGCTTGAGTTAGAATGTTAAAAACTAGTTTTTATGGTACACGTTTGTCCACTGTTATTCTCTAAAGCAAGGCTCAGAGTCCCATAGTTTCTTCTTACACTTGATGATTTACACATAAACAATTTCCAATATATGACACCATGACCTCATCAAACCCATACACCATATGTAATACGAATGGAGAAATTATGTTTAAAAAGAGTAGAGGTAATTGATTTTGGTGAAATGTTGTCCATAGCCACTTGCTGGAGCCAGGCATGCCCCCTTCTCCTCACTTTTCTTGCGATTCACTTCCTTCGAGATGGGGAGATTTCCCTGTGGAAAGCAAAAGGTGGTATTAGCTGTGCTTCTGTTTGGTGGTGTGCTCCCTTCTCCCATCCTAAGGTTTCCATAATTCCCTAGCTTTAGTTCACCTACTAAACATGACTGAATCACCTGTAAATACTGATGCCACAGAGAACAAATGGTTGTTTGAAAACCAGGCAGTTCTGGCAGCACCTGAGTAAAACATTTCCCTTGGGCATGAGTAAGTGTCCTACCAGCCAAAATGCAAGAGATCCACTTGGCCTCCAACATAAAAGAGCATCTTATTTATGAAAGATCATCTCAATACTAAGAGAACTTTTTCCAGCTTGGATCTGTCATTTTAAAAAAATCCTTACTGTTTAACCAAACAACATATAGTAGTAAGTCACTTCCCTCTATCAATCCATCAAAAACAGAACACTAAAAACACTGCAGAGTCTTTCTCGTTCTGGACAAGTAAGGAACTGGTTGTCCATATAAGCCAACTGTCTCAAATAGATCTTCATTAACCATACAAATTAATTGTGCCTATTCAGCAAAATATTTAAACAGCACTTAAATACTTTTAATTTCCAGCCTCAGAATGAAGCCTAAAGGCTAAGCACCTGCCTCAAGCATTTTGCTTATGATATGTCACTATGGGATCTGGAAAAAATAGTTTGTTTAGCTCCTGATATATCTTAAGGAAAAGAAAAAATCTATATTTTTTGTGTTTAAGAGGTAAGAATTGTAGAAGTGTTTTATTGTTAATATTGTTTAGGACATGTTTGTCATATAAGCACAAAGCTTCTCTTTAAGAAATTAGAGGTATCTTCTCCAAGTTAATTTTTTTTTTCTGATGTGAAGTTTGTGAATTTCTGTATTAGGAATTACACACATGGCAGATTCACAACTACCAATAAAGTGCAATTTTCAGCAATTTTCCTTTCCTGGCTCTTCAAACCCAGAATTTTCACCAGGATGTTCATACTTGCTACATTTACTTGTGCTGGGAATAAAGCCATCCCAAATTTTATCACTGGGTAAATTCTGGTTTTAGGTAGACAATTCCCTATGGGGTTCTGCACTGCACGCAGGAGCAGTTTTCAGGCTGAGTGCAGAGCAAAATCCCTTCCTGGAAACAGCAGGTGACCTGTTCTTTTGGGGCATAAAGAAATGGAGGAAAAGAGCAGAATTTGGCCCGCACACATGCAGAAGGGTAAGGAGTTGAAGGTACATTTGGTAGAGCCAATTTGGGGATTTTGAAAGAATTTCAAAGTGAGAAAATAAGATTTAAATTTCAGTGGCTGCACAAACATTTTTCGTCACAGGACTCTAGAAAATTCCATCCTCATGGTAATATTTTTACTTATTTTTATTTTACTAGATTTGTTACTTGTGTATCATTACAGGACATGAAGGGAAAACTAGAAACTTACACATGCAAACAGGCACACCACACAGACCAAAGGTCTGGGCAAATTTCCAAATGCATTGTGTCGGGCAGTTCCTTTTCAGCTGTGAAAACAATCTCAGTCCTGAAATCCTGCCATACAATCATGAGATATAAAGTCCCATGTGACCCTTCTAGGTCTGGAAATAAACTGTCATTAAGAACTGTATCCTTTTATATTTGTTGGTTGCATGAAAATCTTTTAAAAATCCCCACTTTTATCTAAAATAATAGTTTTTAAAAATCTATTAATTTTACTTTATTCTTTCAGCAGTTCAAGCTGTTTAGCATTTAGTAGATAAAATTGCTCAGGTGGAAGACTGAAAACTTTCTGCTGTTTTTTTTAACTGTTTTATCCCAATAAATTTTATAGTACAAATGAAAGTATTTCCAAAGGAGCACAGTTTCTGTTAAACCTGATGCTCTGCTGGAAGTTGGACTGTGTGCAGCTAATATTGAAGTTACTTCTGAAGGTCAATTGTGAAATAAAATTTGGAGCTAGTTCTATGCTGGTTGTTGTACCAGCATATGCCAAATATCTTCTGAAGAATTACATAAAGGCTAGAAAAAAACCACTGTATTTTAAAAGCAAGAATCCAGTAACTTTGAAGGAAAAAAAGATTTATAATATGTTTTGGCTAGTTGAGAAACTGCTATCCCTTTTGAGAAACTTTTTTTAAAATCTGTGTGCAGCATAAACCCACAGCTATTCATAAACACAATATAATGCAGCATTGTTGCTATGCTGCACACAGTGCACAGCTCCATTCCTGTGCAGAAGCAACTTTGTTTAATGATGAATTACAACTTAACTGAAAGCTTCTAACCTAAAATTTTGAATAAAAATCATCTAGTTAACACACAGCTGATTCATAAAATCAGCAAATTCATTTGATGTGTGACCCTATAGAGCACATTCGTCATACTCTGGCACTGCTATCAGCCTTCTCAGCTGAACTTTTGGAATACTGTGAATGCTAAGAATGGCAGTACTGCCATATATGCCAGGATAAAGACTGGCAGGCTGGCACATGAGCCTACAAATAGCCCACCTATAAACTTTAGAAGTTCCCTTGAAGAGGAAAAAGTATAGAGGAAAGTACAGAGTTCACCAGATGGAATAATAGCAGAGTTTTGTTAACAGGGAGCTGGAACCTAGTTAATAACTGAAACTTAATCAAAACAATTTTCCATGTGTTCTCTTCCTTACTTACCTGCTTGAGTCGGTAACTGAAAGGGAATATGAAAATAAAACGTGCACGTCCTGTGATTCTGCATGTAATAGCAGTAATCTGTTACCTTTTGCTACTCAAATTTCATGTCCAGTTTCACATCTATTAAACTAGTAATGGTAACAAAATAAAATCTTATTAATCCAGTCTGATGAGCCACATCTTCTCTCTTTTTGTTGGGGTATTCCTTGTCAAACTCAGATGAAAACTTCCATGCTTTGTATGCTTGTTACTCAAGCCAAGTAAGACACAAGCAAGATACTTAATAAAAGATAAAGCAACACCACCTAGTTCCTCCTGCTGCATTATCATTGACGTTTTCATCTGCACTGCTAGGGAAGCATTGCCAAATTAACAATTCAAAACTCAGATGTCAAGCTTGTAAAATCATGAGACAGGCTTAAGAAATATGAGCTCTTGAAAATTAGTAGGTTTTCCTTCTGGTGTGCAGCCAGCAAGAGTCCATGTTTTCTGCAAGCCTGAAGGCTAAAAACATAATTATAAAATGAAAGCTGAGATCTTCAGTTAACTGCCTGGTGCAAGGAGCCAAGGCTTTAAGAAAAACAGAGTAACATGAGACTCGTGATGAAATCATGAGAGCTGGCTACTTTCTTGAAGCAGTTGTAAAATAAAATCCATTGAACTTTAAATTTTTAAATCTTTTCTTCTGAAAACTTTCATCTTAGCAAACTATTTATTATATGAAAGAAGTTATGTAAATAACCTTACCATTGGAAATCCCCCATCCCCTCGGCTGGTTGGGAAGATCTTCTGGCCTATCCAAATCACTGAACCTGGCTGATAAACCTGTAGTGACATAAATACATACAACACCTTACTAACAAAGAGAGATTCAATAAATGCAGTGGTGCTCATGTGACACACCATGTTACTAAAACAAGTCTAATGTCAGTAGAGCTTGGCCCAGAGTGTTTAATGTTTAGTACATATTTTTTGTACCCATGACAACATCTGTCCCTAGAGCATTCCAACTATATTGTTTTATGTTTATCTGCATTCAACAGGCGCTTTTGTTAAAAAATACCAAAAAGAGCATAGATTTTTTTTTTAAATGTCCCTAATAAATTCTTTATAAGAGGATGTCTGTACTAATAAACTTACTGAGGATATTGTGAGACAACATGTCTATTCCCTTCTGCCAGAGGTCACTGGCAAAAGGCTGTTTAATAAAGTTCATTATCTTTGCTGCTGACTGCAGGTGACAAGAGCAACACACCTTTGATATCCTTTCACAGTGAGTGGTGAACTGGAACACATAACTTTGTAAGATCATTGAAACGACTGCAATTCTGTGTTAGCACCTTGTATTTTCCACATTAAAGAAATTCCAACACGTTATAAAAAACACTACATACAGTAGAATAGCTGGCAGCAGGATTCAATGGTTAAGGTGCTGGTCTGTGATGTCTATAGGAAAATTTTCCTGTGTAAAAATGGGTAAGATCCAAAGCTGGGCACTGATGACACTGGGAGGTTAGAGTGAATAAATACCAAGCTAATGCCTCTCAGCTTCAGGATGAAGATCAGAACATCTCTTCATCTCAGTGTCAGAATTACTGGAGTGGTTAAGTACAAGTTATATATAATGCCGAAATTCTTAAATTTATTTTCCTGCTGGGTCTGTCTCCTGAGCCCTTGGTGTGTGGTGAACTGAACTCCTTCCTGCATGATGTCTGGATGTCAAACTGTTAGTATTTTGAGCTGGCCATTACAAATTACTCCATTCAAATTTGTTTACACTTTGGGAATCAAAATTTGCATTGTCACTTAAGTAAGTGCTGGACCAGTTTTGCTCATCTGCTTGCTACAGTGCATATATTGAAAGACGAAGAAAGTTTTCATTTCTGTGGAGGTGCATGTTGACTATTAGCTGTCACAACTGGACTAGTTCTGTCTTGGAGAAATGATTGGAAGATTATTTAAATCATCTTCCCAAGAGAAAATACTGAACCCTTCTATAATGCAGGACACAGAGGAGGAAAATTTAAAACACAGAGCTCAAGGCAGTGCCTGCTCTTGTACATTCCCCCATCTTTTCTGCAATACAAACCACAGCGCTTTCTACTGATTAAAGCAACAGATTTTTTTTTCCCCTCATATCTAAGGTCTCAGACAAGCCAGTTCAGCTCTCTGGGTATGTTTGACATAAAATAACTGAAACATAGCAGAGGGCACTCTGTGAACTCAGTTCATGTTCACACTGAATATTTGAAACACTTGAATGAAAGATATTGACTAACCTCTGATCTCTTCCGGTGCTATTTATAATCACTCATTACCCATTCTGCAATTAGTCTTGATTTTGTTGTGTACTCATACTTTTGTGTGAAAACTCATGGTGGGAAATAGCAACAGGAGTTCAGCTATACCACAGGACACCCTGTTCAAACCAGGAAAGTGTACAAAAATGTATATAGGAGGCTAGCATAAGCATCAGAATACAGTATTAGTCATTATCATGAATACAACCTTCTACATTTTCCATGGAGTCTGAGATGTATTTAGGTTAGCCTGTAGGCCGTGTTATCCCTATTAATAACCTAATAGGAACAAAATAAACACCTGAAGTTAAATGAAAAAGAAAGGAATCCTCAAATTAAATTCATAAAAACTTGGAGGGAGGATTTTGGGAATGGGGCAGTAGGGGAAAGGTGTAAATCGTAAGACGAGCTCACAACTGTGCTCCAGGGTTAAAAAAACGTATACCGCCTGCAAAATACCCCACACAATTCCCAAACTGTCTTTCCCAGTAGCTGTCTGTAAAGAAAAAAATTCTGTAGTATCCTTTTTTCTTCTTCAGAAACAAATACTGTGGCCCATATGGGTAGATAATAATCACATGGACCTATTTCACATGAAGTGACTGTTCTGCTGTGACTGTACCAGCGTCCTGAATGGACAAAGGACTGTAAGTGTCTGCTTTGGGAGCAATGCTGAAAAGCTGGAGAATCATGGCTTAGATTCTGGCCAAGTGGAGGAATATTCTGGAATGGAAAAAAAGATTCCAGCATAGAGAAGTCCACTTAAGATTTACTTCAATCCATTCAGAAGGAAAAAAAAAGATAAAAAACAACCATGACATCTTGCTGCTCTTTATAAATGCAGAAATTACTTAGAAGTTAAAATATACTGTTAACTAGGGTGTTAGAAAAACACGAAGAACATTAGTTCAATTACAGCAGCTCAAAATTACTGATATAAATGTTGCGAGATGAGCTACAGAGAGAGGAAAGCAATGCTCCACAACAGAGTAGGATGTAAGGGTTACAACATTCCAGCTGTTATCATGAAGCAAACACTTCTAAATAAATGCTTCCATTGATACACACCAAATTTTCATTTCTTAGTACTTCCTGTGTGACTTATGCAAGTGCAGGCTCGGCTTAAATAACCAAAGTATCAGGATTCAGAGCGGAATTACTGAGCTTTAGGATGGATTGAATACTACAGTTACTGCAAGGCTGCATAATGCTGACTCACATTGATAGCCTCAATTTTGGTCCTCATTAGCCAGACAGCCAAGCTAGGAAGCTGCACCCATGAACTAACAGATCTGGGGAGGGCTACCTGAGACAGTTACACGACAACATGCAATTCTGCCTGAAACATTGAGGCTGGCTTAAAACTGGGAATTATGAGTTCTCTAGGAGTATGTTTTCAATTCTGTAGACTCCAATCTCCTGAAAAGATACAAGTAATTAAATTTAATACTAAAGAAAGAGCAAAAGCGGAGGAAAAGAAATGCCTAGACTATTTACCATCTCTCTCAGATTCCAGAACTACTGATATTTTTTTGGGCTGTTTTGGTTTGTTTTTTTTTCTCCAGAGCCAGTATAGTCTACTCCTTTGCCCAACAGACCGAGAAACTCTTTTGCTCTTGTTCCATTTTACCAATATTTCAAAATTCTAATTCCTGTTTTTTCATTTTAAGCCATGCCTTCTTAAAGGGGAGCACAATCTTTTGTGCCAGCCTTAAAAGTGATACAGAAAATAATTTTAACAGAGCTGAACTAGACATACTCTATCAGTCACATCAAAATGTTAAAATTGATTTGGTACTGTTCATTCCTATTCACTAAGAGCATCTTTCAAACATTCAGATAAATCCATCAAGAGGAAAAAAACCCCATATTTATGGCATACTGAACTTTTTAAAATGAGCATACTCCTGTTAAGCATTCCCAAGATTTTTATAGTTAAGAAACAATTGAGGAAGCCCTTGGAATTACTTTTGCTATCTTTTTTTCTCTTTTTTTTCCATGTGAACCACAACTGAATTCCTATAATCGAGTCTCATTCAGGACTTACAGTGGTATTCAACTGCAGTCTGGATTTCTTAACTAAAAGTTTACTGAAGAGTAACCACTCTGAGGAAATCAGCAACCACCTTTTGAGAAGTTTCAGATAACTTCTTTGTCTTATAAACCAATTTTGAGGCGGGGGGAATGAAAACAAGAAAGGAAATGATGACAACTACTCTAGATCCTAATTTCGAATAAAGGGTGACCATCTCCAGTAATTCTGCAACAGCTTACCTAGGAAAGAAGGAAAAAAAAAAGAAAACTAGAAGAAAGATATTTATTATGTGGATTAGCAGTGCAATAGCAGACACAGATGGCCATGTGCTGAAGAACAAGGGAGTAGAATGTCAAGAGATGTGTGTGGAAAGCAAGGAAAGAAAGAGGCATACTTATTCTCTCTGCAGCACTAAAATGAGATTGCACAGCTGTCACAACTGGACTAGTTTTACCTTGGAGAAATTATTGGAAGATTATTTAAATCATCTTCCCCATAGAAAATACTGAACCCATGTGCCTGTGTGCCCTGTGTGCCTAACCCAGAACAGAGAGAGGGACAGAGGCTACCCTCCTACATCTCCTCCTGAGGATGGGCTCTACAGCCAGAAAGGAACACTGCTCCTCATTTCTGTACCCACATTTCTTCAAAATTTCTTAGTTACCAGCTAGTTTGAGCTGTAGATGTACTCTTCACAGCACAGCCTACCATGCACTTCTCAATTCACCCAAATGCCTCCCACTGCAGTAAAACATTTTCTTCCTAAGCAATGTCCCACAATCGTAATCCAAATGCATAAACAGTCTTACTGCACCACTGCTCAAACACCAAATAAATTTTGCGAATGAAAACCTCACTAATTCTTTTTATACAAAACTGGAGGGAAAGCTTGTGCTAAGATCAAAGCCTTTGTTTCACTGGAAGGGGTAAACTAATGCTTCCTTCTTTAGTAATTAATTTTTAAGACCATGAGGGGAACATTATGAAAGTATATAATACAAATATCCGTAAGTTCCTAACCTAGCACACAAGATTTACTACATACAGCAACTGTCAGCTGAACAGTTGTTGGAGTTTAGTTGGGCAGCAGTATTCTATCAGTCATCTTTTATTTTCTAAATCTTCTGGAGAGGGCAATGACAAGGCTACATCAAGAGTACTCATCATTACTCCTTATTTCAGTCAGTCCTTGAAGTTTTGATGAGCCTTTGTTGCATTTAAGAAGTTGTGCTCACCATAAACGAGATGCTGCTATTGTGAGAGGCTGACTCTGGAACAGGCTTGCTGAGGAAGCTTTCCCTTTTGAAACAGCAGGAACCACAACTTGCTCAAGTTAAAGTGCAACTTCATTACCTTAGCTTAATAATTTAAAAAGGCTGTGAACATGTGAATTAGCAGGTGTGAGGCTTGACAATTTTGTGAACTTGTTTGCTTTTTTGAGTGTCTCTGCATCCCAAGTCTGAGCCTTTCCTTGGGGTGCAGCGACAGTAATCCCAAATAACCTAACTTCATGTTTTCAGTAGCCTGTCAGGGGCAGCAGATTTTTCTGTGATCTCTGTTTTCCACATCAGTGCCGTGAGCACTAAAAAAATCAGTGGGGAAAAACAACAATTTACGTTTATTTCACTTGGTTAATTCCACACGGCAAAGAAAGTTAGATAAATGTTTTGAGAGAACTGATGAAGAATTACATCATGATTCTCCAGCTGAGATTGCTCCAATGGCTCACCTTTTTTGTGAGACTTCACCTGCCATTACAATGATAATTAATACTTAGCAGTATATCAGCAGAACATGGCAGGACAACTGTACACCTGAATTTGCCTTTGACTTCTCTGCATCAGCATCCTTTGATGTCTTTGCCTTTTCATGGGGAAGATATTACTGCTGCTTTTTATTCCTCCCCATCTGATGACTCAAACTCACAACCACATAGAGATGAAAAGGCCTAAATGAGACAAGTGTGCTTTTCCTTGCATCCCCCTCTCCACATTGCACATGAATTACAAACTTTATTCATTAGGGTTTTTGGGGATTTTTGCAGTCCTTTTGCATCACTTCTGCAATTTCTGTCAGTTTCACAGAATTGGATGTCATTTGATCCTTCCCTACACAACATAAGGAAGTGACCTTGGAAAAAATTTTTTAGATTTTGATGGAAAAGCTTCTGCTATAAACCTATCTTCATCTGTTTGCTTTGTTGCTCTTAAAGCGTCTGTTCTGGAGGTTACACTGAAGTGTCTGCTCCCATGTAATCTCCTGCCTTGGCTTATCTCTATCAGCTTCTTCAAGTGATTAATTCCTGTCCTCTTTCTTATACAGGTTGCATCTTTTATATGTGTACTTACAAATAAGACTTCTGTCCAATTTTTTACCCAATAAGAACCCCTCTACAGAAACTTTAGGTGTTTTCTAACATATGTGATTGAATGAGGTTCGTTACAGAAAACACTTTCTAACTTTCCTCGGGGAGGAATCCACTCCACACCGCCTGAATGTAATGCAATTTTTAGGAAAAGAGATCAATTTTCAGTTTTCTGCACCAGTAAGGATGAATCCAGCTTGTGTGCTGCAAGTGCTGTCATGCTGCTTCTTTACTTCATTAATCCACAAAAATCATTGCGAAGCATTGTTAATATTTACCATGTGTACAAAGAGTAAGAGAAAAAAATCAAACAGTACATTGTGAACATTGTCATAAATACTCCTCCAACTTTTTACTGAATTAACAATCATTACAAAGATACTCATTACCAGAGTATTGCACTCCTTGAAAGAGAAAGACTGCAAAAAACCAAACCAAAAAACAAATGTATATTATGTGGAAAGTTTCATTAAGCAATAAAATGGCTGAAAATTACTTTTTTCCTCCAGTAAATATCTGTGTGTGTTCTCCAAAACTGCAAAACATCACAGAAATCAAAATAAGCAAGTCAGCCATCCAGAAAATCAAACTTAGAACCCATTACAACCCCACATATTTTTTTGTTTGCCTCTACACTATGGTATTTTTTGTTGTTGTTTTACTTAACATGCAACAATAGAAAAACAACAGCAAGGCTAAGAATTAAAATAATACTCAAGTTCTCAGTTAATTACATGGGAGTTTGTAATTTGCTCTTCAAGTGCAATAAGGTAGAGCTTAATTAGTAACTATTTGCATCTACACTTAATTGTAACTGCAGAACAAGATGCACAAGCAAGTCTCTTGTTATAAACTCAGGTTTACATGCAGTATGGCAGAAAAATTCTAGACAAAAGGATGCATAGTTGTTTTTCAGTAGTTTCATACCTAACAATGACAAATTACTCAAGCTGCAAAGGAGGAGAAAAAGCAGTAGATTGGTCACAGGCTGACCAAAATGTCTGTTTAGTGCAGTGTCCTCACTCTACCAAGTTTTGATCTTGAGGGAAAGACCAGCAAAAACAGTGGCCAGTAAGTGAATTCTTAAGGACAAGAACAGAGACAGATCAGAATAAAGCTTCTCCTGTGTGCCCCCTAAGATCTGGCTCTCCAGCTTTGGGGTGCACAAAAGATATACACCAAGCAGACTCCCAAAAAAGTGTATAATTTTTTTTTTAACATTTCCTATATATTTTCTGAATTAATGGCCTGAACACTGTAACTTACAGAAGGCTCAACAGACTGCTTTGGACAACAACAGTTTTTCTCACACATACCAAGAAGATGAGCAGAAATCCAACCAGGGCTGCTGCTCCCCAAGTGGAGGCAATCTCGCTGCCTCTGCTGACTGCTCTCCTGCAGAGCCCAGCCACAAGAGCCCTTCTGTCCCCTCAGGAGATGCCAGACCCTTGTCCAAGCAGCATTTTGCAGGCAGGTATTAAAAAGCCCCAGCTATACTCTTGGAAATGAGAGAGAGAACCACATTTTAGAGCTGGTACTTACTTACCTCATTAAAAGAGATGTAATGAGGGCAGCTGATTGTTAACAAGTGCTTGAAAGCACTGTGGTAAATTTACCTGAAGCCTCCCTATTACCAGCCTCTAGTAGGCAGATAGTAATGCAGTTAAGTGCTACTCCAGATGCTAAAGCAAAAAACTTATCATGTATGTTCTGCAGGCTGAAAGTAATAAAATATCTGTGGGTTCTGGGACTCATCTGCAGAGCTATGTAAACTCATATTCTTTCATGATGGAGATTCATCACAGATACACAGTCATTTTAAAGCAAATAAGGGAGATTTGTTCCTCTCTAACTTGACCTTTCTAAGGAGCTCTGTGGTGTCAATGTGTGCCTTCCAAACATCAGTGCTGGAAGAGGCCAGGAGTTCTTTCTGATAATGTGTGTATTAAGCCAAAGCTTTTACCACCTCCAGTGAGGGCACACAAATTTCTTATAACTTTTTTCAACTTGCTCCCACATAGGTATGCCAAGCTAGTAGGCAGACAGTCAGGTTACTGTTAACAAAATTATTCCAGAGACACTTCTTCCTGCAGGATGAGAAAATCCTACTTATTCTGACGGTGGGTTGTTTTGCCTTGTTTGTTTGTTTTAATGCAGTATTTACAGAAGGAAACATCAGGAATCCTCCCAGCAACATGTACACAGGGATTCATTCAGTAGAGCTACTGTGAATTTGCCAGACCAGAAGTTCAAACTGAATTGCATGTAACACTCAAACAATGATACATACTATCATTCTATGTTAAACATTTGAAAATAATATTTTTTACACCTTTCAAGATTGTGCCCTCAACCAATATAGTTTAATGAGGTGAATAAATATTTTAAATAAAACCAAAATACAGATAGTTAAAAACATCTTTTATTAAAATGCCCTGTCCTGGTCAATGATGCCAACTGAATTATGTTTATGAAGTTGTTCTAGGATTATTAAGTGTCATCCTTTCCCCTCTCTTTAGCCTTATACAAGGATGAGAACTCAGGTGTGGGGCAACAGCATACCAATGTTAGAAAAATAATAAAAATGTTGTTAGTGATGGCTTCAGACCCCAAGCATTAAAAATCAATGAAATATCTGTAGTGTTACAATGTGCATATTCTTATTCTTTATTTTCCAAAATTTCAGCCTTTGAGGAAAAAAATTTAATACAGATTTTTCCTGGACCTCATATTATATAAACCTCCCATTCCATGTGCCAACACAGTTCTGTTCAGATAAAGTATGCTGGGGCAGAGTTACAAAATTTTAACACCCAGAGCATGTTTGTGACTGAGTAGAAACACGTATATAAAAAGCTTTTGTCTTTTCATGTGCATATGAGCTGTACCACTGAAATATCCACAGTATCTACAGCTTTGGGGAAAAATCCTTTTTTTTTTTTTTTTTTAAAGCCCTGCTTTTCTACTCATAATCAAGTATGGGTTTGTCTTCTGCTCTGCTGAACAGGTGGCTTGACAGAAGTATTGCAAAAACTAGTTTGTATTTCTGCTTATAAACTTTGTAAACTGGAAAGGTTTTAATTCTCCCTGAGTTTTCAGCAATCAAGCAGCACTGAGCAAACTACAGACAATGTATAATATGTGCAATACGTAAGCATAATTAAAAAGCACAACATACACATTCAGATGGCCAAAACTGCTTAGCTTTCATCCCTCACAATTATTTCTCTTGACCAAATTCGGCCCAAGCTACACATGAACAGAAGGGGATCTGACAGTCCTGCAGGTTCTGTGTGGCTCTGACTTACCACAAAGGAGATTCCAAGACTCCAGTTCCAGTACCAGGCTTGGTAATAATCAACCAGGTACGAGTTCTCTCATGCCAGACCAAGAGCTGCTTTTCTCCAGTGTGTGTCTAGTAATAGGCTGGACATAATGTCTCATTTCAGTACCTTGCCCCTTTCTTTTTTTTTTTCTCAGAGCATATAAAAGGTTCCAAATAATGCCTGCCTCTGCAAGACCAATTTTAGGCTCCATTCTCCACAAATAATCTTAAAATTATGAAGAGCTGTTCCAGCCCAAGGGCACAGAAAATTACAGAATGTGTAAAGACACCTGCATGTAACTCCCTGGAAAAAGGTTAGTAATGGGTAAACTGGGATGAAATCTTAAACATAAAAATGTAAATGCCATTATAAATTTCTCTATAAACTAGGAAAAAAACCCAAAACCCACACAAACAAAAAACTAAATGGGATGATGATTCTTTTCAACCAAATGCAGGCTGTCATTTCTTTCCCTCTGACTTAACAAAGAAGAGCTTTTCTCCCAACTGTTTTTGCCCCTAAAGGTCAGCATCCCCTATTTCTCCTTTTCCCCAAGTAAGACTATAAAATGCAGGGAATGTCAATGGCAGAATATGACAGAATAACCCCAGAACTGATGCCGTTCAGGCAAGGATGCACTACAGGAAGCATTCAACCCAAATGACCTACTTCCAGAGCCTTTTTGCTTTGGGATGACACAGCTATACTGTACAACAGCCAGCATAGAGATTTCACATCACCAAGAAAGGCTGGGAAGAAAACCATCTCATTGTGGTAAGCCAGGAGTAAATTAATGATCTAGATTACCTTTTTGGGTTTTTTTACTTTCAGAAAAGTCAAAATTAAATTACTAAGGATCTGTTTACTGATACACACTTTTATTAGTGTTGCTAGTTTAAATTCCTTAAGCACCTACACTGTGAGCTCTCAGAACTTAACCTGAAATCCACAAGGAGAAAAGGACACACCTGAGTGCTTTGGAAGCAAATAAACAGACTGCTTTTCTAACTGTCTAAAATGATGGTCTCAACTCTTTCTTTATAAACAAACATTTACCATTACAAAAACAAGCAAACAAATACAACACAAAACCCAACCCTTTCCTGGCTTTTATAAGAGCCTTCTTTGAGGTCAGAAAACTGGAATTAAGACTTCCTTACTCCCACTCTTCTGACAAGTTCCCTTATTTCAGTGATTGGATGGGGCAGAAAAGAATTAAAACCAATTATTTTCTTTTCAATCCTTTTAAAATTAGAACCCTTTCCCCCCACCCAGTTAGCACTAAAATTTCAGTTTATATTTCATGACACTTAACACTTGCCATGAAGGTGGTATACAGAAATTCTAGTATTTCAAATTAAAAGAGCACTTAAATCACCTCAGGATTTTATACATTGCACATAAATATAAAACACTCTTTCCTCCTTCAAGTCGACACTTAAGAAAATACATTATGAAGAAGTAAGGACAGATCCTCAAATGGCAAATGTTCTTGTGTAAGATGGCTAAGAATGTCCAAGAGTTAAAATTTTAATAATAGAAAGTACACTCTTCTGCTTTGCTTTACTATTTCTCTTAAAATTGATGATGTTATTATTATACAGCTGCAAGAAAGATTGATTAATTAACCAGGTAATTCAAATTCCAAGTCCAGGAAACAGAGAAGCAGCATTGAAAACTAATGTGTTAAATTACTTGCTTTTACTTTTAAAATGTATAAGAAACATTTTATGAGAACAGAACATGAAGAAACTGAAAGGGTAAGAAAGGGAAGTTAAACTGAGAATTCATTTGCTCTCACTTAACAAGTTTATTCTGGTCACTTTAAATTTTACTGTAAGCCTAGCTAAATAATGAATGAACTTCCAGACTAGCAAGGAATAAGAAGGCCGTTTACCACCATTTTTAAAGTCTATCTCAGTCTGGTGAAACACAATAGCTAAATTTTCACTGGCCAGAGAGAGCAGAGTAGAGCCTTTGCATATACTGTGATGTTAAAGTAAGCACTTTTATCATCATGTATTTCAGTGTGTACAATGTGTTGGCATGCAAAGAAGAGTATTTCCTGCAAATTAGAATGGCTAGAGATATACTAGCAGTTAATACAAGAAGAAATATGCCAAGGAGAAGTGTGTCCACTACTGTAAGGAAAGTGTGTCACTGGTCTGACTCAGAATTACATTCAGTGTTAGTGTGCCAGAAGTGAAAGAAAGGGGAAAAAAGGGTGGTGGTAGGTGAAGAGGCTCTGCCAAGTATCACATCTTAAACAGCCCTGCGAGCTGGGGTAAAACCTGACCAAACGTTTTAAATCTGATCACAAAAAAGAGGTGGAACTTTTTAAAACAGCTAAATGAGGTTAGTGTTTATGTTACACTGCAAAGCAAAGGATGGAACTAGACAGGTGGGTAACAACACTTTATTTTTTGCATTTGGATGGCTCTAAGTTGTATTTTTTTATGTTCTGGCCCAGAGATTGGCTTTACAAAACTGATTTCATTGCCTACTACAGGAACCTTGCTAGATTTATAGAACCATCTGCTGGTGGAAATCAGTGGCTATTTTATGCCTAACTAAACTTAAAATAATCCTTTGTTCCATAGATAGGCATGTATTGCACATAGCAGCCTGTATAACATCTAAAATGTGGGCTGATTGTCACCTTGGTGTTGGTAGGAAAACAGTTGCCTTATCCAATATTTCACAGTTGTGTGAACAACATGTATTTTAACATGATTTCTATTCACAGTTTAAGTGAATCATTTCCCTTTTAATTCCCCACCCCCATCTATTCATTTATACACAGATGAGCAAAGCACTTTGATGAAAGTAGGTTCCAGAATAGACTAAAACTCCAGAATTTGCAAGTTTATTTTTGCAGATAGGAATGATATAAAACAAGGAGCCAAAAACAAAAACAAAGCCTTTATAGCAGAGTATGTATTTGCTTATTTTAATCATCCTTTGATCATCCCTCCTCCCCCATATCAAAACAAGCCCAAAGAATGAGACAAGGATAATATTAATGCAATTAACTGAACCCAATCTTCATAAGAATATGTCCCTCAGAACCTCACACTTGGAAAAATATTCTGTGCTAATATACACCCTATGCAATGCTACTTAAAGCATTGCTCAATAATCATTAACAGATGTTTGATTATGATTTTATCACATAGCACCCAAAATACATCACATTTTTGCCAGTACATGTATTTAGATATGCTTCAGTGACAGCTGCATCCTCAGGTAATGCTATAGGACAGCAAACCTTCTAAGTACATCTGCCTACTTTGAGCACTTTTTCTGAAAAAAAAAAAAACCTGTTACCTTTGTCCTGCTGGTTCTGAGACAGTCATTCTCAGAGAATCCCATATTTATATGTATATCCTTAAAATCAGTTTGTCAGCAGTGGTATCTGAGAGTATAACATATAAGTGTGCTTTAATCAATAAAAATACAAACACAATTAGCACTGAAGGAAGCAGATTATTGTTCATTAAATACATTCCAAACAAGTGCCTGTAATTTAAGTCAGGTTTGAGGCCTAGACATTTTTTCTAGAACTGATCTCTGTCACAAAGAATGGTGGGGTTTTCAGAAGGGTAACCTTATAAGAAAATTTAGTTTGCACCTTATGTACTTCCCTGACAGTCTAATATCAAATCTGTTTCACTTAAAAAGTGGAATGACCTATTTCTTCTCTTTGGGAGAAAGGTGTCAGGGTTGGCATTACTAGATATTGTTTTGTCTGCATATATTGCTACATGTGTTATGATGCGTATTTTTCACAATAACCTAAATATTTCTTGTTTCAGTTAAATAAGCCTTACTGCAGAGAGAGGGACTTCATATTTTTATTCAAAAATGCAAGAAAATAAAAGGGTCAACATAAGGAGCTTTTCAGAGTACATCAGTTACTGTATGGCAAATCCCTATAGCCTGAAAAATATGTCTTATAAAAGTCATATTTTTAAATGAGTATTGGGAAGAGGGAAATAAAGTCTGTATTTAAACAAAAAATTATTGATATTCTGCTAGGGCAACTAATTCTTACCATTTTTAGGTTCTGTTAAGTCTTGGGATTGCAGTTTCTCTCAAGTAGCACAAGGAGAACAATCTGAAAACAATTTAAAAAAATTTAAAATGAAAAAGAAGTCATTCCAACGGTTGCAATATTTAAAAGGTTGGTTGCTTTTCTTTCTTTTTTTTTTTTTTTTGCCAGCATAACAGTGGGTAAACCAAGTATAAGCTTCAGTGGTTAAGATTAAAGTCATGCAAATTATTCTAACCACATGTATGCTTATATATCATGCATCTCTGCACTTCAGTGGTCTGTAGGCTTAAATATAGGACAAAGGAATCCCTGGTACCTGGATTTGCAGAACCCTATGCTATTCTTAGCACTGGGTACATTTCTGAAGAGCCCGATACATAATGGTTAACACAGGTAAAAATCAGCCAAGAGGACAAAAAACTGTCACTCTTGTGTTTACTGTAATTGTGGTCCATTGTTCCCAGGCATACTACAAAGTGTGGGTTTTTGCAATCAAGGAACAAGTATAACACAATGTAACGGCCCAGAGAGTAGGTATTTTTGGAAATGGCACTGCATTACATAACCTCCAGTTTTCTCCCTCTCTCTATTCCACACACACACCCCTATTTTAAACGGGGAGAGAAAAAAAAGAAGAGTAGGTCCTACCTCATTTACCTTAAATTATCACTCACTTAATGGACAGAATTTGTAGCATACCTCCTTTATCAGCTTTCTTATAGCGACAAAAATTAATGTTCTCTTCTATTGATTACATATTTCTTACCTATAGTGTGTATGCATGAAATATAATTAGGTATGAGTCATATGTTTACACAAACACACACATACATATTGGATTTAAAACTGCAAACTCATATATATATATAAACGTACAGAGAAATGTTTGAAAAAAGCAGGACGTCACTACATGTTCAGCAAAATATGGTTTGTTTTGGTTTTGTTTGTTTCTTTTTTTTTTTTTTCTCAAAAGAACCACCCAAAATTTAACTGCTGCACATGCAAAAATGCAGAAGGCTGTTGCAAGAATGACTGCTTTCTAAAAATAAACCCCAGCAGCCTGAGAGGAATCCAGTGTCAGGGCGGAGAAGAGGGAGATTCGTTTTACAAGGGAGAAGAAAGGAGATGATAAACCTATCCTAGAGCCTTGCATGCATGCTAACAAAGCCAAGTGCATTAGGTTCAAAAATGCATTTTGACGTTTGCAGAGTGCAAAACCCAGAAAAAGGAAAACATTTCAGAAAATCACTTCTCATCTCCCCTTGCATGTGTGCAGAAAAATCCTCAGCCTAGAAATCCAGCCTTAAAGCACAAAGAGTTAGATACATATACTGCACGTTCTTTCATTTTCCTTAAAAAAGCCTGTTTGGAAATGTGCACCGAGAGGGGAAAGCCAAGCTGCAGCAAAGTCCGGCTAAGGACAAAAAGAAATCAAAGAGAAATTAAAAGAAACAGAGAAACACAGAGAGAAGAAAGGGGAAAAGGGGAAGAGGGAGGGAGAGAGAGAAAGGGGATTAATTAAAAAAAATAAAATTCTGTGGATTGGAATTGCATATACTTACAGACAAAAGCCCCCGCTCCCTGCTCACTTTCTGTCCTTTCTACATGATCTGAAACACAAATGTGGATTACAAAAGGGCAGCATGCTACAGAAGGGAATTTATAGTTGGGGGAGTGGAGAGAGGGTAGGGGGTGTGGGTAAGAATGACTGCACCTCTTCCAAAGTGCAGCCTCGGAGGAAAAAAAAAAAAAAAAAAAAAAAAGAAAAAAGGGGTGGGGGTGGCTGGGGGAAAGTCTCTCTCTCTCTCCCCCCCCCACCCCCCCGCTCCGTTCCCTCTCTCGGGCTGGGTTTTTCTTGCCAGCGCTGGTTATATTGAACAATGAGCTAATTCTGATGGTAGCTGGCCAGCTGCCAGCTCCATCCCCCCTCACACACACACACACACACACGCACGCACACACACTCCCCCTGCCCGCCCGCCCGCCTCCCCCCGCACGCTGCTGCAGCGCCAGACTGCTTAGTCTGCAATAATCCGCAGCCCCGCGTTCCCCCCGCGGTCTGGGAGAGCCACAGGGCAGCGCCCGCCCCGCCGCCGGCCGAGCCCCGATGGTGCCGGGAGCCGGCAGCAGGAGCGGGGCGGTGCTGCGGGACCGAGTGCGGGCAGCGGCAGCGGGCAGCGGGGCCATGGTGCCGGGAGCGGGGCCATGGTGCGGGGAACGGGAGCGGGGCGATGATGCCGGGAGCGGGGCGATGATGACAGGAGCGGGGCGATGCTGCGGGGAGCGGGGCGATGGTGCGGGACGCGGAGCGCTGGCTCCGGGCCGCGGGGATCCCGCACCCCTGGGCGGCGGCCAGCCCGGGCGGGGAGCGCGGCCAGCGCGCTGCGCAGCGCAGCGCAGCGCGGAGGGGCGGGCGGCGAGGGGGGGAGCAGGCGGAGCGCAGCCACGAACTGTAATAATAACCCTGCAAAGGGCATCTGAGGAGAAGGGGAGGGAGACGGAGGCAGCCGCCCGCCCGCCGCTTGGGCTCGGCCGTGCCTGTCTGGGAGGGGAGAAGGTGGTGGGCGGGGAGCGCCGTGCCACGGGCGGGCAGCGCGGTCCCGCGGGGCCGGGGGGTGTGGGCGGTGTCCGCAGGTGCGGGCGGGAGGCGCGGAGACAGCGCGGGATGGCCCCGCTCCGCACCGGGGGTGCCCCCCAGGGGTCGCGCCCTGTGGCAAAGCGTCCCCAGCGATCCCCACCGGGACGGGGGACACAGCAGACGGGCGATGTGCAGCGGCGCGACACAAAGGCTCCGCGGAAATGGTGCGGTGAAGGCACAGCGGATCGATGGAGGGACACAGGGGCGGTGCGCTGCTCCGCGGTGTCTCTCCCTCAAACGCTGTACGGTGTTATACAGCCAAAAAAACCCAGAGAAACAAGTGGTAAGAAGCAGATTCCCTGTTATCCTGCAGCGTGTGAAGGTATCTCCCTCAGAGTTAAAATGTCTAGGGCAAGAGTGATTAAAATGGTATAAAATCAGACATGATGCAGGCTAATAGAAGATTAAGCCTTCTCTATCAGGCCTAGGTTATAAGCAGCTAACCTTGTTTTTCAACCCACCAGTATTTAACTCCCCATGAAACTGCATTGTTCTGTGGTCCACGTAGGATTTCCATTTGTTGAGTGCAAGCAGTTTGCTAGCATGTCTCTGCACCTTCCTGAACAGCTACTACATCTCTGGGAATGCTTGGCAGGCCTGCTAGTTTAAGGAAAATTCAACAGCTAGAAGGGAGGAATATGGGACGTAAGCAGCCCCTGATATTTAAACCCCTGGTAAGCTGTGATAATAACTCTAAGTTTAGTGCATTAGGATCAGATCATTTGCCTCAAAAATACAGTTACTACTGCTCATGTCTGTTCAGCAGTCTACCTCCTCCACAGATTTCACCCATCAGCTGTTAGGACTGAAACACATCAGAGCTTGAACGTTTAAACTTTATCTTGAGAGAGTGATTTTTTTGTTTGGCCTTTTTTTCCAAATAACAAATATGGGTCCAGTGCAGGTTGCAGGCCCTCATGGCACATATTCAGGGGTGAGAAGTGGTCTCCCCTTGGCTTTGGTGCATCTTCTGACCTGTAGAATATGTGTCCTAGTGAAATGTCAGGGATTCACCACTTGTAGAGATGTGACACTGTGGAATGAAGTTAGACACCACAGACCTAACTGTGGAAGGTGGGAAGCTTGTGTTGGTAAAGCCCCCAAGGGGCTGAAGTGGACAATGCTGTCATCCAACATCCAATAGAGGGGATAAACAAGTTCTTTTAGGGATCCTTGGCAGAATAATGGTTGCACTAAATCGTAGTTGCAATTGAAGGTTTTTATTCTTAGCAGAATAAGGAGTAAAATTCTATGTTAGGACTCCTACAGCAGAGAATTTATTACAATCAATAAGTAGTGTAACACAAGATTTCTAATACAACTTAACTTATAATTTCTCATCAGCCAGATCCCAATTTGACTTTGTGATTTTGTGATTACTATTCACATGGACCCTTTGCAAATCATTTCCTGAAAAGCTGTGGAGAAGAGAGATACAAGCTCCCAGCTAGAGCTGCCATGTCTTTCTCCATCCCCTGCTACCTCAAAACCACATCTGCCCAGCTTCCACTGTGTGTCTGTAGTCCACCTTCTACAACCCATTTGAGAACATACCCGCATCCTAAAATTCCTTCTGGAACCACCAAGAATGGTTGTGGATCAGTGTAAACATCCTTCTGAGCCGTTTTAGCCGTCATTTTCTTTCCAATGACCTGGTTTTGTAGCCCAGCGAGGGTAGCAACCTGGTTGGCTGTGCTGTTTGTACTTGACTGTTCGTGAAAAGTTATACCTGTTTGCTCCCTGTAGCCAGCTATGTTGCTGGGACCTGCTCCAAGTCTGCACTCTCTCGTTTGGCTGTGCTGCCTGCAATTTCCTTTTCCTTAGCCAACTTCCCTCAGCAGCTCTGATAGAAACTGGAAGCAAAGGTTTAGCGGTTAGAGGAATCAGAGGGCAAGAGCCTGCACTGGAGAAGAGAAGGAGGCAGTTTGGCCCCACTGTGAGACAGGAAGGGTTTTGGAAATGCAATTACAGTTCCAAATTTAGGTGCACAGAAGCCTAACATGGGCCCCAGACAGTGAGGTAGAAATAGAGAGAGGTTAAGAACCAATTCAAGCAAACTGCTAATATTGAACTAAAGTGTCTTTGAAAAAATACTTCACTGAAATTGTTAGTCAAGAAATAAGGTTTTTTGATTAGGTCTTTTTGAAAGTGGCAAGAGCATTAGGATGCTGAGAAACACCCGATAGGTGACCAGTCTGCTCAGGAAAAGCATTGCCCTTTCTGAAATGCTGTGTTGTGATGTAGTGGAAATCTTTTTGCACCTGCAGTTCTGGCCTTCAGCCTGGCTGGGAGTCCAGCACCAATATTCCCTCTTTTAGTCTTTAATCACTCCTCTAAAACTTCATTATTAAAAATGTGGCACTCAGGTAAATTGTTCTGCTGTCCTCAGGAAAATAGGTGTAACTTCAAGCATGATTGTTATACCCTGTGGTTACCAAAACCCATCTGACTTTGTTCTGCAGTCAATTATAGACAGAGAGAAAAAGTTTGTTCCTTTTACTACCTCTCATCTGTGACAATTTCCTTTGATTCCCTTTCTCTTTATTTCTATCTTTGTTCTGATTTATAACCCCTGAAGTGGATAGAGCCCTGACCTACAAAGTGTTATTGTTATACAAATAGCCTAAAATGGACCTGCAAAGTGGACAGGGCAGAATGGGCCGTTGTGGCTAAGGAAAAGGTAAAAGCAGCAGAACAAAGATTTACTGTTATAAAGCAGCTGAGAATCTCCATAGCTTGCACTGAATAGACCTTAAACTGTCACCACAAAATCACTCTGAAGTTGTCCTTCCCAATTCTGACAGGAACCAGAGAAACTGTATCCTATACTGTGGGACACATTTCCCACTCATCTTCTCACCTGTGTCCTTCAGCCACCCAATTCCAACATTGTGCACAACGCACAAACTGACAAGACTCTGCTCTGGAAACCCATCAGACTCAAGCCCGCCAGAGGTGGTCGAGAGCTGCCTGGTCCTGTGATGGTTTGGTTTTGGATTGCCTGGAGCACCTGAAGAAGGAAGGTGGTTAGAAGGTGCACAAGATGCTGGGTGAAACTGCTGGTTTGGCAGCTGGAGCCAGGTCATGCTCGCAACTCATTGTAAACCCACCCAAACCCCAAAATTCAGTTGTATTTGCTTGTGGCTTGTGTGAATGTGCAGTTTCCATTGATGATAATCTGCATCACTCCAGTACTTTCATGATGCACCACATAGCCCCACAAAGAAACGCACCATGCAGATTTAAAGATAGAACGTATATTGACAGCTTTTTCCTTTCTTTCCAATTCTTCAGTCATTTGTGCTATTCCTATTCTTAAGTTCTATTCATCAACAAAATAATTTGAGGAAGAAAATGCATAAGAAAACTTAGAGATTTTTAAAACCTTAAAGGAGGCAATGAGGATTATAAACTAGGTATGAGAAATGATGTGTGATGTTTTTGTGGCAACAAAACTGAAGTTAGAGGGGAAGACATTAGCTAACTTTTTAAGAAGGCATAAACAGTGACTTGTATTTTCAACTTAGTTTTCTGGGAGCTGGATTCAGTGGGTTACTTTTTCATGCACTATCTCCAAATTTATGCCAGTTTTGTTTTCATTTATTTTTATTACTAAACAAAATGAGCCATGCATAAATAACTGAAGAAACCAAGTTGCCTGGAAAATTTCCAAATAAGATTAGCTTGTCATTAAATAAACCAAATGTTAAGGATTTTTTACTGGTGCTCCATCAGAGGACAGCTTGGATGGAAGGACCACATATCAGCTGCAATGTGAGCAGGTTTACATTTAACAACCTGAAGTCTGCACACTTCCAGAACAAATTATTGGTTTAGCCTGTTGTGGTTCCTCTGAAATTATGCCTGGCACTGAACAGTTGACAGGAAGATGTGATCTAAAATATGCAGAATGCTTAAATAATTAGCAAATTAAGGAAAGTAGCAGCAAGGCCTGTACAGTTAGATCAGTCTCCTTGAGTTCAGTGAAGATACCTACATGTATAGAGTTAAGTATCCTGCTGAGGCTAGCCATATAAAAATCAAAGTGAAATTCTAGATCCACTAAAATTCAAGGGAACTTTGTTATGGACTGAAATAAGGTGGGCTTTTCCCTTAGACCAGACAGGAAGATAATTTAAGAATATTGTAGGAGAAAAGCAGTATGATTTGGGGTCTTTAGAGGAAAAAAATTTTAAAAATTGAGCAAATTTCAGTCCTATGACACAGTAAAGTAAGCAGAGCTCCACCACCAACAGTAAACGGCTCAAATAGCTGTTGTTGAAGGGAAGGAAAAGATACTGGTACTGACAGTCTTTATTTTGTTCCAATCAGTACCAGTTTGTGGTTTCCAGCTTTGCAGTTGTGCACTTAGAAAACAGCAGGCACAGTACCAATAGGTGCCTAAGAGTTCAGGTAAAGTCCTTCTTTGGACTTGCAAAACAAGAAGCAGTGGCTATATTGCCTTGTTTGCTGGGTACTCTTGCCCTGCATGTGCTTTTCCTGGATCCTAATTCAATTGTGGTCTGTGGATCACTCCACTCTCTTATTTTTGTCCATTTAAACTGTATGAAACAAATGTTATGTCTCATTTTATATCACCTACCTGACAAGTTGATTATCTCCTAATTCTTATGTTGGAGTAAAACAGAATAATGATTCTCCAATCAGGGTTCTTACCGGTTTTACTGGAAGTTAGGGTTTTGTTTTGTAGAGTAAGACCCAAAATGCAGGAATGCACAATTATCTGAATTAGTGAATCGTGTAACTAAATCTAGAACCTGTTGGTCTGTCTAATTTAACCTTTCAGAGCATATGCATGTTACTTCTGGGACAGTGAAGTATTTGTTATGAGATCCAATAATATAAATATTTGTACCAAAATACTAAGCACTCATAGATCAAAAGACATATTTATAGCTAGTAGATTACATTTTGAAGAAACTTTGCATATTAACCAACAATTTCATAACTAAATGTTTAGGACTTGGCTGGACCTTAACCTTGTGTTTTTCTGTAAACTGAGTAAGTCCTTCAAGTTGTGCTGCCTAATTGCCAAAATATTTAAAGCAGAATCAGCATGTAGGGAACAGGGAATCTCCTGAGCTCCCTAAAGACCCTAAAGGGTGATCAGGCTCAAGATCATGGCCTGCTTTGTTGTATGACATTGCCCCTCTGGTGTCTGAGTGTTACAGAGACACCATTAACTGAAATTCTCTGGAGCATGCTGTGATGTGTATTTCATTGCCTAATTTTCTTGTTAGGAAATTATGATAAATTACTTGAACATGACAGAAAGATGCAGAAACTTGGGCGGGGGGGAGTGAAAATTACAGCATGGGCTAGACTCCTAGCAAACTCAGGTGCTTTGGCGTGAAAAACAGTGGGAAAACGTTGAATTCTGACTATGAGTGACTGGGGACTGCTAGCTCTGCCAACTGGGATAAGGAATTGTCATGTGCTCCCTGAAGAGAGAGAGATGGAGAACAGACAGGAGAGAAAGTCTTAGAACTTGTCAAACTTCAGAAGAAAAGCTGAAATACAGATCGCAGAATTTGTTGTTGGTAATTACCAACCAAATTACAGCCAAAGCAGGTAGCACATATGTGCACTTTGCTCAAACCAACATGAGACCTCTCCTAATTACATTGACACTCTGTGAATGCCACTCTGATATATATATATATTTTTTTAAATAATATACGTATACATACTCGCAATGCTGCCATACTTGGATTGTGTAAGAGACATGAACATAAGCGCAACTCTTAAACCCTCAATTCTGAAGTAGCGTTTACTCACACTAGTGACTGCACAGAAGGTGTGTTAATTGTTGTTCCAAGCAATGGTTCAAGAGATGAGCCTTTCAATTCGAGTCGATTAACTAAATGCAGTATGCTTAATTTAAATTCCTGAGAATTTGTTTAATTAAAAATGCGCACTACAGTTTTTCTATTATGGGCCGTGCATTCAATTATTCTCAGCAATTTAGTGAGAACCTGCAAGATTACCTTAGTCAACATTTCATGAGCTTAAGCCAAACTCAAGTTTGGCTATAAAGCAGAGTTAAAGGTTAAATTTAATTTGTCTGGAATGCAAGAACAGAGGATCAATTGTTGCTAGTTCACCAATTCTGGAAAAGCAGGAGTAGAAGATGGCAGTTTGATTTAAATCAATTCTGTCAGCTTATTTTCAAATGTCTGGATTTTGATGATCTTTTTTTCACCACAACGTAAGTAAATAAATTCAATCAAGGAAAATTCATTCTAGATTGAGTACAAAGCCACTCAGGTTCACACTGCCAATGATGCTGGAAGTGTTGATGATCTGATGATCTATATTACAATAACAACTGTGATCATATTAGAAAACAAATATCCCATAAATTTCTGCATCCATACCTGGACCCAGCAGGGTTCTTGAAAGTAATCATAAAAGGGACAGAGTTTGGGTCAGGTAGGAAGACAAATGTTTGTGTTTTGGGAATATATAAAGGGAAGGATATCAGTCAATATGTCCAACTACATTTAGGGAAAAAGTTAAATTGCCACAGCTCAGGGACCCCTTAATCCTATATAATAGGCTATAACATTTCCTTTAGAGTGTTTCAGAACTTGTATCAAGGAAATGTGAAGTAGTAGAAGTGATGGGTATGGAATTAATTGCATTTTTTTTTAGCTAGCTTCTTAGACTTAAAACCAAAAAAACTCCAAACTTTCTCTTTAACCAAAATGACTTATCAATTCCTCACTACAGAAAGAGATGGTCGGAATTTGATTGCCTCAAAATTGTCCTTTTTTAGTTTTTTCAAGGCTTTGCACTATGGTGTCTCTCACAAATTGTATCATCATTTACTTTTCCTCTTTCTGCCTGCAGGGTATATCTGAAGAAGGTCGTGACTCTGTTCACCAACAACACATCTCCCATTCATTTTGAAGAGACTAAGCTTCAGTCCATTATCCTGCATCCAATAATTCTCTCTTTCTCCTGGTATTTCTCAAAAGAGTGGCCAAAGAGCAGGCAGTAAAAGATTAAAGTTAGAAGAAGAAGTTAAAAGATCCCTTTTAAAATGGTGAACAGTGCTTCTTTCTTAAAGACATGTATGTGTGCGTGTGTGTGTGTTCACAGAACACTTTGTATTTTACCACTTTGCTGAAGCCTGGGATTCAACAATGCCAGCATGTCATAAAAAAAGAAATCGTGCATTTAAAAAAAAAACAAATAAAATTTTAAAAATTTCCAAATTACAAACTCCTTCCTAGATTTAGCAGATTAGTTCAGTTATGCTGTATTTTACACTGACTAATGAAAATCCAGTTCTGGCCTGGAAAGGCAGCTACCCTACCTGGCACCTGCCAGATACTCCATGAAGAATGTCAGACATGCTTTTCTTGCATGGGCATTGTCATCCCAACTTTGTTTGGGTTCAGTGGAGTTTCTATCTGAGACCAAAAGGCTGCAATCACTCTTTTGTTTTCAGGTTATAACACAGCCGTAAACATACAGTGTCTGCTTCCTTCAATCTACTGCCTTGTTTTTAGTGCCCTTTTTTTTTTTTTTTTTTTTAAATCCAGGGAAACTGTGGTTAGCTCTTCTTAAAACTACAACTTCCCCCCCTTGAACAGCTGCAACTGAAGTATTTAAACCATGTGCAGATGGAGGACTGGGCAGCTGCATGTTGCAATCCAGAGTGTACTCACCTCTGCAGATGGCAATGGCTGCTTGCTGTTAGGAAGTTAGTAATGCATTTTAAGTGGCTTTTAGTGGGAGCTTTCTTGGTTTGTATCTGGCACTACAAAAAAAGAGCTTTGTTCATTGTTGTCCTCTTGGTGTTGCCTTTTTAACCCACAAGTGTGCTTTACCATTTTGTAGGGCTGTTTAGAAGCAAAGCTGAGTTCTGGTGAGTGCTCACGGTTTATTGATTACCACTATATTAAAAAAAAACTTCCACAGCTGAGGGGAAATTCCACCTTAAAAAAAAAAACAGAACACCTTCACAAACAACTTTAGGGTAGAAATGCAAAGGAACAGACTCAGAACTGTGGAATAATATTTGAGAAGCAGTAGGAAAGATTCAAGTTAAATGATGTATATTAATGATGTTAAATTTCCTCCTTTGGCCCCACTCAATCATTCACACAAAGCATGTCTGACTAATGTTCTGTCCTTGTGAACACTCTATGATCACATTTCAGAGTTTGCATCATTTGCAAAAATGTGTACTCAGAGAACCCTCTCCAGCAGCAACAGTGAAGAGTTCCAGAATTTTAAAGTTATTCTGAGTGTTATTTTTATGAACAACTAATATGAAACAGATTTGAAAACTAAGCCCTTTTTAAAAAAAAAACAACTTAAAAAATATTAGACTTTCTCCCAAATGGAAAACATATTTCCCTTCAAACTACCAAATCACAAAAACATATTTTCAAATTAATTTCCAACTTTTCTTGGGGAAATGCAGCTTGGGTCAGAGACTGCACATGAGAAACAAGAACAAGGGTAGTGTAGTCAACATCAGGCTTGTCATGAAAAAGTAATTATTAATTCCCTCCAAGATGTTGACTGAAGAATTTTCAGTGCAGCTATGGACTCCATGAAGCTGTGCTTTCCTTCTGGTTTTGTAAATGCCTGGCTTTAATCATAATTGATATTTTAAAAACAAAGGCAGAGCCACAGAGATGCAATTAAGAGTAGAAGTTCTTGGTTGAGGATTTTCCTGGTTTGTCTAAAGGCTCTTCCTTTATTCCTGCGCTGCCACCGAAGGAACACAGGCAGTGCACAGAGACTTGGAGTGGCAGAGAGGGGCCAGAGGCAATGGCATGGCTGTCACCAGCCTCTCTTTGAAGGACTGTGAAGAGCAGGACAAGCTTCTCTGCTGAGAGGCCGACGTGGTGATGGGTTGGCATGGCCAGGTTTTGGGAGCGGGAGCTGCGGGGTGGCTTCTGTGACAAGATGCTGAAGCTTCCCCCATGCCTGACAGAGCCGGTGCCAGCTGGCTCCGAGATGGACCCATCACCGGTTAAGGCCGAACCCATCAGCAATGGTGGCAACACTTCCATGAAAACAAATTTAGGAAGAAAAAAAGCTATCGCAAGGATGTAATTGCAGCCAGAGAAGAGCAGGGCGAGAACATGTGAGAGGACAGCTCTGCAGACACCCAGGGCAGGGCTGAGGGAGGGCAGGACATGGCGGTGAAGGCCCTGGGGAAGGCCCTGTGTCCCTGCAGGCCTCGGAGGAGCCCACACCAGAGAGGGATTCTCGAGAGAGGGCTGCCAACCTGGGGGAAAGGAACTGCAGACCGTGCAGAGAGTGTCACCAAAACTGGGAAAAACAGTAACCCTCCAACATTTTTAATGTTAGAGAGTCAAGGCATTACTTTATTATCTGGCCAGGATGTTGTTCTGGTCAGGGTGTATCACAGAAATCGTCTCATCCACACATAGCCTGAGTGTGCAGAGAGAATCATTCCATGATGCACGAATTTTACAGGGTTTTGCCCCCCCAAAATTTATACAGTCAAAACCCACAGAGATGCGTTGTTTCAAAGTTCATTGCTCTAGAGTTGCGCAGCCCTCGGTATTCAGTTTTCTATTGAATCCAGATCCCCTCACCTCTGATGTAAATTAGATCTTCATTTTTCAGTTTTCTTATCAGTCCTTTCTGGGCGAGATGTCTTCAGCTCTGTCAGAGGTGACTTCTGGGGTGGATGTTTGTAGATGGCCACAGATGTTTTGTTAATGTTCTGTTGATGGCCTTTATCTCTCTGGGTGTCTTTGGGCTGCTCCAGTCTGTCGGTATGTGAGTTCATCAGACCTCACCTGGCAGAACAGTGTCCTGAAAAGAAACTTTAAATATCTTTTCCCGGGGTACAGACAAACAAAGCCTTTGACTAAAGTTATACAAAATTTTTGAACTGGTATATTTTCCAACAAGAGGATTCCAAACCTGGTAGGATTTGTGACCCCATGGGGGCCTACACTGGAGCAGGCTGAGCCTGAAGGACTGGGTCTCATGGAAGGGAACTGCTGCCTGTGGGATGGACTCCTGCTGGAGATATTTGTGGAGAGTTTTCTCCTATGAGAGGGACCCGGTTTGGCATCTCACCCATGCAGACGAGGGTGCGAGGAGGGCAGAGAAAGGATCTTTCCAGTGGTGCCCTGTGACAGGACCGTAGAGAGCGGGCACAGACAGAAACACAAGAGGTTCCCTCCGAGCTATTCAATACAGACAGGTAAGAATGTACATGTCTCCTTTTTCTTGGCCTAGAAGAAATTAACTGTTCATCTGCATTTGGTCATGTTTTATCTAAGGCCAAAAAAGTGTATTTTAACGAAAATTTTTTTTGCTCCTGGGGGAAAAAAAAAAAAAAGGGGGAAATTTGAAAGGCAAGGAAGGTGAAGAGAGAGAGAAGGTAGGAAAAGAATCAACCAAGTAGCAAAGTGCAATATTTAATTATAGGTTATGGAGGTCTTCAGTAGGTTACTCTTCTTGAATCTCTCCAGACTGTCATCTGACACAAGGTTAACCACTGTGTGTGAAAGACTTGGTTGATCAGCTTAGTTCATAATTGATATTATTTCACCCAGTGCTTGTACTTGGGAATAACTGGCATTCTCATTTCCTGACACAGTAACAAGGTGGTGCACTAAAAAGCATTGCAGATAAATTGAAAAAGTCCCTTCAGATCAGTGCTGTGACATTGTCACCTGGATGGAGGGACAAGTAACCATGTGCCTTTCACTTTTGCATCGTCTTTCATAGTGGATCCTGAATGTCTTGTTCTTTTCTGTTACTCCGCTATATATCATGAAATATTGTATTATCACAATAAGGGCATTGGTTTTGTACTTTAAATTAAAGAGAGATTATACAGTGTTGTAAGTTTTCTTTTCACTTTGTGGCTAATATTTTTTTTTAAATAAGTGCTTTCCATCACTTTTCAGATTCTGCTGCTTGATCCTGTAGTAAAGTCATAACTCTGAATTTGAACCATCATAGCCTGTTGCCCTGTAAATGGCTAATGCTGAAGTTCAGAATTTGTACTCCCACACAACAGCAGTTTAAAGATAGATTGCATAAATTAAAATCTCATTTTGTGTCTTTAAAAACCATGTTAAACATCTTCAGAATGACCAAGAGAAATTGCATGTTAAGTCACAGATTTTATAAGGCACATTAAAACTTCAAGCCCATTGCAATATAAAAATTACAATTTAATTAACCTTAGATCCCAAGTTAAAAGTGAGTTGCAATCAGTGTATTTTTTAAGTTCAGCTTGAAAGTAGTAACAGTATAGTCACATTTTTGTGAGAGACAAGTTCTTTCTAGGATTGCTCTGAGGTTCTGGGTAATATTTTTAGAAGTTACAAAACTGTATCTTAAAAAAAAAAAACAACAAACCAAACCCCAAATTACCAATTTTGATTTGCAATACTGCACATCTAAGGAAATATAGTGGGGAAAAAAGAAACAGTAAAGAATATCTTAATACTTTTAAACAGATTAACTGAACTCAGCTTGTCCATCTGATTTTTCTCCTTACAGGTTGTAACCATATAAAATAACACATCACAAGAGCATATTTTTTTACCAAAAACACATCAAAGCCCTCATACTGACCATGTACATACCAATTTATCACAGATGCATCCCTCACATTCCTCATTTAGTCTGGATTATTTAAATATATGGCTGTGGGAAAAACACTGGGTGGTTTGACCTATAGTACTTTCATTATAGCGACACCCACATGGCAGCTTGATTCAGCATCAGCTGAACTCACTGGGGCTTTTAATGAAGCCCTTAGCAAAAAGGCCTCCATCAAAACAGCTCGAGGTGTCTGCCCTCCAGCTGTCTGAGAATGGCAGGTGCTCAGCTGCAAATTCACACTGTTCACACTTTTGCTTGGCTCAAATTCACACTACAGACAGTGGAATTCCTGCATCCTGAAAGGTGAAGTGGTATCTCTGAGCCCAGCTAATGAAGAGCTCGTTATTCCTATCTCAGAGTTGTTTGAAAAATTTTACTGGAAGAGTAACTATACCTTGAGTTTGAAGGTAACCGTGGTGGCTCTCAGTTCTTCACAGTATTCATGAGCCAAGGGATTGTCTTATCCAGGAATGGTCACCTTGGTGCACTTCTGCAGCTCTGGCTCATTGAACTCCAGTCTATTTCACCATTTATTTGGTTTTGAAAGACCTGAAGGCTTCAGACACTGTTCACCACAGCAGGTCACTTCCTGCCTGGACTGAGCTTCTCGCTTTCTCCATTGCTTAGATATGGTGGTCTGTATTTCCTCCTCCAAGTTATAATTCACAAGTCCAAGTTTCAACAAGAGATGACTTCCTGCAAGTTTTGATTTCTTCAGAAACTTTCCCTTGCCTCCATGTTTGTTGCCGGTAGGATGATGACCAAGGTGTGCTGGTGCTCACAAGGACTCTGTGTGTCTGTTCACGACAGAATGGTCATGCCATGCAAACTTCACATCTGGATGGCACCTTCATAATGTGTCCATCAGGGCACAGTGTGAGGCACCTCCAATTAAATTTATCTTGTCAGTCTGGCAGGGAGAGGGGATGTGTTTGCTGGTAGCAGAGGACTCCTTCATAGCTATGTAATTGTGGCAGCCTCTCTTGCTATTTTTGTATCTGATCACATAAGTGCAAAATAATTCAGGACCTTGGAAGATCTCTAGTCCATACTCTAGCTCAAAGCAGGGTCAAAATCTGAGGTCAGACAGGTTTGCAAAGGGCTTTTTCCAGTCAGGGCTTGAAACTCTCCAAGGACAGACACTACCTGGCCTCTGCATAAGCTCTGCCACTGATTGACTGTCCTCATAAAGAAATTTTCTTTCTGTAATCCAGTCTGAACCATGCATTTCAACTCATGTCCATTGTCTCTGAGCCTCTTTCCATATACCACTAAGAACTTCTTATTTTATTGGTTACTCAGCCCTAAGACCTCATAATATATTTTAAAGTGGACAAAGGAAACCAGCAGTGTCAGAATCATAATTCCAGTGTGGCAGCAGTAGCAGAATTCACACTTCTGTGAACTGAGAAATGAAAAAATATTTTTTCAAGCAATATTACAGCATGCCATAAATTTTAACACTCAGTTTACACTGACTCACGTTATCTGAAAGCTATGTGATTTGTAGGCATTTTTAGTCAACTCGAGGACTTTCAGTTATTTGTGTTGTTCTAATACTGTGGAGTTCAACAACAAAACCATCACACTGCAGAAGAGTCAGACTCTGGTTTTAATGTCAGAGAGAGAACCACTCTGTCTGGACCTTGTCTAGATGAAAAATAAAAACTCAAATTGTGCTAAATGAACAACAAACAGATAACTTTGATCACCTCTGAGAAGAAGGAATAGAAGGATGATTTTCACAGTTGTTTATATGGACCGAACATGTTTTTGGGAAAGCTCAATGTTGTGACTCTAGAGACTAAGTAGCCACTAATGGGACATGCATTATGAAGTTACATTATGAAGTTACTAACCTGGGCTTTTACAGTTCAGTAGCAACATTGGCACAAATTTATTACATACTCCTGAAAAAAAAATCCATAACGTCCTACTTTGCCTACCCTGCTGTAGTGTGTCTGAACAGGACTGCTGAGTCTCGGCTCTCTCTGCATATCCAGTTTTGAGATGTGGGCCAAAGCAGAAAGCCTTAGCCAGAGCATTTCCTCGGTAAGGAGCCCAGGAAAACACTCACACCTCACCAGCAGTGCTGGGGCAACAGAAGGGCTTCACACATTCCGCTGTCCTGTTACAAAAGTTCTTGCAGGGATACAATCTTGTGCTCCTTAGGAGCCTGATTTAGGATGTGCTGGCATAAATGCTGTCTGTACTAAGATCAGGTACCCTACTTTCTACGCAGCTCACCCTACCTGCAAGCCGCCTGATGGGTGGAAAAAGTAATCTCTATGGAATCATAGAATCATACAATTATTAAAGTTGGAAAAGATCTCTAAGATCATCAAGTCCAGACACTAACTTACTACGCAATTCACCCCAGTCAGCAACCAAACATTAATAAAACTGGGGAAATAGTGGGGTTATGTCCATTTGTACTAATAAGCATCTTCACTATTTTTGCTGTTTTTTAATCTTCTAGATAAAATATTTTTAAAGAAAATTACAGGTAAATGGTCTAGCCCAATGTATTTTTCAGTCTGTTCCCTGGAATTTTTAGATGATTTATAACCCCTGTGATTCCCCTTTTGAAGTGAACCTTCTAGAAATGGTCAGTTTATTCACCTCCTTGTGAAGTCAACAAACAACATTGAGGTCAGCCATACACCTCAGTAAGAAATGTTTAAGAATCTGGGCTTCTGTGAGTATTGTTGCTCCTGAAATCTGTGAGCCCACATCTGCCCATCTTTGAAATGGAGAAAAGTTACATTCTGTAGATGAAAAATTTGGGATTGAGGATAAATGTGGTAATTTAATATTTGTTTCAACTTGTTCTGTTAGGAAAATATTTTCTCCACATCTTACAGCTCACAGGCTTTTGTACATTAACATACATTAAAATATACAGTTTAGCTGTGTTTAATAGTCTGACATAAAAACCATGCAAAAGTGATAAGGGAAAAGGAACTCATAACCATCCCATAATACCATCTGAAATGCTACTCCCTCACTTTATCACCTCTGAGCACAATTCTGTTGCAATACTTTTCAATTAAGCATATTTCAGGAAGTTCAGAAGAAAATAAACCAAATTTTTTATAGAAAACGTGCCATGTGAGCATTGTTCTTGGCTTCTTTTACAACTGAAACGAGTTTACAATGGTCCCCAGGCCACCATGCGTGGAGCAGGAGGGGGTGTGAGCCATGGAGGAGCTGCAGCAGAGCCACATCCCAGGCACCATCGCGGCAGGGACAGCTGGGAGGTGAGAGCTGCCCTGATGTGCTGCTGCTTTGAGGACATTTCCCCTTCCTCCTGGCAGCCCACAAATGGCAACTGTGAGAGCTGAGCAGAAGGAAAGCTGTGGCATGCATGGAACCACTGCTGTGGATGGCTGTGATCCCTTCAGAGGGGACAGGCAGGGAAGAGAGGCTGTGGGGGAGCCCCGAGTGTGAGGAGTGTTTGACTGCCAAGAACTTTATGATGGTAACAATTCAGGTTGAGTTCTAATGGGTGAGAATTAGGGGAAAGGCCAACAAGGCAGATATCCTGGTCTGTTATAGACCACACAACCGGGATGAAGAGGCAGATGAAACACTCTACAGGCAGCTGGAGAGTAGCTGTAATTGCTGGCCCTTGTTCTCTTGGGAAACAAGAGAGTCCCCATAATCTAGGAGGAAACAGTCAGTGACCTGCTGCTCCACTTCAGCCTGCCCAAGAGGACTGGGGGAGCTGGTGGAAGTGCTTTCTGAGCCACTTCCCATTATTCTCCTGTCCAGATAGGTCCCAGGGCACTGGAAGTGAACACGGTCTCTGTAAGCAGTTGAGGACACGAGGACATGTGCCAATTAGAGATAACAGTGGACTTGGAGTGCTGCATTAAGGGTTGGACCCCATGGTCTTCAGGGTCTTTTCCAACCTTAATCACAGAATCACAGAATCATTAAGGCTAGAAAAGACCTCCAAGATCATCATGTCCAACTTTTGACCTAATACCACTATGCCCAGTAAGTGAAGTGAGAGGTGGTTTTGACTTTATATTATGCAATATAGTGAAAAAGAGAAAGCTTTTTCCCTTGAATCTTTGTAGCAGTCAGAAAAATCTTGTGGTTTCTCCCTGAACCTGCCTCAGCAATTCCCTGGCAACGCTGCTTCTGTGAGAAATGTAGCAAAAACTAGAAAGGACTTTCTGGGCCCCTCCAA
The DNA here is from genome assembly GCA_036785705.1 of Acanthornis magna. Taxonomy (NCBI): domain Eukaryota; kingdom Metazoa; phylum Chordata; class Aves; order Passeriformes; family Acanthizidae; genus Acanthornis; species Acanthornis magna. The sequence goes on along the minus strand of JAWUZG010000141.1, from coordinate 1,990,084 downwards.
CAGCGGAAAACTTCTACCTCTTATGCTAAAACTTCAGCATAAACATCAAATGTTAAAGTAAAAACACTGTATCATATAAGGCTATGCTTTATACCAAGCAAAAACTGAATTACTGCAAATGTTTAGTGACCTTCTTTGCATTCAGGAGCAGTTTTGAAGCTATTTCAAAACTCAACTTTTTCACCTTCATAGTGAACAGAAGAGTCTAGTCCTTAACCAGCACATCACTTCTTATTTATTACTCTTCTGCTAATAGTTAACACAGAGTTGTTTTCTCATGCTGCAATTTCACTCTGACATTGCCACTATATTGTGAAGAAAGTATGAATCTCCTGCCACCTCATTTTCAGATACAAAACCATATTTGTTCATCACTATGGCAACGGCTGCCCCAGCCCAGCCTAATAGGGTGCTTGTCTAGACAGCATTAAACATATCTGCGCTTATGTGTGTCTGGTTTTAGCAGCCAGGTGTGCAGAAGGTGGGGTGAAAGCAAGAGAGGCAAGAGAAAAGGAGTGAGTGAAAGTAAAAGTATCTCAGAAGTCACTACACTTTATGGATGGGCGTGAAAGAACTTCAGACTGATTTCTGACTGAATTGAGTAAGGGGCCACCACCCCCTGTGGGCTGCTCCAGGAGCAGAGGCCGTTCTCGGGGCCAGAAATCACATTCACAGTTCCTGCGGAGAAATGTGATGTGTCTGAGACCTATCCAGGTCAGCAGGTCTTAGCAGGGGTCTGAGGGAAGTCTTGGTTCTGATTCAGATCTGCTGGCTGGATCTTGGGGGAAACAGAAGCAGCCCTGCACCCTACTACTGTCCTATGAGACCCTTTGGAAAGGGACAGTTACCTCAGAGGCAGGGGAGCAACTGAGCCAGTGCAGACCAAGAGAGCCACAAGACTGCATTCATGCAATAAAAGGAATGCATATTTTCAGCATTTTTCATTCAAACTGATAATCCACATTTCACGGTGGAAGAGCATCTAAGCAGGCATCCATCCCCCTTTCCTCTGTATGATACAAGCAAGAGCTCCCTAAGCCATTTCAAATTAGCACTGAGATGTTCTTTTGGAAGACAGGCATCAACCTTCTGGCTGGCACTAAGTGACAGAGAAATACAGAGCTGTTCAGAATCAATTCAAGGACAAGATCTGATGGCAAACAGGCTCTTAGCAGGTGTTGGAAAAAGCCAGAGAGGGGTTTTCCAGCTGCTTGTGGTACCAACACCCTGCTTGTGTGTTGGGGGGCTGATTTGTTGCCAGAACACCTCGGAAAGAGAGCATGTCTCACTGAGGAGAAGACAGTTAAGGTTGTTGGTAGAGGTAAATATTCAGCATATTCTCAGTGCCACCTTGTCCGGACAGACAGTTACTGAATCCATGAGAAAATGCTTTCCCTGTGTAAACACTACAGGTAGCTCTCCCCACTGAGTCCTTATTTTGTCTCTAAAGGACCAGGGGGTGCAGTGTGCACTTTCTGAAACACGTTGAGTAGGTTGAGAGCAAAGACTGAAAGGGACAGTTTCTAACAAAAACAGTGTTAGGTGATCATATGTCCGCTGCCCATTTTGCAGCCATCCAAAACTCACGCTCACAGATTAAGCGGTGTCCGTATGTTGCATCCCAGTGATGCCTTCAAGTATTACTAGTTTTTTACTCTTCTTGTATCTGCAACTTGCTGTAGTTCTGTGTTTCTTATGAAGTGCTAAAATCCTCTGTTCCCAGCACCTTTGGCCAAACAATGCTCTCTGAATACAGGTTCAAGGACACATTCATTGCCTTAGGGCCCAAAAATATGTAAACAGCTGTGATATGGGGGGAGCAGGCCTGGGGTGGTTAACACCATCACCTGAGGGTGCAATTGGAGAATTAAGGGCCAATATGCTAATGGGACAGAACTTATTGAAGGTGAAAGGCTCATGACCCAGGGTCCATTTTGGGTGTCATCCCTGACGGGGGGCTTTGCTTGCCCAAATGTACCTTCAAGGCCTTTGCAGGCCTTGAATAAATTTGTCCGCTTTTATACTCCTAATCTGTCTTGGCCTCTGTTTCAGGTAGCCTGCTTTTAGGCAACATCAGTATCCCATCTTAACATCAGCAGAGGTGCACTATACCCTTCCATGTTCTTGGCCCAGCATGGCTCAGATTGAAGCATCTGATCATTCCAAAAAGGGATGTTCTTGTAGCATGTTCATTCATTCCATAAATGTGAGGAAATGGTAAGCAAAACACCTGCATTTTGTAGTTGAAAAGTATAACTACAGTCTCAACTGCAGTCTGGCAAACAATGTCCCAAGAAGGACAAGAAAGAGGACCCTGGAAAATACAAGCCTGTCAGTCTCACTTCAGTGCCTTGTAAAATTATGGAAAAGATTATTCTGAGAGGTATTAAAAAACACCTGAAGGACAACGCAGTCATTGGTCACAGCCAGCAGAGCTTCATGAGAGGAAAGTCCTGCTAATCCAATGCGATTTCCTTTTATGACAAGGTAACCCACCTACTGGATCAAGGGAAGCCAGTTCATGTCATCTTTTTGGATTTCAGTAAAGCTTTTGACCCCGTCTCTCACAGGATCCTTCTGAAAAAAACATCCAACACACAACTGAATATTTACTTTATATCAACCTTTCCTACAGAAGATCCCCATTATTTTGATGCCACATCTTCACTATTCCAGCCTAGGTGTCAGTGAGGGTTGGACTTTGACCATCTGTTTACAGTACTGTGTTAATGACTGTAATTGTTTGGTCTTAGGAACATCTCTTAGGCACTTACTCCTCTTCCAAAGTCTTAAAAGTGTCCACGTGGTATAAGTCACTCTCATGCAGCCAAATTAATTACTTGTAGCTGTTTGAAAATGCTTGAATTCTCTAAAACCTAGTGTTATTTGGGTTTGCAATTAAGCCCAAGACAAGCTTAATGAGAGCAGTAGCATATATGAGGTACTGTTGCTAGGCTCCTGCTTAGACTTCTTGAGTTTCCTTTGTTTAAATGCTCTTGGGAGAACAAAATATCTTCCTGAGACATCAAGTGCCTAAGCTGAAGCATTACTTGTAAGAGCTTAATATTCTCCATCAGGAGGCCAGACTGCTGATGAATCCCAATAATTGATATAATGTAGAAGAGATTGTGTATGAGTGAGGATTTAATCTCAGTGTTAGTATTGCCCCTAGGAAAATTACCATCTGTATTCAATAAAGGATGCAACTCAGTGCTTGAATATGATTTTTGTGTTTAATGTTTAGCATCACTTCCATTTCTGAGGCAAACTGAACTGTTCAGGATACTCTTTGGCAAAAAGTGCAGATGAAGAGGCACAGTTCAAATACCGGAAGAAAGATGTCCATTATACAGATAAATGCTCCAGAACATTTATTGTTTCTCTAAACAGAAATGATGTCCAGATGTCCAAAGGTCTGCTGTCAACTACTTGTCTCATGAGGCTGCCAGACATGCAGGAGAGCCACCCACGGCTGATGGTGCCTGTGCTCTGATCCTGAAGTCACTGTGCACTGGAAATGCTGGATCCAAACTGGATTGAAGCATTTGCTTCAGAATATTAGGAGCAAATAATGCTGAACTGGACTGATAAAGGAGTGTTAAAAGAGTATTTGTGTTTAATGTCAATTAATAAATGTATTTTTGTTTCATGTGACATGAAATGTGAAATGTAATAGCTGCTGCTCTCCGTGAGTAATCACAGCCACCACTACTATACATCTGATTGCACAGTAAGGTTGCAGCAATTGCAATCACTGCGCTCTTTAGAGAGGGCATTACGTCTGCTGAAAAGATATAAAAAGACAAATAGTTTGCGTATTCTAAAAGGAAACACAAGGTCTTATTTAAAATTTCTTATGATCAATCAGGGAAATCAAACACATTGCAAAGGTCTACAACAAAACAGTAGAACCTTTATTTTTCTTTGGTTCCCTGTCATAATTCCCCAAAAAGTCAATGTCCTCAAAGCTTTGCAAAATTTTTTAAAAACCCCACAAAATGAACAACCATTCTGCTTTAACACTTCTGTTTATAAAAAGGTGATAACTTCTGCATAATCATTTTTATTTCATGGTCCTTGCCTGAGTGGAAAAAGTTTTGTAATATTTGCAAATAATTTTCAAGCTGGCATCTTGTTTGGCTGTGCAGCTTTTCCGGTATGCTGTTGTACATTTGCTGTTGTTATTCTTCTTGACGCACTTACTGCTGCTTTCATCTTGCCAGACCATATCTAGGAAGAATCACTAAAACAGCTGCTAGGCTAAGTGACTTAATGGAAAGAAGAAGGGTGTGTTGGATGCCTTCAGAATTTCTCTGGTGTACAGCTTTATGAAGTAAATATTGATAAAATAGCCTTGAAAAAAGCCACAGGTGCTTTTTTATCAGCATTCTAGGAGTTTATTTCAGTGGGACAAGGATTTGGCCCACATGTATGTTTTTACTGACAATCTTGAGCATAAACACAAAGAATTTAAAGTCATTTTTGGAGACCAGTTTCTTTTGTCAGCTTTTTACAGTTGCTCATCTATGCCTCGTTTGTGCTTAGCTTGACAAAACAATTCTCAGTTGTGAACCCAGTCATGAAAACTGTAAAAGTATACCGGGTCCTGCTTTTGCCAGCTGAAGTAGCACAACGTTGCTTGGTATGGATGCCACTGGATTGTAACTAATGAGGAACAGAAATAGTTCCTACTTCTGCCCTAGGCTGGAGACCTGCAAAACTTCCAGGGAGCAAATCTTGGGGTCACATTCTTGTTCCAAATACAGCCTGAAGAATCCTGGGAAAGGGAGGAAGTGATGTGCAAGTGGAGTTGAAAGAAAAAATCAGTTTTTCTCATTATTTAGCTGCAGCTGTCACTGTGGTATGGTGTGGATTTTTATGATAAACCTTATCTTGCACATACAAACACAATGACTGTAGCTGCCTGTACCCAGTCTGAGGGCTGGCGAGGGCTGTGAAAAGTGCTGTCCCAGGTTGTGCTGCAATGCCACAGAGGTCACATGCTGGAACGGGAATGTGTGGCATTCTCACCTGCAAGCCAAATTCTGACTCAGTCTTAATTGTATTAAATAAAGTACATGAAATACACACATAAGAAAATCGCTACCTATGGGCCAGCAGCCAGAAAAGCCATCTGCAGCCTTCAGCCCCCAGGGACACCATGGCCTGTGGGAAAGCCAAAACTGGCCTTCCCATCCTGTTATCTTCTCATGCTTCCACTGCAGTATTCTCTGGAGAAGAAGGTGCTGAAGTTTAAATATTCCTCCATCGAACCCATAGGCTGAGCAGCCCTTCTGGTGTGTTGCTTGCCAGGGTAAACTGAGCACTCAGGGTAGAATCTGGCTTTTCTACTTCTATTTTAGTTTCAGCAGCAACATTAATAAAGCATGGCAGCTTGCTCTCATTCCAATTCAGTGGCAGCCTTGTTATACAATGTACTTTGATGTACAGTAATCTCTATCTGCAATCAGATTGGGAGACAAAATCACACTGCAACACAGAATCTGATAATTTATCTCACTCTGACTTAGAAGCATGAAGGTTGCATCTAAAATGTGGAATTTGGTCATTACATAATGGACTTTTTACAGGATTTTTTTTTTAATTGCTATTTGAAATCTGTTGTGACAGGTCCTTTTGTGTTTGTATGGATTTGTCTTTGCAGCATTAGTAGCAGTGTGGCCTTTCAGCACAGTATTTATGGAAGGCAGGGGGAAGTGGCAAGGGGAAGAAACACTGAAGCATGAGTAAAACATTAAAACAGAGTAAAATATTGAGTAATGGCTGCTGGTCTGACTGGCTTTCAGAAATGGAATCATAAGCACTCCTAGTTTCTCCTGGGTTATTATGTTTACTATCATGGGTTGTTATGGGGTAGTATTTTGTTTTCAGTGTTCACAGAGAAATTGAAAACATTCCCTGAGAAAGATGGAGTTCCTGGTTCACTAAGCTAGTTTTTCATGGGGGAAAATTAAGTATCCTTAAAACAAAAAATGATAAAAACATGCTCCCGAGTAGTAAGACCTAATCAGTAGAGTTATTATAGACCATCAAGTAATTAACCACAAACTTGCTTTACTTTTAATAGTGAAATGTTTTACTCTTTGGCCTTCCTGTCTAGGAAGGGATTTGAGTGCTTCTCTCAGATCTGAATCTTCTTAGCAATTGACCATAGAATAATGTGTATTAAAATTCAGACAAATTTATCATTTCAAGAAGATCTAAAATAACTGCAATGGGAAGAAATTAAAGTAACAGAGACTTTCTTTCTCTACTGTATTAGCAGAATCAGCCAGAGATGGAACCAACAGGATCTTAGTGTTCCCAAAAGGATTAATACCAGTAGAATGAAACCACCTTCAGATTTGCATGAAAAAAATGAGCAAAGTGAATGCTTTGCCCTAGTAAGATGCAAAGAGAGTTCTAAGAATTAAAATGTATATTTCCTTATTAAACTGTCCTGAGGGCACAAAGAATGTAATTCATCCATTAGTTTTTTCCAGGTACTCCTGTCCTAGAGTCACAGAATGGTTTGTGTTGGAAGAGACGTCTAAAGATCACTTATTCTAAACCCCTTTGAAGGGCAGGGTCACCTTCCACCAGACCAGGCTGTTTAACACGCAACTCAGCCTTGCCTTACACTTCCAGGGATGGGACATTCACAGCTTCTCTGAGCAGCCTGTGCCAGGGCCTGATCAACCTCACAGTAAAAGATTTCTTACTTGTATCTAAGCCAAGCCCTACCCTCTTTTTGATTAAAACCATCACCGGTTGTCCTATCACTAGAGACCCTGGTACAAAATCTCTTTCTGTCTTTCTTGTATGCCCCTCAATGTATTCAAAGGGCACATTAATGCCTCCCCAGAGCCTTCCCTTCTCCAGGCTGAACAATCCACTGTCTCAGCCTGCCTTCATAGCAGGATTGCTTCATCTCTGATCACTCCTGTCCCTCCTTTGCAGCTGCTCTGACAGGTCTGTGTCTTTCTTGCACCAGGAACCCCAGAGCTGGTTGCAGTGCTGAGCATGGGGAGGGGGAGAAGGGGAGAAATGTAACTCAGAGAAATGCCGTTCTGTAGCACCATCGCTACCCTGCACCCCTAATAATGTTATTTCACCAGCTCTCAGGTCTGATCGCAGATTGTTTAATATTAGTGAAAGGCACTGGTATGAAAGCTGAGATAAAACACATGGGGAATCCTGAATATGGGAGTGTAGGCAGAGACAGAGAACAGATAAGCTGGGAAAGGAGGGTCTCCATTCAAGGCTGGTCAAGCAGCATCCTTCTTTTCCAGTCTGTTCTCCCTCTGCTACAAAAAGCTTCTGTGATTTCCAGAAAGAACAAATGCCATATTTCACAGACCTTTTTTGGAGGGGGCACAGTGGATGGAATGAATACAACACAGCTGTTGAACTGACAAATTTTTACACCATATTTGCTCATGCGAAAGAAACAACTGGATTTGTAACTTGTACAATACAATAAGACAAAAAGGGCCAGATCACCATGAGCAAGCAGCCCTGTTGGCAACTGTGATGAAGACCTCCCTTTCTGCCCTGGAAGCAGCAGCATCTCTCACCTCTGCAGCAAGAAGTGCTAGCCCTGAAAATCCACCGGCAGATCTGCACACCCTGAGGGAACCATGAGGAGATGAGGTCCAGCGTGTCTTTTTCTAAAGAGCAATTGCAGGGATTCTTGCAGCCAAAATTGCTACTGGAACAGTTTTGCTCACCTGAAACCGTAGCTGAGTGTTAATTCTCTCATTGGAATTCTGCCCTCTAAGTCTTGCAGACAGGGGATCAGATTGTCTGTGGCATCCAGCTCCTGCTGTCTTTTGGCAGAGTGGGGCAGCTGACAGGGAGTTCATAACACTCTCAGTCTCTCTGGTTGGGGGCCCAGTGTGGGTTAGACCACAGGGAATGAGTGCCAGCTGCTGTACCAGGGGAAAAAAACTCACTTTATCAGCTCCCCTCCCTGCAGTCTTGGTTCATTAGGGAAAAATCATACTCGATCTTGACATCTGAAGATGCTGAGACCCTTTCCAACACAGAAATGTACCCAAGGAATGTGTTTCCCACCTTTACTGAAATACACAGCTGCCTAAGAAAGCCCCCAAAGATGACTTCCACCCAGTCAGAAGACTTCTGTGAAACCACCTGGGCATTTCAGGCATGGTTTTGACTGAAAAAAATTGTGTTCTGGTGATAAATGACAATGAAAAGTCCTGAAAATGAGCAATATGACAGGAAAATTATTTTGATCTTGCTAGACCTAGGCTAGAGGCTTAGCAGAGCCTGAGTGTAAGGCTCACAGATATTCTCATACCTGAGTGTAAGATCTATGTTACTCCAGTCTGTTCAAAACTTCTCTGTGGTGGAGAGACTATTTCTTTGTAAGAGTGTCAAACGAACACACATTTACCATTGAACTTACCTTCCAGTAGACACAAATACATAATTTTCAATTCTATATACTGCAATTGTGCTGGGCATTCATCTCATTGTGCTTTACCAACTCTTGCTGCAAATAAGAGGTTGTCAGAGCTGCTTTCTACTGCTCGGCCCCATGTCCCTCACTTTATTTCATTGTTATAACAAGCAGGAGGTAGTGAGAGGGCATATAACTTTCAAAGACTATTGTCCATAAGCTATATTTGAGTTTTGTCCTTGTCAAATACCTAATTCTAAAGCTTAATATGCATGGCACCATACAGTCACCATGTGAGTAAGCAGACCGAGGAGTGCAACACCAAATATTTTCTTGAGCTATTCTAGTGAGGTTGGGTTTTTGTTGTGTTTTTGTGGGTGGGTTTTTTTGGTGGTATGTTGGGGGTTTTTGTGTGCATGTGTGTATTTTTGGTGTGGGGTTTTTTGTTTGTTTTGTTTGGGGTTTTTTGTTTGTTTTTGTTGTTGTTTAGTTCCTTTGGGAGGGTTTGTTTGGTTTTGTTTATTTGTTTGTTTGTGGGGTGTTTTGGGGTTTTGGGGGGGTTTTTGGTGGAGTTTTTTTTTGCAGTCCATAAAAAGTATCCGAGAAGAAAGGGAGCAGTGGTCTGTAAAATATATTGCCAGTACATGCTCTTATCTGCAATATTGACGTGGTACTTCCTGATCCAGTATTCAGTGGAAAACAATTTCTGAGCTAAGAGTTACAGATTGCTGCAGGGTTGCTGCCAGAGCACAACGTCAGCTTAAGCAACAGTGCCTTGAATCCAGCATGGCTATCATGAATCCTTGCTAGAGGATACCCCATCAGGCCTTAAATTTTGAGGCACTGCGGAACTGCCAGCTCTTTCTTACTCACCTTCCATCATTCATTACTTTGTAAGGTCGCACTTTTTTAATCATGAATCTCAGTAAAGAATTTATGAGCAGCTCCATATATCCATAAGAACATCCCTTGCATTCTCCTCTTGAAGGTAATTTTATAACCCTGTGTAAAAGAAGCTGACAATGAGATCTTCTGTAAGGGAGTTCTGGATCATTTCATTAATACTGGAAACACAATCAAGGGAAGAAGAGACCATTTGGAGTATATTTTTGCCAGTCTTCCATCATACGGTGACACACAGTTGCTGACATCTACATTTTTGCATAAATTCTTCTATTTATTTTCTTCTTTCCCTCTATTAAATGACATCTGAGAAAAAATCAGTGTCTGAATTTCTGTGGAGTAGACATATTTAATGCTGGTTTATGATTCCATAACAAGCTTTTTTCCCCTTTGGATAATAAAAAAAAATATGGGGCTTTCAGGAGCACAAGACTGGTGAGAAATAGTGAATGTATGAATGCTAACCTCTTGTTTTGCTGAGAAAAAACAGTTTTCACTCTCTCAGACCAAGTGAGAAAGCCAGGCTTATCAGAAGTCATGCATTCTGAACAAAGCTTTTGATCAATAGCTTGACCTAATAAAGATAGTCGTAGAGGGGACTTTGTGCTTTGGTTAGTTGGCAAACATAGGTCAGAACATATCAGTTCAGCCAGTGGTTCAGATAGAGCCTAGGTAATCAAAATGTATGTGGTTTTCAAGGAAATAGAGTGACAGGACCATGATGGTCTCCACTTGGTGTAAATTTAACAGAACTGGGGGGGCATAGCTGGCCTAAATATCTTGAAGACAGGTAAATGCAGTGATTGTGAAATGTGCTATCTACCAGCTATCTCCTAAGGAGAGCCAGTGTACCTCTAATTCCCCAGGCAGAAACTATTCCCCAGGCAGCAATAAACTTCACCTCTGATTTAGCTAAATCGTTCCCAGGTGTTCAGTTTTCACTATATTACACTACTGATATTGTCAACAAGACTGTCCATTACTGCTAAATCTTTGTTTAGTGTCAGCTGGACTTGTGAGGTCCAAGGGGAATTGGATCTTTTCTAGGGGAATCCTAGGTGTGACAGGATACAGCCTGAGGGAACAATTTTGATTCAGCTTTGCAGGGAGAATAATTGTATTCAGGGAATTCAGACGCTGGTAGAAAGTCTTGTGTTGAGTCCTGCCCTGACAGAGATGTCCAGGAACACAACAGCTGCAAATCACATTTCCAGTGATGGGTTTTTTTCCCCTCTTTGATTTGTTTTGTCGTGGTTTAACCCCAGCCAGCAGCCAAACCCTGTGGAGACATTCCCTCACAAGCAGGATGGAGAAGAGAATCAGAAAGGCAAAAGCTACAAAACATGTGGTTTGAGATAACAGACAGTTTAATAGGGAAAGCAAAACTCACACATCCAAGCAAAGCAAAACAAGGAATGAATTCCCTGCTTCCCATGGCTGGGCAGGTGTTCAGCCACCCCAATAGAGCAGAGCCCTGTCACACTGATGGTGACTTCAGAAGACTAACACCATCACTCCAAACATCCCCCCCTTTCTCCTTCTTCCCCCCACTTTATACACTGAGCAGGGTATTTTATGGTGGGGAATGTCCCTTTGGTCAGTGGGAGTCACCTGTCCTGGCTGTGTCTTTTCCCAGCTTCCCGGTCACCTTCCCAGAGTGGCCATGAGAAAAGCTCTTGTTTCTGTTCAATCCTTGCTCAGCAATAACAAAAACATCTCTGAATTATCAATTCTGTGTTCAAAACAAATCCAAAACACAGCCCCATATCTGCCCCTGGGAAGAAAACTAACTCTACCCAGCCAAACCCAGCACAGAACCTCAGAATCAAAGTTGAGAAACATACAGACAGAAGATAAAAAAGGAAAAGCTCTTTCCAAAAGCCCAGCAGCTCAGAGGCCACTATGCAAGATTGCACTGCCACATGATTGCACTGCCATTGCACTGCAGCTGTTCACTGTGAGTAAAACAGAGGTACAGAACCTAAGGATGGGGATCATGTGTCTATTCTTTCATCTCTGAGATACTCCTCAGATTCCCAAATTAATATATGGTGCAATCACTGCACTCTATCACACTGATTCCCCAGACTTGCTTGAGAGATGGGGAATGTCAGATGAAGATAATATCACAGTAAAAGTTAATTGTTCAAACAGGATCAAAGCGAGAAATTTCTTGAGGATCCTGCAGATAGAGAGCATGAACTCATAGTGCATAGCTGTAAAAATTACTCCCTTGGTAAAACAGCCACACGGTCCAGGCAAAGGTCCCTCCATTTTCTCCCATGAGATCCAGATAAAAGTACGAAGAAAAAATAGTACATATAAAAACAGCAAAATGCACTAAATGGAGCAGTCCCTTTTTCCAGGTCTTCTTGTAACTTTTCACCCTAATACTAATGCTCTGGGCTGGCAGGGAGTTGGAGGAAAAGCAGACCTGTACATGTATTGATTCCTCACAAAATTATTGCCAGCAGAACATGTGGTACTAACATTTAGTCTTGCTCCACTCCTTTCCACCAGAGAAGATAGTGCAGAGAAAGTCTTGAAAGTATGTTGTTGCCAGCTATATATGTGGAAAACAGGCTTTCCATATTGGAGACAGGGGTGCATTCCCCTGGGAGGCAACTCCAGATGGTGGCACCCTTGATGGTGAACCAGTTTATTGTGCTCCCTGACTTCTTGCAGACCTTGTTGTGGCCATTAATTTGACATAGCTCTTGGTTATCTCCTGTTCTTCTGTGTTTTGTAAAAATTATATAAGCTCCTGCCATAGCATGATTGGAACAAAAATGCAGAAAGTTTTTGCTGTTATGATGCCTCCTGCTATTGTCCATAAAATAAAGGGCTCACCAAGCAATTTTATAATACAAATTCATGTGCATATCTGTGATATAATACATGATATATCTATTATGTAGAAGACATACATGTACATGTCTGTTACAAAAAGCTAAGCTTTACAGGAGAGATATCATCTTTTGTTAGGAAGCTGATAAGTTTGTAAAAGTCAGGTAAGATCACCCAGTCCCTTCATCAAGCCAGACAGAAGCACCAAGCTCCAAGCCAAACAGATGCTGGAAAAGATGCCTGCCTGCACCACTCTTCCTATTGCCACATGGGCAGTGATATTTCTTGCACTGGATGGTAAGCTGTTCCAAATAAAAATGGACTTTTTATACCACAGTGGTTTTAGAAGAAAACAGTACAAAAATGAACTGCATCAAGTATTCTCTTCTATACTGTTGTTATGTACTTCCAAATATGACATACCTGAACCACAGACTACATATCAGCCCATGGATCAGTTTGTTCATACACATAGCAAAGGCAAGCACATATTTAATTGAGAAAAAAAAAATATATCTTCAGAACACATAATCTATCACAGTGGCCACAGAAAAGGAGAAAATACTCATCACTTTGCTGGCTGGGCATTAAAAATATTACACCATGATTTTCCTGATAAAGAAAGAGCTTCTTTTTAAAAAAAAAACAACTGGAATTAAAACTGTACATAAGTGTTTCTAGGCTAAAATATCCTTAAACCCCTTAATAAGAGAAACAACCTCATGAAAACCCAGAGGCATATTCTAGGAAGGAAATTGTCTTCTGTCCCTTGTAGTAGGCAGTACACAACTATGCAAGAGAAAATCTCCTACTCAGTCTATCATTTCTAAAACAGGTTTTCAGTACAGATCACATATTCAGGCATCTCAGCCCCACCAGCAGCAGATGAAGTGCCTGTGCCCCCTTCCCATCCTTACTGAGGAGGCAGGCAGGCAGGCAGGGTGTTTTGAGGGAGACATGAAAGAACAGGGGCAATGTTCTACCTGGAATAACCTTGCCCTGGACATGCAGAGTCTCCTCAGGTTTTGGGAGTGGTTCTTCACCACAAACCATCTGTAAGCAGCTGTTCTGTGCCTAGAGCAGTGGTTGTGCTTCCAGCTCCTGTTGTAACTTGTGTGAACTCTCCTGCAGAGCTCATTAAGGCACCTGGTTGAGGTGGTAAAATGAAAGATATTTCCGTCATTTATTAGAAGACATAATTGTAAAACTGGTATTAAGGACTTGGAGGGATTATAGAAAATCCTCCAGGTGCTTGAAAAAGAAAACTATTAGTCCATTAGCAGGGGCTGCAAAGATTGCTATTTCAGCTAGTTTTGCTATATAACTCATAAATATTGCCTGTCAAATCCCAAACTCTTTACCCAGACAAACTCCTGCTGAGCAAATGGAATTTTGCCTGAGGAAGGACTGAATAAGGTCTTCTGCAGTTAACTCTCTGAGCCTGGCACTGAAGGACTCATTGTCATGGTAATGCTCCCTATTATCACTGAGTCTGACAGGGTGTTGTATATTTTCATACACTGTCCATGAGCACTTGTTTAGCCTGGGGTTTCACTGGTCACCAAAAATACACAATGCATTGCTCAAATTCATGTTTGCCCCACGGACACCTATAATTCATGCATTGTTATTTGCCAGCTTTTTTTTGTGCCAGGTAAGGATACATATACATGTGGGTTTGGGTTTTTTTGCTTTTTTTTTTTGCTTTTTTTGTAACTGTCAAGCTTTCTTCAATTTGTGGCTCTCCTAAAACCAGAACACTATTGACAATAACTCAATAACTTTGTGGTCCTTAACTGTCTTTCATGAATCCCTTAGAGGCATTCCTTAAGAGTTCCTGTATCAGAAAGCTGAAAAATATTGCTATCCAAAACAATTTCCTTTCAAGTATTAAAGCTGAAAACATATGTAGTCCACAGGCTAAGTAATTTTTAAGATTTGACAACAAAAGTCAAGATTCTGATGTTCTTACTTGCTCTTTGACAGTAAGATTTTCTGTGGTTCTACTCCTGCAATGAAGTACCATAAGATAAATAAGAGTATTATCATGCAACTTTATGTTATTGATCTTTATCTAAACACTGTATGCACAAGTATCTGCTGAATTCTTGGAGCACTGCAGGTCCTTGAAGTCGTCCTGACCTGGATTTCACTGGTACTGGGTAACTTCCCATTATTATTCCTCATAAATGAATTACACAGATTGTGTTTACCCTCTGTTGGAGGCACAGCACTGTGTTATTGTTATGTCTAATGTCAGCATTTGCTCAGGGCAGAACCAGACAAAAATAAATTGGCTGATATTAACCTAACACACTTGAACTTCACTGGCCCACATGGGTGTCAGAAGTAGTAAATTATGAAAGAAAGTAAATCTGAGTGTTTTGTATGCAAAGAATTCACCTTGAGTGCTCTGAGGGAATTTAGTTCCCATTTCACCCATGAAAGGTGTCTTGGTCAGATGCCAATTCAGTTAAATGCTTGAAAGTCCAATTCTTCTCTAAGACATGAGCGAGCAGATGCTACTTGGATGATCTAATATCATTTCAATGGGATTGATGTAAAATCCCAAACAGAGTGAACTCTGACACTTGAAACCAAACATCTGAATCATGAGCAAGAAGTCTACTCCCCTTTTCTGTGCATTTTGAAGGCACTGGGCTGTTTTCTGCTCTGATCTAGTGCTCTGAAGACAACAGTAAAGCAGCTATGTCAGTTAAACATAGTCACACTATTCTCTTTCAGTGGCATTTAAAAGAAAGTGTGAATATTTCAAAATAGAAGGCCTGAAATTATACTTAGCAACACAAATGAGTGACTTGATTTCCAAATGAATTGGACACTTGGAAGTTCTTGTTCAGCTGTTATTAAGCATTTTAGGAAATAAAGCCACTAACCTGTACAAACTAACTACACATAAGATACACAGAGGAACATGTGTATGCAAATAGTCATTCTCCTATGTTCTTTCTGTCCTCACCCAGCAAAAGTGAAGTGCCAGAGAAGATGCAAGAGAAAGCTTGAACTCAATAAATGGCAGATGGAAGAATGAGCTCCACACAACACAGATGAGAGTCTGCATCCCTGGATGCTTCACTGTTTATTCATAGAATCAAAGAATCAGCTGAGTTGGGGGGAAACATCAGAATCATCAAGTCCAACTCCTGGCCCTGCACAGGACACCCCCAGAGTCACACCATGTGCCTGAGAGCACTGTCCAAACACTTCTTGAGCTCTGTCAGGCTTGATGCTGTGACCACTCCCACGGGGAGCTGTTCCAGTGCCCAAACACCCACTGGGAGAAGAACCTTTTCCTAATAGCCAACCCAAACCTCCTCTGGCATAACTTTAGGCCATTCCCTTGGGCCCTGTCACTGGTCACAAGAGAGGAGAGATCAGTGCCTGCCCCTCCTCTTCCCCTCATGAGGAAGTGGCAGATTCCCATGAGGTCTCTCCTCAGTCTCCTCCAGGCTGAACAGACCAAGTCAGCTCAGCCACTCCCCACACAGCTTCCCCTCGAGGTCCTTCACCATCCTTGTGGCCTCCTTTGGACACTCTCTGGCAGCTGAATGTCTTTCTTATATGGTAGTGCCCAAAGATGCACCCAGGACTTGAGGTGAGGCCACACCTGAGCAGAGCAGGTGAACAGTAAAGAACCAAGCACATTCTAGTGTGAGCAAATTCCCACTTACTCATTCCCATGGATCTGGCATATATTCCCTCTTCTCCCTCTTTGCAGTGTGCATGACAATGAGTTTGCAAAATTCCTGTAGAAGTTGATTTTATAACAGGATCTTCTTACTTACACAATGAGGGTGGGGTTCACAGTTCTGTGTTTTAGACATCGCTGATGTGGGGTTCAGCCTGTGAGCCAGGAATGCACATACTCATGACAGGCAGTAAAGTCCTGGTCCATGGGAAGACTACAGAAAGCAATCAATCGGACAAAAAATATGTGTGTGATTTAGAATTAGATAAATCAATTTCTCATCTCCACTGCTTAGGCAGACCCTATACACAAGGCATGCGTCACTTTCAAGGTTTTCCTTCTCAAGTTTACACCCATCTTCATTTAGTTGTCAGAAATCTTTGTGAAAAGCCAGCCATCTTCTTGAAATCTAGTTTTGTCTCAATGTTTCCTCTTTGTGAGTCTCTGACACACTTGCAGAGCCATCTTGACCTTGTCTGACCTTCCACATTTCTCACAGGGCACTGTTGCAGTCCCCTTGTGTTCTCCCTTGTTACCACATTTCTCAGTCGTCTTACCTGCAAATGCAAGTCTAAGAACCATCATAAAAAATCACAGAGTTACCCATTTGGTCTGCAGCTGTCTCATTCAGGCCAGCCCCAAAGTTCATAAGTTTTTCCTGGTGACCACCACCTCAGTCCAACTGTCTCTGGGCCTTCATGATCAAGTCCCGATAAATGTCAAGGATGTTCTTTTCAGCAGTATATTGTATAACTGTACCCTGATCCATGACATGTGTACCTATCAGCACTTTGCACTACATATAGCAGCAAACAGGGAGAGCTCAGCCCTAATCCCTATTTTTAAACTAAAAGACAGGCCTACAAAAATAACAGAAGGCCAAATTTTCTTATCATGTCTTTTCCAGGAATGAACTTCATGGGCAGCAATGTTACTTTTCCGAATTATTTCTGGCTGCTCTACAGAATAATTATGCAGCCTGCAGAAGGATGCAGAGCTTGTAAAAGACTGCTGCACATACACTGCTGCAGTGTTGCTCTTCTAATGCATTTTTTCATTCGATTTTTTTGGGGGTATATAGATGACAGAATTCAACCTCAGTATAATATTGTCTGTGTCTGATTTTCTTGTTTCAACAACAAGATAGATAGAAGATACCATTTAGAAGATACCATTTTCCACATTATTTTTTGAGGGCTCTAGAAAAAATTGATGCATCCCCCACCAGATTTGAATGTGTTCTTCCCACTCCTATCTCACCTTGAGTCCAGTGTATTTTGAGGGGTGCTTTAACAACAAAACCAGGTTGTTTTACATCCAGAGCTGAGGGGCAAATAGGTGTTAAAGTAATTCATTTGGAATGTCCTGTGGCCATAAGTCTTAATTCTTCATTGTCTCTGATATTCGCCTTCTAAAGCCTGTTCTCATCAATAATGCTGTGGTGAAATGGCTATGAGCCAAAACTGGGAAACAGCACATATTTCTCCAAGCTTTTTCCATTTCCAGGCTTCCATCACAATGAAGTATGTATGTCCAGAGCAGTGGTGGATGGGGAGGGGGAATGATAGGGTGTGTTGGCCTCCTGCTAAAAATATTCCTGTAAATACAGTAGGCAGCAAGAGCAGCTGCATCAAGATGTTATATCAAAGGACACACTGACAAATCCACGAGATCTTTCTCCTGTGGCACCAGTGCTTTAAGAGTGAACTTTCCATGGGACTTGCTGAAATGGTCAAGTTTCTGTACAATAATTTATAAAATGCCCTTCCCATACAGTATCACCCCTCATTTGAAATTTTACTGGAATCTGTTACCTTGCTGATTAGTGTGAGTTCTCACAAACACTCTTAACAAATGCACCAAATGAAAATGTTTGACATGGCAATTTCACTGTGAAACCCACAGATTCTGCAAGGCTTCCCTCTACTACCCTTAGGACTTGGCATCTTTATTACATAGTGCTTTTCAGCTGTTTCATTGTCCTTGATGAAAAATGGAAAGCAAAGAATTACTGAACAAGCAAGGTGGCAGGAAAAGGTTTTATTCTATTATCTCTCTGCTAACAAAAGTCCACATTTTCCATATACCTCTATTACACATTTGCTATATACACTGCCCTAATCATAGCCTCAGTAATTTATTTCATCTCTGTATTACAAGTAAAGTAAATTATTTCTGTAGAAATGTTGTAAACACATTTATTTCCACTCATGCCTATTTTCAATTCCATCTATTTTCACTTCAAAAATGTTAAATGACAAGATTGAACGGCCAACGTGTCAATTTTAAATATTAGAGAATCTTGATACGTATAATACATAGTTGTAGGTGCTGTGACAAGGTTTTCCCACAGAAATATTCACAAATTTAGAAGGAGGGGCAAAATTAATTCCTGATTTAGCTTCTTCTGAGGGCAGCAACTCAAGAGAGTGAAATTCAATGGACTCGGAAGTGGAGGACCCTCCGCAACGGGCAGTGATTGAGTAGTGCTGTGGATCAAACCGTGTCCTTGCTCCAGCCCCGATGGCTGGGAAAGGACAAATGCTGTCAGCAGTGCCTCGCAGTGCCACCAGGCCATCTGCTCACACACCTCAGGTGCAGGAGGACTGCTGCAAGGCATCTCATTTGCTGAGCAGCGAGGTAACATATGGAGCCCTCACATCAACACCTGCTCGATATAAACCTGCAGCCACACCTCCCGCGCCACCCGGAGCCTGTCCTACCCTTTTTTCAGCAGGTGCAAGTGCAGGCACGGGTTTGGGACACGCTGAAGCAGGTGCTTTTCGGGGCTTGGACCTCTCTGCATCAGTGTGCCTGCCAGGCCAAGCGTCACCTTGTCACACACAGCTGGGAATTCTCTCACAGTCCCTGCCCAGAGGGGTTAGGAAACACTGCAGGTGTGGTGGGATCAGCTGCACGCTAGGCTGGGTTTATCCACTGGTCTCTGCTCTTGACCACTCAGAAATACCACAGACAAAGAAAATGGGTAGCAGCAATGGGTGCTGACATCCATTTTCTCAGGCTCTCCAGATCTCCTCTTTCAGTCCCTGGCCCCTTCGTACCAGGAAGAAACGCCATGGTGTTGTGAGAATACAGAGAGACAGGTGGCACCGAGATTAACCTGCAGGAAAGTCTGTAAGCGAGTAGATTGCAAAATAACTGAAAGTAAATATTGGCTTAATGACTATATAAACATATGTGTCTCCCTTCTTTTCAAAGCCCTGAGGGACAGACAGGCGAGTATGAAAGCAGTCCCCATGGCAGTGCGGCTGAGACGCTGCCCTGGTGTCATTCAAACCCCCTCATCATTAATCAATAGCAGAGACGGAAAAGTTATCAGCAGAGAGACGGAGAAACACAGCTCAGCCGACAAACAGCATCTGCTTCCAAGAACCATCTACTGGCTGCGTCTTAAAAATCACGAAGGGGCTGTCTAAATCCATTAAGGCTCTTAGCATGCATATGTGTAACAGACCTGTCATTTTGGGTTAGGGAGAAAAGAGAACAAGACACCCTACACACTGAGCAAATATATGAAATTACAGACAGTTTGAGTCAGACTGTGCAGTTCATGGCCTGTCAACTTCTCCATTTAACATCCATTTTCAAGATGTTATTATTCAACTGATAAATTTGCCCTGAGCTAAGTCTTGCCACAGAAAGTTTTGGAAAAGGGCAGGCAAGCAATCTTCCATTATTCCTTTATTCAGAAGCACTTGAAAACAATTGTTAAGCCATTTTAAACTTCAATAGTGCAAGGGGATAGCTATTTTACGCTATCTGGGTAAGGATTAACAAAGCCTTGATGTAGACAACAAAATGAATACTTACAGCAATGAGGCAGTATAAAATGCAAGTAAACATTTAGATTAGAGACTGCAGCCTAAAAACCAAAGTAGATTTCTATATATTGGCAAGGGTAAACAGTGAAGACAATAAAAAACTAAGCATAGATTAAAAATGTCACCCATGGCCAGGGAAGCTGGTTTGTTGGGGAGGGGGGTTATCTGCTTTTTAGTCTTAAAATAAATTCACTTTCAGTGTAGCTTTTCAGAAAATGTTGTTACTTCTTCAGTAATTAATTTGGTCCCTTGCTACTCTGCAAATCTTGCTAAGATAAACTGTGGGCCCCTGTGGGTATTTGGGCAGTAATGAAAACTTGAATTCAGCGAGTCTTGCTGCGCAACTCTGAAACAACTTGTTGTATTTTTTTTTGGATTTGTGTGTCAAGAACAGAGAAGGTCACTTCATGAATGTGATCAAAAATGGGTACTAGACCTTTTGCCTGTGCTAGTGAAAATGTGTTACTTAACTCACTAAATTACTGTGGGTAATTACTGTGCTCTACTGTCCCTCTCACATGGGGGACCAGAGGTTGGTAATCCATGGTCACCATTCAGCAGCCAATGTGTGGAGAGCTTAGCCGAAGGGTGGCTCACAAGTAAAGGGCACCAGACAGTTAAGTTAGTTGGAATGTAGCAGTCAGCTGTATCATTGAAATGTAGCAATCGACGAGAACATGATACCCTGGAACACGAATGTTTGGTAAGAAATAAGATGTAGCAGTGAAAGGAATGTAGAAGGAGTGTGGGAATCAGAAACTGTTAGCCACAGCGCTTACCGTAAAGAACAGGCAAACAGAAACTCGCAACAACCAATCGTGAGCTTTGCTTTTGCAATCTGTATGAGCCTCATTATGTACTAGATAAATGTAGCCTTCTGATCTGAAATAAATCGAGTCTTATTGACCATCATCAGGTGGTGTTTGTCTCCCGCCGATCTCCGACAAATGGTGACCCCGAGACGTGATCCGAGAGCCTGTGGAGCCCCTGCTGAGATATCACCCTGCCACGGCCGGTCGGCGTAGGGTTCAGGTCCTGCAAGCAGAGGGACGGCAAAAGAGCCGAGAGGGATGCTGCTCCATGCCCTGAGTGATCACAGCGGTGAGCTCAGCTGATACGTGCTGCCGAGACCTTGGGGAGCTGCAACAGCGCTGACGTGAGTATGGATAGGCAAGCGGCATATGATTTATTTACAGCTTTTCTCCAAAGAAGGCAGGTTAAAGATTTAGACTTAAAGAAAGATCTGCCTGGCCTTTTAGCCTATGGTGTGGAAAAAGGCTGTTTTATTAACCCGCATACTGTGCATGAACTTAGCGAGTGGAGAAAGCTTGGTGATAAGTTGTGGGACGGTGTGTTAGATGATGACAAGACAGCTAAGAGGATGGGTAAACTGTAGAAAGTAGTGCATAATGAGCTTCTAAAACATCAGGCGGAAAAGCGGGCAGCTGAAGGTATTGTTTCGGCACACGCAAAAAATCGTGATTATGACAGCAATGCTCCGAACCCTCCTGTACTGACCTCAGTACAGTTACCTCCACCTGCGACTAGTGCTGGGGGAGGCCAGACCCCTGCGATGCCCTTAGCTCCGCCGGAGCCCACTAGCCAGCCCTGCTTTAGCTCATCGAGCACCCAGGAGCCCATCCCTGGGACAGAGTCTGACCTTGCTGAAGCGATGGCAAGGGAACGGGGGGAGGCATGGGCGGCGTTGGCTCGTGAAGGAGCAGAAAGAGGCGATAGTCAGCTTATACAGGCAGCCTCCGAGAACATGGCTTTCCCAGTAGTGTACCAGCCGGCCCCAGGCGGAGGACTGCAGGCCACCATCACCGCCCTTGATTGGAAGTTGCTCTCACAACTTCGGGTGACAGTTAGCCAATTTGGAGTGACCAGTGAGCCTGCTAAGCAAATGTTAGAGTTTTTGTTTAACTCCCACGTTCTCTTACCAGCCGACATCAGGGGAATCGCTAGACTGATTTTTACCCAACATCAGAATCTGTTATGGGGCGCACATTGGCAGGCAGAAGCAGAACGGTCAGTGATGATTCAAAGGGGCCTGGGGGACCCCCTAGAAGGGTTAACCTTGGATGAGCTGTTGAGAACAGGTCCTTTTCAACGCTTAGAAGCTCAGGCACTAATTGGCCCTGATAAGTGCAGAGAAGCCATGAGAGTCGCAAAGTTGGCAATGGACAGAATTAAGGAACCTGGTGGGGTGCCAGTGTATATGGGTATAAAGCAAGGGAGAGAACAGTCATTAGGTGAGTTTGTAGACAAGGTAGCTGCCGCTATTGATAAAGCCGGCGTGCCAGAATACATGAAGGGTGCAATGTTAAAACAGTGCATCTTACAAAATGGTAATTCCTTTACTCGAACCATGCTTGGGAGTTTTGGCCCTGAGTGGACAGTAGCTGAACTTCTGGAAAAGGCTGCCAACACCCCGCAAGGCGGGCAAGTGTTCCTGGTAGATGCCATAAAACAGTTAGGGGAGGGATTACAAGAACAAGCTAGGGCGACTCAGACTCAGGTATTAGCCGCTCTTGCACCTCTCCAAGCGTCTGCAGCTGTCAGCACTCGCTCCAACCCCGGAGCTCGCATGAAATGCTTCCGCTGTGGAAATCAGGGACACATACGACGTGACTGCACAGCCTCCGGAGTCTGGTGCGCCAAGTGCCGCAGCGATACGCACAACACCGCAGCTTGCAGGCGCCGTTCGGGAAACCCGAAAGCCAGCGCGAATCGCAGCAGCCGCGCAACGACACAAGTAGCAGCCGCAACTCAGCTACCCTCCAACCAGCCACCAGCGGGAGCCTCGGACTGGACCTGGCAGCCGCAGTAGACATCACCCTGATGACGACCAGCCCTGCGAAAATTCCTACAGGAGTCAAAGGCCCCATAATCATCAGTGACCAAGCAGTGGGAGGACTGTCAATTGGAAGATCATCAGCCAGTATGATGGGACTGTTTGTGTTACCTGGGGTCATTGACACAGACTATTCTGGAGAAATCATGATCGTGGCCCATACCCCTTTACCTCCTGTGTTGATTAAACAGAGACAGAGAATAGCCCAGATAGTCCCTCTCCCTCAGCTCACAAAAGACATTACCCCGGCGCAAGAGCATAGAAGAGGGGAGAGAGGTTTTGGTTCCACGGGAGGCCTCACCTTACTGACTCTAGACCTCACGACACGGCCCAGTAAGCCCGTGGAACTTCGATATGAACACCGTGTCTGCAGGTTGACCGCATTACTAGACACAGGGGCCGATTCTAGCATTATCGCTCCCAGCGCCTGGCCTCGCCATTGGCCTCTTTTGGCCGCAACAGCAACGATAACGGGGGTGGGAGGAATGACGCTTGCCAGCAAGACCCCCCCGCTTACTGTCACCATCGAAGGAAGAACAGTAAAAGCTGTCTTTTCCGTCGTACAGCTGCCACCAACAGTCCAATGTCTCATCGGGCGCGATGTTCTATCCCAGCTTGGTGTAGTTCTTACTAATGAGCACCCTTTGAGATGATGGCCATTGCATGGACTTTCCCCATCTCCCTCACATGGAAGATCAATACTCCTGTGTGGGTAAAGCAATGGCCCTTAAAAGGAAGCTCACGCTATTTTTCACCAGAATGCAAGAGGGTTGCAAAGAGAGTATGGAATATCGCGCGCAGAGGCCACCGCTATTGTGCAAACATGTCCCATATGCAGTAACCACAATAGGGGAATTGGTTTGGGGGCAGGGGTAAACCCCCGAGGAGTCAATGCTAATGAACTATGGCAGATGGATGTTACTCATGTCAATAGCCTGTGCCGTCTAAAGTATGTGCATGTCACTATAGACACTTACAGTAAATATATGTGGGCAACGGCTCAGGCAGGGGAGAAGGTTTTGCATGTGATAAGGCATCTTACCAGCTGCTTTGCAGTAATGAGAGTATGCCAGCAACTAAAAACAGATAATGGACCAGCGTACGTAAGTTACAGGTTACAGAACTTTTTGAGTCAATGGGGAGTGAAACATACCACGGGCATAGCACATTCTCCGACGGGGCAGGCCATTGTTGAAAGGGCTAATGGCCTGTTAAAAAGGTACCTCGCTAAGTACGAGGAGATACGGGATCCTCAGAAACAGCTGTCAAAAGCGCTTTTTGTGCTTAATCACTTATGCATTTTCGGTGAGGCAGACTTGCCCCCGGTCATAGTCCATTTTGGGCCGAAAGAAACCAGGCCACCAGCTGCTGACATATGGGTCAGATACAGGGACCCTAAGACAGGGCAGTGGGTGGGTCCGGTGAAAGTCATTTACTGGGGAAGGGGGTATCTCTGTGTTTCCTCACCAACAGGACCCGAGTGGGTACCCACCAGAAGTGCCAGACCGGCCCAGCTGCGATCGGAGGACAAGGAGAACGGGTACCCGGAGGAAGCTAAAGACGGTGATTGATGCAGCAGACAGACCTGGAAGAAGGAAGAAGATTTCGTCACCGATTGCACCTCCTCCTCTGGCCATATCAGGCATTGCTACAGGCCACAGTAGACCCTCACCTTTTGCGCGTTAGCTCTTCTGAAGATCTGGCTCGCTTATTGTTTTGCTTAACGCAGTATAAGATAGGTATAAAGAGTTTTCCCGCTTGTGTAAGTTGCCACGATAATAGGCACGGTGCATGGTTGTTAATATTGTGCGGGGGATGCCAGAGAACATTGTGGGTTCACCAGCATCAGCTGGGCGATCTCTGGTACCTTAATTGTCAGACTAACTGGAATTTTGACTCAGCTATCAGAGCACTGCAAAGGGAGACAGGGC
Organism: Acanthornis magna; assembly: GCA_036785705.1. Taxonomy (NCBI): domain Eukaryota; kingdom Metazoa; phylum Chordata; class Aves; order Passeriformes; family Acanthizidae; genus Acanthornis; species Acanthornis magna. Next base: position 1,965,573 of record JAWUZG010000141.1, on the reverse strand, counting down.
TGCCGGCGCAGTTGGCATTGCAACTTTTTGAGAGCGAGGAGCAAAGACTTCTCGCCCAATACAGGTGGGAGCTAGGGCACCAAGTGAGGAGACTCAGGGCTCTCACAAGCTCAGAAATTCTAAACAAAAGGTGCGATAAGGGTATAAAGGTCCCACACCTCTGGGCGATTCACCCTGAGGATTGGGAAGATTTGTGTAGGCGATTGAACAGAGGATTGAGGCGTAAGTGGAGATAGTATCACAAGAGATGTGGGTAATACTTTGCAAACTACTAACAGGGGCAGCTTTGGCAATGGCTTCGGCCCCCGTACAGTTAAGCAAAATAGAACCTCGCCAAAATTTATGGGTTACGTGGGCAAACTTAACAGGAAACACAGCCTTTTGTTTATCCTTGGCCTCAGCCATTGACCCTTTCCGCACTTGCTTGATAGGGATCCCTGGCTTTGACCCTAACAGTTTTGAGGACTATTCGAGAGGCAACTGCTCACAGAGCCAGAATGTGAGCCACTGTACTGCCTTGTTGTTAGCCAATTTGACTAAGCCTTTACCTTGAGACCCCCAAGAACTTGATTTGCTGGGAAGTCGACGACTAAGTGCAAACGAAACTGGTTGTGTATATTTGGGACACTTTATCGGGCAAGTTAATGAGAGCCATACTATGCTAACACCACACAGGAATGTTTTCACAAGTGCTAATAATCACTGTGGGCAAGATAGTCCCTATGGATGGGAGAAAAACCATGTGAAGATTTGGGCAAACCAGAGCACTCTAGCGCTCCCCACTGGGGTTTTCCTCATATGCGGAGATCGAGCCTGGCACAGTGTCCCACACCGCGCGAGAGGAGGTCCCTGCTACTTAGGCAAATTAGCTTTGTTAGCAATGAATAAAACAACAGCAGGAAAGTTGCTGAACAGGACGTCAGCGGTGGGGCTGCGATCTAAAAGGGACGTAAGAACCCTCTCATCCGACTGCAATGACGAAGCAGAGTTATGGGGAGCGACGTCACGCTTTTTTGCCGCTTTGGTATCTCCCCTAGGCACTGCTCATGCACTCACCACCATCAACAAGCTAGCATGTTCGGTGGCCAAACAATCGAATACCACCATGCAAATTTTAGAGCAGTTGTCAGAAGATATGGATAGCTTACGGCACACTGTATTGCAGAATCGAGCGGCAATAGACTTTCTCTTGCTGGCCCAGGGCCACGGGTGCGAGGAGTTTGAAGGAATGTGTTGCTTTAATCTCTCCGACCATAGCAAATCCATTCATGCTGAACTACAGTGGCTCAAGAACCATGTCGATAAGATCAAGGTAGACAATAACCCTTTGGATTCTTGGTTAGAGTCCATTTTTGGAGGGCTAGCCCCTTGGGTAAGAGGCCTGTTAGTTGCACTCGGAGGACCCCTATTAATGTTTTGCTGTATTTGCTTGTTTGGCCCTTGCTTGTTGCAATGCTTGGTACAGAGAATGAAGGCTATTGCTCATAGTGCCTTTCATCAGCAGTTGCTTGCTCAAACTAAAGAAAACGGGGGAAGTGTGGAGAGCTTAGCCGAAGGGTGGCTCACAAGTAAAGGGCACCAGACAGTTAAGTTAGTTGGAATGTAGCAGTCAGCTGTATCATTGAAATGTAGCAATCGACGAGAACATGGTACCCTGGAACACCGATGTTTGGTAAGAAATAAGATGTAGCAGTGAAAGGAATGTAGAAGGAGTGTGGGAATCAGAAACTGTTAACCACAGCGCTTACCGTAAAGAACAGGCAAACAGAAACTCGCAACAACCAATCGTGAGCTTTGCTTTTGCAATCTGTATGAGCCTCATTATGTACTAGATAAATGTAGCCTTCTGATCTGAAATAAATCGAGACTTATTGATCATCATCGGATGGTGTTTGTCTCCCGCCGATCTCCGACACCAATGTAAAACAAACTACCAGGCTCAGAAAGCAGACAGAAATGAAATTGCTGTGAAACAAGCTTTCCTTGAAGAACTACTGGTGCCTATCTATGCTTTCTGTGTGCCGTGCCTGCAGGACCCCTAATTCCTCTGGGCAGAAGCTATGAATATTTGATCATTAAATGCATTCCCTTGTGGATCCAGACTTTACACCCAAGGCTCTCACCTCATCTGGCCTCACCACACTCCCATTTTAAAGGGTTGTTTAGGTTGATGGGGATTGTACTTAGGCATGAACACCCAGGCTCTGGCGTGGCTCTTTCCCAGGTCAGTGCTGCTCCTGGTGCTGTTTCCATGAGCAACATAAACCCCCCAAAAAAATCACACAAAGGAGTTTCATCTGTCGAGGAATAGTGACAGATAAGTAGCGCTTCTGTTCCTATTGACACTCTTCGAAAACAGAGGTGAAGCAGCTTCACTGATGCCACTCAACTTGAGAAGAGAAGCCATTCAAGTTTTAACGTCAGGACAAAAAAAGCTCATAATTTAGGGAATGTATGGTTTAAAGCAAAGTTCTCAGAACATTCTTAGATATGTAAAGCTCAGTAGAAAAAACTGGGAAAGTTTAATGGGAAGTTAATGATGTGCTAAAATGTGACCCGTACAGCTGTTAGTAGAAAACCACTACCAGCTGTTCTCTATAATGGACTTTCAGTTTCCTTTTTAGGGTTTGTCAGGATTCCTCTGTCTTCAGTGTTGGAACTCACTTTTCAAAAGATACCTATTCTCTCCAGCATATCTTTTTTCCAGTCTTCCTCTGTGTCTCTTCAACAAAGTCCCTGCCCAAGCCTAGGGTTTGAATCCTTTCATTCTCTCATTTACCAATTCACCCTTTCCCCCTACATTTTCTCTTTTCTGCTCTCTTTTCCTTCCAGCTATCACAATAGCACTGGTTCACAAAAAGTCCATAGTTCCACTTTCTTACCTCTGGTGCCTCTCCATTAGAACAGTCTCTTTTTCAGTTAAATTGACTTTTTTAGTGTTCCATCATATTTGCTGGAATTTTTGCCCTTACATGGAACCAGGACTGGGCCATCCATAATGAACCCTGACAGCAGCTGCCCTCGGGGTCTTTAAATAACATGTCAAGCATTTTTTCTTCTTATGTTATTTGCTTTGCATTGATTTGAAACCGTTGGTGATCCACAAAAGAGGACCAGCAGGGTGAGGGTGACCGCAGTTATTCAGAACAATCATTTGTACAGTAGATTAAGTGCTGTACTTTATCTGCAGCGTGATTAACAGGATCAAAGATGCTGGCAGATAGCTCTGGAGGTTGACCTCCTATTTTGACAAAAGCTTTTTAGAGACCTGCTATCAAAATATTGCACAAATAACAGGTGGGAAGTACATATATCTACTTATTTTTGTGCTCTGTGAGCTGCGTGAAGGCTGAGCGCTCTTTCCTGCAGAGAAAAATTTATGGATTCATAGAACAATTTGGGTTGAAGAGACCTTAAAGAATGTCTTCAAGGGCAGAGACACCTTCCACTAGAACAGGTTACTCAGAGTCCCTTCCAAGCTGGTCTTGAGCACCTCCAGAGATGGGGAGGTCATGATCTCTCTGGGCAACATGTTCCAGTGCTTGAACATCCTTAAAGTAAAGAACTACTTCCTAGAAACTAAGCTAAACCTCCAGCCATGTAGACTCACTCCATGTCTTAGAAGGGGCTCTAAGTACTTCGCAGAGCCTTCTCCAGCTGAGCAGCCGCAGCTCTCTCAGCCTGCCTTCATAGGAGACATTATGTCATAAGAAACAAATTACCATTCTCCACCGCAATATAACAGCACTGAGAAGTGCCAACAAGTGGAACAATGGTGAGATGGTCCCTAAACTGCTGCCCAAGTCTGTGCTGACTACAGTGCTTTATGTCGCCAAAAGAAAAGCTGTTTCACAGCATTGCCTTCCGGTCCACATCTGAGAGCTCTCGAGCATCACTCCTCTGTGTGTTCCTATTTTCCCTGCGTGACATAGGAGTGGTAAATGGCAGTGTAACCCAAATCTTCTCCCTTTTTTTTTTTTTTTCTTGTGGTATGCCATCAAGGAGTCATGCTCTGAGAGAAGTGAATGGGTTACAGTGCATCAGGGCACTGTCAGAGGGCAGCTGTGGTATTAACTATCTCTTTTCCTCGTGCTGCTCCTGCCTGGCTTCAGTGTCCCAACAGCAGCTCTTGACATGCAGCAGCAACCCAAGTTTATTATAGCAGATGACACTAATACTGTCTTCTTTTTTTTTTTTCCAAAGGATAAGAATAACTCTTATTTCTGCCTGAGGTCAGCCATATTTCTAAACTCTTCATAATGTTTGTGCTGAAATATTTACATAGGTAACAATTACAAGACAAAAACTGATTATGCTATGACATGTCACGGTTGTGATTTTTCATGTACAGAATCAGATTCTTTATATGTCTAAAATCACAAAAACACCCTTTTAACTGCTGTAACAGGGTATAATTACAGCACATAATTTCTTTTTTCCCTCAACTGTTTAGTTCTCAAAACTCCATATCCAACAGTCTCTATGGAGGAGCTCAGTACAAACATAACAATTCCATATATGCAGTACAATAAAAGAGCCTGGGAACATGAGTGCAGTGGAAAAAATACATTATTTGTGATACGTGTTTAGTCAGACTGAAGGACTTCCCTGCCATAAGTTACAACAAAACATCTGCAGCACAGGAAGGTCATGGAGCTGCTGGAGCAAGCCCAGAGGAGGCACCAAGGTGAGCAGAGGGATGGAGCAACTCTGCTATGAGGAAAGGCTGAGAGAATGGGCATTGTTCATCCTGGAACAGAGAAGGCTTTGGGGTGACCTAATTGTGGCCTTTCAGTACCTGAAGGGAGACCAGAAGAAGGATGGAGAAGGACTATTTACAAGAGCTTGAGGTGACAGGGCAAGGGGGAATGGCTTCAAACTGAAAGAGCAGGTTCAGGTCAGATATTAGGAGGAAGGACATTAGGTCTTTACTGTGAGGGTGGGGAGGCCCTGGCACAGGTTGCCCAGAGAAGCTGTGGTTGCCCCATCCCTGGAAGTGGTGAAGGCCAGGCTGGATGGGGCTCGGAGCAACCTGGGACAGGGGAAAGTGTCCCTGGCCATGGCAGGAGGGGTTGGAGCCAGATGATCTTTCACATCCCTTCAACCCAGGCCATTCTGTGATTCTGTGATTCATTGGACACTTCACGGTGGACTCTACCAGGAACTCAGCATTAGATTAGGGCAGCATCAGAGCTGTGGTTCTTAGCCAGAATCATCACCCCAGGACAGCCCTGACCTCGTGTACACACCAAGCAGCCACCTGAACCTGGACCCAAACAGCCCAGAACTGGTGCTGGAATGAAGAGAAGAAATGTCAGGGAGCTGCTCAGGAAACTGAACTTGCTCTTTTTCTCATTAATGGGCCAACAGGGACATGTGTGTCAGGCCAACTACTGCACAGGAGCACATCCACAGTGGCAAGAAATGCCTCCCTCCATCTTTAAGCCAAAAACTCTGTGTCATTTCCTCTTGGACCAGAGCCTTGCTACCATGATTCATGCTCTGCTTGGTTGCTACAACCCACTGCATCTGGAGCTGCACAGATGCAGAATAAAAAGCTACAAAACCAGACACACTGATGACAATCCTGACTGAGGATTAATTTCGTCTACAAGGCTGGGGTGAGAAATTCTGGTGCATTGAAAATGTAATTTCAACAAAGTCTTGTCAACAGTCCAGTCTATTTTTTTCCCTTTTTTTTTTTGAGCAGATCATAATGGAACCATGGAGAAGTAAGGGGGAGGTCTTTTACGTCAGCAAGCAAGTCATTAGTAGAATGGGTGATTGTATTTAATATTACTCTCATGTTTACATCCATTGCCTAGACATACCAGTAAGAAAAGTACAGACAGATGGAAGACAGAAATCTGTTTTTCTCATACAAGGGTGTTTGCATTGCTTACATAGCCTCTAGAGCTTAAGGTGTACTTTTTCCCCATAAGCAATAAATTCAGTTGAGAAATAACATTTTGGACACAACTCCCTTTGACTCATGTAGAGGATCTGAGTCCAGCTGAATTTCTCTCCAGACTGGGGGAATCTGAATTTTATCAGCTTCATGAGTCACTACTCAGCTTTCCTCACTTGACTCCAGAGTCACCCAATTTCCGTTCTTTGGACACAAACCTGTTCAGCAACAATGTGAAATGATGGGCGGAGGGTCCTTTTGATGCAGTGCCTGGCTGTGAAGAAGGGTTAATCATCTAGAGCCTGACAAAAGATTTAACAAGAGAGCTGATGTCCAGTTATTCAGAGGAGAACACTGAGTACAGCCTGCTCCAAACCAGGCAGCATCTTCCAGGCAAACAGAACCCACTTCTCGTCATTTTTATGTAGTAGCTACAATACCTTGCAAAAATTACGGCTCGAAGCTGCACAAACCAGGTATAAATGAACAAATTACCATGGCGAATGTAGCAGCAGCTACAGAGGATGATGTAAAGTGGATGTATTTGCATGTACATAAGAGGTTCAACTTAGTAGCTTCTAAATGTATGTTAGCATTCTAGCAGGGTTTTGCCTAATGTTCTTATGCTAATATCAGGCCAGGCAGAGCCATGCTGTATGAATGTTATTCATCAGTGTCAGTCAAACCAGTCATAATCAGAGTTTAGCATTTTCTTTAAAGTATGTTTTGCTGTTACTGAGCTCATGCCTAATCAAGTATAATGAAAGAGTAGTCCCCAAACACTGCTAGGTGAGGTTTAAAAAAGGATAGCCATTAAAGTGAAGCAATTGGGTTTAATTGTCTCTAGTCATTCAGCAAGGGAAGCCTTATCAAAACATCTGAGAGTGACTATCTTAATTTATTTCCTGAGTTTAAATATGATTCACACAACCAAAGTTGATTTTGTCAACTCTATTACACCATTTTTAATGGGGGTGGGGGGAAAAGAGAGTGAGAGAAAAAAGACATAAATACACAGTCAAGGAATCTGTATTTAATCTAGCTAAGTAGGTTCACAAACCATACTACAGGCAGGCAGAGTACAAAATCTTCAGAAATGTTGAGTCTAGATGCAAGTTCCCAAATGTCTAGAAGCTTTAAAAAACAGGATGTAGGCTCCCAGCTCACTGCACTGATTGTCTTACACCTAATTTGTGTGTACTTTGCTTCCCACTCAACCCCCTGGCCGCAGGATAAACAACTGGAGAGAAATCTACAAAAGGATGAAGCATCTAATCCCAAGCCTCTAATCACCACTTCCTAATTTTAAGCAAAACAGTGTGTATCTTTCACAGATCTGCCTCACTATTACTTATGAAGAAAGTTATCTAAATATTAAGAGGCCTGCATTGTGGTGTGTCTTTAGCGAGGCTTAAGCAAGAAGCACTTTCATTGGTGCAGCTCACGGACAAGACCTAAGGAGGTTTTCATTCCTCTGACTTCACCCTACCCATTTTCTACCCGCAGTTCCTGTGCCTGCAGCAGTCTCACATAATGTCTCATTTTCAAACACTTAATCCTGAGACCAACCTGAGGTCAGAAGCTCCAGCACTGCTCTCTGACAGCACACGGTCTGGGCTTGTGCACCAGGGCCAGCTGAATTGCTATTGGAATAACCTTTATGAAGAAAATCAATCTTTAAACAGAGAAGAGCCATGACTCCTATACCTTCAGATTTTCCACTTTTCTTGTTTTTCTCTGGGCTAACCTGAATCCAGGGCTTCATTGTATTTACTCCCCTGCTCCTGCTGGCCAATAAGAAGAGGGAACATCAACCACAAAAAACAGAAGGCCCTGTGATTGTGGCAAAACCTGGTGAGACCTCTCTGTTGCTCCATGAATTTCTCAATTTTCAAAGATGAGTGTATGGTAGTGGCTACAAACAAGCCAAGCAGAGTGAGCGTGAGATGACCACCTAAGCTATGTACAATAAGCACCTTCACTTGCATATGTTGAGCAATGGTTACGAAACAAATTTATTAGCTGGTCGCTGCCCTGATGCTGAGAATTCCTTCAACTGGGTAGTTCTCATTCTGGAAAAAAAACAAAAAAACCCCACAACAACAACAACAACAACAACAACAACACAAACAAAAAACCCCATGAAACAAACCACCCCCTCACAAAAAAACCCAAAACACCCCCCCCCCAAAAAAAACCCAACCAACACCTTCTTTGGTACTTTCGTGATTCTCCAAGGAATGTCCAGACAACAACACTAAAGCAAGGTGGCAACCAGGGACAATTGCTACTCCATCCTTCACCTTGCCAAGCAAGCATTCCCAGAGTAGTCATTTATCAGCTGTGTGAACCATATTTTACGTTCAGAGGTGTCTAACACTGTGAATGAAATGTAGGGTGCCCGTCTTCTGTTGCCTCACCAGGAGTTAGCTCAGCACAGGGCACACAGCTCTGCTTTTTCTGCCTGATGGAGGCAACACCTGGACAAAGTTTAAACTTCCAGATTGGGAAGCAGAGAGATCTGTGCATCATTGACTGGGATTCATGCTACTGAGGGTGAAAACAATCCTATCAATCTAAATATTAAATTAATATTTAGAGATGTTCTTAGGATAGGTAAGGAGAGGTTATCAGCTCTTGGCAGATTTTACAGATGTTTGCATGGTAGGTTTTCCCAGAGAGCGATCTCTGAAAGATACACCCCAGCAAAATTACTTAAAACTGCAAGTATTAAAGCTTCTTTACCTTCATTCGTGTTCTCCAAAATCCAACTTTTACACAACTTCAGAGTTTTACATTTTGTGGAGAGGAGGTATAACTCCCACAGACAGACTTTAGTGTCCTACTGAAAGCAAATATATATCTTAGAAAAACCTTTGTCCAAAATCTCTTGTGCCTCCGGCTTGCTAACTTTTCCTCTGCAGATGGAGAAAATAGAAGCTAAAGATTTGCACAGAATGAACACTAAATAAAAAGTTTACAAATTACAATACATAGCTACTATATATCTGGAAGGAATACTGATATTCCTTCCATTTTTGATTCTTTCCCGTTACAACTTGCTCAAAGAGCTCCTCAAAAGCAGGGCCAGTCAAAGCATCCATTAATTGATAGGAGCAGGGGGGCATGTCAAGGGAATAATATCTTGTGTGAATGTTTTAATTTAGTCATCACTTCTTGAAGTTCTTTATTCCACTGAAATTATGGAGAATGAAAAATTTTGCTCAGGTTTTACATGTTGAAATCTGGCATTGTTCCTTTGGCTTTTTTTAATTTAAATTATAAAAAAGAAACCTTTCAGAGGAAAATATCTTGTCAACAGTAAAATCTTTTTGTGGAAAGTAAGTTTCCAAGAAAGAATGTTGATTTTTTGACTAGCCATTCTTAGCATTGATCTTTCCTACCAGTGTGGAACATAATGTCAGTGAATTATCACACAGAAGAAAACTATTTTCTTTTTTCAGAGTAGTAATCACTAGGCCAGCTTGTCTCAAACTGTATGAGTGACACCATTTAATTTAGACCTGAATTGATTTAGTCCACAGTCAGGCTGATAAATAAACTGTTGACAATAGAAACACTGAAACCAAGCTAAAACAAAAGAACTGAACACATACTGAAAAAACTCAAGCCTGGAAATGGCAGACATTCAAGCAGGTTAAATGAATTTAGTTATGGTCATCCATTTAAAATTTGGTTTAAAAGCTCATAATGAAAAGGAATTAATACAATACTGCTCATTTAGTTCCCATCAGCAAAACTGTCATTTTACCACCTCATGGCTCTGTCAGGTTATATCACAGCCCTCTCACTTCAGGTCTTCCCAGTTAAATTAATATTTTTTTGCTTATTAGCAGTGTCATTGTCCCACCAACAGCACACACCTAAGCACCAGCCAGACCGTGCACATAATTAACTAATTAGATACAACAGGACTATTTCCCAACAGAAGAAAAGAATCACATTCAAACCCTTGAATCACTCCAGTCTAGTTTAATGGATCTGAAAATAAATGCACAATCTGAAAATTAAAGCCTGCTTATCACTTGTATTCCCCACAGAAGCAGTTGCGTAAGGTCAGAGTGAAACCTTGGCTCTGCCTTCCCGACACACTGAGCAGTCCAGCTGAACAGGCACAGTTGGTGTTTTTCTGCTGAGTTGTTGCAAAAATTTGATCCTGTCAGATAGCAGCATGAAGGAATCTGACTCATATTCATAATGCTCCTGAGGTGCTCTGGGGTGATGGCAGTAATTTGACTCTGCTTCAAACATACAAGAGAGGTAGAAGAAAAACACCGCAATATCGCACATGTGGTCTCAAGCATTCTACAGCCACAAATAGACTGGAAACAAACAACAGAAGAAATGTGGCCGTGCATTATTTAGGTAGGAGGCAGTAAAGACTCAACACTCAGCAGTGATTGCCTGCAACAGGAGATGGGCTCAGAGCCAGATGTGCACACATCTGCCTTCCCTGCCAGTGAAATATACCTGGTTAGAACTCAGCTGCTAACCCCTTCAGCAGGGTATTTACAGTCCTACTGTAGGCCTGGAAGAGGAGCTGTGTAAGACTTTAACAAATGAGAAGCCGTTTGCAGTGAGGAGGTTAATGTATACATTTTATGATGAGCTGAAGTTTCTACTTTGCACAAAACTTCTAAGTTATTCTGAGCATCCTAACACCTTGTTTTGATACTGGAGAAGGAAAACAGAAATCACCTGTTTTGGCAGGGAGTGTGAACCCTTGATTCCAACAAAATCCACACAAGAAGACAGAACAAGTTAGCTGAGAGAAGGAGCCACGAAATTCAAATTATCCATTTGAGGTGCTTCAAATATCATGGGCAACACCAGCAGAGAGCCTCCAGACTCGCTGTAGACCAAAATACTGACCACAGGGTAGTCACTGAGTGACCCTGTGCTTCAACACAGAGGGCTGGAAATGTCACCTCAGCAGACATTCTTCATTCTGCATACCCACAGGCGTGCTGTGGGTGAAGCTGATTTCCCCTTGGCAAGGACACAGAGCTCCACTTCAGATACAGACTGGATGGGGTGATGATCATTCCCTCTTGGTGGACAATCCTGGCGTTTTAATGCTACTTGGACAAAAAAGTCCCACCTGGAGATAGGTCTAACATGAGCAAATGTGTCTAAGCAAGGAAAAAGGTAAAGTAGCCGCCATGTGATAATCAGTTAAATTTGTTATTATTCTAAGATGTGTTTTTAATGGCCCAGAATGGTAGACAAAATATTGAAAAAAGCACGTTTGACTTATCTTTCTCCTGTAGCAATCTGCAGCTTAATTATAGCATTCTGTTGTTAGCACCCTCTAAGGAGACAAATTCAAAAGAAAAGGATAATGACAGAGATGAATGCAGAAGATACAACTGTGAAAGTTCACAGTGGAGAAAGCCTTGGAAAAATAAATGGTTGTGACTCTGACGGCAGAAGTAGACTATGCCTGTCCCAAGAAAACATAGTTATTAAAGCTTAATTCCTAGCACATACACTGAGAAAGAAAACATGTAAGAAGTTACACAAAAACGTCTGTCAAGCAGTGCTGCTTGACAAAAAATAATTTGGAAGTTTAAAGCATATACCTGCGATGAGCAGAGCAGGAAGGGTTAATGGACAGAGAGGAGCTTCCTGCCTGCCTGCTCCCATATCAGGAGACAGCCGAGGCTGTCCTTTTTTCTGGACACGCTGCAGCAGTTTGATTTGCTGACCTACTTGGGTGGAACCATTTGCCAGGAAGATTCTGTCAAACAAGCCATCGTCTAGATCGTGTGATGGAGCCAAACAAACCTTCAATTTTGCCAGAAGCAAGGCTGATTCAGTAGCAGGGGACTTAGCACGAGCTGTCTGGGGTGCTGCTCTGATTCATCTGCAGCACAGGCTGGGACAGGGGGACTCTGTTCTTCACTACTGTATGCCTGGAAGAAGGCAAGGAATGAGTTTCATTAGTCCTGGCTACCATCTTAGGAGGCAAAGTGCTGCAGAACAATAAAAATCATACAAATGCAGAAAAATAGGACTAGGAGGCACCTCAAGAAGCTAATTCACATCCTACCACTAGTACTGCATTGATTGCTGCTGCCCTAAATGCAGTTGTGAGGAAGGATTCACAGAAGAGAAAAATATGAACCCAAGTGCATACATAGCCACCCACAGCAATGCTGAAGGAATGGGGAACTGAAGTTCATTTACTACATATTCATTTTTGCCTTAGACTCTGTAGCTTTTGTAAGTCCAGTCTATAAATAAAGTCAGAATGTTGGCTGATATTACAAAGAACTTGATGAAAGTACTACAGAGCTGTTGAAGAAAGAGTGATAAAATTATCCTTTTTTCCCCCACTGAGATTTTCACTCTATTTTTAACTCTGTTTGTTTCCCCCCTCTGAAATGTTATAATTATTGGAGAAGCAGAGCAAACTTTTGAAGGAGAAGCTGAAAATTTCCTGGTGTTACCAAAAATTTCGAATTGTACTTCTGGCTTCTGGGCAGTTTCCTTTATCTCTGGGTATGGAAGCAACACAGCTTTAGGGCAAGGATCCCTCAGAAAATTAATACCTATTTTTGGTATTGTTTCTTTCCTTTTTTTTCGCTGTCTTCTCTAAAGTACATGTTCCAAATACAATGTTGTAAACTCTCAACAGTATTCTTCTTCAATATTGCAGTTTTTTCATATGTATTCATATATATATTCATAGCATACATATTCATAGATGTATGTATAAACAACTTCAGTTTGAAAAAAAAGAAAGAATTGTTAGGAAGCAAAGACAGGCTGTAACAGGGGTTTGAAACATGTAGATCTCTAAAACACAGCAAACAAAACAAAAAAAACCCAAAAAATAAGAAAAAGAAAAAGCCAGAAACAAATCTGGTTTCCTGAGGGTTCTTCAGTGACCAAAGGAAGCTCTGTTCATTTGCATCATTATTCTGGTGTTTGAGTCAAAGCTATGACTGCATTTTTGCATTTGAAGAAGTTTCTTAGTGGCTGCATATACAGCAATGTGCCAGAGTAGCTGGAGGGGTTTTCTAACATATTTGTTTTATTTATGAAATAGACACCTGCTGTTTACTTTAGGTTTCCCTGGAAGCCTTTGTAAGATTGAATAAGGCAGTGGTTCATGTCATATGTCTTCTAGATCTTTTTCCTTGGCTGTGCAGAACTGGGCTACTTGAAATAAAAACTTTTTCATTTATAAAGAATTTGCTACTAAATCCCTCTCAGTTTTTCTCTAAAAATAGATTTTCCAGAGCTGAGTCACAGGTCATGCTCTGATGTAAACACAGGCCAGACAGCACAGGCCAGCATTGCAACAGAATAAAATGTTTCAGCAGCACAGCTTCAAAAAGATGCTCACACTAGAGCACCCGTGAGTCACTAAACTTTAAGGATTATTCCTTTATGTGCCATCCAGCCACACAGAGCAGTCACAGTTCTGGCATTCAGTCTGTCCTTGCAGGAGGTGTAGGCTGATACCTCTATCATCTCAGAGCTGTTTCACACAGCTCATGGGTGTTCCAGCAGCCTGAGCAGCTGGATGTTGTTTAGAAGAAGTGGGAAACTGTTAGCCTTTTCATCAACGATCTCAAGATCCCTTCCGTGAAGAAAATTGTGTGGGAAGATGGGGTTTTTTCGACTTAAGACACAACAAACATGGATGGCTTACTGTTTTGCAGTTTCTGCCCAAAGCATCTTGCTTTGGAATCCAAACTGTGTTGCATTTGTCATGGTCTCCATCAGGCAAACCTTTCTTAGAAAGCACACCCTATCAGCTTTGTCTGATGGCATTACTGGAGACCAGGGGGGATCTGGGCTCCCACACATGGTCTGGGCTCCTGGCCATCCACTGCCCACTCGGACACCGTGGCTGGACACAGGACCAGGCAGCCACATGCTGTGGTTGCCAGGTACACAGCACAGCCACATCCTCATTTCAGAAGGACAGGCATTTTTGTAACCAATATTGCCAGTTCCCTGGAGGCAGAGTGAGGAGATCATACTCTCTAAGGTCTGAGTCAAAGAACAACAGTTGAAAAACTTATATATTGAAAGCTCACACTAGTTCTTAAGTGCTAAGATGAGCAACGAGGGGAAGTAACTCCTTCAGACACTGTTTGTTGCTGCTTTCCAGAGCTGGGCAACTCAAATAAGTGCATGCCCTTGGCTCATCACTTTGCTTTGGAAAGTCAACTGCTAGTGCTAGTGTGGTTTACTCAACACTGGTGAGCATTAATCATCACTAATTAGTAACAAATAATGGTTAGGACGGAAAGTGGCTCAAGAGAATGGCCCTTCCAGCTGCTGTGGACCATCAGATGCATTGATGGTCAGGCCTGTATTCTCCTTATCACAAGAAATGCAGGAACCACAAGGGAGACAAGTCCAAAGCCCATGATTGCAGAGCCAGACTCAAATATATACAGGTACCAAGGTATCAAGGTGGGGCACGCATTTTCCATTTACCTCTTCACAGGCAGAGCTCTTACTTTCTTCACCTAAGACATTTCCCACTTTAATACCTGTCCTCTCCTACATTTTAGAAAACCTCACCTGGACTCTTAACAGCAAGAAAGGCCCACCTGGCAGAAGTGTAATAGCATAGTTATGAGTGGCAGGCTGGCTTTTAGGATTGCATTTGCAGGGTGAAGGGCAGTGCTCTTCTTCTACAAGATCAATGCCTTTGCCTACTGAGTGCCACTGTGATCCAAAGCAGGGTGGCACAACTGTGTAACTTCTGCAGGGGATGATGGAGAAATCTTGAAGGAAGCTCAAGAAATGTTTGTATTATAGAGCTGATAAGGGAAAAAAGAGATAAGGGTTTCCTTTCCCACTGTGTCCATATATTGTCCTACTAAGGCTGTTCCGGAAAGTTTGCTACTTTCTGATCCTTTTCTTGTTCTGAATAATGCCTGTACTGACATACAGGCTGACTGAAGTACTGCAGCTGTTACAAAATTATCAGGGGAAGTTTGGAAAGCAATGTTCTTGTACCAGTTGCCCCAGCACAAATAATACTCACAAATGTATGAGAGCAAATGGGTGTCAAAGTTTTCTGTGGGCCAAAGGACAAGTTGAAGAACCCTCTGCAGTTGTGCACGACAGCAGGAAGGTTTGGCAGTCCTATGTTCTTTCAGAAGACCTCTTGTCCCAGCTCTGCATCACATGAATTATTACAATTATCATGAGACACTTGACAGTCCGTCAAGGTACTTCATGACATTAAGCCCTTTTTAGTCAACTCTATCACCAAGGAAACAGAGGTGCCCTGTCTAAGTGACACGTTCTGTGTTCAGATGTTCAGCCATTCTAAATGCGAACTTGTCAGGAGTGGATGAACTGAAATGATTAAACTTTTGTATGAGTCTGATTAACTGATTAGTCTACACTCTAAACAGTTGTTTTCAAAATTATACTCTACATCTTTGAGGGGACAGAGAAAATTTGGTTTGAATTATGAGGTACACTTTTCTTCTCACCACGAATTGTTTTTTTGCTGAATTTACATCAAAGCTACATTAACATAGTGTTCAATGGAACTTGGAAGCCAGCAATTGCAGACATATCGTCAGAATATAGGAGAAGGATTCACAGAGAGATTTTCATTTTTGTTTTGAAGTTATAAGAAGGAAAACCATCATACCAAGCTGCTTCTGATTTGTGGTTATGAGTGCTTAGTCATGTATGCATGTATAACTTTAACACCATGTGGCTATGAGTGCAAAAAATGGCATTTGCTTTAATACCACCAGTTAAGAAAATCAAGTCCACAATTAGGACAGAAATAGATTTTAATTACAAATTAAGGTTATGTAAGTGCAGATGGAATAATTAGAGCCTTTATAGTGAAATCCTGAATGCTTGTTCATGAAGCCATAAGAAGGTTTAGCAACATCTGGTTCAATAAGAGAATAGAACACTCTTTTCATTTTTTAAGTACCTGCTAATGTGAAAATATCTCTGAACTGGAACACATACAAAGTGCACACTCTGCACTTTGAAAGTCATAGTAGCATGTTGTTTATTGATGCATGAATGTTTTAAAATAAGGCACAGCAAGCAGTGCATAAAAAAGTAAATAAACTAATTTAATCTTTTCCACTGTGACTCATGTTATCCAGGCTATACAGTGGAAAACAAAGTGGCATCTTTCTGAAAACCAGCAGACAGCACAAACATAGAGACCACTCCTTTTAAAACACTTCACTAAAGGGTGTCCTTTAGAAGCTGGAGTTTTTTGCAGTCTTTGATATCATTGTAGTGAGACAAACTACAATTCCTTTTTAGCCTCTGCTTGTGACTACAGCAATTTGCCCAAATTTTTTAAATAAAAAAGGGCACATCACTTCAGATCACAATTACTGTGATGTTTTGATTGCAAGGCAAAATCCTAATATTTCATGACAAATAAATTTTTGTGGCTTTTGCTGTAAGAGGAAGAAATGCCGTGAAACAGGAAAATGGTAGCATTTATGATGTCACTGCACTGACATCAATTGGGAATGACTGTGCCCCAGAAGTCTCATGGAAGGAATAAGGAAATACAAACTGAAATAAAATTGCTCTATATGCATCTTTCAGTGGTAAAAGTAATTTGACATGTGAGTGCACTTCTGTGTGAATAAAATTTGCACAGGAAGTCTAGGAATATAAGATGCCTTTGGAGCCTACTTTGGTCAACAGAACTCAAAGGAAAAGTGTTTTCCTTTATTCCCTCTAGTGGGCATTTTCTAAGCGGTTCCCAAAACACAGATAACAATGCTTCATTTTGAAACGATAAAAAATAAATGCTCTACCGCAATTCTGACTTGTAACCTGAAGACTTGGATTCCTGAGAAAACAAAATCCTATTCCACAGAATGATTTTTTTCAGGCTGTAAAGTTGTTAGCGAACAATTCCTAAACCTCATGTATACAATTAATTCATGCACCTTCTTTACCTACTTTCTTAAAAAATACATTATGAAAAAAATGTTGCTTTGACCTCAGCAATTTGCTCCCTAAGAAAAATATAATGCAAGACTAATGTTTAAAATCACAAGAGACAGCAAGAAGAAACTCGTTCTTTCTGGAATACTAGTATTCCAAACAATGGGCTTTTTAATATGATTTTATCTTCTTTTATTTTCTATTCTGTCTTTTTTTTTTTTTTTTTTTTACTTATAAAGTAATTTGAGCACTCTTAATTAATACTTAAACATACTTCTTGCTTGTCTTTTTATGTAGCTACGAGACCCCAAGGTTTTCTGCAGGTAGAAGTTGTGCCACCTAAAGACAGATAAAGATATTTAGTACTTCATTCTACCTCAGCTTAGTTAAGAGAGAGAGCAGGTAGATCCTCCTAAATCTCCCGTGCTCTTGTACACAAATTCTGCGTTACATTAAGAAAAAAGCCATTGTAAGACTTGTCAGCAGAGAAGGTAAAATTGAATTTTGCCCACTCACTGTGGGGCAGAGCAGGGCTCTGTCCAGGACACAGCCTGGGAGTGGAAGAGCCAAGCGTGGTCTTATTGCTTGACCTTTCAGAGGAGGGGCCGGGGGTCATCACGGGGTCTTCAGCCTCACTGCTGCACTTCAGACAATGACCAAGGCCCTGAGCTTTCGGCCTCTTTACACAGATTGTCCCTTTCTCTGCTCATGCCTGTAGCAGGCTCTGAAACAGCAATTCCTGTGTAAGCACAGCACGCCCATAGGCACGGCACCCTGTGGATTAATCTGTGAGATGTAAATTCAGAACCAGCTCTTAGTCACAGGCAAAAGGCATTTCAGACAAAATGGTCCCAGTCCCACTGTAAAAAGATGATGAGGAAGTTGTGAATGGGAGAGGTTTAGGATACAGTCTTCAGACTTTTTGTTTATTTTGCTGTTCTGGGACATGGGGTATCATTTTCTTCTGAGCAGCAGGTTGTCTGCATTTGGGGATCCATTTGGAAACACCAAAATGGAGAAAAGCAGCCACTTTTCCTTCACCCTGGAACCTCAATGTCTAAAAACTTTCCATGAGTTGCATGTTGGACTATAATAGCAAGAAAGAGCAAACTGAGGTATGATTTAATTAGTTGGATGCTTGGTAAGTTTGTTACAGAGAAGAAAAGGAGCCCCAGCTTTGAATGGAGGATTCCTTGTTCCCTTTATGGGCAGCAATAATCAAACTTTATACAGACATAGGTTGACTTCATGCACATGCACACAAAAAAATTCAACAGGAACAACCAAAAAAAGGAAAACAGAGAGAAGTCTTAGAAGTTTTTGCAGAAGAGACTCGGAAATTCTAAAAAAAATCCATCTTACTAAGTCTAACTGAAGTAGTTGCATTCTGTGGCATACCTGATATGAATGATTTAATTAATTTTAATGACTAACAATGTATTTATTATTTTGCACTACATAAGAACAGATTGACAGTGATATCTCTAAAGTATTAAAAATGTAAATGACCATAAGGGTTTCCATCTCTGTTTTTCCTGGGATGATTAAGGACTAGCTTCACCATTTTACTCCATGCTAAGCATTATGTCTGTGCTTGTCTGTGTTCTGGTCTTGACCCTGAAAAGTTCTTTTAAGGAAAAGGCAAATAAATACTTTTACATTGATTTGTATGGGAAAACCTGAGCCATTTTTGCTTCAGAAATGGGAAATCTGGTACCTTTTCAGCTGCTGTGGAAGTTCTGCCTTCATCCCTTTTAAGTCTACCCCTGTTTTATTGATTAGGCATACTGCAGTTTTAAAATATCTCTGTCAAGGTCCATTTCTGGTTACTAATCCCATGAAACAGCTGGAAACACTACTATACACAACTGTTGCTTTCAAAAGGATGTGAATAGAAAATAGCCAACAGAAAATAAAATAACCAGTCTGTGTAAAATAACCACAGTGATTTTTGCTTCAAAGAAAACTGACTGATTTCATCCATTTCTTGATAGAAATACTTGATAGATCTTTATCAAAATCTACAACCTTTTTTTAACTGGAAATTATGGCCAACCACCTTGTCTCTTCCACTGGTTTTGCATTTGTTGCACTATGTTTATTGGAATATGCTTCCAATTCATCGTGGTCTGGGATCACAGCCACAGTCAATGAGAAGCCATAACCAGTGCCCTAGAGAGGATAAATACATCTTGTGACAACAAGTCTGCCACTGAGTGAATAGAAGGTGGCCCTTATTTTTATGATGTATGTTTCATTAAGCAGAGGGTATGTATGGCTGATAATCTGAGAAATTATTGGTGCCACAAATTCTAAAGTTCCTTCTGACGCCAGTGCCTTTGCCTGGACTGAGTTGAATGGACAGAGTGTTTTACCCTTCCTAGAGCTACACACTCCTTTATAACTCTCTCAGTAATACAGAAGATCTCCTGGAACATCTGTAGTGGCCATGATCTCTGTGACAGGGACGACTGAGGACTCAGCTTTCACAGCTGGAAGGACACAGCAGAGTTTTGCACAGCTCTTTGTGGTTTCCCCCAGCCTGAGTGCAAAGCCCTATGCTATTCTAGCACATCCCCTGTGTCCCACAGTTTGCTGGAACTGGAAAAGGACTGATGAACATTTGCCGTGATAAGGGAGACCCAACACAGAAAGAATGAACACAGTTTCCTTTTTGTATTTTTTTTTAATAGAAATGGTAGAATTATCTCAAAGAGCTGTTTCTGTGTCTTTGTCTTGTTTGTACTCTGAATGCTGAGGATCCAAAATGTAAACAGCTCTGCAGTAGTGGCAGACTGCTCTTCTTAACTTCTTCTCAGCTAGCTTACAAAACTCAAAGTTGGAGCACCTGCATCCAGTGTTGATTTAAGAGATAGATCCTCTCCATAACAATGGATTTCTGGTTTTCACATGATTATTAGATGACAACTGCTTTTCCTAATTATCTGTAAAGGAAAGTATTTGGGAGTGAAAATAATTCTTCTGATGCTATTGGGATGTTTGCTCTGTCTAGGCCTGCATCTTGGGAGATGGTTATTTTACCTCTGGATTGCAGTTATCTGATTGTATCAGACGTACACAGTGCTATTTTCCAGCTGAAAATAGTCCATCGCAGATTCTCAAATTGATTTAGGTTTTCAGAAAAAATTCTCATTTGGAAAAGTTAAAAAGGAAAGTGGAACAATGTTATTGAAGCTATAACCCCCACTCACTTCAAACAGTCCATCCCAGTGCTATGCTAAAATAAGACTAGATTTGTTTGCAGATAAGCCCCATGTGTGTTGACCAAAGATTTATAGAACAAACTAAATTGTATTATTTTAATTTGCTGTGATTACTTCAACTGTCTCCAATCTTGATAACACTGATCATGAACACACTACATATGTCAAAGTTTAATACCATTTTGACAGCATTGTGCCATCTTTCTGTCGAAAGATTATTCCATTTTTGCTCAAAATACAAGGCTGACAATATGGGTTTAATTTTCTATAAATAACTTGCTTTACTGATACTAAGAAGTTATTCTGGTGCTGTAGCAAGAAAATTTTCTGTCCACCCGCTTCATTGATACTGAATGCTCATGGAAAAGAGAAGTGTCAACTATACCCAAGGTTTCAAAAGTCTTCTGAAGTCCCCAAACAGGATTGAATCTTCCGTAATTCACATGTCAGGGATGGCACAGAGATCTATGGGCTCTATTTTGTCCCAAGGAATAAGCACAGAACCTTTGAACATTTAGTTTCAAAACAACATTGCAATATTCTTTCTTTCAGAACCATGACAGGTTTTCATAATCATAGTTATGTGGAAAAGAAAGAAACTCAAATAGCAAAGCAAAAGTCAAATAGAAATGTGTTAGAGAGAATTAATTGCTCTGGCTAATCAGGTAAAAAAGGAAGAGGTTTTTGATCAGTAAGAATGCAAATCTATGCAGCAAAAACTCAGAAATTAAATATTAACTTTAAAGGGACAAGTTGATGGTCATTAGCACAGTTTTCAGACTTCACCTCCTCCCTCAAAGAAATTGGTTGGCAAAATCAAAAGAATACTGGATACATTTGTAAGACAACTAATCCTTGGAGAAATGAGGCTTGATAAACAGAAATTAAAATAGAAGATTTAATGAAAATGCCACTATAGCAAAATAACTCTTCCGGCTGCTATGAGATAGATACTCATGAAAGCTGTAATGAGTTGGATGAGTAACTTGCTTTTAATCAGCCAGCTTTTGCATGATGACTTTTTAAAATATGCAATTTGGTAATAACACAAGCAAAATTTTTTAAGTAGCAGCTGGAGAATATGGCAGGAAATCTGAAGTAACAAAGACTAAAAAAATACTACTTCTTTGCTTATTAGTCAGTGACTAGGTGGTTTGGTTTATCCATATCTTGATTACAAATAAACCAATCTGTTAAATGCCACATTTTTTGAGATCACCAAAAGCTGACTAGCATTGTACCAGCAATACAGCCCTTTTAACAAAACAGACTAAGAGTCCTCTAGGATGCAGCTCCCCCTGGGTCCAGAGGCACAGTACTCATGACACTGAACGCATTCCCAATTCGTTCTTCCTTTGCTGTTAGAGATATCAGGATCAAAATTAATCTTCTTAGGAAGTCTTTCCGTGCACAGGCATTTCCAAACATCAGTGATGAATCTCTCATCAGTGAATGCAGTACCTCAGTCAAGAAGTGTCCATGTCTGTCTCTGTTAGGACAGAATTTCTGGAGACAGCTCTGATTAGAAACAGGGCAACTCTGATGCGGTAAAGATCTTTGGGCAGTGATCTGTGCAGAAATGTGTTCTCTGGGACCAAGGTATCAGGAGGTTTAAGCACACTGGTTCATACAAAAATCTAAGCCAGTGGTATGGCGAGGTATGAGTTACGCACTGAGTTCCTCTGCCATGACCATCTGGGGCTCTTGTGCGACTGTAAAGAGGCAAATCCTTACAGGGCAGAGGACAACAAGAGAGAGACCAACAAGGAGGACTTACAGGAGTGCAGCTCTGAACTTGACTGCCTGCATTCTTCTCCAGCTGCATGACAGTCATCCTAGCCTTTTCAAGATTTTCAGACCGAAGAATCAGCACTAAAGGTTCATTACAAGCTCTGGATGAACAAATGAACTGAATAGTTGCGTTATTGTTCCATCTGTTCTTCCCACCAAGAACATCCATCAAGCAGCTTTTCCAGTCCAAAACCTTAGGTCCCTGCAGCTCTCAAGCTTCCTCAGTCTGACTAGTTCCTTACCTGACTGCTCTTGCCTCTTCTGCGAATGTCTTTTAATGGCCTTCAAGAGCCTTCCATGCTCTTTTCTCTTGGCTTCTAGACTGATCTGCTTATCCCTTCTGGCAGGTGATATCTAACCAGATCATCCTCTCTTAAACTGCACTCTGGAAATCCAGATTTGGAGACTCAGTCATGTGCACTGCAGCCAGCCCAAGGTTCTGTTGTCTTTCCCTGGGAATGAGAGACCACCAGAGCTGAAAAGGCACGATGTAAATCCTGCTTAACCCTTAAATTAAACAAGTGCTTTTCCTGCCCGTTTCTCCTTTCTGTTCAAGAAGAAAGACCTAGTGATAAAATGAGTTTATTCTGGACTGTCCTAATGTTTTAGAAGAAAAAAACCCAAAATATGAAGGCATATACAAATCACCAGTGAAGTTTATTAGCAGGTGTCTATTAATCCCTAACAAGTTCCTTAGCAAAATCATACTTTCCAATGCAGCTGTTAATTACTTTACCAGCTCCTATCCCAGATCACACACTCTGAAAACTAATGCCGTCATGTCAGCAGTGGCATATTCTTTTGACAAATTTCTTACTTGGAGAGTCCCTCCTCTGTAATTAATGTTCTCTTTTTAGCTTACCAGTAGCATCCCAGTGCTCACCAGACCCCCAAATGAAGACTGAACCATACTGCATCAGCTAATGAAATAATCAGAGCAGTCAGTCTTTGTCCAGAGGTACTTGTGATATACTTCAAGCAAGTAACAAGCCAGGAGACCAGGGTGGGAAGAGGAGTGGGTAGGACTGTGCAGTTGCAGTGACTCAGCCTGTGTAATTAGCATTGGATGGTGGCTTTTATGTCATTACTCTGAAAGGTGAAGTGCACAGGAGGACCATCAAGGGCAGCTTACTCCAAGATGTTGCAGTCTCTCAAGAGAATCTTTGTGCACTTGGTAATGAGTAATTCACTCATGCGCTGTGTCTGCCTCGTTCCTCAGGACACAGCTCTCAGCACCCTTCCCACAGCAAGAGCTCAAAGCAGGGAGGGCTGGCATTCCCGTGCTGCAGGGATTGCTGAGCTGCACGGGGAAGAAAGAACTGCCGCTCTGAATTCTGGCTACAAGTAGAAGTCTCTCTTTTCTTTACACCTACAACTGAAATGCTTCAGTAAATGAATGGGTACAATGTGTGTTGGTGTGCATGTGATGGAGATAATTAACTGCAATACTTCCTTCAAGGGTAAACAGAGGTGAAGGGAGTTTATCTGCTAGTAATTTCAGCAAGAACAAGCTTATTTAGTTCTCATAAATATCAAACAATTAATTAATCCCATTTTTTAATGTACTTACTTCTTCAACACTAATATAACGGTAGCTACATAAATCTACCACAATAGCAAAAGAAATTCACAAAGATACCTGGCAGTATAATGAATTTTTTGCAAATGCGGTTTTGAAAGTTCAATTTTAAAATAGACTCTTTTCAAATAGATTCTGAAAATAAACCTATCACTTTGTCGATAACAATTCTCTTAATATCTTTTTACTCGTGCGTAGACCTTGAACAGAATGATCTCTGACATTTTAAAGGATTCAAGTTACTCCTTAACACCAGATCACTATGAAGAGCTTTTTTTGGAATGTACACCTTGTATTTGATGCAATCACAAATCGCTTAGTTACGGATAGGTCAAAATAAATCCTGACCCATTAAATCCTGAAACACAGCTGGTTAAACACAATATTTTCTGCAAAAGAGGAGGTCTTCTATTTATTCACTAAAAAGACAAATCTCATTTATATTCAGAAAACAAAACAAGTCACACTCAAGGAGATACAATGGCTTGGATTTGGGAACTGGGTAACTAGTAGCAACTGGTTTATCTTTACTTTCGGTGGTATTGTTAGCAATATTTGTTCCTTGAAATGACTGCATGCAAAGGAATAAAAGAACACAAGTATTGGAAAGAAATCAAACAGTAGAATAATTTCATGCACTAGGAATTAGATGATAAACCATTAAGCAAAAGCATCAAGTACATTTCTCTACATGTCATTCCTACTGCAGTAGCCTAAACATGCCTAGTTCAGTAATAAAAGGTTTCTTTATGACACAGTAGATGAATTTCCAGTGATCTCAGTTCTTAAGCCATGATTTTAAAAAGCAGCTTTGATACTGACTGCAAGGAGACTAATAAATGCTAATTCATACTGCTTTATGACTGACCTAGTAATGTTCAATGCAGTGAAAGTTACTCCAATATTGTAATTCACAACTTTGCCCTTAATTTCTGGCAGTTTTTTAGACTCTTACTGAAGGAAAATTCCTGCAGGCAAAACTAGCTTACCCTCTTAAAGTATAAAGCAATGTTAATTTTTCCTTCGTCTCACCTAGGTCAAGAGAACTATTTGTTTATATTGTTTGATAAAATCTTGATTTTTATCAAAACCCAGGACTACTACTAAATATAATACTGAAATGGCCACTGAACTGAGAAGGGTTTGATAGCATTTTTTGTTGAGAGATTCTTCATGCTATGTTCATAGTTACTGAGACGACAATAGACATGATTCTTATCACTATGTACAAGTCAGTCATTCTGGATATTCCATGCACTTCACAGTACCTAAAAAAGGAATGCAGCCCTAAATTTGTTAACTTATAGAACTGGTTGCTGTGGAAAGGAAGTGGAGTGCTATCTGGGCAGATGGGGATCTAGGAGATGGGAAAAACAGGGAACTGCCTTTGGGAAGAAAGGTGTTCAGGAGAACATGGGATGAGAAGTGAGAAGGGAATTGAGCTACTTAAGGGTCTGCTCAGGCAAAAAAAAAAGAGCCTGAAAGTAAAAACTAAGTCTGTAAACTAGGACTGGAAATACAGGTGCTCATCTCCATAGGATACAGAAGTACCTGCCTTTGTACCCGTTATCACAGGTCCAGTTCTGGAAGGGCACCATATGGCAGGGAGCTCTGTTCTCTTTCCTTTGACTGCTCTCCTTCCCAGCTTGGACATATCTTTCTCCCTTTCTTTCCCTTTGGGGTCTATTCTTCCTCTTGCTTTCCTCTCCTGCTTCCCTGGTGTCAGCTTTGTGCCAGCGCCAGCCAGGGTGCCCCAAGTCCCCAGGCAAGGTGGGGCAGAGAGCTGGCACAGTGACAGTCCCCTCATCCTACAGCAGCCACAGCTGGACAGAGAGCCTTCAATGCTCACAAGCCAAGAGTCAGCCTCTGACAAGTTCCCACCACGCTCCTGAGAGATGACTTCTTTTTTTTGGACTCATCGTTTGTCTAAAATACATTTCTCAGTGATGTCAAGAGAGCCATTTTGGTTGTAAGCAGCCACCCTTCCTGCCAAATCTCCCAGCCCTGCTTCAAAACATGGGCATGCAGAGCTTCGCTGAATGACTGTATTGCTTATATTAACACAGAAGGGAGCATGTGTATTTTTGCCTCATACAGTCCTCAGATACAGCTGAACTTTCCAAAATGTTTAAGTCTGAAGGTTAAATGATACATAAATGAACAGAGGGTTTTATAAGGCAACGTGCCAGGCAAAAATAAAGATAGGCTTCAACAACTTGCCCTGTTTAAAATACCATGATCTGATAGGAACAAAGATACAGATGAAGAACTCAAATATGAAAAGCGAGAGGAAGTGTTTGGAAGAGATAAGCAAATGTAACAAAATAAAATTAACAAACTGAAAACCTATAGCAGAAAAAAAATCCTTCCCAGCATTGAAATTTGATTAGACGTAGAATACAGGTCCTTTGAGGATGGTGTAAGCCCCATGACTCATCACCCAGCCTATAAAAATAGGTTGGACAAAATATTAGAAACATATGTCCTGCCGAATAACCCTGTGCTCTGAGATGGATGAACCAGATGACCGAATATGACTTTTCCATCTGTACCATCCATGAATCCAAGAGAATTTCTGTATCACTCTGTGGATGAACAAACCAGAAACCTCACTGAAAGACCTAGTCCTGTCATCAATGCTCATGCCAGTTAGCACCTTGCTCCACAGCAGGCCTGTCTCCTCTAAATTCCTCTAAAAATTGTATTCCAAGGGAAAAAAGCTCACAGAAAATAAGAAAATAAACGTGAAAGTCTTTGTGTAGCCATCCAGCAAATGTCTGGATTTCTTCCTTGGACAAAGGGGATGGAAATGCTAGAAAAGGGAAGGAAGGAGCAAGGATATGATTTGCTAGAAATGTGATCTGAAAATTATGGCCAGTCACCAAGGTCAACACCTCACCCTGCAACACTGCATCTCCTTCCCATGAGCAGCACTAGTGGCTCAGAGACTTTATCATTCTGCTTACTCACTAGCGAATGTACACCCCCTCTCTCATCAGTGAGAGAATCTTTGTGAGATGCTTCAATGATGATTTAAGAAGCAAAATTAATTTGCAGCTTGAACAGCCAGACAAAGTGCCATCCACAGAAGAATTCCTAGTTGGCATAAGTAACCTGTGCTGTAAGGTCAAACACAAGGTTGCTACAAGAGAGGTCCCTGCAGCAGCAGGAGCAGACTGCTCAGCAAGAGAAGAAGAAAAAAGGCAAAACAGAGAGTGATAACAATTTTCACATTCAGTCATAAAATTGCAAATTCTCCACTTCCTACAAAGAGACACACATGTCTCACTGCAATAGAACTGAAATGAGAGAATTTTTGAAGCAATAAACTGCACGATTTTCAACAAAAGGAGTGCAAAAAAATCTGCTGCTTGGTAGTCAGAATGTGTTTTAACACTTCGTAGAATTATGGAATCATAGAAGAAGCCAAGTTTGAGGGGACCCATCAGGATAATCGAGCCCAACTCCTGGCCCCGTGCAGGACACTCCAAGAGTCACACCATGTGCCTGGAAGTGCTGTCCAAAGGCTTGCTGAGCTCAGACAGGCTGTGGCTGTGGCCACTGCCCTGGGGAGACTGTTCCCATGCTGCTGTTATTAATCCCTTTTGGAACTCGTCGATTGAAACAAATCATGCAGCTGAGTTCTGACGCTTAACAGGAAAATAGCTACTGCATCTGCCTTCTAAGAGTGGTCATTTTGGATTATCTGGTACAAAATTCAGAAACAGCATTATGAGAACTGACACCTGGAATTATCACTTTGAAGTTGCTTTCAAACCACGGGGACTGTGTGAAAATCTGGGCCTTTGGCTTTCATCAAACCAGACATAAATATATAAACTTGTAGTGAAAACATTATTTCTGGATCACCAGTTTCTGTCTGGCCTAGTACACAACCTCTTTCATCCAGATTCAGCGAGGACGAAGCAGTGTCCTTTCACTGGGAGCTATGACTGCCTGTCAGATGCTGAGTATGAATGTTCCTCCCCAAAAATCTGAACTCTTTTTGGTGGTTAAAGGGCAGAAACTGGCACTTTCTGAAAACTGTAAACTGTCCAGTTCATTCTCTTCTGAGTCTTGATGCTTTAATGGTTACAGGTGTTTGCATTTGACAGCATTCAGATATCGCTGATGACAAAACCTGTTTTTCTCAAAAATCTTTCCAATTCTAATGGCAGTCCTGAGTAGAGGAACATTTCCCTAGCAGTGGGGTAGTATTACTACCTAGCTGTGGATTTTTCTGAGTCCGTCCTTCTCCTTTTTTCCCCCTCCAGTATAGTATCGAAGCAAATGCTAGTAACTGACTTTTCCATATAATCCCAGACACTTGCTTTTCATTTTGAAAAGGTTTCCAACTAATTATACAGCTTGAATTTCCAGCTAACATCAACAAATTTCACATTTAAAGCAGGAATTCAGCCACTTTCATTATGCAGGAGGAAAGAAGCTTAACTTTCATAATTATGACATTCGTCCTCCATTTTATGAAGAACAACTAGTTGTGCTGGGTTTGTGTGGCCAGGTTTTGATAGTGGTGGGTTATGGGGTGATTTCTGTGAGAAGCTGCCAGAAGCTTCCCCATGGCCAACACAGCCATGCCAGCTGGCTCTGGGACGGGTCTGTCACTGGCCAAGGCCAAACCCATCAGCAAGGGTGGAAAGGCCTCTGTGATAACAGATTCAAGAAGGAAAACAAGTTATTTCACAGATGTAATTGTGCTCTGAGAAGAACGGGTGAAAACATGTGAGAGGAACAGCTCCGCAGACACCCAGGGCAGTGCTCAGGAGGGGCAGGAGGTGCTGCAGGTGCCAGAGCTGAGATTTGGCTGCAGCCCATGGTGCAGACCATGAAGAAGCTCCTGTGCCCCTGCAGCCCAGGGAGATCCATGGGGAGGCAGAGATGTACCCACAGCCCATGGAGGAGTCCCTGCTGGAGCAGTGGGATGCCTGAAGGAGGCTCTGATCTGCTGGGAAGCCGTGCTGGAGCAGGCTGCTGGCGAGACCTGTGGCCCTGTGGAGAGAGGAGCCCCCACGGCAGCAGGTTTGCTGTCAGGATTGGGACCCTGTGGGGGTCCCAGGCTGGAGCAGGCTGCTCCTGAAGGACTGCACCCTGTGCAAGGGGACCGTGTTGGAGCAGTTCATGAAGAACTGCAGCCCATGAGAAGGACTGATGTTGGAGAAGTTCATGGAGAACTGTCTCCTGTGAGAGGGAATCCATGCTGGAGCAGGGCATGAACTGCTCTCCATGAACAGCAGCAGGAACAAAGTGTGATGAACTGACCATAACCCCCATTCCCTGTCTCCATGGGCCTCTGGGAGAGGAGGAAGAGTCCGGAAAGGAGGGAAGGCTGGGGGGAAGCTGTTTTTAATAGGTATTTTTTACTTCTTATTATCCTTCTCTGATTTTCATTGGTAATAAATTCAACTCATTTCCCCAAGATGAATCTGTTTTGCCTCTGATGGTAATCAGTGACTGATTTCTCCCCGTCGTTATCTCAACTCAAAAGCCTTTCATGATATTTCCTCTCCCCTGTCCAGCTGTGGAGGGGAGTGACAGAGGGGCTTTGACGGGTGCCTGGCATCCCTTCTCAGGGTCAACACACCACACTGATAAAGCAAAGGCCATAACAGACACCTGGAGAGATATTGCTCTTTCTTTTTTAAGGCCAGTGGAATGGAAACTGTTGTCAGTGATAAAACACAGAGAGAGGCAGCTGGAAATGACCGAAGGCTTGGCATGACATAAATGAGAAGGTGCAGAGGCAGAGGAATGTCCCTGTGCAGAGGGAGATCTGACACAAACCATTGCTGTGCAAGGTTTGGCCTAACCAAGGCAAGAAATGAGGAGGCCCTGGGTTTAAATGGAACTGTAGAGAACAACAGAGTTTGGTAAAGAGCAACAGAGTTTGATAGAGGCTCATCATCGTGATGGAGCAGAGCATGGTGGGTAATAGGTAATCCAAGACTGAGAGGTACCTCACAGAGAAGAGCAGCAGAAGAATGCCCTGTTTCAGATGGGTTGCCTGTGGAAGAATGTCAGGACAGGAGAAAGGGAGGAAGAAAGCTACCAGAGCAAAGATATTCCCAAGGAAGGAATTGGTTGCACCAGGAGAAAACAGAAAGTAGGAACTATGAAGCAGCTCTTCCCGGAAAAGGGTGGAGAAGAAGAAATAATAAGAACAGAAGGTGGCGTAAGGATGATAGACATAAACGTGAAATTGGGACAAATCATAGAATGATGTGCAAACAGGGGGAAAACGCAGGGTAGGAATTCCATATGAACAGCAAAAGAAATAGGTTTATATGACTCCTTAGAAGATTTTGATGGGCCATTCACAGAGCCCGCTCACAGGACAGAAGAGTGGGCTGTCGGCCAGGATGAAAAATGCGGGCATGTCTCTGAAGGGATCATCACAGCAGTGGGGGAGAGGGCAATGGGATGCACGACACAGCCAGATTCCTACCAGGGTGACTTAAAGACACTTACGTGCGGCTGGAGATGACTGGGAAAGAGATGGAGGGACTCAGTCTCCAGTGCAGTTATTCTAGTATTAAAAGAGATAAAAAGGTGGACAAGATGTCAAAAAAGTACGAACATGTATTGAGACACACAAACCCCTAAGAATGAATGCTACTTTCGGGAAGACATTTTACAACTTCCTCCTGTTTCTTCTGTATCCAGACACACAAAACTTTAACATCTTGCTCTAATTTAAATAAATAAATAAATAAATAAATAAATAAATAGTGTAACTCACCCTCTTGCTCCCAGCAGTCCTCAAGATTCCACACACCTCGGCTGAAAACAGCAAACTAACCCCAGCTATGGAGACGCCTCGAAACTGCTTTACCCCTCTCAGGCCGTTCTCACAGATGAATGCTGCCACGAGCACAAATGAAATAAAGGCTTGTGATTCTATGTGAGCTTTTCAGGTCACTGTCTGAAGTTAACTCTCCTAAGCCTCTGTATTGAGACAGTCATTCTTCTCAAGTATGCTGCATTTTGGTGTTGTTCAAAGTAAATGATAGAACTGCTCTATTTAAAATATTTATGTGGAGAAAAAAAAAGGCAGAAAGTATTCATGTATGCTTCTGTATCATGTTTTCCAGGTTCTTTCTTCATCTTTAGAGTGCAAGACCTGTTCTAAATTTCCAGAATAGATAGAGAAAATTAAGATCATGGGTCTGATTAACACTTCTGATTAATTTCTAATTGGCAAATGAGAAGCTTCATCTTGTGATAAGTTTAATCACTCACCATTTTTAATGACTATTAAATGCCACTACCAGGCACTAAACTCACCTTACCTGAGGGGAATATAAGCTTTTTTTGGAAATTCAAAGCAGTTTCATTTGATCCTACACAAAATATATTATATTTGGCAGTGGGAAAGGGATTTTTTAAATGCTAAGGATAAATTAAGAAAGACAGCTCATTTATAAAAGCAGTATATTGTGCGTTGTTGAAAAAAGTAATCTTCTCTAATAATCTAACAATCAATACCCTTTGAACCTTTGAAAGTTCTCCTGTTTGCAATAGACATCAAGAGTAAATCCTGCTTATTTTAATGTGTATATCTTCCAGCATTCACTTCCCCTGATCCTGTTATCATGGCCCACATTTTGTGAAACCTAGGTTTTCATGCAAAAATGAGATGCTTTTGTCCTAAGGATAAGTCATGTTCCTCTCTTAAAATGAATATAGATAGCAAAACAAAAAAGATAAGGAGTGATTCTTTTGACTATCATAAATATTTATAGGCCCTTAGTATTTACTCCAGTCAGGCACAAGAAGATTATTAACCCTCTTAATATTATTCATTTTTGTCTATATAAGCCAACTATTCAATGTAGGTGAAAACTCTTCTCAGAATGATGAGGTACGTTTGTGTGCTGTTAATATTATATATGCAGAGCAGGAGACACACAGAGAGATTTCCATTCAGAAATGTTTACCATCAGAGACCAACATCTGCTACTACGATGTTTTAGGTCTTACTAATTTAAAACAGAAGAGTGACTTACAGCAATGTGTAAGAAATCACTTCAGATGTTCCCTGTTTGACTGTTTCAGACCATCTGTAATTGCTGGTTCCCAGTATCCAAGAAAATATCTTGCCAAAGCACAGAACCACTGGGAAAGAATTCTAATATCCTACTAATTCAAGTATGTATTTTCCTTGGAGACTGTATTTTGAAACCATATTATTTATTGTTTGTAAATGTCAGTCACGCTCTTGTCAGACATTTTTAGTTTCCTGGGGTAAAGAATTAAGGGTTTGTAGAAGAATTCAGAGTGTAAACCAAGTAAAAATGTTCATTTCAATTTCAGAATCATAAAAATTATTTAATTGGAAGATTAATTATTTCAGTGGTTTTCCCTTCAATCCTTTGTGTCCTCCAGGTACAGTATTACATTATCAAAGAATCAAAATGTCCTCTTTTCTGAGCTGCATCTCATGGTTTTACAATTTTTTTTTAAAAAATATTATTTACAAAATAGAATCTATTTACATGGAAGTTTTCATTTTCACATTCAGATGCTACAGAAATTCCTTTCTCATCAAAAAATACTGAAAACTCGTAGAATACTAGAAAAGACTGCTGTGTCGAGATACAGTCTCGCAACCCCAATAAAAGCAGCTGGTGCTGGAGGTCACTGAAGTCTGACAGGAATACCATTAGGAACTACCACATCCAAAAGAGTGAAGTGAGTCACGAATGTCAAAATTTCTTCTCAGCATCACTATTTACCTCTCACTGCTGGAGGTTTCCGTGGGATGATTACACTGCTAACAAAACCCATGCCATTAAACAGGATGAAAATATGTCATCCTTTGCTTTGCTCTCTTTGCTTCTTTCTACTAGAATCTAGCAGCAAATTCCATTTGCTAGGAGCACTAACTCCCTTCCTCTCTCGCCTTGTTCTCCCTCTACTTTCATCTTTCTGCCAGACTAAAATAACCTTTAGAATAACATAAGGCTGTCACAACCTCCTGCAGTAAATAGTGAATAAAGGAGATAATAACCCCAGGATATGACAAAGAGCCTTTCCTTTTTGTTGCTTTTCTTTTGAAGGGTGCGAAGATATGTAAGAAAACCAGATTTCCAAATTTTTTACATTCTGGTGGTTCAACACAGGACATTCCTTCCAGCCATATATTTTCCATAGGGAAACCACACAAGATAATATGTAATAAGAAGCCTTGCAGACAGACTTCATTGGCTTCCTCTAGGTTTTAAAAAGAAAAGGCTGAACAAAGCAAACAGTTCCTAGGTGTGTCCCATTCCTGCCCAGATATGGAGATCTTACTGAGCTCCACCAGTGTGAGGAACGGAGCTGGAAATAGCAAAAAGGCACACAATCATTTTCTACAGTGTAGCATTGGCTTAAAATAATAATTCAGTCACTTCAAATAGGTGACCTCACTACTGGAGCAATGAAAGTGTATTTGCCTTATAGAAATATTCAATATGTGTCAGCAGAGTCACAGGCTGAATTAAGATCCACCTGTATGAGCTGGGGACAGCACAAGCTAAGCTGAATTCTATTGAGAATTTTTCCATCCACTCAATGCAAAAGCTGTAGAAAAAACACATCCACAATGGGCAAATGTGCTGCTGGGCATGCCTAACTCCTAACCTGCATCCTGGAAACAGCTAGACTGAGCTACGGTAGCCATGAGCAGAGAATATTCATCACTAAAATAGAAAGGATTATAGGAAATATGAAGATAGGTTCTTCTCTGTTGCACAGTGAGGAAAAAAGAGTCAACTGTCCCATCTTGCAACAAAAGCAATTCTGACTTCATTTCAGGAGAAAATGTTCTTTGCGGGAGAGGTTAAGCACCAGCACAGGAGCCCCAGGAAGACATTGAATATCCGTCCTTGGAAACGTCCTCAGCCAGACCAGGCCCTGAATGACTTAATCCAGCCTGGGTCTGAGATTGGACTAGATTATCTCCAGAGAACCTGACAAAATTGTTTTGTTTTGTTTTTTTTTTTAATTAAGTTAACATTTTTCTACACAAATGTTCGACAGTCATAAACTCCCTTCTCTACATCATCTTTTATTTTAATACCTGTCTTTGCCAAAATGTTACCAACCAGGAAGGACAGCAAGTGAAACTCTAGATAAACTTCCTC
This sequence comes from Acanthornis magna, assembly GCA_036785705.1. Classification (NCBI taxonomy): domain Eukaryota; kingdom Metazoa; phylum Chordata; class Aves; order Passeriformes; family Acanthizidae; genus Acanthornis; species Acanthornis magna. The sequence goes on along the minus strand of JAWUZG010000141.1, from coordinate 1,931,982 downwards.
AGGTCCACACTACCCACCAGTCCCAGCCTCTCTCCTGACCACAGCCTGTTCACATGTTTTTTAGCAGATTAGGCAAAACGAATTTTTTTGCCTTGCAGACCAGCACAACATTGCAGAGCTTGTAGTTCAGGCTAGGATAAACAGGAGCAGGCAGCTGATTTTGTCATCCCCACCCAAAACAGGCTCCACACAGCTGCTGAGCAGGTTCACTGGCATGTGCCACTGGCACATATATCCAGGATGTCATCTGCTGAATAAAAAATGTGAGGCCAAAATGCCATTTAGACCAGAGCTGCTCTATGCAGCTCTGCCAGCACAGCCATGCTGGGCCTGTGCTGTGAGTCTGCACATGAGGGAACACAAATGCCTTCCTCAGGAGAGATTAAACATTGCTAGCAATCAGAATCCTCAAGGCAATGGAAGGTCTGCTCTCCTATGTTCCCTAGACAAACCCAGTACTCACTACGTGTACACTACTGAACAAATTGGTGCAGACTTCTCCATCTACTCTTGTCCTCCTCTTCACCTTTAAAGGGACACACTGTGGACTTGGAACAATTCCTAGACTCACAAACTGCTTCCAGAACTTGCCAAGAAAGCCAATGTTTACCATAGTTGTGTTGAGGAGGCTCCCAAAAGGCTGCATGGGCAACTTTAGCTCGAGACAACAACCTGGGCTAGTTCACTACCTGAAAAGGTGCCTTGTGTATGATGTGCTCTGCAGAAACTTCTCATTCCTACCATTCTTCAGAGGTTTACCAAAGCTTTTTATTTCATCCACCACCCCGGATTTCCATGCCATGATGCTCACCTCAGCACACAGGCAAAGTTCAAATAAGTGCCATGGCTAATAAGTGATGAGGCAGACTATTAGAAACAGCCAGGAGTTCATTCTAGCAGGCAGTTGTATAGCAACCAGTGCAATATCAAGCAAATTATGAGTCATATTATATTAACAAAATATTTTAGGCAGTTTCTCTTCACAATATGATATTATCTGTGGCAGGAGTCTTCCAGAAAATTTGTAATTGACTGGATGAAGAGGCTAAGGAGAGGCATCAGCTTGAATGAAATATTTCAGCAGGCAATTTGAGCCGAAAGGTCATACTCAGGGACGGGTATTTGCTAGGAAACTAGGAGGAAGAATGTCTCAGATGCTGAGGAATATATTTAGTGCAGGTAGCTTGGTTGCAGATTGAGGTCTGGGTGACAGAGCCCGAGGCAAGCATCCCTGAACTGCCAACCTTTTGCGTAACAAACGCACAGGGACCTCGGGCACAGCCAGGCGAGGGATGCTGCAGGAGCCAAGGTCTCAGCAGGGAGACCCCAGATGAGACCCCATGCACACTGTGACGGTGTAAAACCACGGGGTCCCTTTGTTGGGGGTCCCTCCTCCTCCTCCTCAGCACCAGCTTGAGCTGTTATTCAGCTGTTGCACAATAACTAAATTACTTTATGGACCCAGATGTCTGAGATTCTGCTGTGCGAAGCCTGAAGTGAAGCCAGTAAGGAAAGTGTCCGACTGTGTGAGTGTGGGGTGTGCAGGGAGCCAAGAGGAGCATCCATCACCTCCCTGGGGATGCTGCTATGGAGGGGTTTTGGTCCTTTCCCACTCAGGTGGTGCCAGTGTGGCTGACAGAGCAGCCCCTGGATGCTCCGACAGCAAAGTGGCCTTAACACAGTCAAGTCTGATATAAGGAAATTACCTCCAAATGCAATATTACAAATAAAAATCCAATACTCATCTGGGTTTACACTACAAGGAATTTGGGAAGACTGTGAAGGTAAGAAGAACGTGAAGCCCTGTCCAATGTAGCTTTACTGACAAAAGACCTTACTGGAAAAACAACATTTTTTCTGAACTGTAGCTTGTTTCCCCTGGGGGCAGGTGAGTGGGAGGCCACAGTGGCTTTGCTATATGTGTAAACTCTTTGCCTTTATAGCTCTAGTGCTAATGTACAACATCTACGTCTCTACATTCCAGGAAAGCACGCCTTATGTAAACAAACACAGGCTAAAGTTCAACCTTTTCTTGCTAAATTCCCTAGACTTCTATGTTTTAAAAATCACCTTTCAGATAAAATTGGATAGGCTGTGTGCATTTCTGAATCTGTTATCCAGGCAAAATTCTTTTGGCATGGCCAGAGCATTACCTTTTGAAGGCAGTACTTTAGAATTAGCACATTCAAATGCAAGTAGGATATGTATCAGCTACTGAAACGAAAACGTAGGAAATATATAAGCCACCTGAGCATGCTACTTGTTCAGATTCTTAAGCTTCAGAGTAGAAGTTAATAAATCAAAACCATAAGAAAGCAATTGACCATGTTCCCTGATTGTTAACAAGACTGATTCACATCTCTTGGAAGAGTTTGATAGTTGCCATATATCTGCCTCCAAAAATAGTGCCAGTGCTGGCACTCCCCACTGCTGGCAACGCCTGTAACTGCTGCTTCAGCATTTTCCTCCTCTGGTAATCGTGCTAGCCTACCTGCACGAGCCTGCCATTTGGCTTTAAACAAATTACTCCCTGGGCTCTTGTCTGGGGTATTTTGAGCTTGTTATTTAAAATGAAAAAAAGTCTTTCTTCTTTTTTTCCCCTACTGACTTATCAAAAACATTCCATACAAAAAGACTGGGCTTAACGGGAACACGACTTATTCTGGCCAAGTTCTTGTCTTGGCATCGTGCAGAAGGCTGGGTAGCTATTGGTCTTATAGGCCCCGGGAGTGGTGACCAAGTTTATCTAGCAATTGTCTTCAATCTTCTGCCAAACATGAAACCAGGCAAAAATGTTTTCAGAGTCTTGAAACTAAATCAGAGGCGAGAGTGTTGAAGGAGGACTGCAATGAGGAAGCAATTAGTCAGAACTGCAAGGATTGTGCATTTCAGCCAGGCATGTGTTCTTTTATTTATCTGGGTTTATAAGTGAAGACTACAAGGGGAGCCAAATTTTAAAGAACAAATTGTACATCTTTAGTTCCATAAATATGTAATTCTGCATGTCCTAAAAACACTGATCCTGGGCCAAAATAAAGTCAGTTAAGAACACTATAACAAAAAAGGAAAAAACCAAAAAGAAAGTAAAAATAGTGTCTTTCCATACCACAAAAGAACTGTAGATCATCGTAACCAAAAAAATCATGTGGGCTTTTCATATTAGATTCTAATTTCTTCCACTGTATTATTCATGGGACAGAAAGAAAATGGCACAGGATTTTAAGTATCCTTCATGAAGAATATGCTAGTCTCAAATGAAAATATTTATACATGTGAGTATTTATTTCTATATTTTAATAAAATGCAGCTGTACAAAGGGCAGACCTCTGCTACTCTGTGGCAATAGCCCTCACCTTCCATCTGCTGGCACAAAAGTTATATGTACCCTGCATATGTCAGGGGTGCCCCAAGGCAAGGTTCCAGACCAAATGCACAATTCATACAGACAGAAAGTACAGCCAGAGGCCACTTTATGAAACGCATCACAAGCCCAGGTATGTCCAAAACCTTGGCTGGTTGCTGGACATGTTAATATGCCCCTCCCAGCTGACAGCTCTCCGTGGTCAGTCAGTGCAGCAGTGGTGTGGATTAGGAAGAAAAGTCAATCCTAATGCTGCTGTTCCAGTTTTCTCTGGCACCACGCACAGAGCATGACACAGATAAAGCCATAGGATCCAAGTTCCGTGTGACTGCAATTCCATGAGCAAGGAAGACCAAAGTGTGGGAAGTTTCAACTTTTTTCTTCTACTTTGGCTCTTTCTACCCAAAGCACGCTGGCTCAGGGCCATGACCTACACAAGGAGCAGGTCTTGCACACCACCATAAAGACAAAGGGAAGCTCCTGGGTTGGGCTCACAGTCATGACCACAGGCAGAATACTCCAGACGTGCCACATGCCACTGGCACGTGAGATAGTGAATAATAAAGCCTTGTGTTTCTGATCAGCCCTCAGGGTCTAGCAAACATCCTGTCTTATACAGACTGTGCAAGATTTGTGTACAGGAGCTTTCTCTCCTTCTCCTGTTTCATTCTATCACATGCTTTTCACAAAATGAGACACATGTTGTAGTCTGATCTTCAGCCCTCTCGCTAGGTGTTTGGTGTTACATAGCAATTACAAAACAGCAGTGTGTTTATTCTTGTATATCTTTTCTCATATTTGCTTGATTAGGCTCTGCATTATCATTTTTCCTGTTATTACTTGCTCAAAGACAAATGAAACTATCTAGCTTGGCTAGTGCCTTTTCTTACCTGAAGGTTGGTGTTGATAATTAGATTTTCATTCCCAATACCACACTAAGATCAATGACTCATGAATACCATGTATCCATTTAGTAGAAACTTGTGAGTAAATGTCACTGCTTGAACTAACCAAAAAAAAAGAACAGCAGAATACAGCGTGGATAACAAGTCCCTCACTAATTTCTCTGTATTTGTTTTCTTAAAGGTATAAAATGTTTGCCTTCTTTTACATGATTATTTACTTTGTTTATACTCATGACATTTGATTCATTCTCTAATTCACTAGAAATAGTGTGTAACACAGGAGAGATGTTGGTCTTAGCTCACATTAGAAAATGAGTAATGCCATTGCTGTTTCTCAGTGAGCTCCCAATCCCTGTGGGTGAAATTCATCTTCACGGGTGGGGAGGAGGGGAGAGGAGGAGGATCTGCTCCAAACCTTTACAACATTTGAGTCCACAGAGCAGGGATTTAGCACAAAGCCAATATTTAACCCTTCCCATCCGAAGGGGATGATTTCACTGACAAGCCATGAATCTGACAATAAGTGTCAGTCCAGAACCTTGTCCCCCTAAAGATACAGCAGTCTGCTGTCAGCTTTTGTGTTACAGATCCAAGCCTGTGACTCAGACCCATGAAAGGATTTAGATCTCTGAAATAAATCATCAGCAGGACTTCAGTCAAAACATACAAGCCTTGTGACCTCTGCCTAACCACAGTGCTGAGTAAATCTTGGAGACACCTCAGGTCTGAGGCAGGCAGTTCAATGGGTGCTTCTTGTCCAGCTCAGCATCTGTGCAGACGTGACTCAGAGAAGCCTCTGCTGAACTCACCACCAGGGAGGTCCATCAAGGCCCACGGATGCTCCCCACCTCAGTCCCGAGGTGCTGAGTTTCAGAGGCATCCACAAATCACACCCAACACACCCCAACAGCTCTCCCAAAACTGTGGTCAGCCAAGGGAAAGCTGAAACCGTGTGTGTATCTAACAGCAGCACACCCAGTAGGTGTCTGCTGGCATATTTTTGTGGCACTTGCCAAGATTAAGATACACAGCTCCTAAAATTAGTAGTTTACAACAGTCTTTTATGAGACACTAAATATTTTGGTTGGCTCCAGAAAGGATGAAAAGTGCACTAGCACTGTGAGGGCTGGCCAGAAGTTTTGTCTTTCAAAACTGAATTCTGACAGAAACCACAGATCTGGATCTCCAAAAATGAGAACTTGGTTTTCTAATGTGTACACTGGCTATTACAACTATCCGCCAACTGAATTCTTACTCCCTGTCTCTCAAATTTCCATCAGCCATTACAGCTTTTTATGGAAAAATGTTGTCTTCCCTTGGCTCCACATACAAATTACACACATAAATTAGTGAACTAAAAAGGGAGTTGAGGAATATTCACTGCTAATCAAGGACCCTAATAATTTACAAACAACTATTTCAAAGGCACTGTTAAAAAGAGGATCAGAAAATATCAGGCTATGACATGTTTACATCACACAGCATTCAATACCATCATACAGACTGTACATGAAATTATCCACATTTCATGGCAACCATGAACAGTGAGATCAGCATTTCAAATATCACACAAATCATCCCTGTAATTAGTCACTAAGGAATGACTACTACACATAACAAAGTGTACTGAATAACTGATGTTCTGTAGTGCTAATGAAAAGCAAATCTATAGCTTGTCTTATTATTAATATAATAATTAATTCAGACACAGATCTTTCACTCATACTAAAACTGGGACTTTAAACCGGAAACGAAAGGTCAGTTCTGTTCTCCATCACATCAGCTACTCTGAGGAGCTGTACAATTGTAATCAGGAAATGCATAATTATAACACGTGGGATAATTCAATCTAATTAATCAAAAATTTTTCTTGTATGCTACCAAGAAAAGCAGAAGTCATTTACCTGCCATTAGCCCTTTCCAAGAACTCCAGTATCTTTATGTAGGATACCAGCCTAGGACCCCTGCTTAGCCATTCATTTCACATACTGCAAGTCCTGTCTCTTTGCAAAAGGGTTTTCTTTCTTGATTTCAGAATATCACAATAACATTCTGACATCACAATTACATTTTAATGGCTATATCCTCTGGATTGTAAATTTAGTTGAAATTGGTAGTACAATTTAGAATCATTTTCCTCTTTAGGAAAATTGGCCCAGTTTGTTTCAATGTTTTACCATTTCATGAGCATCTTGTATATTCCTCGCCAAATTAAGCGGTAGAGATTTTCAAATTTGACTACATTTTTTCTATATCAAGTTTAGACACATTAAGAAGACTTCAATCTCTAAAATATTCTCTCTAAAATTTTCCAGAGTGGGGCACACAAGGTTTGAATCCACAACTCGGATTCACCAGCTCCTTTTGGAAATCAAACTTTTTATAACCGTGTTCAATAGCATCAAATAAATCAAATGATGCGGCTTAAAACCAAATTGTCTCTCACCAGTTTTCCATGTGAGGACGTGAGCAGGCTGTGCAGCACTGAGGAGGATGAGGGAGGCACTGGTGGGATCTCCTCAGAGACCCTGCAGTTTCAGGAGTCTCGTCCCACTGTGGCAGCCGAGGTGCAGGTGGGCTCTGTGCTATTTCCAGCAGTAAGTCAAGACTCTGTTGAAGATGAAGGCAGGAGATCCCCTGGTGGTCACTGCCCACACAAGGAAGAGGGGTCCTGCTCCTCCAGAAGATGGGCAGTTTGCAAATAGGTTTGGTAACTCACACCACAGATATGAGGGTCTGGAATTGGGTGGAGTGCACATGGATTCACAGAATGGTTTGGGTTGGAAGGGACCTTAAAGATCTTCCAGTTCCAACCACCAGTTTGCTCCCTTCCAACCCGGGCTTGAGCACCTCCAGGGATGGGGCAGCCACAGCTTCTGTGGGCAACCTGTGCCAGGGCCTCATCACCCTCACAGCAAAGAGCTTCTCCTCGTGTCTGATCTAAACATGCTCTCTTTCAGTTTGAAGCCTTTCCCCCTTGTTCTGTCATTCCATGTCCTCATGAACAGTTCCTCTCCATCCTTCTGGATGGCTCCCCTTAGCTACTGGAAGTCCAAAGGCTTCTCTTCTCCAGGCTGAATAATCCAAATTCTCTCAGTCTTTCCTCAGAGGAGAGGTGCTCCATCCCTGTGCATCCCTGAGTGCTCCTCAGGACTCACCTTTATTTTTAAGGAAATCTGTGACTCTTTTATTATTCCATGTTCAATTCTGAGATGAGATTAACAGTCAAAAAAATGGACAGACTTGCAATTCTTCTTAGATTCCATAACTGAGGCCAGATTTTCAGAATAGACAGGTGTATCAAGCACAAAGTTCTCGGGTGTCCAGTCAGTCATGTCACACTGGGAACAGCTAAACAGTCAGCATTAAAAAAAGAAAAGCCCCTAAACCGGTAATTGCAATGGGAATTTAAAGCACTTAGCATTGCTTACTTTTCACTTCTTCAAAAGTTTAAGCACACAATACTTAGATTTAGCAAGGCTCACGATCCCATGATTCACAATCCTTCATGTTATAAATTAGGAATAGGGTGGAAATGAATTTGTATTAAAGTTCGAGATGCAGGATGATGTCTGAATCACTTCCCCAAATCTTTAGTGTTTAGAAGGTGGATAGTGTGGAGAAGAGTATATTTCTCATCAGTCCTATTATATATTTGCTTGATGACAATATTCCATTTATTCAACATTTATTCTACTTAAATAAGTCCACAGATGCAGTTAGACTGTAAATTATTAGTTTGATTAAAAATTGTACTTTAAAAATGTTATTTTAAAACTGTTTTTCCTCTACAACTTCCCAGTGGTCTCTGAGAACTGCTATATACAGTTCTGGCAAGTACTGACTTCACAGCTGCTATGAGTTAGTTATTTATTTATGCACCATACTACTTGGCACAATGGGTTTGATTTTGTTAAAGGCACAGTGAATGGGCACAAATCAGAATTTTCAAATTAATTGGTGGCTATCAGCTGTTAATGTTAGAGGCTGAGAGCCATTGCTCAGACGTTGCTCACCCTCCAGAGCTGTGAAAGCCACAGAGGTCGCTCAGCCTTCCTCTCTCAAATGCAACTTGGCCCTCAAGCTGGAAGAACAATCTCTGGCATCTCAAGCTCTGGGCCAACATGTACCTGATTGGGAAAAAAAAACCTCACAGAAATTAGCTGAGTGGGAATTTTGGATTACGAAACATTTTCAGGGCCAGTGCCTTAACTGATCTCTCATCTACCATTCCAAAGTAGGAAGCTGACAAAGCACTAAGGGTGAATCTCACAGCACAGAAACACTCCTCACTGGGAAGGTACTGAAAGTCTTAAGGTGTCTATTGGGTAATAGCTGCCACAATTCTGTGGGGCTTTCTGTCACTGGTGACCTCCACTTGTGTTTGAAGCCATAATTCCAAACCCCAGTGAGGTCCTGGGCTGTGCTGGGGAGGAGGGCAGGCAGAGGATGTCCGTGCAGCCCTGGCCGATGCCACAGCAGTGGAGCATCCCAAAGGTGCCTGACAGGGCACACTGTGACACCAGCCTGTGCTTGGCAGCTCAGGACTCAGGGCCAGCACCAGAAAAATTTACCCAGTGGATGACATCCCTTTGCAGCCCATCCTGGTGGCAAGTACAGATTGCTTCTGAGGGCTCTTGGGAAGAGGGCCTGGAAGGGGGGGCAGGACATTTCCTGCTGTAACTGGCACTTGCTGTGAAAAGCAGTACGAAATATCCATGTATGCATGCTGTAATCAAGCTGGCATGTTGTTCAACACTGATCATCACTATAGTTACAGGGCCTGATCTATTTTGGGTCCAAAATGACAAAGAAATGTAGAATTTCATCCATTTGTAGGCTGGCCAGATACTACAGTCATGCAAGCATTAAAAATGTGTGTGGTAAATCAAGTAACTAAGCAGAGGTAGGCAGACAGAAATGTGGATTTTGAGATGCAAAACATTACGCCTATATCTGCTTTGGTCAAATGACACATCCTTCAGCATAAGATCTGGCATGCTCATGTGCTTTTGTGGTACTGTGTAAGTAATACACTTCAGGCAATAACCACTAACTAGCTGGGAAAAAAAGAGAAGTCACACAAAAGTTATGGCACAAGTACTGCCTTACTCCCTTTTTTAAAAAAATTAAAACCCAGGAACTAGAATATCTTGTACAACACTTCTGTTTTGTTTTTGCTTGTTACCAATACATACTGTACTACAGTGAAGTGTTTGGGGTTTCTTAACAAATGCATTCAGCCCAATCAGATAAAATGGGAAGGCTCCTGTAAAAACTGTCTTGCTTGTGAAATGGAAAACTATGTTTTTAATAATTTAAATATCATCTACCAATACTGCATTGTCCCACTGAATAATTCAGAAGTATATTAGGTTCATGTTATGACATTTCAAACCTAATATTTGCATTTTTCAGTCACCCTTTCTAATGAAGTTTCCATAAATAATCTGATTAAGATAAATTATTCCCTGATTTGGTGCCTTGCAATGACAAGTAAGTGCAGGGAGTTTGCAGGCTAGTTTAAAGTTGGGGCTATGTCAAAATAGCCACTGTTTCAGGCAAATCTTCTTTCAAATTAGATGATCACGTCACACTGCTACTGAAAGCTAAATCACACCAGAAAATGTGGTGTCCACTTTGGGCTCTTCATTTCCAACTTGAGGGAGACTTGCCAAGGGAGTAAGAGAGAGCATAGCTGGATTCTGATACCTTCTAGAGATGTTGAATAGCAGAACAGTGCTCTGCTATCAGCCTGCCCACCCCCCACACCAGGAGCCTCCAACAGCTGGAAACAGCTGAGGAGACAGCTCTCCTTTCTCCTGCCTTGATTTTCCCCCACTGTCAATCAGACTCCTGGCCCACACCTCACCCATTCCTAACATCAAAATCAGGTCAGTTACGCCCTCACCCTTAGAAGTATTTACGCACAGACACTTTCTGTCCTTGTTTATAGAGGCATTGATGAGAGGCTGCCAATACCCCACTTTTGGGCTGGCAGCTGTCGGACTCGCAGGGCCAGGCACAAGCTCTTCCTCTGCTCTAAATTGTTCGTGAGCCTGATGCTCAGCCCCTCACAGGCTCACTCATGATCTCTATGCCCAGGCTTCCCTCTGGCAGACAGTTCACCTCCTGTTTTCAGTGGTTGCTCTCTGTGCTGTTGATTCTTCCCCAAGTTATTTAGTGCTTGTTTGGCACCACTTCTCCACTGTTCCACAGTACTTGCACAACTTTGCCTCTTCCTTCTTCCTCCTAGTGGCTTGCACTGTCTCTTGCCTTCTTTATTGTATCTTCCTCCTCCTCCTCACCTCATGCCTGTTGTAGTTCCTTGTTCTCTTTCTCACAGCACTATTTCCACCATCTCTCCTGCTCTTGCTCTCTATTCCAAGCAAGCTTTCCTTGCCTCCCCCTGGCCATTTGCTTACTCAGCCGCTGGCAGAGTTTCCCACCTTATTGCCATCTCTGCTCTTCGATGGTTTGCTGCTTGATCCTCACTTCTGTATTCATGCTTCTCTTCCTCCTCCACATCTTCACACATTTCAAGAAGTCACCTACAGTATTTCGCTGTCCCGGCTCGGCGCAGACCCCTGCAATTAATACAACCCCATTTCTGTGTTGGCCTTTCCTCTTCTCCCTCACACTGCCCATTAACATGCCTAAGAAAAAGTAGCTGGAGAATCAGATTTCTCTTTTCCTATTCAATTCACTTCAAACTGTCCCTTCATGCTCCTATACATCGTATGTGAGTCATTTTCTCCTCAAATCTGGCTCTTCTAAGTCAGAAACCTTTTGCTGTTCTTCTCAAGCAGTTATTAAAACATTTCTTCTCTGAAGACTTTCTCTGCTCCCTCCAATGTTCTTTTTTCTTCTAGTTGGATGTGCCTGATGTGAGTAGATTGAATTTGCTTGTAAAGTCCTGAGGGATGTTCCTGACATGCTCTAGGTTTATTTACTGTCTTGTATACTTAGGCTGCAGTACTGCTTGGGACTTATGTGCACTTCTAAATGACAAATAAATACAAGTTATAAGATTCAGTTCCACTGCAGTCTGCAAATACATTGCTGGTTTATCTAATGCTGATTAGCAATTAAAAGTCAAGTTTAACTGTGAATAGTCCTCTTCTGCTCTTCCTGTCATTACAAATTTCTCCTCCAGCAGCAAGTCTGAGAAACGCCAAAACCAGGGTGATAGGAAGAGTACAAAGAGAAAGCTGCAGAATCCTAAAGGAATAAATTAACAAATTAAAACAAACAGCCAAAACCTAACGAACAGACAAACAACAGACAAAAAAAAAAAAGAAAATCAAAACAACAAAAAATCCCTAAACACAGGAAAGAAAGAATGCACTCAGTAGTTGGTGGCCACATCTAAGATCAAAGACTCAGGCTTACTGCATTCACTGAAAATGAATCTTGCATTTTCTGAAGCTCAAGGCAAACTCCTGGGCCTATTACAGGCCGAGGTGTTGCCTAGTTTCTGAAAATTTGTCCTCTCTGTCAAAGAGAAAACATTGACCCAGTGAGGCTGGTAGAAGCCTCTTCTCTAGATAAAGTACAAAAAAACTCAAAAAAGTCACCCTCATGGCAATATACTATGGCAATATATTTCTGTCCATCTCCTGAGGCCTTCAGAAAAATTAAAAATAAAAAAAAACCAAAAAACCAAGGACTGTTTCTGCTAAGTTTTTCATCAATTATAAAAGCCGTATCTCATTTTTTCCCCATTATGTGTTAGCTGAATTCAGGGAAAGAGTATCGTGTTTCTGAAACACTTCAATTGGGGTGAAGGGACAAACATATTTGAAAAAATGTTCTAGAAAATTAATGCAGTACCTGGAAATTTTGTTTAACAAGGTTTCCTAAAAGCTGTGGGTCATAGCAAATGACAGTACATCTCCTCCTGGTCTTCTTTTTTCTCATTTGCAACCCACAATTGCACTGGGACTAGAGCAGAAGATGCTGTTAAGATGTACACTGGCTGTCCTTGAACCTTATTGCACATAGTAAATCTATAGCTGTGTCAGGTGACCTTGCTTGAGGATAATAATTTAAATAGTCAGAATAGCAGGGAACAAAATTTAATCTAGAGGAAGGACAAGAAGATTTTTTTTTCCCCCCATTACTTACCTCGGCAGCCAATATAAAATCATTGGTTTCTGCCTTGCCATTTGTGGCTTTTCTGATGCCACCTAAATTGTCAGAGGTTATTGCTTCAACGAAGTCTCTAATCTGCACCTGCATTATTCATTTGTTCTTGTTGGCTTACAGATTTTTATTTCATATACACTTATAAATGTGTGCCTGCATTACAATTGTAATATCGATTGAAAGGCATTTTAAGAACCACTCAGCATGTACTCCACTAAGTTGGCAGCAGCAATCTCTACACAAAATGCCTCTTGCAGCCTAATTTCAACAATCCCACTCTTAACAACAGCTTTCCTAGTGGGGAGCAAACATCTGCAGATGCATTTGAGTACCTATACAACTGTAACCACAAGCTAGAATAGATCTTTCTTCTTCTTACAAAGGTAGCCAGCCGTGATTACTACTTATTGCAAATTGCTACACTTAAATTTTACTCTTTTTTTATGACATGCTGCTACAATTCTTGCTGCAGTCTGAGTGTGAAAACAGGAGTGTGACCATGTTTGTGTCTGCCACTGAAATATCAGAACAGCCCACACCCTGGCACCAGGACAATCACACCTGCAGCTTTCTATAAAGTGCAAAGAATTTTCCCACACCACAATGAAGAATTCATTTTGCATTTTTCCCTCTCTTCATTGCATCTCAGTTGTTCGTTCGGTCTGCATTTTGCATGCAGTATGTTCAACACCATTTACAGAGATAAAAGTTATTTACCATCAGGGAAGGAAATGTTTGAGTGTTTTGGGCACACTGCAGTTAGGTGCAAGTGAGGTAGGTATGCTTCAGTGCTGCTTGGGTTGGAAGCAGGTAGAATTACAGAAAGCACACGGCAAAAAGGCTGGCGTGACCTTTTGAGATCCGTGTGTAATGTTACACTATCAGAGAGCAATATAATGTGTACAGACAAATGGAAGAAGAATTTTAACATGGCCTGTTCCTGAGACAGTTGCCAAACAGGCTGAGTAAAACCTGCCCACAAAAAAGCATGACATAATGCAGCCATAGGTTAGCCTGAATGACTGTATCACAATTAAATCATAATTATTTGAGAAGCATTACAGCAAAAGCAATATACCAAGAGCTGCCTCAGTATAGCACAAGCTTGTTGCTAATACAGATCACATTCCAAATCCACTTCAGTCTGCGGCACACGGCCAAGTGGAAGAGAATCTGCTATGAGCTCATCGTCCTGGGGGAAAGGGGATGGGCTGCAGGAAGCCAACTACACCGAGCAGCCAGGGCTGACCGGGTGAGCCTCCTTCTCACTCAGCCAGCGGCTCCCAGTGGCTTAAGGTCGGCTTCCATCTCTACACAGAGATGACTTCTACACAGAGACATTAATCAGAGGGTTTGCAATCACTTTCTGCCTCCAGCTTTCCTTCACTTGTCTCTCTTTTTCTTTCTGGAATTAATTCTTCTGAGGCTACTCAGTGCCTAAAACACCCTTAGCCCTGCTCTCTTGCAATGGCCATGATCATAGGTTGTTTATTAATCTCAGAATTTCTAGAAGTGTTTCTTCTTCTAAGAAGGGGCCCCTAATTGTTAACTTCCCAAGGTTTTCCCCTTTCCACTCTTCACAATGCCTTCTGAACCCAAGAAATATACGCCCCTCTATATCTCAGCACATAAACTGCACTGAGAAAAATGAGAGATCTATTTATTTATCCTAGTCAGCTGCAAAGGAGTCTCCATACAGGTTCAGTTTTCAGGGAGTTGCAAGTGATGAAGCCTTGCCATTTGTACAGTTGTTTCCTCTTCCACCTTCAACTCATCTGTCACTGAGTACGTAGGTAAACATAAGTAATTTCTTCCAGTTTACAGTGAAATCCACTTCAGTTCAAAGTCTGGCTTTTTTTTTATTTATGATGTGCTGCAGAATATTGCACCATTGCTTACTGCAGTATTAATAATTCTTGTCCCCAGGCAGCATATCCTGAAAGATTTCTCCCACACCACATGGTTGCTGAGGCAATTGCAGTTATTTCACTGTGCAAAGCTTGGCATCTGGGTCCAGGAGCCTAATAACCACAGGGTTGGTTCCTGCTGTATCCCCTGGCAGTCTTGAATAAGCCTTTTAAGAGTTGAGACTATGGAATTAGTGAATTGCTACCTTGTGCTTAACCTGAAAAATACTCATGCAATCTGAAATTTAGACAAAGTCTCACACTGCACCTGTGAGTTTACATTTCATGGGTTTCATTAAAATTCTGGGTTTAAACAAGCTCTTACTTTGTCTGGTTTTATGAAACTAATTGTGCTTTCAGCCACTGACTGAACCTATGTGAATGACACCCTGTTTTATCAACTGGAAAAATTCCTCCTTTGCTCTATCTGTCATTTTTGCTGTTAGGTCCTTGTGTGAGACACCTGCATGTGTCATCCTGCTTCTCCCACTCACACACAGATCTGTGATAAGAGGAGCAGCTAATGACACCATGGCCTGACATTTCTTGGCTTAGGGTATAAAAGTTGGTTTCTTCTCTAGGCACCAAAAAGATGTATCTATAATCCTCAAATGGCTGCTGCTGTCTCTGGAGCCTTGGGTTTACTCATGCTCTGCATCCCACAGGACTGGAGCTAGAGAGGGGTCAGCCAACCCTGGAGCCATTCTAGCTCTGTGCCCAAGGTGGATCAGCATTACTGCTGACCTTAAATGATACCGAGTTCCAACAGCTGCTGTGCAGCTTTCCAAGCAGCAGGGAGCTGCTGGAATGCTGCAGCCTTCCATCCAGAAGCGGTCAGGAGACAAGACCCAGGTGAAACTACCTGTTACCAGCCAGGCAGCAAACTGAGCACTCAGGGACAGAACCAGTACCTGAAATTTTGTTTGTACTGGACTAACTAAAAAAAATTTCTGGTCTATTAGGTGATATCATTCCCAGTGTTTTGCCACCATTACTCACAAGTGACCTCACTGACCGTCCAGAAAGACTTCTGGGTCAGATGTAATTCTGCCTGGTTATTATATTTTATGCATCATTACTTTCTCTTGGTATTGTAATGTTACATGGGTTTTTCCTACCAACATGAATCCCCATGAGAAGCAGCATAAAGAAAGACAATACCAAACTGTGTTAGGGCAGATCCTGTCAACATCATAATCCATCCCTGAGAAGTGCAACACCCGCCTGCAGTACAGCACAGAAATACTTTTCTTTCATTATAGCTGATTGTGTTTGCTCAATTAAATTAACGCACACAATAGTTCTGTCTAAATCAGAGCTTTCAGCTTTGTTTGCACAGGCAAAAGGAAACCTCAACCCTTTCAACACATCCAAGAACTACCCATTCAAGCAGAATGTCCCAAAAGCAAACATTCTCGAAAGGGAAACCAGAATTTAAAACCTGTTAAAACCTTCAAGTCTCAAAGCAATCTGTTTTGTGGTCCCATTGTTTCAGCAGAAATTGCTCCAATATGCAGTCTAGACAGTAGCCTTGACAGACTTATCTTTTATTCATGGAAGACACAGAGAGAGCAGGAAAGAGAGATGATCTGGCTGTTGCAGATTTCATTGTACACCTACTCACTCCTTGCTGCTGTTTTGCTGACATCAGTGTGTTTTGTCCTTTTGCATCTATTATCCATCACCATATGTCCTCTGTTCACAAACATGATCCTCAGGGAATCAAATAGCAAAGCATTCTAAATATCAGATATTCAGATTTGCAAATGATCTGTCCCTTGCACCATACACACACTCACTGTGTGCATGTCTCCACAACTGGACAGAAGCAATTTTCACTGAAGTTTCAGACCTCTTTTCCACAGACCATGGGGCCACGGGGCTTTAGGTCAGTCTACCTTCATTTAATTTGAGCATTAGGATGTCAGTCCTGCACAATGCTGATGCAAGCAGCACTCAGACTGCACAATTCAGAGGCTAAAAGTCTGCTCCTTGTTGCTAGGGTGAGAAGGGAAGCATCTTTTACACCCTACAGGCCACAGGAGGAAATTGAGGCCAAGCCGTGCCTCGAAATCCTTCTGTCCTCTCCTCCACTCCTCCACTGGCCAAGGACTAACTCCTCTGCAGAGGAAAGCTGAGGAGCAGCAAGAACAGAACCCTGAGCTGAGCAGGGGGAACACACCTTGGCGAGGCACCAGCAGCCTGCAGTTGTCTGAGTGCCACGTCCTCCTGTCCACCTCAAGCCACCCTTGCACAGAGCAGAAGGAAATGGAGGAAAAGCAGAGAGATGCATTCTTCTGTGACTGTGGGCACGCTTCCTACCTTAACAGGGTAGGAAGCTTGGAGCTATTTCAAGTTTCCCCTGCTTTAACTGGATGCATCATGTACCCAGAATCTTCTCATTGGTCTGGTTCCTAGGCTTAAAAAATCCCAGCTCTGCTGGGTAGCCATGACTTCTAGCAGAGAAGTGATATTTTTGAAACAGAAGGCAAGGAGATTCCAAGGGAAAAACAGGATGCCTGATTATGCACCTCAGGGAGAGACTGAGTAATGCCCGGTGGCAGTAAACCTCCGCTCACTGCTGAGAAAGACAACTGTGGACAAGGGTGGAAGGTGGGAAAATGACTGGAAACACCAAAGACAGTGGAATTAATATAAATAATTTTGTATTCTTCCACTGTATGCCACACTAGAAATTATTTTCCAGTTGCTACATTCGCAGGCATTAGACAATCAGGAAATTCAACCTTCTCTCCCTTTTAACATCTTACACTCTTGGCAGCTCCCAGCAGTTCATTTGGCAGGCGCGTGCACCAAATGTGCCTTTCAGTCTTGTAACAGATGGAGTACATTACACACAGGACTGCATGCCTCACGTACAATATCTAACACTTAAACTAGGAAAGGACATCCAACAGATCCCACTGACCGCAAAATTACTTCCATTTCACTGAAGGGAAGAATTCTGTAAATGAGTTAGAAGCAAATATTCTCTCTGCATGGTAAATAAATGTGTTATGCCTGACTCCACAGCCTTTGTTTTCATAGATGCAAACAATTTATCCTTGTATTCATATTTTACTTTGGATATGTCCCACCTGAAATCTAAACCTAAATAATTAAATATCCTCTGATCTGTTTACATTTGTGGTAAAATTCTTTCAGAAAGAATGAGTACCAGATCAGTTTGCTAGCTGTTTGGTTTTAGTGGCTCCTTTGTTATATGGTTATAAATCCCAGAATAAGATATTAACCACAGAGGATTGCCAGGGATCATTGGCTTTTGATTAATTTACAGATTAAAATGTTTTACTGAATTCATATATCAAATCTAAAGGTACTGTAACTTCAAGCAATTTTCAGAAATGCTCCTAGCAGATTTTCGTTTCCTAAGTGCCCACAGCAGATAGGCTGATGAAGCTAAAGAAGGCACCTCTTAAAACATGGCAGCTACAAGGTGCATGGAAAGAACAGCCAGAGGGCAGAACAGAAAAAACAACAGAAGGGCAAAATATTAAATATGAACACTGAAGGGTTTATTATTTATATATTCAGAAACTGAGGGAGGGATTCACACAGTTGTGAATCACACAGCAAGTTGGAAACTATCAGTGAATGTTTAATGTATATTAAATGCATGTGCTAAATTATACAGAATATTATATAACATATACTAAACACTCATGGGTGCTTTCTAACTTGTGGTGTGATTTGAGGTGAGATAGTCACTCACTTCTTCAATTTCAGAATCTGTCAGATGGGGATAAAAATATTTGTTGATACCAGTGGTCTAGCCTGAGGATCTCCTGGTATTTGAACAGCAGCCATTCATGTATATAGTGTTACAATTTTTATCACTGAATTATAGATAGTGCTGTCAGTACGTCAGCAACTCAAACACCAACATAAACCATGGACAGAAAATCCTACCTTATTCACTGCAGAGCTGTACTTAAGAAATAGACTGTGGGCCCATTTTCTCCTCTGTGATCCACGTTGTCTCATCTAGGGCAGGGTCAACTGCAGAGACAAAGAAATTAAGTGTACTATGGATGCTGCAGTGTTAGTTGCTGCTCAACATGGCTTATCAGAAACCATGTGAGGCTTCGTCTCCTCCCCTCATAAATCTTGAAGAGTTTAATTTCTGCAATTTTTTATACATGTATATATGACTAGCTGTTTACTGATATACATCCTGACATGAAATAAGTGTGGTATAAAGCAAAGCATAACACTTCATTTGTGGACATAGCAATGCACTGTTTGGTCTGCCAGAAACCAGCTGCTTGGAGGACAGCTGCACATCCAATTAGATGGTAACTATACATATCTGAAGAGAATTGCAGTGCAGAAGGGTTCAAAAAAGCTATTGACTGTGTTTGTTCCCATTTTATGGAAGATAACAACATTAGGTCTGCAAGAAAACCTCCAGAGCCAAATACTTTTCTTCAAAAAGTTCATTTCCTGCTGTCACAGAAACAGTCTTACACTGAGCAAAGCAGAGGTAAAAAGTTAATTTTGACTGAATTCTTTCATTCCAAAAACTTATCCAGACCATGGAGACAAGATAACAGACAAGGGTAAAGAACAACTAATTCATGGAAAGAGAGTAAGAATTTACAAAGAGGAATACTCATGTATTCAGCCAAGCCTTATCTCTTTGCTCCAAGTACAGATGGGTTTTATTATGGCAGAGACAAGAGCCAATAAAGCAAGTTCACAAATTTCTGTACAACAAAAAACAATGCTGTTTACCACTGCAGTCTATAGATGTATTACTTCAGTATAAACATATTACAAAAAATTTCAGGCATAAAAATTTAATCTTGCTTTAGAATTCAGTTGCACCTATAAAACAAGTTAAAACAGAGCAGATAAAGAAAGAGGAATAAAAAGCACATCGGACTGGCTGTGACCAGTCCAAGCCTTCTCCTCTCACATAGGCACATGTGAATGTTCTTGGTTCTGCTGTGCTATCGAATCTAGACAAAGAAAGTATTGTACCCCACAGGCCCAGACTGCTCTCCAGGACAGGGCTCCTGACTGTAGAGTGGCATTGGTAAAGTGCTGAGGACTGGGGCCTCATGGGGTTTTTTAATGTTAATAATGATTGTATGGACAAAGGCGCTGATAACAACACACTCTGCAGAGGCAGGGCTGTGCTACCAGCAAAGGTACTGCACCAGATAAATTATCAAGCCCGGGTTGCCTGAGTTCTTTGCCTCCACAGGGGCATTAGCATTCATACGTTTAGTGTATCTGACCTTCGTTCACTGTTGATGTGCAAGACATCAGTCAGTTTAAGCGATGCCCCGCTGTGCTCTGAGGGGAGCTAAGCATACTGATTTCCTTCAATCTCACCCCAGAAATAAAAGGATAAATACGTGGGATATACAGAGAGAGGCAGGTGCAGAACCTTGAGTGCACAGTTCAGGACTTAAAACCATGACTTGCCAAGCCATAGGCAGGTCATCTCAAGAACCCACAGGACACTGTGTTGTGCATGTGCTGTGCTATGCTCTCTGACTCATGGATATTGTCAGCATTCAATGGCAGATGTCACTGTTTGAAAACTGATGATTCTCTGCTATCACCCACCAAGCAATAGCGGCAAAAAAGGCAACATATCCCACTTCAGCAGCAGCAGTTCACATCTAGAACTTTGATTTGACCTGGTAAGAATTTGGAGTGCTAACAGCTGTGGTACAGGACAGTCTCTTATAAGACATCTGATGGAAACTGCTGCACCTAGAGAGGCGAAGACTGAGTAGGAGCTCAAATAGCCATAATCCTACTGTGGGACCCATCTTAGAGCACTGCAGGGGCTGGTTTGCAGGCAAACATGTAAATAGCCACTTAAATTATCTCAAAGAAATGTACACATAATAATGGACACCTTTCCAACATCTGTGCTCCTGACTTTTGTTTCTTGTACACTAAACACAAACCTAAAATGTGGATTTGCTGTGGGATTATTACTGGGATGTAGACTGAAATCTCACCATTGAAACAAGCAAACATTTTTTGAAAACCCCCAACCATACAAAAATCAAATCAAAACAACAAAACCAAACACATCATCAACAGCATTGGTTTTAGTCAATTCTTACTCAGTCACCACAGCTGTGGAAAAATAGCTATTAGATACTTATAGAGCAGGCATGAACACAGTATAAATATTTTTGTTTATATATTCTGAGGGTCTCAACCATCATTTAGAAAGATTATTAAGATAATAAAAATATCTCAGCTTTTGGGTTTGTATTAACCCTGAAGGCCTCTGCTAAAACTGTGTACGGGGGTAAGGCAACTACAAATTTGAACTAGATCATAGCAAATGACACCTGCTTTCTTTATAATCTGTTATTTCACTCTTTTTTGCTCTCCCTTCCATTTGATTTAAAACACATTTTTAATACAGGTTCCATCAATGACACATTCTCAAAGAACATTTCCCATGATATAGAAAGTTTCCACATGGATGAAAGTAATGAAAAAGTCATTTATTTCCAGTTTTGGTGAAATTCACAAAAACTTGTGTAGCAGCTATGCAGGCTTGTAAAAACAAATCATTTGAATTCTCCAGGTCCTAGACAGGTTATGCCTTGGCAGGTTTCCATTTCAGCTTTCCAGGTATTTGATAGAATTTGTGTGACTTTCTGACAGCAAAACTCAAAACTAACCCAAAACTCAGTGTTGTTGCAAACTATTATTCCACTTTAACCCTGCTTCATCCTCCTCTATCTGCTCAGCCATCCTCCATCTGCTGTGGGTAGGGATTTTAAGACCAAGTGCAGCTGCTTCAACTGCAGTTCACAAACTGGACTGTGAGTTGGATGTGGACCGAATTTTATATTGCTGCTGTGATGGTCTGGAAACAACAGCGGCCAAAGTGGCTTCACTGGTCATCATCCAGATGTTTGCCATAAAGGTGGTGATCTCCAGGAGGGAAAAGCTGGGAAAAAGTGGGTGAGAATATGCCTTTAACACTGGGACTCACACTTGCTGCTCCAGCCCCCTATGAAAAACTCACCTATTCAACTGAATTCCATTAACATTTACAAATAATACCTTCTCACATTTTTATGCTTCTTTGTCTTGCTAAAAATACCTTTGCTCGTTTCCCAGTTGGTTAAGATAATCATATTGCTTCAATAGCCAAGGCAGCTCCTTCCCATCTAAGTCTGGTCGTGGTTCCAGGACGCAGATTTTGAGTTTAGACCTCTCTGTTATTGTACTGCAGTGTGATCTAAATTAGGTTTCCTCTTCCAGACTTGAAAAGGTGATGATGCATTTGGTTTTCAATCACACCACTTCCTGGGAGTGTGTGGTCACTGACACTCTTTGACCTTAATAAGTTGTCTGTTGGATTCTAGGTGACATTTAACACCATAAGCTCTGATCTGAATCAGAGTTGCCTGTTTGGAAAAATTACTCTTTCCTCACGGGATAGTGTTGATGCATCTGCCAAAGGTGCTGCTCCACCTGGGACTCTTAAAAAGAAAAAAAAGACAGTGATGGCAGACATTTCCTTCTATGGCCTAAGCTCCAGGACATCTTCATCTTTCAACAAAACCTGCCTGGGATTTTTTTAGACAAGTGTAATGGATATTGTTAGACACTGTATTTAATCTTGTTGAACCTGGTTCAGACATCTCCCATCACCGAAGAGGCAAAGGAACTATGTGGCTATAGGTGAAAAGGATTTTATATGTTTTTATTTGGAGTTTGAATGGATGTTGGGCACTTAAGCTAGAAAAACAGGGAGATGCTGATAGAGCAAGACAACAAAAGTCAAATTTGCTTGGGCATAGAAACAGGAACAAACCAGGTTCAGTCCTAAACTAAAAGAGTATGAGGAGGATATTATTTGATTTCTCCTCAGTTCAAAAAAACCCCAAATCTTCTGTGTTATTGCAAACAAACAAAGCAGAACAAACTAACTCAGCTCACTGCTTGGTCTCTTTTCCTCACTGGAATATCCTTAAAAGCCCCAAATATTTTCTAGTCACTTGGACCAAAAGGAAGGCAATTATCTATGCTAGGTCTTTTGGGAAGAAAGAGAATTTGAGTGGGTAGATCTATTCCCTGCTGTTCTACATTTGTTCGTGATTCTGATGGGTGTATTATGGTTAATTAAGCTTTACATAATTTGTTATTTAAATAATTGTTAAATTATTTAATTCTCAAGTAATTGTAGGGTCTAGATCTGGAAATGGGTGGAAAAAAGAAACAGCATAGTTGCCCATGGAACAATTTTAGTCAGGTGTTTTATTTTTCTCCCATTCTCTTTCTCTTTTTTCCCCACCTCTCAGGAGATGGGTGGCATTCCATAACTTGACCCCAATTATACTTTTTCTTGAATTATCTGACTTTTCCATCTCTTTTACTATAATGAACACCTAATCATTACTTGGGAACAGCTGGAACCTCTGTACAAAAGAAAAGCAGAGAGGAAATGAACAAGACAGCATGTTTTATAGTCCATCCAAAACACCAAAAGCTTTCTCTCTTCAACACACCTCCACATGAGACTGTTTTGTAAATTAATTCAGGGTCCAAATTCAAAGAAAAAATAAATCAAACATAATTAAAGAACTTCACAGAAAAAGCTTGAAAGTTATTTTCGTTTTCTGCATTGCTCATTATTGACTCCTACCTGACCTGCTTGAAACTGAACATCTTTGTTTAAAAATAAATACAACTGCCATTATCAAAATGATCCTTTGATTCCTCTCCATCGATCTTATCTCCACACATGGTGGGTTGGCCACCTGTTTAGTGTCAGCAAAAGACCCTCTTCTTTTCCTACAGGAGGGGAGAGCCAAGGATATAATTACTATAGATGGTACACAGAACACAATTTTCTTATGCTTTCCAGCTTTCATTTTTCATGATAAACTTTCTTCTCTGTATCTTACTCTTCTGGGTAATTTCATGGTTTCTGAATTTTAAGGGGGAAATGGAACTAGAATTCCATCACAGGTGTTGTTGACTGATAGAGAATGAAGTCTATTTTTAGAGCTAGCTAACTAATAAGAAGTTTAATTGTTTATCACTAATGTTCCTAGACTCAGATGTTGTGATAATTGCAATGGATGGTCTGAAGTGCAATAAACAGATGACAAGACATAAAATGTGACACTGGTGTATTTAAAGTTTTACTTCAGTATATTCTATCCACTTACAGAAAAAAAAAAAAGAAAAAACTTAAAATCTCAAAAATTAACCTTTATTTCAAAGACACGCATTATTCGTGGAATTAAGTTTCGTCCAAAGTTCCACTTAAATCACTTGCTCTTCACCACTAATACAAGAAAAAGACTTAAAAAACACAAAACCCATAGAAAGTGAATAGCACTTGGGAGTTTTTTTGTATCTCTGTCTCCTCATCTTGTTCACATTTATCCTTTATTTAAGTGGAATCACTAGTCCCTGGATGTTGTCTGGTCTAAGCTCTTACCCAAAGCAGGTCTCCAAAGAGCCTCCAAGGTGGACTAGGTGGCTCAGTGTCTGTTTCCTCCAATGAGAAATCACCAGGGACAAATATTACACATTTTCATGGGGCACCTGTGCCAGTGTTTAATCTCTGCCACAGTCAACAGTTTTTTGCCTTATATCTACTTAGAATGTCTTTTGCTGCAAGTTGGGACTGTTGTCTCCTGTCCTTCAAAATTAAACCCCTGGGAGTGGTGGAGTTGTATCTTGCAAACAGCCCCAGTCTTGCAGCTGAAGGCTTAAGTCTTCTGAAAATTGAACCAAACCAACCTACCGCCCTCAGTCAAAATAGGCCATGCTCAAAGCACCTACTGCTGACCTCACTTGGGTTTTGGAAAGATCTTTCCTATACAGGGGTTCCAAAATGGGACAGAGTACTCCAGATGTGGCCTCAGAAGTGCATAAAATGAAGGCAGTAATCACTGTTTGATGAATTTTGGCTAATGAAGCCCATCTTTCACACACAATGTCCACCTTACTCACCATGCTGCTAGTACCTAATATTTGCCTCTACAGGCACACAGGTTCCAAATAGGCCAAAACTTTTGTTTATGCATACAGCCCAGTTGAAATAAAACCTACGCTATCACTCCTTTAAAGAGATTATTAAACAAATGTTAAACATAATACCTCTGCTGAGGTTGTCTGATGAGAAGAATAAATGTCAATATCCAAATCTAATAGCTTAAACGCTTAAACCATGAAACATGGAAGTCTTGTTATTTCAAAAGGCTCATCTAACCTCAAGCCTCCAACCCCTCACAGTGGGCATAAAACAATGGTTAGTTCCAAAATAGTTTGGGGTTAGAAACTAGACCAAGCACTGGACTTTACACTAGTTTAATGATGGTATTTTGCTACTGTTAACTCTCAAATGTTATTTTACTCTGAACAACCACTAGTAAATAGGACACTGATTTTTGCTAGCAGTTTGAAAAGTGTACTACACCATGGGACATTTGTTTTGGTCTGCTTAGGTAACTACATATGGCTCACTGAGGTAACCTCTTTTTATTAAAAGAAGAGAGGGTGCCCTACCGAGTACTCCTATCTACACAAAACTGAAGCATTTACTTCAAGATATTTCATAAAGTTGTTCTCTTCTTGCACAAATAAATTCTACAAGTAACTAAGAAACAATGGAGAACCAATTCTTCCTCTCTTTCTTACAAGTGCACTGGATTCTTTTTACTAAATAGAGCTTTTATACAGTGTATTTAAACATGTTGTTTCTAGTCTTCTAAACAAGTAAAGTGCTTGGAGAAGATAATTTTCTTTAACTTGCTTTACACTACCTTTTCTTAAGCATAAACTACTCGTCTTCTAAGCAAGGTCTCTCAAACATCAGGTTCCAAAAAAGGAAAATTATTTCTTTTGTTTGTGCTATAAGAGTTTTCAGGATCTGAAATGCTGTCTGAATGAGATCTTTTACAGACAATGTTTTTGCAAAGTCTGTCTAGGCACAAACAATGATTTTGACAAAGCTCACAATAATGTAGGGATTGAACTAGCGGTTTCACAGATCACCTGCCGAAAGATGAGAGAGAATCAATAAGCAATTACTTGTATGATTCTGAAGTCAAGTGAGATCTTGCTGTGGTAAAAAGGCACAGCCACAAAATGAAGGCTATACAAGATTTTTACATAAGAAGGCAAATTCTATTAATCTTTACATCAACTGAAACTACACAATTATTTGTCTCAATCTTGATGCAGGAACAAAGTGAACAAACAGTTTGTTTATCTACCCAGATAAAGCCTGTATCATGAAAGGTCCATCAGAGAGAGAAAAGACAGTCCTTGTCATTAACTTTTGTTTATCCATCAGCATCTCCATTTCCATCTCTTGAAGTTCAGCACTTCAAGCCTGGCACTGTTAGCCCTGCAGCCCCATGTCCAGAAATGTTGGTCAGGATCCTAGTGCCAAAAAATGTTAGAGACATACTTCATCGAGAAAAAAAACAAAACAAAACGAAACAACAAAATCACAAAGCTTTTGCTGGTATACACTAGTAAATTTGTATATAAAGTTGCAGCTCTGCTAGGAAAATCTTTTGACTCAGGTAAATTCATGAACACTGTACTGGCAATATCTTTCTGTAGGACCTGAGTCCTACTTCCAGAATATCTTATAAAGGAGTGGGAACTACTAAAACCAACCCATTTCTCAGGAGTTTGACACTGCTGAGAAGGTAGTCAGGCTAGTGGTGGCCAGAGCCACACAGCTGCTTCTCAGCCACACTTCATCAGAGTAGCATTAATTTACACCACACTTACAGCAGCAACTTGGAATACTCAACGTCAACATCAAGGAACAGCCCTAGGGAGAAAACATTTCAAAAATTAATGTAACAGCATATATAGGGGAAAGAAAACAAGTATGAATAAGGGGGTAAGTGAGCACTAAGTCACATAAAAAGTCAGAATACAGAAGTGACTGCAGAGCCCTGTGGAGCAGAAACAGGCATTTTCCACTCTTAAATGTAACTTGCCCATGTAACTTGCCAATGAGAAAAGTTGCATTCAAAGATATTCACTTGGAGAAGCTCTGCAGCCTAGATTAAAACTGTGAATTCACAGAGAAATTTAGTTTCCATGACTGTCAGTTCAGTATATTTAACACTTACTAACCATTAGGAAAAATAAGCTAAGATTTTTAAATACAATATTAAGCAAATTACTATGGTCATCATGAAAACAGACTACAAAGCCAATCAGCCTGAATTATTCACATTTCATCAATTTGCAAAAAAAACCTGGCTGTATTTCAGCTTCAGACTTTATAAAAACAGCCATTTGTACACCTACCTGTTCACATACCAGAACAATTTTTACACCTACCTAAATATACTATAAAAATTGCTTACAATGTTTCAATAGACTAGGGAAAAAACAAATCCTAACTTAATGACTATTCCCAAATATTCAATATTCTGCTCATGACAAAAACGTATTTCACTGCATAGATTCTCTTTGAAGCACTAAGGTCATATATTGTCAGATAAATTGCTTCCTAATTAATCAATCAGCCCGGGAAAAAGTTCTCCAAGAAAGCTTACCACAGCATGCCCAAGTGACAAATTCAATCCCTTTTGTCTTCTTATATTCAACAACTACTATAATAAATGAGTGCACAGACAGGAATGTCTCCCAGAAGATGGTCTGTTAAGTGAATATCCAAAAACTAGAAGTATTCAGATCAAAAACATGAAATTAAGAAAAAAAGTATATTTTTCAGGGGAAGAGAAACATACCTGATGCATCAGGAAAAGCAACACACCCTATCATGTGACTACTTTTTTCAACCAAAAATAATAAACCTTTTCAATGTCATATATTAAATATGTGCAAGGAAGTACTCAGAAATTACATTAATAGGAATTGCTTAGCAACTTATTTCAAATAACAGAAAAATACAAGGAAACCGTAAGTAATTCACACTTAATTAACAGCAAGAGAACATATTCATTGAATAAAGGATTTGAATAAAATTATTGTCTTGCATCTCTCAGTTCAAGTTTCCATGACAACTTTTCTTTACTCATGAATAGCAGGTTGGAAGTAGTACCAAAGTATGATTCAGATGTACTCTACATTTTATTTGAGCTTATCAAGCAAGATCCCTAGTAAAGAGAAGAGAAAATACATGCTTATTACATTCATTTTACAAAATACCTGAGTGAGCACTACAAAAGACTCCACAACTGTGATGTGATGGCAATTATTTCAATTTAAACTCCTGACTGCTAGCAATAGTGGCACACACTGAAAGCTTATGCTTACAAAACATTAAATTACCGTAAATGAGGCCAGTCAAATTTATTTCAAATATGAACAAGTTTTGCTTGCAACTAAAGTGTCTTCATATTTAGTAGGTTTAATCATGAAACCTGCACAGAAACTAAAATTCCTGTTAACTTCCAGTATCTGAATGACCACCAGCAGAAAGAGCAACTTTGTCATGTGAACGGAGTGCTAAATGTAAAGGAAAAAATTTACAGTGAAGTACCTTTCAATCACTGTGATGTCATCACATGGAAACTAGTTTAAATAAAAGTATGGTTTGTGGGTCTTTAGTATCTTTGTATTAAAAAATACCCCAGCTTTTGAGGATGACAAGATTAAAAGAAATTAAGCAAGGAGCACTACCACACAAATAAATGAGCTGGACTGCTTTTCCAGGATAAATTCTTACACAAACTCCATTTTCTGGGTTCATCAATTTGAAAACCTCCTTAGAATTAATAGGGCAGGTTTAAAAGACAGCATCTGCAATTATCACAAAAGAAATATTCAGCTTTTCCCAAAGGGTACATATCTTTTTCTATTACCTCAAGGAGCTCTGGAGACAGGTGCAGAGACACATGAGCTTGCTCAGCACAGCTTATTAACTCAGGCTCAGAGATGGTAATGAAGCGATATGATCTGCAGGCCAAAGCTGCCCCAGTTCCAGGCAACTTTAAGTGTTGTCAGAGGAAATGTATTCACTTTTTGTGTCTGTCCATAAAAATGGCACTCACAGCCTGCATTTCAGCTTCAGGTGTTCATTCTGCTTGTCGCCAATTTTTGAAGCTCAGCGTGAGCTTTAGAGCTGCCCACATTTAAGCATCAGCTACATCAGTTCCCAGGAACAGAGCTCTTCATCTGAGTTTACTGAGTTCACATTTGAAAAGACTGGCCATGGTCACTGGCTTTCAGTCTGAGGATTCATGCTTTATTTCTAACTAGGAACACCAGACCTAGTCTCAACAGGATAAGGCTAAGAATAAAAGGCACATCCAGCAGAGTGCTTTTCAGAGGATCTGCACGGTAAGGAACACTGGCAGCTCTTCCCCGAAAAGTACTCTGTTCACTGTTGCGGAGCATCACCCCACATCTCCCACCAATTGTACTGAGGATTCTTATCCCACCAAGTTATTGAAAATACAGCTCATGTGCAAGTATTTCTGCCCTCCCTTTGTCAGTAGCACTCTCCTCTATGACTAAGGTCTTGTGCATAGTCCTGCCCCTTTGCTTTCTGTACCTGCATAGGGAATCTGTTTTCTATCACCTTGTTCTAATAATATTTACTCACAAAAGACTGTCACCAGGAACTACTTCAATCTGTTGCAGAACAGCTTATTTCAAGTGTTTCAGAGTGTTTGCCCAAGGAATTAATTTGACCATTGCCTGTTACTTACTTGTGAAAGAACTCATTTTTAAGTACACTTAACCAGTTTCTGTTGTTATCTTTTGTCCTTCTCCCAGAGATGTTAAGATGCTAGAATCTAAGGTAAAAAAGTAGGTTTGTCACATCACATTTGTACCACAGAAGGACTTTACTTCATAGTCTATACACAGGATTCCTCAAGTGATGTTTAGAATGGCTGATTCACTCACATGAGTCAAAGTCATGAGAGTTAGATGAAATCCCAATTCAGAACCGTGTTGACTGATATCAACAAAACAAAACAGTATGAAGAAAACATGGAGCACAGTTGAGTCCTGAATAGCCAGTTCTGCTATTTTAAAGGCAAGCCCAATTGTGTTTAAAGGCAAGCTCAGTTGTTCTTCTATCACATACACAGTTGTATTAATGGTAATTTCTGGAGAAGGAAAAAAAAAACCTAAAAACCACCAACTGAGGTCTTATGTAATTCCTCATGTCATCCTACTTCTACACACTACATATACCATATGTATAAAAATAGGATATGTGAACACTAAAATAAGAAAATGCTGTATAGCATCTGTAATTCTTTTCTCTTATAGTGGTTTTTCTTACTTGTTATGCATTCAAATTATGGTACTAGAGTAACTGTAAAGCCATCAATAAATTATACAAGCTACCTTTTCTAAAAAAGCTATGGATTTGATGTTTTTAGTCTTTTAAAATATTACAGTTGTCAAATATACTAAACATTGCAGTTTTAAGGCAAATCTTTGCTTAAAAAAACGAAAGCTAGAACAAATACTGGATTAAATTATATTAATAATGGCTCATGAATACAGGCTATTTTTGAGGAAAAAAAACTCCTACATAACTAATTTTTGGAAAAGTGAAGGAAATATTTTCTTGTCATGCTCTGTTTTTCCTCTAATCATTTGTTGTGTTCAGAGGTTTCAAAATTCGGAATAAATCTCATAGGTGATAAATTAATAGGAACTGCACATTAGCATGATCACAGTCACTGGATAAATTGTAGGCGGTCAGACAGATTACTAATCCTGCATTCATATAAATATGTATGTAGGAGATATGGAATGCAGCATGGGCAAGTCTCTCTATTTAGGTTTTACCTGAAAAACACCTCAATATTGCAGGGCCATACAGGACATGACAGGTCCAAACAAAGAATGATATTCTCTTTTCCACAATGTAATGGCCCATTTGTATTTTATGGAATTACACATCTTTATTAAAAAAATTTCCAAGGGTATGCTTACCAGTATTACAAATGCGGAGAATTATAAGAATACTTGCAATGTTCATTACCTGTATGTGTCACCTTTTACACCTAAACCTGCGTTGTACAAGTGACCTTTTCTATCAAGACCTTAAGGAGATAAACCCATGGTGCCTGTCTTCCATTAAACAAAGGCTTAATTTTGGCTTTATCCGTATTTATTTTGGTCTTCTCTGTACAGCAAAGCACACAAACAACTAAACTTCAGTGAACAGTCTCACTAGCTTCATTTTGTGAAAATAATTCCATGAACCATAGTGAACTGCAGCAAAAAAGTCAGCAAGCCTTGGCATCATTAATGTTTGGAAATCCTCTCTGAATAGAGGCTGTCTTCAGCATGGAAGTGAAGAGGTCTGGCTCTGTACGTCTTTAATTTTATTTTCTTCCACTCTGAACACAGTAAATCTTATATTCAAACAAAACAAAATAAATTAATTTCACAAGCTACTTTAAAAATACATTCAAAGCTTTTGATGTTTGCACAGAGATAAAAAACAAAAAGGAGAAAGAATCCAAGTTTAAAGGATTCCACCACTTATGGGAAAAACTCCATTACTCCCCCACACTATGAACCTGCCCAAATATATATATACATTAATATCAAGTCCTCCATATCATCTTCAGCATCTCCACCATCTGTTAGCCTGTATGACCAAGTAGGTACTTGTCCAGTAAAATCAATTTCATTGAGTTGTATCTTTTTCTTCTTAGATCACAGCTCCATTTGTGAAGCTGTGAAATGCATCACTTAAATCACAACACACCACGATGGAATGATGTTGCATAAAAGGGCACATGCAAAGACACCACTTTGTGATGCAAAAATACGGTTTGGTTTGTGATACAGCTTAGCAAATTTTTTCTGAACTTCTCCCAGATTATTTCAGAGCAAGCAAAAAAGTATGTTCACATTTTCAATTCATTTGAACCTATACACGTAAGTCCTTCTCATACAGTCATCCTCCATCTTATTATGGTATATATGAGCTTCTGTTTAGTATTACAAATCAAGATGATTTTCCATTCTGGTGTAGTATGTTACTGCCAAGAATGAGTCACCTTAATCACATGGAATTTTAAGTGGCTGGTCCTTGCTTTTTAAGCTGAATAAATTAAGTTTTCTGCAATCCTGACTTTCCATGGTCCCTATTTAACATAACTGTTTATCTTTCTGTGTTTAGATAATTATAATAAACAAATACCTAGTCTCTGAGATGACTTAACATTTGTGCAAATCTGCAGCTTTGAGTCTGAGTTCAGTGGAGTTATTCCATGGGCAGAGTGATGTAAGTTTAAAAATATTCCTTGACTAGAAACAGTGCTTTCTCTGATTTTTTTTTTTTTAACCTAGGCCTAAAATACAGCTATCCCTCTAAAACTCCTTGAGTTATGGCTTCAGTGTTATCTCAGATGCATTGCCCTACAAAAACAAAACAAACCAACCATCCAAACAAAAACAATGACAATTAAGAGAGAGAGAGAGGAAAGATGCTCAAGAACTAATTAAATGACATCCTGGCCCTATCTACTTTCAAGTGCATTTTTCTGGAGATGGTCAGAAAACAGGTTTTTTGCCGCATTATGCAACCACTCTAGCAGTCACATAGCTTATATTGCTTATTGCATCTTTAGAAGCTACTTTATTCTCTACTTTAAAAACCATATTTGAGTATTTAATTTTTTTTTCAGTAACAAACTTGCCTTAGATAAAAGTGCTTTTCATTCCCAAGCAAACTGGAATCTGCTTTTGCTTTCAATTTTTAAACAGCCATGTAACAGCAATATAAAGGACTCAGAAGTGTGTGGACATGTTTTCAGTTTACCTTTAAATTTCAGAATTAATTGTATGTCTCTTTATTTTCAAATCACTTACTTTCTTAGGTTCAGATCTTGTATTTATATGCATTTAACCTTAAGCATATAATTAATGGCACTGTTACCCTGCAGGAATTCAGGTAACCTGATAACACTGTTTTCACTAGCTTTTCACTACAGATCAGGTTTTCAGAAAACAAGTTCTCAAATTTGGAAATTAAATTTTTAAGGATTTTATTCACACCTAGGGCAGCAAGGCTCCATTATTTTCTGAGTCTACTGAGTGGTCTTCTGAGCACTACTAGAAATGAAGAGGTATATAATGGGATATATGCAAAAACAGTCTAGACTTAACAAGTGACTGCAATTTCGACCCTCATATCTTGGTTTATCTGTAAAGAATGAAAAAGAAGATTAGATTCAAAAACAGGAAAGTCTTTCCATGAGAAATTTAGGATTTGGAAAAGCATCTCCAGCATTAGGCTGAGCATTAGGTTGCGCCAGAGAACATGTTTGGCTAGGCTTCAGCATCAATGCTTATCAATTAACAGGGCTCACACGCACACACTCTTGGTGCCTCCATTTCAAGGGCAAGTGAATTATCCAATACTCACTTTTGGCGCTGTGTGCAGTGGGCAGTGACATCTCTACCCTGCTGTCTGAGTTTTCCTGGAGGTGTCCAAGGCAGGCTTTCCAGGGGTAACTGAAATTGCAGCAGTGTGGGGTTCTGTTCAGTCTGTCCCACAAATAACCAAGCCCTTGTGCAGCTGGGTTCTGCCGTGCTGCACACTGCTAAAGCTACATTACTGTTCATGCCTGAATGGCTCCTTTTAACAACACCTTGCGGGGGTCTGCTTGAGTGAAGGTCATACCTTCCTCTACGCATGGAAGTAGGAAGCCGAGACTCACACCCAACTTCCTATTTCCCTATAACACTAAAGAATATTCTAGTTTGTTATGATTGAATATTATTAATTGTTCTGTTTTAATGTTCTCTAATGTTCCCCATGTAGATCTGGCCAGGCACATAAACCAACCGTCCTGAGGAAAGATCCTATTTTACATTGCTCATTGGATCAATTTCTGTTTTGAAAATATTGATTTTCTCATTATCTGAAAGTGTACTACAGGGTGTTTTGTGGGTAGCAGAATGAAGAAGGAGGCTTCTTAAGGTTGTGTCCTTTGTTCTCAACCTTCAGACAACACTCTCACAAAGGCAAGAAGTAGAACATGCAGCTGCTAACATCCAGCTGCCAGGTGGTTAATGTGCTGCCAAACACAACATCTAACACCTGAGTAGTCTCTGTTATTTCTTTCAGTGGCAGCTTTTCCTTATACCAAGTCAGTAGTTTTCATTAGATATGTAGGAGGAAAATTTCTAAAAAAAATTTATTCTAAGTGTAAAATCTGTAATATTAACCTGGAGTGAAGAAAACATACTACTATAGACAGTGTAATATCCATTCTCTGTGTTAGCTGTGCCTGTGTTCCAGCTGCTTGATTGCTCGAGCACCAGTTACCTATTGTCTGCTGCTGGGTTGTAAACACTTCATGGGACACAGGACTACCAGCCAGTGTTTACACAGACTAGCACACGCAGATAGAGGTTTCAAGCCTTGCTGTCCTTAGAATCTCTTCTTCACATAAACAGAGAAACATAAAGATTTTTTTGTTACCTTCAGACATTCTGCTTCCTTTTCATTAGAGAGAAAAACACAGCACATTACATTTGATAGTTCGGTTTTTTTGAAGTAATTGAGTAATAATAGACTACCTCCCTTATAGCCATATGCCAAGGAAGTTCCCTATGAAGAACTACAATGACAGCTTTCTGAAAATCAGACCATTACACATTTGAGAGGTATACAGATCTATTCCCCTGGCTACTTATGTTCCTGCCCATCTGTTGCAGTGGCAAGGTGCCTGCTTACGGACAGACATGACCATTTCAATAAAGCAAAAATAACAATTATTAAGGGAAAAAAAGCTTCCAGGTGACGTAAAACTTCCAGCACTTGTACTTCCACAAGGAATCCCTCCTCAGTTGCAGCAACACCATATGCTCCTCTCACATCACCCCTAGTGACACGTGTGCCAAACTCTGGTGGCAGGAAGAAAGGAGACCATGAGTTCACAACTGCCAGGATGACAGACTAAATACAGCAGGGGGAACCTGAGAAGTACACTAAAGCAACATGTGGTGTTCAAACATGTCACAAAGAAGCACAACTGGTATCCGTACCTGGTAAAAGTGTTAATATCTGAAGTGTGTCAGTTGTAACTAAGACACTCCAATTTGTCTTCTCTGCCTCCATATTGAAACAAAAACCTTTTCTTTTCTCTTTACTGATGTACTGATGTCTCTTAGACAGGTCTTTTGGGGCACTCAGCATTTATGATTGTTCTGGAACCTTCATATCAGTATGTTCACATTAAAATTAAGTAATTTCTAACAAGTCCAAATTTAGCACGGGATTTGAAAGGCAAGCTGAGTTAATTCCTGTTTGCATATGATCGTGAGAACATTGAGCAGGAACAGGGAAACCTATTGTTTTCAAAGGACATACAAAAGTTGGCAACTTCATAAAGAATATACAAAAAGAAGACTCAGTGTATTCCTTTTAGATGAGTGAACTCTGAGGTTAACAGAAGGAAAAGTTGGTTAATGCTTGTTTATGCTATCCTCCTGAATCTAGTGAGCAGATCTGTTGAGAAACAAAAGCCTTTCCTGTAGTCACTTCCTGACACAGAGCAGAATTTTAAGTTCTAAGTAAAAGAAATTTTGGACTAAATAGTATCTGGTTACCAGTCAAAAGGCAAACTTCCAGAGTAGCTCCATGTATTCTGGATTTTAACTAGTTGAAATGGTTAACACTAGAGAATTACATGTTGAATTTGGAAATTTGCCTTTATTCCAGACATTTAAATGGCAAATTTGAACCTGACCAGGTAGCAGCAGAGTCTTCCATTTAGAAGTCTGAGGGAAACAGCAAGTATGCCTTGGTAAGCAAAGCCAGCACTACACAGCGACAAACAGAAAACGAGCACAGTGAAATAGTGACATCTATGTTTGAAAACTGTTCTCAAATGGATATCAAGGTGCTCTGAAAGGCTTCCAACCTCATGCTCATGCACAGGTGTATTGCTGTGCAGAACCAGGACTTGGCTGATCCAGGATCAGATCCACAGAGGAATACAGACTTCACAATCCTGAGTGTACGACAGTGATGCCACATTGCCTTGGCTTTGAAGTCTGCATTTCTCCACCCTCCAAAGTGCAAGTTAAATATGTCAGAATGAGCATCAGGAAAAAAAAACAGTATTTTGAGCAAGTGCTACCTATAAGGGTCAATAGAAAGCCAACCACAAATGTCTTACTCTTCCCTTTCCAGAGTCTGGCATTGCATTTACCCCAGCAAGAAGGCATGTCTGCAAGGAGGAATGGATATGTGAGGTATCCAATGCCTCAGCTGGCTCAGCCTGGTCTGCAACCAATGTACACACCTGCAGTTGCAGCTGGGTATGTCCCCAGTGGACCCTGAACACAAACTTCTCCTGTGGAATGGACACTTGTGACCAGCAGCTGTTCTAGACTAAGGTAAGGCAAATAGCTCTCCAGAAGAAGTGAAAACTTGTATCCCATTTTCATGGTGAATAAAGCTGTGGAGGTTTTCTTATGCACGGGACAAGAATTGAAAACCTATTCGTGTTGCAGTACAAACGAATACTACAGTGTATAATTTATCATTTATAATTCATCACTCATAATTGCTCATAGTGAATGGGACAAATATTGTAGATTAATACTGACATTTTTCATATTGCAGCCTGAAAGGATCTTCTACTCTGCAATTTCCTAATTAAAGAGGATGTGTGCAATCACAGAATGAAAGAAAAGCTCTGATTATCTTAGCCTATGTCAAGCCAACACATTTTCCACTGAAACTACAATGTTGAGGGTTAATGAGCAGCATTAATGTAAAATAACGTTAATTCTGCATATCACCACCAGCAGATAGCATTATTTCTCAGCTATGAGCAATCTCACAATTGAATATTTCATTCACTGAATCACACTGTGCTGTCATTTCAAAAGAAAAATCTCCTGGAATTTTACATCCTACTCAGAAAGAATACATTAAAATACACTGAACCACGCAAAAGATCAATGGACATAAAATAATACTACAGAGGTGCATGGCAGAAGAACAGGAGGGAGAAATAAAGAAGGAAAGTGTATGAATTGAACTGATTTCCAGTTCTGCGGTCTGTTTGCAGCAAGCCAAGGCAATTTTTCTAGCCTGCAGTTTCCTTCCAGATGCCCTCTTTTCTGAGGGCTCTATGGAAGCAAGTCACAAGGCACACAAATCATCACGTCATCTTCACCTTGCACCTAGCTGCCTCCTTTCAAAGGATCCCTCAAGATTTGTCATTGATTATTCCATGTTTCTAGGAAGCATCAGGTGTACCATATAAGCAGAAGAGAACTGTGCTATATGCATAACTGCTTTTCTGGTTAGGGGATAAGCAGGGCCCGCTGCCACCACTAGGTAAAACAACATCACTCACTGACTAGAAAAGAACGTCATCAGGCAAACACAGGTATCTGTTGAAATATTCTGGATTTAAAAGGGCACCACTTCTTTCTTATTAATCCAAACCAGGAAATTCCTAAGCACATCAGGACTAGGAACTTCTAGAAGGGACAGAGAACAGAAATGTCAGACCACTATAGAAAAGGCCACATGAAAGATGTCAGTTGTCAGCTTTTTTGGAGGTGGCCATTTTTGAACCCTTCTCTCACCAGAAACTTTGTGTGTTTGTCAGCACATTTCCCTCCTTCCAGTTCCCCTGCTTCCCAGCAACCCAGAGACATAGTGATTTTCAAGACATGTCATTTCTATACAGACAGCAACTCTTACAATAATGATAAGCCAGTACCCTTTTCAGAGTGAGAAATGCTGGCAACACAGTGAGTGCACAGGGAATTGTTACAACTTCTTAAACCTGTACTGAACCAAAAGCCGGAGTAGTGATGCATCACTCTGCAACACAGCCATGGGCTCCATTCTTACAAAGCCAGAGGAGCTGCAGTTATGGAATGGGTAATTTGAGAACTCAGACAACATCTCCTGATTATCTGGACAAGAATAAACAAGCCCTTTTCTATACAACAAATGTGGTTGGATCCCTTCCACCCCTTTCCACTAGAAATTAAAGAACAGGGAACAAGTAGAGAGCCCGGGACCTATCCAAAGGACTCTGCAAAGAGAACAAACCCTGAAGCAAGGATACTGTCAACTTTCTCACTATTGTTCTGCCCACTTCCACAGGACTAAAAGAGCCTTGTTCAAAAAAAACTGAAAAAATTAGTCAAACAAAACCTAGAAGCCATATTCAAATGCACCCAGTGTCAAATTAACTGAACATGCTACCCCTGGCTAACATGCAAAGTGCCGTACTAATGCTGAACTTCTGTGGAAAGAATAAAATTATTTTCACAAACCACCCTAAAAAAGTACCAGCACTACCACTACTACATGGTGATAATTTAGAGACACAAATAGTCACCATTTTCAGTTAATACCTACCTTGACTGAGCTTCTCAACAACAAACAGTTCAAAGCCTTAACAATGATGGTAAGAATGAGGGGGTGCATGTTTACATTAACTAATGTTTTGAAAGTAAAAGCTATTTCTAGAATTATTGAATGTATCAAGAATTAGAGTTAACTTTTCCGAAACAAGTGTAGTGTATACACCATATACAGTGCCAGATAGCACCAATACACACACAAAAACATCTTGCTCTGAAAAGAATCAGTCCACCTACTCAAAAATTAACAATCCTTTGGCTTCACAAAAAAGTACAAAATCTCAGAATCAGAATCTGGGGCAGGTTCACCTCCCATCTCCAAAGAGCAGCTGAGTCATATCAGACTGCCGAGCAGAGCAGTGGTCACTATGCCACAGTGTCATTTTCCTGCACCAGTTTCAAGTTTTCTTCTTAATTCAAGAGCAAATAGATATATGCTGCTGGGCAGATCTCTGCACCAAGCAATTCCCATACTGCCCATCCACGACTTTTTCAATAATTGTAAGAAATATTTATATGAAAATGGAAACATGTATCCTAAAAATATATTTAAGGGAGCAGTCTGTTATTTGCCACAGATGCCCAGATTCACACATTAATAAATGAGTCCTCTTTTGGGGGTGCTCAGAGTGCATGAAATATGGTTTGGTAACTGATTTGCCTGAGCCTGAGTACTTATTTCTACCAAATATTCGGTCCTAGAGGTACCACAAAATAGAGTCAATCAGTGGATTCATATGACAGGGGAAAAAGACACTTGCTCAAAACTTTTTTTTTTTTTTTGGTCCAGGATAACCTAGCCTCTTTTCTTGTTAGTAGTGATAAAAATCACAGAACAGGTAGGAAAAGTTCTTCACTCTAGGAAACCAGCTCCAAATGCAGTGCCAAAAGAGACCTGTGATACAGAGCGGGTACAAAAATTTCTGAACAGAACAGATTCTTACACATTTAACAGAATTCTTAGAGTGCCAGTATTTTAGTGGACTTCGTAATTAAACATACTTAGCAAGTGAGGCTACCAACAGAAGCTGAGAGGACCTTCTAAATGGCCTGCACAAATCAGCTGAATAGGCAAGTACAGTGGCAAACAAATTCAGTAGCAACAAATAAAAAGTAAAGAACAAAAATGTTTACATTAGGGGTCCTAAAATGCTTCCAATTAATATTATAACTTTTGAAGGAAACTGACACATCCTTGTAGTCCAGTGAAGAACTTTATTCCATGAACAAGTACTGTTAGAAAAGGAAGGGGCCATTGAGACAACAGCTTAATAAGATTAGGCCATTCTGTGGCTCTCGGGAATATCTGAAAAGCTTCTAATTGACCTTAACACTCTCTAAAAGACACAGCCAGTTTCGTGCTTCTGGAGGTTTGTCAGCCTCGAACAGTCTCACCACCTGCAGGTGACTTCACATTGACTTATTGCCAGCTTCATACCCTTTCCCTAATTCAGCTGGTACTGACAAAAGACAAGGTACGCTGTAGACAGGTCGCTGTACACTCGAGTAACACCTATAACGCAAGCAGCCCGCAGAAATTTGGCATTACTGCCCTGGCCCTACTCCTGGCCATTCTTGGCACTACACTGACCTCTGGTGGGTAGCAGCAAAACAAGACGCCGAGAAATGAAGTGGACAAAAAGCCATTTTCCAAAAGGAAATCACACCCTGCAACTTCGGTGGGAGTTCAGCGAGGGCACGCAGAAAACCTGAAAGTGCCTCAAGACAGCAGAGCAGGAGCAATGTCACACTAATGCCTCAGTGCTCACAATTCACTTTAGAGATATTTCAGCATTTACACACAATGTAACCTCCAGACACTCAATTGTCTTGTGTTAGGATTTCCTGTAACAACACTAAAACGTTGTATGCACAGCAGCCCCTTAATCTTTATGAAGAAAAGGAAGCAAAGAACAGGTGGATCTGCAAGCTTTCTATGCAACATACATCTCAAATGAAAGCGTGTATGTTTAACCTTTCTTGACTCTACTCAGGCTATATTGAATTATTTTTGTTTATTTTATTATCTTCTACTGCACATTTTAGTGTGCTTGAAGGCAAATCACTTGTTCTTAGGAGCCTGACCGTTTCAGTGACCAGTTTCGTGGCATACTGCCACAAATACCAGCACTGACAAAACTCATGGAGCAGTTAATTGGTGTTGGGAACAGAAATGAGGCCACAAGCCAGGAAGGGCAGGAACCGGTTTTCTTGCTGAAGAAAGCACAACAGGGAATTTTAGCCTTACAAGTTAGCGCTGGAATTCACTCAGGAAAACTAAGGACACACCCAGACAGAATGGAACAAAACAAGATGTTTACTGCAGGTTCAGATTTTGACTGCTTATTAGTGTTCACAGGAGATCAATGACTACTGAAAAGGATGAGGAGCCAGAACTGTGCTTACTGCACTTGCAGAGTGA
Organism: Acanthornis magna; assembly: GCA_036785705.1. Lineage (NCBI taxonomy): Eukaryota > Metazoa > Chordata > Aves > Passeriformes > Acanthizidae > Acanthornis > Acanthornis magna. The sequence continues at coordinate 1,891,884 of JAWUZG010000141.1, read as the reverse complement.
GAATGAATATTGAACTTCATTCTCCCTTGCACATAGTGGTAAATTTATAAAAAACTAACTTAATTTTACATTATATTTCCTGGGGAATGGTGCTGTGGGGAGCCCCCTTCTGAGTATGTCAGGTGGCAGCTGTTGAATTATACCTTGAAAATAGGAAGTAAGAGTGAATGATCATTGCTGATATGCAGTACTTTTTAGAACTAAATTCAATGTCATTTAAAGCTTTAATAGGTTCTTTCAGTACTAACCTGTCAGAAATATTCTCAGGTCTGACAAAATACACCAGTGATAAGAACCTTTTGTACATCCTCAGTAAGTGCCTGAGAATATTTTAACAAGAAGGGAAAATTTTAGCTCAGGTAGCTGGTAATAGGCAGCTCAGTGGAGCTTGAAAACACAACTCCTGTCCACATGTACTTAGAGACAGAGGTACTTTGCTGCTGGAAGGCTGCAGTGCTACTTGCAAGCTGGTTTAATAGATTGAAAGGAAAATTGTGGAGAAGAATGTATACACCAGTGAGTGTAGACATTATCACTGCTCCCTCCCATGCTTTCTCCTTTTGGCAGGATGACAAGTAGTGCACACAGCACTTTCAGCCAGCCAGATGATGGTTTTTCAGAAAACCTTCAAGAACTTAATATTCTCTAGGCATTTGACAAATTTGGCTTTAAAAATATCGCCAATTGACACAAAGCAAAGTAATTCCAGTGATTATATCATGGATCACACGTATAGGAAGCAAAACAGAAAGTAATATCTCACCATTAACTTCAAAGACAAAAAGACTGAATGTCTTATGTCTTTCACTAGGTTGGTTCAGCTTTTCGGTCTTAATCACTGCAGGGTCAAAGTTCTCCTCTTGTGCCCTGTGGCTAAGTTGACAAACTGGAACACATCAACCACTGCACGCTGCTAGACAGTGGCTTAGTTCAGATTCCCCATAAGAGGCCACAAAACTACAACAGGGCTTTGTATCAGAGCAGCTAATGCACTGCTGCTAACCACGCAAAAGGTACAATAAATAATCTGAACAACAGGACCAACTGCTGGGACAGAACTGTCCTGACCTTGCAAAGCAGGACTCACACTTTAACCTTCTGTTAAACCTCCCACATATTTAAATGCGGTATCTGTTTCCACCTCAAGAGGTTACTCTTATCAACCAGACAATTAGGAATTATTGTTAGTAATGTCTTCAATTTAACATGCCCTGATTTTGTGGGGACATTTATAAAAAATAAAATTACTGCAGATTCAGGGATTGGGAATTCAGACTCACTATGATCATCTAGAAGAGAGGTGACATGAAGTCCTTCCATTTTGAATTATATTGCCACTGTTAGAAAAATTCTAACCCTTACTGGACTAAATGAATAAGGTTGAAAAAGAAAATAAATCCAGCTGTGCAGTACATCTCCTCTCCTTTGTAAATTGTTCCACTGATTATTTTTACTGTCTTGAAAGTGGTTCCGTAAGGACAGAAACACAGGATGTGTGACCAATGTCCCTAACCTATGTTTATGATCTGAAAAGCTTTGAACACTGTTTTTTCATGGTATATGATTGCTTCAGCAAGTTTACAGATGACACCAAGCTAAAAAGCTTGAGGGAAGGGATTCTATTCAGAGAGACCTCAACAGGCTTGAGGCATGGGTTCATAAGACTTGGTGTTGTTCAGCCTGGAGCAGAGGAGGCTTCAGGGAGACCTTTTAGCAGCCTTTCAACACTTAAAGGAGGCTTATAAGAAAGATATAAACAGGCTTTTTACCAGGGCCTGTTGTGACAGAACGACAGGAAATGGTTTGAAACTAAAAGAGGAGAGACTTAGATTGGACATAAGGAAGGAATTCTTTACTCTGATGATGGTGAGACCCTGAGTCAGACGGTGCCCAGGCAAGCTGTGGATGCTCCCATCACTGGAAGTCTTCAAAGGCAGGTTGGATGGGACACCTTTGTGCAGCCTGGTCTAGTGAACCATGCCCTTACCCATGGCAGGGTGTTTGCACTAGCAGGTCTCTGCCAATCCAGACGATTCCATGACTCTGTGACCCAGTAACAACTTCTGGGGACACCTGAAGTGACCATGTTTTTCATATAGTCAATTAGTACTGTATAGATAGAGTGTTTTCTCATTTAGCTCTTCAAGATCTCCCGTATCCCCCAGCATAAGTAAGAAATGTCACAGACATTTAAAGTTTTTCTTCACTATACTGTTCACTTAGATAATCAAAATCTGGACTAGTTACGTTTGACTTAAACTTCTGTCCAGGCAGCTGTCCCTGAGCTGCAAATCAACACTTGACTGTATGAGCAATGCAGAGTAACAGATCTCCTCTGAATAGCTTAACTGTCAGCAAGAATCTCATCAGTCTCCCTCCAAGACCACTACTTGTGAATTTTAAGTATCTTTTTACACAAAGTGCTGACCTTTATGCATGCGTAAGTTTGCCTTGAGGCAATGCCTAAGACAATCTTCTTCATGTGGAAAGCAGAATTTCCAATGACAAGCCAAAGTTACTGCAGGTGAATCTGCTTAAAATTAATGTTGACATTATTGCAGTTTTTGCTATAAACAGAGTACTAATATACTAATAATGGAGAAGTCTAAGCATAATGACACCAAAACTAATTTCTGTAAAGCAAATAAATGCTGCATCCCTGAAAGTATCTAGACTTCCCCAGAAACGCTAAGTGGTGACATCTGCTTGCTCCTTAACTCCTATTTATCTTTAGCCCTCCTGACTGCCTAGGCTGCAATGCATCATGCTCTTCACCTGGGCATTAGGCAGCCTTTTCATGTCCTCCTGCAACTCTGCTAAGACATCACACACCAGGCTGTCCTTGTAGAAGCAACTAGGCAGCTCTGCCCGAAGGACACTAAGTGCTCTCTCTGATATTCCCAGATAAGGAGGAGCCAGGAGATGCAAGGAAGCCACAGAGCTGCAAGAAGCAGAGGAAGGCAGGTAGGAGAGCTGTACAGGTTTCTCTACAGCTGGCACCAGTCTCATCCAGCTCCTCCCTAGACACGGTGCCATTTTACACCTCCTGGTGTACCTGCGTGCTCCAGCTCCCCCTTCTCACAGTACTTCAAATGTGTGAAAGCCGCCACTTGCAGGGTCAGGAAATGTGGAAACTGTGCACTCAGAGCTGAGCTTCTGCCAGCGTTCAAGCCTTAAATACCGAGGACTATCGCAGCTCCGCAGTGTGAACTGAGGCTGGTCCCTCTCCATGTGCTCCCGATGGGACCAAAGAGCAGGACACTGCTGGGATGGATGTAGCCCATGTTAGCTCTCTAAACAGACACAGAGCCAGGTTTAGAAAGGGGACATTCCTCACTCTGCAAGGTTCCCACAAATCAAGCACTCCAAAGGTTAAATGGTTACAGCTTCTACGCGGCAAAACTTACATGAAGGCCCTAACGCATATTCTCCGCCCACCTAATGCATATTTATTTCTGTGATGTAATCTTCCGCAGTTCCGGAAATATATCCCTTTCCTTTATTAAGCAACTTCTACTGTGTAAGTTGTCTGAGGGGACTGGCGATTTTACAAAAGGCATGGGGAATTCAGCCTGGGGACAGACAACTCAACCTGAAGGCACCAGGATCACGAGAGAGCGGCACACGAGATGAGAGTGTTTACGGGCGGTCACCCCACCACGAAGTGCCCCTCTAAGGACACAGGGAACCCCGGGAACTTCCCCGCCGCAGCCCCCTCGCCGCGAGGGTAACACCGGGAGCTTCCAAAAGGGCCTAGGCAACTCTGGGAGCTTCCATAAAGAACAGGAACCACCTGGAGCTCCCCGAGCGCTGCCCTCACACCCCGCGGGCGCGGCACTGCGCATGCGCACAAGGCGGGGTGGCGACGCTCCGTCTGCCTCCCCGGGACGCCTCCATCGCCGCGTTTGCGCAGGGGGGCACGGCCGCCGCTGCTCCGCATCCCATTGCCTTCCCCAGGCACATTCGCTGCTCAGGACTCTTTCTGTGTGCACAGCCGAGGCTGTAGCCTCGCCTCTGCGGCAGACTCAGTACGTGTCCTCTGCGCTGCGGGAGGAGAGGTGGCGCCCGGTGTGTCACCCTCGGTTTCGGAGGGATGGTTCAGCCCGCGGGAGGCACGCCGGGAGCAGCGCGGCCGCGAGCGGGGCCTGTGAGGGAGCTGTGGGCAAGGTTGTGGTGGCGGGGGTTGTGTGTCCTCGGAAGTCGGGCAATTACCTTAAGTACGTCTTGTTAGACTCCTCGTACTGTTCGTGTGTCTCTGTCGCTCTTCTAAACGTGCCTTTCGCCCCCCCCCCCTTTTTTTTTTCAGATCAAAACAATGGAAGTCGGTCGGTGGCCGGAGCATGCACCAACATGACCAAAAGATGTCCCAAGAGCATGGTGTGCTTGGGTTTTCTTATTAAATGTTTGCTCTGTATAAAACATTACTTGTGAATGTTGAAGTATTTGTCAACTGATGAATTGCTCTTTTTCATAAGTTGTGAGTTTAATTTTGCAGAGGTAATGAGTTCCAATACTTAAATTTTGGCCTTTGTGTTGCCCATTCATTCCTGTCCAGAATGGATGTGGTGTCAAAAAAGGCACACAGGAATTCTTGCTCAAACTGTTTCAGGAAGCTGGTTATGTACCTTCCTCCTTTCTGTTTTTGCAAGGACAAAAACCCAAACAGCCTGTAGAAATTATATGATTGAGCAGCTATGTAGTAGACTTTATACTTCAGTCTTTTAAAATGAAGAATCTAACAGTTATTAAAAGAGGAAAAACTAAAATTGTAATGGCCACTTTTAGCATTGTTAAGCTGTCCTGTTTATCATGATTTTTACATGTGCAAGTAATTAGTATATAATTTTTCTGGTTTCCCATGGTGGCCTCTCGTTCTTCTGTTGTAAAAAGACATTTACAGCTTAATACTCAGGTATTAAAAAAGCTTTAAGTATTCTTAAAGGGAAAAAAATGTGTTTTGTATTTGTAGGTTTGTGGGTTTGTTATTCAGTATTGAATCATATGTTGTCTACTCTTTTGCTGGGCTTTCCTTGATGCACTTCTGAAAGTGTAAAGTATACTTTGATACTGTCAGATTCCTGCCAGAATGCTTAATCCTAGGAATACTTCTTACAGGTTTCTAGTGTGTTTTGCTGGAAGTTCAGGATTTCCCAGAGATAGCCCTGTGTGGTGAATACGTCTGAGCATGACAATGGCATGTGGGAAAAAGTGACAAAGTGCAGACTGCACAGCTGTGAGTAAAAATAATTCCTTGTGCAACTCTGTCCTGTAGCCTACTCTTACAATGAAGCAGGCTTTCTGCTGAAAAGGAAGTTTGGCACAGTGACTTTAGAGCAGAAATTAGAACTGATACAGTGGGAGTGAGATCAGCCTGATGGCCGTACTCTTATCAACAAGAGCAAAGTGGAAACTGTAAAGTAAAAAGTTTGGTGTGGGCTGCTTGTTGAACCACTATGACCAAGACAAGGGCATGCATTTTCACCTTAGCTTTTAGGCATGTGGTATTGTGTAGCAGTTCAGAGTACAAAGATTGAAAGTGCTAAGACTGGCAAAACATGAAAGCTTCAAATCTTGTATGCTAGATATTGCTTTGCTGTAATGTCTTGGAAAAGCGAACACTGTTGAAAAGTTGAGTAATGCAAGTCAGCCGAAAATTCATTAGTACAAACACAACATTAATAAAAACTGCATGCATTATCAAATATTTCTTTGTTGCTGAAACTGTGATTTGTGTAGCTACATAACAAGTCATCCAAGTTTTTGAAGCCATAAAACTGCTAGGTCAATACAGGAAGCCTGGTGTAAGAATGATCCAGTACTACATCACCGTGGTTTTTGTTTCTGTTTTTTTTTTCTCAGAAAAAAACCCCAAATCTTCAGTGAAGTGATGAAACTCCTTCAAGTTGGCTACAATGCTCTTGAAAAGACTAACATCGGAAAGTTTCATCAATGAAATGTGAAAATGTACTCGAGCAACACAGATGCACGGATGCTTTACCACTGCTGCTGGTAGGAAGTGAGCCCGTGAAATCCATCCAGACCTTTAGCACCACAAACAGTGGGAACAGAGTAAGGTGGGCACTCTTTGTGTGAACCTTTTGGACACTGGGAAGAGAAATGTATGTGTAATCCTTTATTAGTAATGTATCCAGTAACCGGGCTGCCAATATAAAATTAGTAAACCTTGTGTATTACTGGCTTACTGTTCTCAGACTGTTCTATAATGTACAGTCATACTGTATGCATGAGTTAGTACTACGAAGTGTTATTACTCCCACCAGTTTGTAGTTACCATCAGAATTCTTGCTTACGTGGGCAAAAAGCCTCTCTTGCAGGCAGCGTCTTTCAAAACTAGATTTGCATATTTTACGTTTTTGCTTTTTTCCCAAGGGATGAGGAGAAGCTGGTCTTTGTGATTTTCTATCAGTCTCAGTGATTTAGGGATGTTACTGAAAAGAGCCGTGTGCTGCAAGTGTCCAGTCTCACATTCTGGTTTTTTTTTTCCCTAGGAAGAATTGTTAGAACCAGCCTGGGAGAGAAATGGCTTCTGTGCAACACTCCTCCCTAAGAAATAGAAAACTGTGTAAAAGATGAACCATTAAGCCTCCACGTAGTAAGACAAAAGTGCATTTACCTGCATTGTGGCAGTGCCTGGTAATGCTTGTGTAGACAAAAATAAAGATTTATGTTTCTGTTCTCCGAATTTCTGTGCTGCCCAAGCTTTAGTAGGAGTTGCTTCTGTTTGACTTCCTCATTGTTGGGATACCAATGCACCCCTTTGGATGAAACAAAGCCTAGGAGTTGCTAAGTGTTTGGGATGTGATGACTTAAATTATGGCCTCATTATATAAATTATATAAATTTAATATAATTTATATAAAAATAATATAAATTATTTTTTCAGGAGGACTTAACATACACAAATTCAGAATTGGGTCTTCTGGTAACATTGATTTATCTTGCAATGTCTCATTTTTTGAGTCCTGAATATAAGTGTGCTACTTACACTACGTGTAAGGCTGGTTTTAGTTTGTCAAGAGGGAAGGAGGTTTAGACAAGAGTAATTAATTTTTAGTGATCCAACATGTAATTATTGGATGCACTTGAAAGTTTAGGGTTTTTGTTAGGGATTACATTCCCTGAAGATACCATCTGTTCAGGAGTTTTGCTCATGGGCCTGTGTTCTTGAAGTGTAAGGCTGACAGGAGTAGCTTTTTTGAACTGTAAAAAAAATCTCAAGAGCAACAGCTCTTGAGAGCCAGGTTTTGATGACGGGTATCTAAAATGTTAACTACCATTCAACTGAAAAAAATGTAGAACCCCAAGCTTTAATGTGTAATATAGGTTTTATGCTGGGGGGTGGGACAAGGGAAAAGTGGGGTAGAGAGAGGAATACATGGGTGAAGGGCCACAGATTATTTAAATAATAATGCTGGTAAATGTGAACTATGGTGTTAAACATTAGGACTGCCTTTTATTTTGTGTGACTGGCTAATTGAATTGTACCCTTGAAAAGAACATGAGACTACAAGATTACACTCAGCAATAAAAACAGAAAAGGAAGGAATAAGGAAGGGAGGGTTCATTCTTCATTTGTATTCCGGAACAACCTCCTATGTGTGTACTGAAGCCCTACTTCCCAGGAAGGGGGTTGATGTGCTGATGGGCAGTAGAAAGTAAATATTTTGGGTTTGGTTTTGGTTTTTATTCTTTTGCTTCTGCTTTGTTAAACTCCTTTATCTTGACCCACAAGGATTTCTTCCATCAAATTTTCTCCCCTTCCCCCATCCTGTGAAGGAGGGGAATGATGGAGCAGCTTGGTGGGCACCTGGTGTCCAGCCAAGGTCACCCCACCACAGCCCTTACTCTGGAGAACAAATATAGGAGAAAAATCAGACACATTAAGGGAGAGAGTGTCTGCTACCCTGGCTCTGTATCTGTATGTTTGGTTTGACAGCTTACATAGTCTGCTGTTGCTCTCTGGTGATTTTTAGGTGAGAAAGGAAACTGGTATAGATGGGCACAGAAAGATGTGCTTTGTAGAAATACAAAGCTTACACTGACAACTTCCTGCTACAAGATAAAATACTTAATCTGGAGAAGCTGTATCCTCAAGTGGATTTTAATTGGTACTACACCTGTTTATACCAGATGGTGGTGTCAAATGAATCCGTGTTTCTGAAGGCTTTGCTCCTTTGTGTAATGTAAGTAAGACACACAGGCAACTATGGAATGCCCTAAAAATTCAAGTTTTACTTGACTTTTAAATAACCTGGACACAAGTATTGACACAGCCATCTATCAAACTCAATTTAAAATAAAGCACACAGTTGCTTCATGAATAATGTACACAGAACAAAGGTATCACATTCGTATGTTCATGTATGTTGTTTTCAAACACCTTTCAAGGGAGTTTTGAATAAAACAGATCTTCCCAAAAGAAAACATGCTGTCTATTCAGTTCAGTATTTACCTGTATAAAGGGAATGGATTTGGCAACTTTAATGGTTATAACTTTTCAACCCACATCATCAGTATCATGAGCTTGATTAGAATACAAGTTGCAAAATTAGTGATACTAAGAGGTGCAGTGTAGAAAATAGCAGGTCAAGGCTGGTTCCTAATGAAAGAAACCAACCATCTAAGCAAGAGAACCAGTACAGGATATACAAAAATGCTTTTGTGCTGTGGTTAGCAAGCCCTCTTTTATTGTATAAAATACGTGTTTTGCAAAAGGTTGTACAACTGTGCTGTTCTTGCTAATTAGTGAGAAAGTTCCGTAATTTACCAATGCTTAGCACTTACGGGAGTCTCAGAAGAGGTAAAGGTAGAGGCACAAAGTTAAAATTGTTGGCCTGAGATAAGTTCAGGAGAATTAGGATGAGAATGCCACAAATACCAGTCCTTTGTCCAAGTGAGCACAAGTCTGTATGGCATTCAACCCCCGGGTAAATTTTCCTGACACAGTTATGCATCTCATGTCTTTTGCCTGACTCATCAGGATGTACAAGTATTTGAGACTGACATCCAGACTCCAGATCTGAAATTGCAACTGCCTCTAGGCAGTGAATGCCCCAGGAGAACTGGGGAAGGGTAGCAACTGTGGAGAGGGCAAGGTGTAGCTCAGAGCTGTAAGGGGCCGGTCACTTAGACATGTAGGGCTGGTTTAGGTCTGCAAAACATAGCTGTGACACAGTAAGTGTTCTCAGTGATTGATCACTTGTATGTGTCTCTAAGGAAAATAAAAAGATAGAAGAAAGGAGCTTTTCCTCAAATGATTGAGGAAAAGAAGCTTGAAGGGAAAGGAGGATCACATATATGGAAGAAATTTCCTTTTCTGTACTACTAGTTGACAGGGATGCCCTCGTCACAAGTTTTGCCTTGTTTTGGCACAGAAAATGTGTAATAGAGGCATTGTATCTTTAGTCTTTCTTTTGTGGATACAAAACTGTATTGTAGTGGCCCAGGCTATGATTAGACTTGCTAGAAACCTGCTACCTACATAGTCTCATCAGAGAGAAGACCATTAACTCAAATCCAGGGCTCTCTCTGTAAATTTCTCATCTAAATGCAAAAAGGTTGGCTAGATTACGAACCAACTCTCCAGTGACTTGAGAACTGAAACCTTTCACTATTAGGCTAGACAGAAGCCTATGTTCTGATGCAGTGCAGTAAAATACCACACACTTGGCTGATGGTATCCAGCAGTAACACAAAAAAGCCCATAGGAAGATGACAGCATACGGAAACTTGAGGTGGGATATAAACGTTCTTCTTGATCAGTATTTAAAAATTGGCAAGATAGTAACACTTATTATATGTACAGACAATTCCAAATTGTAACAACACAAATCCTCCTGCAGTAGTAGATATGTGCTACTTCCCTGTGCCTGGGTTAAGGGTAGCAGACTAATGGTAATGATTTAGAAAGCAGCAAGTTACAAGCAAGTATGTAATTTTCCAAGCTGGAACACCTTCTCAAAGAAACAAGGAGTGGCTTTCACTGCAGACACTCTAGTAGTAACTAGTTCTTACATAGTTTGTCGTATTTCAGTAGTCTTCCAAAAGATATTGATGCTCTCAATTAAGCCATTTTGCCACAGGCATGTTTTTTCTAGGGGTTGGTCAGGGTTTTTTGTTACCGTTTGGGCTTGGTTTTTTGTGGGGTTTTGGGTTTTTTGTTTTCTTTGTTTTGTTAGGGCTTTTTTTAACTGTTGTTTGTGACAATACTATACAAGGTCATAAACAGATCCTAAAGGATCACCTTAAGTTGGAGCAAAGACAATGAAACCATTTAACAAACTTACAAAACTGAGAAAATACTTTAACCCAAGCCCAACAATGTCCTAGAATTAAATTGATAGCAAATTCAAAAAATTCAGAAGAACCTCTATGAAAATGGAATTTTTACTACAGTGGGGTTTTAACTCTCATCTTCCCTTAGATTTGTTCACTGAGACTGCAGAAGCAGAGCTGTCCCAAGGAAAAGACCAAAGAAGAGTATTTATTAAGTGAATGTGCCTTCCCTAGCAGGATGGAGCATTTCCCGACCTGCAGACCAATCTGTACTGTGATAGGAATACACAAACTGTATGGCTGCCACCCTGACCACCTCAGATCATGAAACAAAGAAGAATCAAAAAATGAAGCAGAAAATCAAACACATCGTACATTTCACTTATCAATTTAGCCAGTTAAAATGTGTATTAGTAATCCCATGCCCCTTGTAAAGTGTAACGTAGACACCTTATGCTAACTCCAGTTCTCAAGCTTTTCTGACAGGGCTGCAGGTCCCTGGTGTTGCTGGGACTGGAAGACACAGGATGACTGCAAATCTCTGTGGGTCATGGGGGCTGAGCGCAGGGAGGACAGACGAGGAAAGGCACGTGAGCTGCTACAGCTGTTTACTATGCTGTTTGACAAATTCAATATTGAGTTTGACAGTTACACTTAGCAAAAATTACTTTCACAACACAAAGGACTTTTCTAAGCTCCCTAGTAAGTCAGCAACACCTGAAGTATCATTCATGTGCTGACTGTGGACAAATGGGAGGCAGAGAAATGACTTTCAGATCTTTGTACGAAGTGATAGGACAAGAGAAGAGCCAGGCATCACTTCAGATACATGTTAGGAGATAACCCACTCAATGTGCAGCATCATTAAAACTTAGAATTCCTACCATGACAATAGAAAAAAATTATAGTTATCATACCCAAAATACTGCCTTTGTCATTTTAACATAGTAGAACTGGCTCAGTGAAAAGTGTCAGATTATTTTATATGAAAAGAGATTAAGGCAGATTTTGCTAATCTAGTTTAAAAAAAAAAACAAACAAAAAAGCTATTTGCTAGCTGTTTTAAATACTACTCCACAAGTTTCATTTAACCAGCACTGAGGTGCCTTGCTAAGCAGTCTTAATATGGTGGGTCAGTTTATATTCCCCAGTTTCCAGTGTGCTTTACTATAAATTGGTAAATGTATTTCTGTGGTATGGAATGTTCATTTAAACAGTACCTCTACACAAAAGGACATTCAAAATTTAGAACACTTAAGCCTGCCCAAAGGAAAGCAAGTTGGCATCACCTCTGGAATTCACTGCTACAGCATGTTACAGAGTCTATTGTTTCTCAGCTAAAATGGGTTGAGTCAAAATTTGTATTAACAACATGAGCATCTGTTATTGTGCTAGGCTAAAATAAACCTTGTAAGAGCTATCTGTCCTTATGTCTCAGGACATAAGTTGATCCCCATATAAAACTGTGAAGATAATTTCCCCATATCACACTGTATTGCACAATTAACCAAAAATATGACTGTTTTACTTATCTTGAAGCATCTGGTCCTGATCATGTCAGTTAACAGTCACTTTTTGGAACAAGGCTATTCAGTTACAGAGCAGACCATGAAGCCTGTTTTGTTGCAGCAATTTTTTTGTTGTTGTTGTTCAGTTTTTGGAAATGTAACTGCTGATCTTTCAGTTTGCTAAGACTTTTCTTTTTGGTTGTCTATCAGGCAGCTTGTCCTCATTCAGTCACACCACTAGAATGGTGTTGGTAATAAAAGCATTGCTTGGTGTTCCCAGCAGGCAGGCTGCACTTCCAGATGTCCTGAAGAAATGACTACCATGTAGACTTCAGTTCCTTCCCTTGCACACATAAACAAACTCTCACTTTCCAAAGACCAAAATCCGTTCACCGTCTCCAATTGATCAGTCAAGTCTCCACCTTGAAGCGTGACACCTGTACAGTTTTTATGACCTTAATGGTGGGTTTTCCGTCATTAGTGGATACCAGAGATGTCTCTTCTATTAGGCTGTCTTTAGATCCATTCTGTCTCTGAAGAGAACAAATTAAAAATTTTGTTGAAAACATAAGGCAGAATTTAAACACTGGATTTTGCTAACTGTTGCTATGAAAGCCTTAGGCTATGGGTATAGCAATTTATATATACATATATATACGCACACCAGGAATATTAAAGTCTCTACATTTATTTGATCAAACAGTACTTTTTTTCCCCACTTGCCTCCTGCCAGCTGCTGCCCCTTTGTGCTATTGCCTATTCAGGAAATGCGATGATTAATTATTTGATATTTAGCAAAACACTGCAAGCAAACACTCACAAGGAATTAATGGCCACTGTTATGAGGGAGCCTGGGGCAGAGGGGTAAAAAAAGGTGTTTGTAGACACTGAACATTTTAACATTAATTGTATGGCAAGGTAGGTATCTGGAATTCTCCCTTCGATGTTCTTGTTTGCTTTTACAAAAGACCTGTGAGGGCTTTTGAATAGAATCTGCTTCTCATATTCTGAGTTCAATGAAACTATCAAAACTGAGAGATATGGTATAAATGGTATAATATATGATGAAAGATAGTGACTAAGTTAGACTAAGGAAAGACAAGTTCTGTCCATTGTAGATGTCAATAGCCTAAAAAAATATTCAGTATTTGTGGGGGGGAAAAGAAGAAAAAGGAAAATAAAAGAAGCAATGTTTCAAGGCCAAGCAACCAAATTCTTAAGAAAACCTCTAAAAGAGGTGAGTAAATGATGTGACTACAACTGTGTCACAAGCACACCTGCATGTTTTAAGAAGCTGTGAAGGTCAGTGTTCCTTCTGTGAGGAGCAGGGATGCATCTTAAGGGTGCATCAAACTGGGCAAGAGTTCAGCAGCAGAAGCAGAAGGTGTTCACGGGGGCATATGCTACAGAACTATATGTATTTTGAAATACAAATGAAGTGTAAGTAAAATACAAAAATTCAATTCACACTGCTGCTGAAAAAATCTCATCTTTACTTTTCACTGAAAAACAAAGACCATCTTAAAGCACTAGAGCCCCACTTCTCCCTCCAATAAAAAGGAAAACTGTAAAGGAAGTACAGTCACTAACCTGTTGTGTCAACTGGATGCTGGGGCCTTTCCCATCTGAAGATCGTGTGACAGGGAGTGGAGGGACCAGATCAGTTTTGACACTGGAATTATGATATCACAAAATGGATATTACTTTAATGAAGTGAACTCTAACTGTGCAGAGGAAGACTAATGAAACTGACACAGGCAGCTCTATAGATCAGAAATGTTTTTATCATCTGACTTTAAACATCTGAAATCTGTCATGCTGATCCTCAGTGGGCACCTTCGGGGCATAGCCCATCCCATCCCTGTCTTCTCCTGGTCTTCAGAAGCAGCTGAAATTGATTCAACATCATTGAATCACAGAATGGCTCGGTTTGGAAGGGACTTTAAAGATCATCCAGTTCTGCTTCCTGCCATGGGCACAGCCACCTTCCCCTATCCCAGTCCACCCAACACTTCAAGAGATGGGGCAGCCACAGCTTCTCTGGGCAATGTGTGCCAGGGCCTCACCACCCTAACAGCAAAGACAAGTCTCACCTGCAATCACAGGTGTGCCACACCTCCTTCAGGTTGCTATCCAGCTAAAACCAGCCTTCCAGGTAGGGACTGCTTTTCAGAGGTTTAAGGCCTTGCTAAACTAAGTATGGGCTGTCGCCTTTCCATTCTTAAGTGCTCTTCAGTCTTCTAGGACAGACTGACCCACCCACTGATGAAGAGGGTCGTACTAGAGTTGCCATGAAACAATTTATAGAGTTAATACAGATAACATGTTAATTCTATCAAGGATGAAGGTATCTGGAAAGCAACTCATGAATTCTCATCCCCTAAGCAACTTCATGACCTATCACTAAAGACCGATACAGGTTTATTTCAGCCCTTTCAGTTTTTCCTCCTTCCAACTGGATCAAGAAAGCCACTGTGGCCCAGAACACACCATAATTGGTTTTGGAGTTGTTTGATTCATTTTGAGCTCTGAACACATACTATTTAGAGGATTGCCTGAACTCTGTGCCACCAACAAGCCACGTTTATGCTGCTTCTTATAACCATGATCTCTGAACAATTTTTGGGCTCTACAAGACTAGTCCAGTGCTAATAACTAGGTTCACATACTTCACTTCAGACAGGACAGATCTCTCCCCATCGGAGCACTGGGACCGCCGGTACTGCCGGTAGCTGCGAGGGGAATGTGAGTGCCGGATGCGGATAGGGTCGCCTTGAGTCCTAAGGGAGACACAGAATTCACAGCAGTGCGCTGGTAAACCAAATCTTTGGCACAAAACAGAAATTCAACTTCAGACTGAGAGGTCTTCCCATTTCTAACTAAAGTATAACAGATGCTTCTTGCACTGGCTGAATTTAAAGGGCTCATGGTTTTTTTTTTAGAAGTCAGTACTTGGAATTCAATGCTTTAGGAGAGCAAAGGTCACAAACTGGCCTGCCCATGTTTGAGAATGAAACTTTAATAAAGATTGCATTAATTTATACATCCTCAAATCAGCCTTTTCTGCCTAGTGGTACTGTGGAAGCACATTGTAATGCAACCCAGGATCCCATTTATGCCACATTCAGCTGCTTGCACTGACACGTGGAATCCCAAATGGGCAATTATAGCAGTGAAATAGATGTTGGTTCTAAAGCAAAAAGCTGTGCCCTGGCAGCTGCCCATGACAAGCCAGGGGAGGGACTGCAGAGGTCAAATAGTGCCTTGGATGATCAGAATATTTAAAACAAAGCAATAGGTTAGGAAGAAATGGATTTTCTTGTTTGCACTCACTGCTCTCTGTTTCTGTAGTTTATAATATAAAAAAGATTCATGGCTAGCATAGGGAGACATACAGAACACACAGACAAGTTCATAAGTGTGTGGGAGCGATAGGGAGAGATGAAGATGAGGTTTTTTTCATATTTTCAAAATGAAAAATGTTAGATTTTAAGATTATTAAGAATCCTCACCCAACCCATCCTAGGTGAGTATCTGGAACAGATAAGAGTTTAGAGATTATGTGTTAACCCACTCCTATTTCAGTATGACAGAGTTCACAGTACAGTAAGAAAAGTAGGCTTTTATATTCACAAAGAAAAATTCTGACATAAACTCACTCTACTTTAGTGTATGGAATTTCTTTCAATTGCTCCTCAGATAGGCCAGATGGATCCACAAGCTCCTTCCTAGAAAGGATTAGGAAAAGTGAAAAATGTAACAGTAACTGCTAAGTGCAAAAATGTTCTTATTTTTTACTATATAAGGCTGAAAAGATTTACTAAAACAAGCTGTTGACAGCCCTGAAGCTATATCGACATCAAAAGACGAAACCTATTTTGAAATAAATGTAACTTTACCTTGATTGCTTCAACTGCATGTCGCATCCTGTTCCACCTTCCTCTCACCTCCCTGCAAATCTGATCTTGTTGCTTCACAATGCAATGAGCATTACGTATGCTAAACAGTAAATATGCTTTGGAACCGCTAAATGTCTTGCTAAGGCGTAATGGGGTGTCATCATAAAAGTGTCGGTATAACAAAGGGCATTTTGGAAGCCACAAAGGAATACATCTCTAAAATTATGTCTTGTTCTTTAATAATTAATTTACATACAGTGGTCATCTTTATTCAGTGCACTCAGTGACCTGCAGTATCTTCTACACACAGCAGGTCATTAACATACACATAATGCACTGTAACTAAATCAGTGTAATGCCACAGTGGAGGGGATTTGAGTAACTGCAATGAAGGCAAACCAAGCATCTCTCAGACCCTACAAGGACCAGGTTACTTACTGAATATGTTTCCACAGTTCTTCTTTAGCTTGTACATCTGGGCTTCTCCTATAAATATCGACAAAGACAACAAAGCCTGAGCTGTGAAAACCATCATCTGACATGTTGGTGTTCAAATAACTTTTAACAGCACAGAGCCTGCACAGAAATCATGATAAACGTAATCCACCAGTGACTTCAATTTTAAGGTTTGTTATCTCAGAAAATGCATTTAAACTTCATCACTTTATTTCAACTGGAAAGTCATTTCTTGAATGGCAGGCTCTCAATCACAATTCCAGTTCCCCCAGCCCTCAGCAAGAGCGTACACAAAATATAAACAACAGCAGAATTCCCCAAGCCAAATCAGTGCCCAGTCGCTGCCACCACTTACCCCTCCAAGGACAACATGTTTTGGAATAACACTTTTGAGAAAAGCCCTCAGAATGTCCTGTGGCCCACAGAGCCCTTCGTGGGCAGAGGGAGGGACAGCCCACACCAGGCTGACACACCAGGAACCCGTGGCCATTCCCAGTGAGCACCAGCAGAGACCTGCAGCTCCACTGCAATCACAGCGCAGCCTCTCCCTTTCAGGTCATCTTCATGAAGGGTTTCTGCTCAATTTATTTACTTTTGGCATCCAGTGCAAATAAAGCCCCATCAACAAACTAATCAAACCAGCAACTATGCCTACTTATGCACCTAAATATTTTAGCAGTATTTAATTCACATGCAAAGCACAGACCAAAAATTGTAATTTCCCTGTTGCAGACAGAGATGTAGCAAAGCAAGCCTGAGTGGCATGTCTTGCATTTTCCACTGAATAACAGAACATATATTTCTAACTGGAACCCCTTTATTTTTACTTTTCCTTTTCTATTGCAAACTTAGTGCAAAACCACCACTGTTGTTAAAGCTGCATCTAGAATTCACCCAAACCCATTCAGAGTAATAGATTAAGTAAAGATTTTACACAGCGGCAGGGACTACATTTGCATAGAGAGATCTTTTCACTGTCATCAGCTAGACTGCTCCACACCATCTAAGATGTGAGGGATGCAACTTTTAGACCCATGTGGCATGCATAAATGCTCCCAAAGTTTCTCAAATATCAAGTCTTACATCATCAGGTCATACAGCCCGATCTTTTTTTTCCTTAAACATAAAGGCCTATCATATTCAAAGATGCTGTAGGAGCAATATCATCTAAATTTAGATGGCGATCAAGGAGGACAGCAGAGATCTGCATTTTCACACCTCTAAATAGGGTCTCCCTTGCCAAGGGACAGAGATGTATCAGAAATAATTCCAAATTGCTCTCTACCACTAACAGTTTGACTGTTTTCTTATTTCACCATTCCCATGTCTGGCTGATTTCCAGACTTCAGCCTAGTAATAACTTCAGAGACATCTATATTGCAAGTAAACACTATACAGCCGATGCAAAGGCAGAGTATTTTGGGATGGTAATGTCCTGGGGTATTTTTTTTAGGTTTTACAGGAGCAGAAGTATTAGGAGAAACTAGTTGACTAGTTTATAAACACCAGAAAAAGACCAAAGGGTGAAAAGCAACCTAGCATTTGTGTTTCCATAGTTCCTAGGAGGAACTAGATGAACTGAAGGAATAAAATTAACTTATCCATAACCCCCTCTGGCTCCAAGGCTTTCCAGGCAGGATGATTCCCATCCTTGACAAACTCCTCCTTCCAAATCCTCAGGCTCTCATGATGCCAACAGCTTCACCCATGAGTGGTTGACCGTTCATTTGTTCTCCATGTTCAGAGCTTTTTAAGGCTTTTTGTGTTTCTGTTTATTATAATATATTTCATTTTCTCTGATTTTCACTTCTATCTGTCCTTCTCCCTTCTTGCATTTACTTTCTCCCTATTACAACTGTCCATGCTGCTTTTAACTCCCTGATGCAGTAGATGCAGTGGCATTTAACAGCCTTTTTCACCCCTCAGTTTTGAAACTGATTTCTGCTCCCATGAAGCCTCCTGCTCACCAAATAGCAGCTGCAAACCCTGCATTCGCCCTGGGGCTGGAAAGATAGGAATCCTCCTCTGAGGCTGAATAATCAGGCAGTGGGGGATGTGAAAGCTCCCTGAAAAATGCCAGCTTCTCCAGGGAGGCTTTGTAATGCTCACAAGACCCAGTGTGCCTGAGGAAGCAAAGCCCCAAGGTCACTCCCAAACCCAGGACCCGCACAAAGCAGGGCATTGTGCACTCCACTGACCCATTTGATCAGTTCATGGCTTTTACTTATTCATGGAAATCCAGCAGTTCAGGACCTGGCCTTAAGTATCAAGTGTTGTGAAGCATTGTGTGAAGCTTCACCAACAGTAAGAAATATTAATTTTTGGGGCAGCATGGAGAGAGAGTGGTTAAGTAAGAAGACATCTTCATTTCTCCACTTTCTAGGAACTGTGCCTCCTGCTTTCTGTGACCAGCTCCAGGCACTCTGTTCTGTGATCTCTGCCATTTTCCCTCTTTCCATCCCTGCAATTACACTAACAAAAAAGACTTTGCTGTACAATACCAGTTTAGAAGTATGGCATCCCATGGAAAAAAAAATAGAAAAAAAAAGGGCTAAATACAATGATTCCTCAAAGCAAACTTCTTTTAGGCTTCACATCCTGCAATTAGTTATTTTCCATTTCTTTAAGAAGTGTTACCATACTGGGAGATAAGCTTACAGCATTTATTCAGTTTAGCTCCCCACCAAAGAATATAAAGAAATATGATACAGATAAAGTAACTTTCTTTCCAAAGAAAGAAAATGCTTTAATTAAGTTACTTTGCCTTTGAAAGCAAAATGATGGAAAGCTTACAAAAAAGGAAGGTGAAATGTAAGCTAAAATGCAAGTATTGCATGTACTGCATAGGAAATTCATGTTTGTACAGTTCCTAAGAGCCCATAACAAAGCAATTCTTCTGTTAAATCTTTAAAGCCAGATTGCAATCCCCCTTTCACTTTGTTTTCATCTTTTTACTGTGAATTGTTTTAGAACTCACAGTTTTGATATATATGACTCAGATTCAGTATCTGAATCTATCTCAGTATCTGAATCAATACCTTCTGGACAATTTGCATGCTAATCAGTTTCTCTAATGCACAAGAAAGCAAATGGGAATTCCCAGTAAGTGATGAATCTCATGGGGTTTTTTGTTTATTTTTTATTTTGTTTGCACAAGCTGGAACAGCTCTACACATTAATAAGGTCTACATTATTTTTTGTGCCTGCATCTGCACCCTTATTAATATTTCAGTTTGAGTCACAAATGGTAAATTTAAATAGCCATGGAATTTTATGGCCATTCTTCTTAATTAGAAAAAGCCCTTTGGCAACACAGATGTTTTACATGAGCTCTTGAAAATAAACCCTGTGGAACTAGAATTGGGAGCTCTCTGTATTTGCTGATTCCTTGAGGAGAAAGAAAGGTCAAATTCCTGTCAAATACTTTTATTCCCAAGACCAAAGAGACACCACCTTGCCACCACGAATGATTAATATTACTCATTATCAATCAAATGAAATGCAGTGTGCCAGGCACACTAACAAACATTTCAGCCACTGCTTCACATATCCAAAGGGAAGCTCTAGTTACAATGAGTGCAATAATGGACTTATTGTGAAAGAATTACCCGTTTTATTAAAATTAATATTTTGTATTAGTTTTTAAATGTGCAAGTTGAAATGACCATCTGACAACATTTAAAACCAAAACAACCATACTCTACTGAATTACATTTCCTTTTCTTCTGACCTATACCCAGTCAAATAAACAAACAGTTGAGCCAAACTAAATTAAATAAATTCTCTTATAACCTACTACAGGTTAACAGTTAAATGACTTTTACTATTTTTTTTTTCAAAATGCTTTGAAAAGAAGTTCCTATTTTACTCTTTTTAGCTCCTATTTGCATATGTGAATGATCTCTGCCATATTTAGGAGGTTTGGGCTTATGTCATTGGGGGACTGTTTGTTTTTGTGGGTTTTTTTAAACTGGAGAGTGTGATAAAAAGGAGAAACTCATGAATAACTAAAACAAAAGCAAAAAGAAATGAGAAGCCTTCCAAAATCTTCAGGATTTCCTCATTTCTCGCTCTAGGACCTTTGCTTGTTAAGTGAGATGCTTCATATTTACCTTTTCTCACTAATAGTAGTTTAAATTAAATATAACTCAGAATGTCACTGTGCTGGAAAATAAAAGTCATTTCATAAGTTAAGTTAACCACAAGAGGGAACCCGTGCTGTCCAAACAATGACATTTACCTGGCCTGTGGGTAAAAAAGAAAAGTTGGCTACAAATTTAATGTAACCATTGTTAACTGAGTAAATTTCCTAGTTTACAGCACTTTCTGTGCAAAATAAACAGAAATCAAATTTAATCAACTGTATTTTCTGGATTCCATGCAAGGGAGCTTTAATATTCCTGATTTTTAGTAATATATCACTCTACAATTACAACTAATAATACATGGCTTTTGTGCAGTTGAAAGTGAACAAGTTTGTACAAAGCCTGTTAAAGTAGAAATTCCAATATCTGGACCTTTAAAGGAAAATTCTATTCCTCATAAAGAATTAAAACCACGCACTATGAAACTGGAGACAGCAATGAGTTCTAGCAACTGAAAACAGAACTCAAGCGGATTTTAGTGCTGTAAACGTCAATGCTGACTACGGTTTTGGTGATACCAAACATGATACCAAGCTGTGTGTCTATGCCCCAAAAGCAGACTGTTAGAAGAAAAATGTAAATTAAAGGAAACCAACATTTTCATCATCTGGAAAAAGTTAATTTCAAAGCTGATAACTTCACCATGTCAGAACAGGCTGCCAGCAGGAACAGCAGCGCCTGGCAGTACGGCTCCATCATGGAAATCCTGACATCAGGATGCAATATATCACTGACTGCTGCTTGTCAGGGATAATTTGACATGGAAACATCAGCAGCCACTCTCACCTGGGACACCACTGCAGATATTATGTGATTAAACATGTGTGCACGTATTTCTTAAAAATGTTTGCAGTTACCACATAAAACCTGAATGCTTCCTTGCTGCCCAAGGAGAGGAATCACAGTATTCATTGCAGAACTGATGTTCAATGAGCCACAGAACCACCCAGGACTTCTTCCCACGTGAGGGAATGAGCTCCTCAGCAGCTCTGTTACAAAGCCCTCTCTGCGCTATTTGTGCCCTGAAATTCAAACCACTGAACAAAGGCATTTTGACCACAGAGACAAATCTGCTGCTGAGGGACCATGCTGTGCGAAAATCCCTGCTCCTCAGCAGCACCACTGCACTGGAGATCCTCCTCCTGCTTTTTAACAAGATGCAGCAGCCTTAATTCACACATCAATGGGTGCAAGGGCTACGTACGATCGAGATCTGTGCCTGGATCGCCGGTAGTTTGGATCTGCTTGGGTTTTCCCCTTCTGCCGCCGCAGCACAGCTTCCCACTGAGGAGCCGAGTCAACCATGTCGTTCTCCTGCCGTAATCTGCCAAAGAAGCACCAGGGGTTTAGTGTGAGGGCTCTGATGCAGGATGCTCTGAGAAGCAATGGGGTATTTCTTTTTCTCCCACAAAAATCCAGCTCCTGCAATGCTGTATTTAACCTTTCATCTTGCTGAATTTCAACTGATGCACCTAAACTACATTGAAGTGTAAGAGCTATATAAAAGAAAACTCGCAGATTTGTTAGTCAGAAAGAGTATGACCCAAAAAAGATGTGATCCATGCCTTTACGGACAGATCCACAACTTGAATTCCTCTTCCCAGCCCAAGCCAAACATCTGGAATTTTTTCTGTTTACATATTCCAGTCTACCTCACCTGCAGCAAATGGGAGACCCACATCAACATGGGAGACCCTTGTATCAACAAGGTTCTACTACTACAACTTTCACAAGTACTTTACTCCAGCATGGACCTTCCTAGGATCCAGGAAAAAATCCCCTTGGTGAGTCCCCACTCAGCAGAAGTGGTCCCTTCACCCTAACCTGCAACAAAGCTCACGATATGTGTGCAGATCTCCTTCTGCATCATCCCCTAAGGCTTTGATCGCTGACATGGCTTGTGTGCATCTAAACAACATGCTATGCCTTTTATTTCTTCTTCTTCTTTTTTTTTTTTTTTAAATTTGGGTTCTTTAAAATCCATGAATTCGTTACTGGAATGCACCACAGATTGAGCCAAATGTCAAAATCCTATCAACTTAGCATGTTTGTTAGGAGGTAATTCCACAGTGCCACCACCATCCAGGCAGCCAGGCAGTGTTTGACCAAAACTCCACAGATGCTTCCCACAGTTTTGAGTGGGAAAATGTGACTGCTGGGATAAAGTGCTAAGGCGGTGGAGAAATTGGATGCCCGTGGTCACAGCAGTGAATTCAAAATTCAGCAGGGATTTCAAAACACCCCTGAAAAATACCAGCCGAGTGTGGACTGTCTGGCAGGATGGTATGACTGGCACACTGGAGAAACCAGAGAGGGAGACTGACAGGCAAAACAAACAAAGAAGCCAACAGAGATAAAGGGATTACACTGGAGATTTAGGCAATGCAAAGTATGTTGTTGTTGCTCCTCACTTCAGATGTACTTTTCTCTTTGAGTTTTGAATTGTATCAGGCTAAACCAGCTACACAGGCTTCTGCTTTTCCTTTAATCAGATCTTCTCTCACATGCATAATGAATTTTGAGCTCGATCCCCAACTACTGTAAACAGCCACAACTCTACCAAATGGTACAAAGCATCTGGAGAAGACTGCAGCCTCGGGTTTGGATTTCTAAGCAAATCTTTTTAAATCTGTAATCTGGTGACAGGTATTAACATAAACTTCTATCTAAGGATTTAGTAGAACTCACACAGCAGTAAGTAATGAGTTGTGATTTTCATCCCAAATAATGCAATTTGCACAAACAGCAATCATCCCATATGGTATAGACCCAACCAACTGCCTCCCACACACGGCAGCCACTTGCACAAAAATACAGAAAATCTAAATACATGAAGCAGCATTGCAGCTATTAAAACAAGCAGTGTCAGCACACCCAAAGTACTGCTGCACCACAGCAGAACTCTACTGGATGAAGACATGAAGAAACAAAACAACCATTTTGCTGCTGCAAAGAAAGGTCCTATGCTCTCATTTAACATGGTAAAAGATGACCAAGGTACCACAATCTCTACAAGAAAAACATTATTTAGACACAATGTTCAAATTCTAACAATTTTAGTACAATTTTTTTAGCTTTTTGGATACAGGAATGACAAAAAAGAAAAAGCTGAAAGAAATTTAACCCAAATTCTAAATTTCTATTTAAAGATACTTTTGAATAAAAACTCTTGCCCTTGTACTGAAAGCCTATTAGTCTTCCTTTCATTCTTTTCACTGAGCACTGGCACAGGTTGCCCAGAGAGGTGGGGGCATCTCCATCCTTGGAGATACTGAAAAGCTGTATGGGAATGATCCTGGACTGTCAGCTCTTGGTAGCGCTGCTGGACCAGTGGTTGGACTAGATGACACCCAGAGGTCCCTGCCTGCCTCAACCATTCAGTAACTCTGTGATTCTGATCAGAGGGATCTTCTAAGCGTAGTCAGAAAGGAACTGTGCTTCAGTACACAATGCCTGCTCCTTTAATATATTTTTATCTGCACAATAAATTTTGACCACAGGATTAAAAAAGCAAATGCCTTCTTCTGTGGTTGAAATATGCTCATGACAGGTTCTCCCTCACTTTCATATGAACATTCATCTCCTGCTTAGGAGAAAACATTCATATGATGGAGTGAAACCTCGAAGACTGAGATCAGGTAAAAAGATTTTCCCCACCATTTTTCTAGTGTTGTACTTTCAGAAGCTCTCATCTACATTTCTGGTTTTCTCTAATAATTTGTTTTCTTCTGACAAATAGTTCACAGTGATATCTTGTCATGCGAACAATATATTTCACTCTACTCTGATCAGATGCAGATTTCTTTGGTTAATGTGAGTACTCACTCATTTTATTACAATATAATAAAACAATTTTTTTTCTACCTATGTCAGGGATCTGATTATTGTACTGGGAATAAACTGTATTAGTCTATGTAACAGGTAAAACTTGAGTAACAGCAATTGGAAGCCTCATTATAATGACCTATTTAACCCTGCTAGGGCTGGCTCACCTCTGATAACAGGAAAGCTGCTCAGTGTCACTGACCTTTCAGCTTGTTATGTTCCTGCCATGGCTGCTAACAAAATGCAGAAATTCATTATAACTGGTTGTTTTCCTGCACCTGCTCACAAGGAACAAGTCTTAGACCTTCAATTAATTTAGTAGTTGCTTAATCTAACACTGGTAATGACTTCTTAAAATTTCTGATTTCAAGTGATCACCTAAGAACAGCAGATGCTGAAACATTAACATTTTTGCTGTACCTTACATTTCTGAAAATGTGAAAAACTTAGAAGCAATCCCCAAAAATTGATTTTTTTTCTTTCTAATTTTCCATGAAGTGAGGAAGAGTTGGTAAAGGCCCTTTTATTCTCAAAAAAATTATAAGCGGCACTTAATCCTTCTTACAATTCAGTCGTTATATTGTAAAGAGTTCTTAAAAACATTCTTGTGGTCAGTCTCTAATTTCTTTCACTTGCTTGTGGAGCTCCCTGCACAAGGAGTTTCACAGGAGGAAAAAAACCTGGCAAGAGTGTTCTAGGAGAAAGGGATACAAAATACTATTTTGTGCTGATCACTGAAACTGCACTCAGCATGTCATTTAAACTTCATCTGGAAAACAAATCTTCCATGCACACTAGGTTATTGTAAGTACCTTACAAGTACTTGCAAGCACCTTACAAGACTCTGCTCTGGTTTAGGTAAGCTTCAAAGAAATCTTATGTCTCAGGTATGCTTTATACCATCCCATGTGAGTGCCACTGTGATGTTTTAGCATTTCTTTAACTTCTGCAAGCCATGCTTAAAATATAATTACACTGCATACTCCTGCAGCACTACCTAGCACACAGTTATTTCCAAGAGCTTCCAGAGATCTCGAAATCGTTTATCACTCAGAGTGCTGCATATAAGACATGAAGAAATGATGGCAGCCCATGCAGACAGAAACTTAGAAAATTTGCCTTTAAACAGTTCCCATTTTGTCCAGTGACATTCCTTTTGCACTGTTTTTATGCAATATGAGGAAATTCTATGTGCTTTAAAAAATATATTTTCATAAATACCCCTCAGATGCTGTTATCTCCTGTGCAACATGACAGACAGGGCTTTAAAGGGAATTTAAAGGAGATCAGTAGTTTTGCTTTTTCATATCAGCAACAAGAATAATAGAGTATATAATACAGGATTTGTTAGCATCACTTGATATCAACTACTGTTGTCCCATTAAAATTTGGTGCTGTACACATTTTGGGTTTGGGCCCACATTTGGCATTTTGGAAAAATAGAACAATTGTACAATTAAATGCATGAATTTAAAAACAACATTGAGATTTAGATCCATTAAAAATATTTTTTACTTCTCAAGAGCTTATTTTCTGCTCTAAAAAATCTGAACTTGAATTTGTGAGGTATTGAAACGTATGCTGAGAATATCATTATCAAGATACTATCCCCTTTATTTGCATTTATATTTCAAATCTTTTGTAAGTGTGCCTCATATTTGAACTTGTGGTTCATTACTGAGCTCTTCCCAAGCAACAGGAGGGCAGACATTCATTACATACAACTAGAATTATGTATTCTGGCAATTACTACTCTTCTTATTCAGAAAAAGGTCTTAGGAGGACTCCATACACATAAAGATCCTTTATGTTAGATCCTTTCTTACTAGGTTTATCTGAGGAAAGTTACCTGTATGCTATGTCTCCATGTCTAAAATATTTAATTTATTATCACCTGTTTCTCTTCTTCCGATGCTCTCTGTTGGAATTTTCAGATTCACTGCCACTGCTGGTGTTACAGCGGGACCGTGACCTGGGGAAAAGCAACATTTCAGGATTAATTTATCTGCTGACACCAAAATAACTGCAGTGCTAAACGAGGAAAGAACAACACCTCAAAGACGTCACTTGGAAAATAAGGATTAAAAGACTCTGGAGGGCTTGTCTACACCTGCAAGTCATATTATCTTTTTCTCATTAATTGATTGGGAAGAACTGCTTCAAAAGTAGTGCACCCAGAGAGTACTATCAGGTGAGTGGTATTTTCATTTTGAATAATTTCACTGCTTCTTTTTTTTTTATTTTTTAAGGGTTTTTTTTTTTTTAATCTCTCAGCATTCTCTATGTATATGCCACATCAAAGTGTTTCTTGGAGGTGTGAAATGTTTTATCTCTTAATCTTTTCTTCTTGCACATTGTGGTTCACCCAACAGAAATGATACAGCAATTCCGGGTTCACAGGCAAAATAAAACACTCACAGATCAATCTTTTTCTATTCACCTCATTTTCCAGCCTGCAAGTTCATATTTTCAAATGTTAGGCAGTACGGAAGAAACACCAGTAACACTAGGATTCTGCTGCCCTTTATGAAAAAAGGAGGCTGAACTACGTACAGGCAAACTCCTTTTGGTAGAGAGAAATGTCTTACAATAATAGGACAGCAAAAGCCTAGGAAAATCAATTCAACCCAGATTATCTGAAGGGAATGAATTTGGGAAAGTGAAGTTTCCCCACAGAAGCAGCCTTTCCACATCCCCAAAATTCATGCCCATCATTTAAAGCCATGAATACAGGTTCCCAGCTAAAAATACACCTTTCTGGGTGGAGCTCAAAGTGGGGATAAAAGATACGCATGCTACTATAGAAAACTGTAACCCCAGAGGAAAAAGGAAGATTAAAAGATAGTGTTGAAAAGAGTCACTCAAGCACAGTGGAAGAGTTAAGAGCAATAAATGCTCTAGATCTCCAGCAGATATTACACACCCAAAAGTATACCTTTCCCCACCCCAATCTTATCAGATGTTTAATAAACATTCCACTAATATCAACACTAATAAGTAATTTGAGCAACACTGTTCTTTCACACTTCCAGGTCATTAGCATGACTCTCTTCTTCTACATGTTTCAGTTTGACAAGAATTTTGTTACTGTAATTTAAGTAATTTATCCCATAAGGTACCAAAATGGCCCAAAATCACAGTGTGGCAGGAAAAGCACAAGATAAAATGTCCTATCTGATAAAACTCAAGATAAGCTTTTCTCTTAACTTTTCAGGAATGGAAATTTGATCCATCTTTTGGATACTGCACATCAAATTACCTGGTGTTCCCTGTCCTGAAAGCACTTGTGGGGACACAGAAGGGCTGTTGAGCTGTCAACTGAGTGGCAGCTGCTCATGTTTGTTGTCAGAATATTACCTTTCACTAAATATTAAATATCAGCTTTTACTGAACTGAAAAAAATACCAAAAATGGGGGGAAAAAAGATGGTTTCCAAAATCAGGTGCGAGAACACATGAGATCATCCTGATCTCTGACAATTTTAAGGTACCATTCGTCCTTTATTCCCCTTTTCCTCGTCATGCAGTATTTTGATATTTTGCAAGTAGAATACCTCTGTGGTCAGTCATAAGCAGCAGGAAAGTCATAGTCAGTTTGACAAGAGAAACAATAAATACAGGAGAGGACTTGGAGGGCTGGGGAAAGCTCACATTCTGGCACAGTCTTTTTCTGATTAAAATGAGAGGAGAGTAGCCAAACTGTGAGGAAGTGGAGGAGGTGTTTTGCAATATGAAAGAACAAACCTGTGTACAGCCTTTGGAAAAAGGTGGGGCTTTCCACCTGAGATGCTTAACTAAATCTTCTCAGACTTCTGTGCTGGACATCTATCACAGGACTACCACTGGCAGCTTGTAATACTAACATCCTTAAAAAAAATATTCTGTTATCTTATAATAAGTACAAAGTACGTGAGCACTTTCTCCGTCTTCCTGTGATTGTCCCCAAGATGTTTTATCTCTGCCAGAGCTCCTTTCCTGTGCTGCAGCAGCAGTGATTCAGATCCTGGGAGTGCCCCCCCTCCTTCCCAAGCTCCAGGAGCCTCTGACATTGAAATGTCACTCCATTCACACTGAAACGAAACCCCACTGTCTGCTCATTCCAGCAGTGCAAGCAGGAGCACAGCAGTGAGGAGAGGCACAGAGCAGAGTTGTGACAGGCAGATGTGGCAAAAATCTGTCAAAAGCTGAAACTGTTGAAGGGCACACCCGAATTCACACCTGCCTTTTATCTGAGATGTGACAACTAGTCAAGTCTGAAATGGGAGATGGAGATGGGGGCGGAGAAGAAGCTTAAGAAAAAATCAACAAAAAATGTGCAAGACAGCAAGAAGACCATGAGCAGCTACGTATGCCTCTGCACTTACCTCCTGCAGGACAATTCATCCCAAATGACAGCACACTTTCTTGCAAAACTGATTAATTAAAAGTGGGTAGAGAGGCTGGAGAAGTAAAAACAAATCTGCAGATTCAAAATCCAAAAGCTAGAACTACCGGAACTGACTTTCAAGTTGCAGTTAAGCCCTTAGTAAACTTTCACAAAGTGCTTCTAACACGGGGTAGTAACAATGTGCTGCAAGACTACACTGTGGTGAGGCTCTGCCACAGAGCACTTTAGCAAAGGATAAGAAATAAAAAATTAAATAGGCATAACACAATAAACCTTTTACACATTTAAGAAGATGAGGGAAGAGGAATGGGGGATGGTGTGAAGGAGGGGATACAGTGAACCAAAATACGACCAGCACCCTCACTACAATTTCATAGCTGCTATAGGTCATATATTTACCTTCTCCTTTGCTTTAAATCTGAATCTTCACCACTGTTTTGATTTTTCCTGTGACATTAAGGAAGTTTTAATGAAATATCATAGAGTTACTTAATACAAATACACAAAACTACCCATGCTAAAAAACCCTAAAACTGTACAAAGTATTTTTGTTTTTTCTTGGGGTTGTTGTTTTGTTTTTTGGGGTTTTTTTTAATATGATGTCAGTAGAGGAAACAGGCCATGTCCTTGTTTTAAACTTTTTGGGACACCTTTACATTAAGTTGTGAAGTCACAATCCCATTTCAGCTCTCACTGCAAATCCCTGACTTGCAAAATTAAGCATAGCATGCTGGCCTTTACAGTTTCCTACTGTTTCCAACATAGCAGAGTCTGGTGGTTTCCTCTTAACTCCAGTAAAGAGTGCATAAACAACACGGCTATTGTCATTAACAGCTGGAAAAGGAAAGTGCATTAATAAAACCAATACTCAGGAAGGCATAATTAAGTTACAATCTACCTACTATTGTCAGTCTTCACAGTCTCACATATGAGATAAGACTTTTAAAAACATTTTGTTCATGTCATAGCCCAAGACAAAACTTGCTGTTGGACTGGACTGTGTCCACTGACTAGATCAGCCCAATGCAAATCCGAGATGACAGAAACAATTTCCTGCTGCATAGCGTACAAACACTTTCCTTTTCTTAATATGAGAGACCTTCACATTGCTCATCTCTAGTCTTTTGTTTTCACAAGGCCAAACAAGTCCTTCTGACAACTAAGCCAGCAATGCATCAGAAAACCTGCACTGGTTTTGCTCTAGCAGTTTTTCTCATAGTTGCCAGTATGGGGCTGTGTATTGGATTTCTGCTGAACACAGAGTTGATAATACAGAAATGCTTTTGTTATTGATGAGCAGGGCTTGCACAGAGCCAAGGCCACGCTGGGGAGGGGACTGGGGCTACATGGGACACTGGGAGGGGACATAGCCAGGACAGGTGACCCCACCTGACCAAAGGGATATTCCAGCCATGTGACATCATGGTCAGGGTATAAAGTGTGGGCAAGAAGGAGGAAGGGGCAGATGTTTGGACTGATGGGGTTTGTCCTCCCAAGTCACCATCAGTGTGACAGGGGCCTGCTCTGCTGGGGTGGCTGAACACCTGCCCAGCCATGGGAAGCAGGGAATTCATTCCTTGTTTTGCTTTGCTTGTGTGCATAGCCTTTGCTTTCCCAGTTAACCTGTCTGCATCTCAACTCACGGGTTTTCTACCTCTTACCCTTCTGATTCTCTCCCTGATCCTGCTGGTGGGGCAGTGGGTGAGGAGCTGCCTGGGGCTGGGCTGGGGTTAAGCCACAACAAAACCCTTTCAGGGACACATTGCTGTTAACACCTACGAGGGCTCTATCCAGCAGAGTAAACCAACATAACTCCATTGCCTGAGAGAGCATTACACTGATTTATTTGGGGTCACTAAGCACACACCACAGGTGAGCTTCTTCTCTCCTGTCCCAGACAGCTAATGGCAGATAAAAGGTCTGAAACAGTTCAGAAACCTGGCAAGGATAAAAGCTCCACATCAAACTAGATTTCCTCATCAATACAGCTGCATTGTCAGAGACCCCTTTGCAACCCCTGGCTTTGAAGGCCAAACAGGTAATAATTTCAGAGCTGTCAGGAGATGTAACTCTCACGTGCTTGCTCCTAAAGCAGTTTTAGAAGACTGCAATAAATACGGCACAGTGTCTGTGTTTATTTATACTTCACAGCAGATCACAGCACCAGGCAGGGTGCCCCAGCAATGAAAGCAGCTTCTCAGCAGGACCAATCATCCCAAGTAACACAAAGTCTCTCAATACTGTATCGATTCAGAACTGTCCCTGTAATTTGCTTTTTGGACATGCTCAAGGACATGGAGCACAGAATCTCCATCCACTCAGTTTTACTCTTCCAAGTCACTCAATTCAGCTTGCACCAACTGAAAGAACATTGAGTGTCATGTAGTTGTATTTTTGCTGGCATCCTCTCTAATGTAAAGTCATTCACATACAGGACTGTTGAAGACAGCTTTGTGGCTCATTTGTTTAATCCTTGTGGCAGTTAAAACAAAGAAATGTACTTAGAACACCGCACTGGACACTCATTGTCAAGCAAGCAAATTTGTCAGTCCATTTATTCCCCAGGGAATAACAGCACCTAAAGGAATCTTGCATGTGCCAATAATGCAATTTCTCTCATTTTTAACATCATTTTCCAACAACAGCACACAAGCAAACAACCTGACCAGAGCTTCCTTTCCAAACACAGCTGTGGTATTCCTGCTCAGGTGGGTTTTTCTGACTCACAACTGGCCCCTGGAATACCCCTTTTCCCAGGACCCAGCTGTGCCTCCACAAGCTGAACACTGAGCATGCAGGACCTCAAGTTTCTACAGTGAGAACCTGACAGTGATGGACCCAGAGGCTCTTACCTCCTCCGAACCGGCTGCCCGGACTCATTCTCGCTGCCACCAGATGGGTTCCTTCGGCGAGAGTAAGGAAACTTTGGTGATTTATTGCGGTCGCTGGCAGAATTATACAGCCCACTAAGGTTAAAATGGAAGAGCAAAGAGTCAGCTTTAAAATTTCCAGGACATTTAGGCCAGCTAACTGTGATTTAACTTACAAAAATGTGAAGGTTCATGCACATACACACGTGCACAGAGGTTATTTGGCACTACGTGTCCGTGTGAATGTGTGCTATATAAGTGCAGATGGTACTGCTCTCTAGCAATAAATTTTTCACACTGAACTGTAAAGATGCAGGAAAGAGACCTCTTAGCATTGCCAAGCCAACAACTCTAAGCTTAAAAAATACAGATTTAAGTTTACCCATATTCTTCTAGTATAATAAAATTTCTGTTCTTTAGTATGCCTTATCCAACCCAGAGCCAGGCATTCTTCATGTTTTCCATGGCTATAAGTAAGAAAATTTCCCATTTTCCTGTCATGGCATATGTCTTCATCACAGAGCTGATGCTTGGGAACATGAAGCAATTTCTACCTCCATCTCTCCGCTGTTCATGTACGCAAACCTCTGCCAATTGTGCAGAGGGGTTTCAAGCTCTAGCTCTCTGCTTTCCTAAAAGCTCTGGCCTTCAAATTGAATCCATTCTTCTTCATCTACTTCTGCAGACAGCTGATTACAGCACAGCTCTGCACAGGTGAAAAGTTCCCACCGCACATCTCAATGAGAATTACTATTAGGAGCTGTGAAAGCCTCCGTGCTTATGTGTCTAAAACTGCGGAGTGTTTTAGAATGAATAGATTTGCAAAAACTCAATCCTACCATTCTTTGGCTCCTGCACGACCAAACATCCTGCTGTCCTGAAAGCAATTTAAACACTGGAGCCATAATGTGGCAAGATGACACCACATCTTCTTTAAAAATAACCAGGGAAAAGTCTGTCCTAGCAAGAGAACATTTGCTCACTGCTTTGTCCTTAATCTGAAAACTATTGCTGTTTACAGAAAGACAACAGGGGTAAATCATCAGGATGCCCCAAATGACATATCATGTATAGATCTGAATCATCAAAGAAAAGCAGGACCATTCTGAATTTTGCTTCTTGCTCTCTCTGGTTCAGTAGCCTCTTTCCAACAGCAGGAACCAACCACAACTCTAAACAACTACAGGAAGAAAAAAGCTGAAGACATTCAACGATTCCCCAGAGCTCCCTGAGTCCCACAGCGTTCCCAGTCCAGGGGACTCACTGAGCCAGCCTGCCGCACCTCTGCCTTCAGAAGGCCTTCAGGATTTTTGTTCCATGACTCGCCCAGCTTCCCCCGGGAATTCACCAGCTCGAATCGCACCTTGCAAAGGAGGACCACAAGTCTCCCACTCATGGTGAGTCAGTATTCACTGCCTTTCACAACACTTTTAAACTACCTTCAATAGCTTCACCTGAAGATCCTTAGTTCTTGTGCTGGAAAAATACAGTCCTGATCTCTCTTTTCTCAGATTTCTGATGTCATTCCCCGAAACTGTCTCTTTTACAGACTGAAGGAAGAGTGCTCTCTGGCCTCTGGTCCTCTCTGGTACAGATACACTGCAGAGCCATTCACACGTTTGATTACCTTTGCTGCTCCTCTCAAAACCTATTCCCTTTCCTGAGTTAAGGACATCAGAACTGCTCCCAAAACTCATGGAGCACATACGTGACCCATCAATTTATATAACGGCATAATGTTGCTCTTTGGCTTTACTAATAATTGCTTATTGTTTTTCTGACTGCTACACAGTTGATTTTTTCTTTAAGTTGTTCATAATAATTCCATAGCACTTTATATTAATCAGCTAGGGTTATCATTTTTTTTTTCACCCTCTTGGCCCTCTCTTTACATTTTTTGACTCAAAAGAATTTACACATCACTCACACTTCAAGGGTCTCTCTGCCACTCTTCCCAGACAAATTTCTCACTATCCTAAACAATTTTGTATCATCACCAAACTTCACCACCCCTTTTCTTAGCTCTTTGACAAATATACTAACTATCAGAGGTCTTTGAGCAAATCTCTGTAGAAAGCCTCTGCTGACATTCATTCACTGGCAACCTCCTCTACACGTAGCTTCCTCGTTTTTAAATTTATTTATCCATGAAAGAACCTATCTACTTACATGCAATACACATCTATTATGAATCAGACGACACCTTAATATAATATATTAATATCCTTCAACCTATTGCTGTGGCATGAAATTTACCATTGCACAATACCTAAGACATCAAGTCTTGCCTTACCTCTGTGGGCCATCTTCCTCCCACGGAGCGCTTGTTTTACTTCTTTGTGTTTCTGGACTGTTTTCATTTTTCATCTTTTTAAAGCTAAATAAAAGTACAGATAGATATACGTATCTTTTAAAACTCAATTTACACAGATCACATTTTCTGTCATGCTGACCACTTACAATGTAATTTTAAAGGCATACACTCATTACAGAGATCCCCCTTGGCATATAGTTATTTATTCATTATGTGAAAGAGGGCAAAAAGTTGCTATCTTGAAAAATCTCTCCTAAAAAGAGCAATCATAAGGGGAGGGGGAAAGGGAGAAGAAAAAAAAAAAAAAAAGACCCAAAAAATCACCTCTGCAAGCTCATAATTGTGGCTGAACTGAGTCAGAAAAAAGTCAATCCTGTCTCCAAATAAAGAACAAATAATTAGGCAAGAAGCCTAATATGGCAAACATATAATATGATCTCATAGTCTTGCATAATATGGAGTTAAGAGATTACTGAATCAGAGGCTTTGTCTCCTTTTTGTTTTACATAGCCCTAAATGAAACTTCCATGGATTTACTTAAACACCTCGTGAGAGTTTTTTCATTTTTAGCATAAATAGTGCCTGGTAGGAGTATGTTCCAGTCAGTATCTGGCTACGGCTATGGCATAAATGATTATTTCATTTTATTTTGAAACTTCCACATGGTTCAAAACTTCCATCCCTTGCTCCTGATTGTTTCTGTGATTATAGAAAGAAATAAAAACAAGCACCTATGAACAATGGCTCCCTAATCAAAAACTCCACCCCTTTTTTTTTTAATACATTTTTAACAACTGTCTAATCTCTTTTCCAAGTGAAAGAAATCACAGACTACTTAATCTCTTCCAGTACAGGAGCCACCACATACCTCTGATTATCCTTATCATATTTCTCTACCATTTTTCCAGGTGTATAGTACCTACTTTAAAATGGGAGCAACAAAGACAGGGGTGATGATAATTATTCTAAGCATGACAGATCACAGGTTCATAGGTTCAAAGAGTAGCATACCCTTCTCATTCCCTCCCCAGTAAAGCCCTGGGTTTTATTTTTGCCAGAAAGAGGTTATTGTGGAAGAGGTGAGTTCACTGACTGCTGCAAGGCAAAGTACCAGGACAGTTACCTGGCCTGAGAGACATATCAGTGTTCGTAATCAGTCCCTCACATACCTATGGGGATGGGGGGAAAAAAAAGCAGGATGCTCCAATTCTTCCTTTATTCCTGTCAGTGTCCGGTTTTACAGCTTCTGACCAATTAAAGCTCCCAGATAATTGCCAGTTCAAATGCTGGAAAGTGGCTTTTACGTGAAGCACGCATTTGCACCCCTGTCCCTGCCCATGGCTCAGCAGAGCTTTTCCTGCAGCTCCATTGCCAGAGCTCTCTTTGCACATGGACAAGCTGCTCACCTGAGACAGAGCAAGGCAGCCACACTGATCTCCACTAAGGTCTCCAGGAAGAATTACTGACAGCACCCCCGTGCAATCATTAATACATCATGTATTTATAAAGTGCAACTCAAGCAGGAAAAAAAAAAAAAAGGTTTACAGTTGCTTACAGAGAGGAGGATATAAGCTGGGAGTTCTTTTCCCAGAGCAGGAGGTGACAGACTCAGCCTTAAGAAGGAATCGTGGCTACTTAACTCACTAATCCACTTTTAACCTCAGCCTTTGGTTACTACAGGTCACTGAGTTAATCATTTAATTCTCACACAGTGAACAAAATGCAAAGCTACAGTAAGTCAGCAGGAAGAGAAATTAAATTATACCTTATCAGGTAAATCATTTTCTTAATACTGCACCCATTAATTATTGACTCATAGCTGCATGCAATCTATTCCCAGGCTTAAAAATATGTGCTTACTACAGACTGAGCAAGTAACTCAGATAAATATATTTCAGTCCCGTATTGCAAAAAGGAATTGATTTGCATAGCATGACCTACTGAAAAATACGTGGGTTGAACTTAAAGAAATGTGAGTATTGTTTCCAAATCTTAAAAAGAGAAAGAAAAAGTACCTGGGAGGTGAATTTATTGCATTAAATTCCCAAGTGATTATTCATCTGGAGCAGACATACACTTTACAGACAGAATGCTAGAGCATGGCAGCTCTTCAAATACCAGGAATCTCCAGGAATGCAGCTGCTGTACTGAGTTCATTCAAAGTACCTGAAAGGGTTAGGATCTGAATTTCATGTGAGATTACTATCGTTGGGCGTTTTTCTGTGATTTATTTTGAGTTTATACCACTTACACAGAAGTGAACAACTACAGATCTCAACAGTGAACAAGATGTTAAATATGAAAACTCAGCTTGTGAACATTACTGAAAGATGCTCTGCAAGCATCACTGGCAACTAATGCAAGAATTACACAGGATGGAGCAAGCTTTCAAGCTGTAAAGGCGGCACAAATTTTGTGTGCTGCCTCTCACATGCACAGTCTGGCAGACCCAAAAGGTGTTTTGCGTGTGCAGACAGAGACACAAATCAAATCCTAAATAGAAGGAATGCAAGAAAAACAACTGCCAATGGGTCTTTTTAAAAAATTTTTCTGGAAGTGACTAACACTGTCTAAAACACAACTCAGTATGAACCTGCCTGTGAACTGCTTTTAAACTGTACCGGTAAGAAACTGAACTCAGAAACCTTGAAGCTGTCATATTGAGAGCCCCTTATTCTGGTTCTTCCTCTACAACCTGCCTATCCATTTCTTTTTAACAGTTCATTGCCAAAAATTCTGTAGTGAAGGACTCACTCCCATCCCTCCCTAAATGATGAGCTCTGCACTATGGAATAATGGTACCTTTCGCTCTTTATCTTTCTCTCTCCTAACAAATCACAGAACAACAGAATGGTGAGGCTGTCAGGCTCCTCTGGATATCATCTGGTCCAGATGCCTGCTCCAGCAGGGTGACACAGATTCAGCTGCCCAAGACTAGTCCCAGACAGCTGTGGAATTATCTGCAAGGATGGAGACTCCACCATGTCTCCGGACGACCTTTGCCGGTGCTCAGTCATCTGCACAGGGAGAAAGTGTTTCCCGACGTTCAGAGGGAACCTCCTGTGATTTAGTGTGTGCCCACCTGGTCCTGTCCCTGGGAACTACTGGAAAGAGCCTGGATCTGTCCTCTTTGTGCCCTCCCTTCATGTATTTTTTTACCTCCGTATTGTTTTCTGCTTAACGGTTTAGCTTCAGCATGACCAAGAGGCAAAATAATAAACTTTCTTTTAACACGTGATTAGCATTATTTTCTAAGGACTAGAATAGTGGATTCAATTTCCCTCCAAATGAGGAAGGAATTTAACTCAGCTTTTCTTTTGGAGGTCAACTGTTTTAAATATTAGGCAAAAGGGAAAACTATCCACCAAGTATTTGCAGTAAATCTTTTAGATCTTATTCAGAGCTCAGTCCAGTATGCAAAGTCCACAGCCTCAATGCATAGACAAGTCCAGTTAAGAGTTACTCAGTTAAGGAAAAAACCCCAACTGTCAGGATTATCAAGTACGCAGAGACAGATATCCAGACAACTAAACTAAAGAGTTAAGTGCTGCGTTTTTGGCTCATTCTTTTGTCAGATCACTCTTTTTCTGGTTCAGGCATACAAATTCCACCTAAAATTAGGGGTGGGGATATAAACCCCTTTCTGAATCTGAGCCCTACCTCTTCCTTTCAAATATGCTTAATAACCAGAGATGTGCCCTTCAGCACTGATAAATTAGACACAGCAGACCACACAATCCAGAGAAGCCCTGGAAATTCACTACTCCTATGGATCAGGAACAAATACTCCTGAGTTTTATTACAAATTGAACAGCGTAATGAGGAATCACTGCAAGACTAACAAAACTGCTGGGAGAGAGCCCATGCCCAGCTCCTCTTTACCCACTCACCCCAAGCTTGCCCTGTCAGAGACAGAAAGCCCATGCCCTGAGGGCTCTGACAGCCCACAGTTCCCAGGGGAGACACTAACAGGACTATCCTGACCAGTGCCCTTTGGATCATTACCTGTTTTTTTCCTATTTAAACCTGAGACTGTCTGCCTTCCCATTAACCTGTGGGTACTCAAACGACGTGTTGCCTGAAATCCCCGTTCCACATTGATTGGAAGATCTGGGCTTCATAAAATTAATTATTTGGCAACACTCTCTGACCTTTATCAGCAGAAGATCAGATGGACCTGAACTCCTGTTACTAATGATTACTAAACATGTTCCTCTATCCAAAGCATCATACAACCTCCTAAAAGCTGTAAGGAAACAGCAGGTCTATATACCTTTTCACTGGAGAAGGTGCAATAATTTTGGTTGTTCCTTCATTTTCCCCATTTGTTGTAATCTCATGGCTCATGTTCTTAGAACCTGAAAAAAAAAAAAAGGCCAAAACAGGTGAGTCCTGTAGCACAAATGTTTGCAGACTTTATTCAGCACAATTACCTACTGAACACAGGGCAGCATGAGAGATAAAATGACACACGAGGTATCTGGTATGTGCTCTGCTTCTTTGGGGTGTACAAGGATCATACTTCTGTGACTTATTCTTATTTCTAGTTGTATCAGAGCACAATAAAATTTAACATGAAGCACATTCATTACTGTTCCACATCAGACAGAGAAGTCTGAAGCTGTTGTTCTCAAAGGGATACTCTGCCATTGTCAACAGAAGGAAATTCCCTGCTCGGTCAACAATGAGAATAAAAGCGTGAGGAGAATACAGATTGGTTCCTGCTGGTGGTATGATTTCAGTTTCCATGCTATGCTATTAATATTAATCTGCCATTTTTCTTCAGTTCACACATTGCCTTTCCACCCAATTGGCAATTTCAGACATTTCTTACAAAACTGTTATCATCTATAGAAAGAGGTGTCAAGTAGAACAACAAAACAATATCATTATTGACATAGACCTCCTCTGGACAGGATTCTGAGCATGTGCACTGAAGATAATGAAATAGATTGAAGATTATAATACTATGTCCTCTGGGCACAAGCAACAGCACCACAGTGTTGTTAATACAGTGGTACAAACCTCAAGCCATTTTGACTGGCTGAAACAAAAATGTAATGTCTTAAATTAAGCTGTGGGAAGATTTTTTATGATAAATTTTCTTCCCAATCTCAGAGAAAGGATTTTTTCATGATCTCCCTCAACTTCCCATACCACCCCTGCGGCATACGAAGTCTCTGAATTCTCCTTTACCTCAACACAATTACCTGAGATATTCTAAGGTATTTTGTCTGCCCATCAATTACTTCTCTTACAGGTTAGATCTGCTAGCCTTCTGCAGAAATAAGCAAAGTATGACTTTTTCTATCAATACTTCACATATTCCTCTGTGAGGCCGCTTTCGACTGAACCACATAAAATGCTTGTAACTGAATGGAACTATAAGAAAAACAAGCAAGGGTCAAATGATAAAAAAGTAATAGACACCTCCAGAACTGATCCTTTGCTGTTGGGCAATATCCTTATCATTCTGCAGGCACCCAGTCACCTCTGGTTGTCAGGCCATGGTGTGTTGATCAGGAACTTTCAGTCCACACTTAAAAACACAGTAATAATTGTCTGTAGGTATGTTCCACCTGGTGTACCTTTACTGACTACAGCATGATTCTACCAACTTATACCTCTGTATGATAGAATTACCTAATATAAAAGAGCAGACTCCAGAAAAACTGTCCAAACTAACCCTAACCCAGACCAACTAACCCTAACCCAAACTAACCCAGAAAAACTAACCCTATTGCAAAAACTCAGCTATATCACCATTGCCGAGGTGATAGGCCTCTCAAAAATACCTCAGCCAAAAATCTTGAACATCTCATTCGCGAAAGGTTTCCCTGGTTGTTTACCTTTGGTTGGATAAGGTACTCTCAGCATTCACTGCATTGCACTGAACTTTTCCAGTGAGGTGAAGACACACACTTAATTCCCTTTTACAGCCGTTTTGACCCTGATTTGTGTATTCAATTCAAGCCAAGTATTACATTTTTTAAAACTCAAGTGTCCAAAGCCGTATCAGCCTGGCAAGGCAGTTAGCCTGTCATGCCTGTTTCTTATCAGGCAAAGCCACTTAGCTGACGTTATCTGGAAGCAGTGTTTTTATTTAAACCTCGTCCTGAGAGCAGCACTCCAGAGAGTGTGAACAAATGGAAAACATGCAGAAAGTGCTCATGCTTTGCACCCTGTGCTACTAAGAGCCTACAAAAATGAATGGACTTCCATATGTCTACACCAGCACAGACTACTCTGTGATAATGGCTGTTTTTAATATTACTTTCCAAGCCTGTAGCCTCAAGAGTTTGTTCATCTCACACCCCATGACTGAAATGCGGAAGCAGTCATGCCCAGCCTTTTATAAAACCTGGGATTTTAAGTAAACTTTAAAGCGTAAAGCTCAAAGTAAACGAACTAGGAAATGGATAAAATCACCCCAAGATCTGTTTTTTCAAAAATCTACCTTTCCAATCCAATCTCACAATTTTCTGGGAAAAGACTCTGGGCCAGAGCAACAGCTCTATGTACCATGGCTGAGGCTGGCAAAGCAGGGTAGTGACAGGCATGTGTGGCAAAATATGATTGCTTAGGGATTATCACAATACAGACAGCACTGTAATTGTAATACCCACACCCAATTCTCCACCTGGCCTCTAAATCAGAATGGCAGCACTTATTTCACACTGGTTTATACAATTGACCAGTGTGAAAGACAGGGACAAACCGAGTCCTCAGCTACCAAAGAACAACAAGCCCTCAGCAATACGTTTTCCACTGTCACCCACAGCAACAGGTCTGGTCACATCAATGTCTGTCCGGAAAGGATGTTCCCAAGGAGCTTTTCATGTCCAGCATTCAGCTAAGATAATAATGAACATTTTCACCCTATATTGCAAAAGCTTAACATTATCAGAATGGCCCTAAGAGGGTAAGACAGAACAGCGAGAGATCCTGTTCCATGTTTGAGTTTATTATTTATATCCAGAGCAAGATGCAACTGTAATTCTCTCTCAGCTAAAATGGGAAGAATAAGCCAAAGAAACAAGTTACGCTTATTTCGTCCACATGATTTGACAGAAAAAAATGAAAAAACCTTTCCACTAAATGAACACCGACTTGAATATCAGCCTAAACATACGACAAAACTAAATTAAAACATACGACACACTAAAATAAAACCACAGTCTAAATCTAATATAAAAGCATAGCCATTAATGTTTCCTAATACAATTTTTCCACTAGCCCTAGAACAACTGAGATATGAAATGTATCAAACAAGTAACAAAATGGAGGTTACTGCATTTTAAACCACTGCAATCTGTATTCTAGGACAATAATGTGCCATGCTAAAGCCAAAAGGTCTGCACTGCGCATCCTATCAGGCAACGCAATCAATGGCAATGGTTTTTATACAAGAAAAATAGTTTCTCTTTGTTCACAGAATCATCTCCTTCCATCTCTATGTTAAACCACAAATACTTTTACTGAAAACAGAAATAATATTTTATATTGTCTTGGCACCTGCTTCAAGTCTTAACCCAGAATTCACCAAGTGCAGTCCTAAGGACTTTACCATACTTTAATGGACCAATGAAAAAAAAAGAAACATTATTACTCAGCTCTGCTAGGAATAAACAACCTCTACCTTCAGGTGACAGGAAAAAAAAAAAAAAAAGCACATACTGTTTATAACACCAGAACATGTATAAAAAAAGAAGAAACAAGGGAAAGGATTTTAATTAGATGTCAGAGGTTAGAGGTTTTCACATTTCACAGACACTTATCTGATGGAGGCAATGCCAATTTCATATGCTGCAGCCACGCACTTGTTCTGTCACCAAAATCACTGCTGTGGCTGGTCCTATCACTAGCACCAATTGATTTAAAAAAAAAAAAAAAAAACCAAACAAAAACCAAAACCAAAATGGCTAATTGCAGTGGCTGCAAAAATGAAGCCTTTAATACATTTGACTTTGCCATCTTAAGAAAAGGAAAATAAGGAAATAAGCAGGTGAGGAAAGATGCTGCACTCAGAGAAGGTG
The DNA here is from genome assembly GCA_036785705.1 of Acanthornis magna. NCBI lineage: Eukaryota > Metazoa > Chordata > Aves > Passeriformes > Acanthizidae > Acanthornis > Acanthornis magna. Next base: position 1,850,149 of record JAWUZG010000141.1, on the reverse strand, counting down.
GGGAAAAGTTATTTCATACAAGCTATTTGTGAGCTGTTGTTGGATTTTGGGAAAATAAATGGAACCCTGACTTTCATTCCAAAAAAATTAAATTATAAGACACATCCAACTGGATATTAATTGAAGTGGTATTTCACAGAAAATACATTAAGATATAATACTAAATTCACCTTGTTTAAATCTACTAAAATCAAACTAAAATCACCCTGTTTAAAATGTTAGACAAGTCATATTTAATCTTATTACACCATACTACAAACAGAAAATTAAGAACAAAGGACTAGCCATCAATGATGACCATCTGCATAATGTCATTATGCAAAAGGAATATTTATTTTAAGAAGAAATGTCCTATTATTTTCTGAAACATTTTAGTCAGGGAAGCCTTTATATAACTGATAGAAGTTTCTGCACTACCACCTTAATTTCCAAGATAAAAATTAGTCTATAAAATAAAATCTACATTGGGATAATATATTTAAGCAAGTAATACTTAAAATATGCCAAATAATCTTAGTTTATTGTGCAGAATGGACTTTGTCATATCCAAGAACAATTTTAGGTGAAAAGAGGTAGATTTATTTCATGCAATAGACTGTCATGTTGTCTGACATAGAGAGAAGAGAAGCATTAGTCTTCATTCAGCTTCTGAAAGCCTGTTTAAATGGAGAAAGAGTATTCAATGTTTATCACTGTGAATAGCCACAGATAAATTAAAAAAAAAAAAAAAAAAAAAAAAAAAGAGGAGAAAATATGTTTATTCATAGGGAGAGATGGCATTTGAATCACATAGCTTTCTTCCCTTCACCCTTATTTGAGCAGGAAACGAAACACATTCATTTAACATTAGTATCATTTGAGCAAATACATTTGCCCCAGCAGAATATGACTGCACACTTGGAACACACAGGTAATCAGTTAAGTTGAATTAAGAAAGAAAACAGACGGATGACAGAGATTACAAAACTCCATGTAAGTAAAATGGTGAAGAAGCAGCCACTTTAAAATAAAGTGAGACAAAGTGTTTAAAGCCACCAAAACAGCAAACACATGTTGCCAGAGACTTCTGCATCACATTACGTCAGCAGAAGAGGCTACAGGAAGATTTCAGTTTTCCTCACATTTCCAGCCAAAACGGCTGAAAACAAAATGAAGAAGCACAACACAACAGCCTTGCAGCAACACAGACTCACCCTCACTGCCTGTGCTATGGTGAACACTTATTTTCATCTAACAGCTGAGTTTTAGCTGACAAATAGACACACAAACTTCCACAAACAGAACCAGGGACTAACAAGGTAGGAAATGCTGTCTGGCCTGAACTACCACTCTAAGAACAGGACAGTCCAGCTGAACAAGGAGTTTCATTCACTAGGTTCGAGGGTGAACATCTTGTCCTCTCAGACACCCCCTTAACACTGCAGACACAACAGACAAATATGGGAATCAGGAAGCAAAGCAATTCTTCTCTTTTTACACTAAATAAAATAAAATTTTAAAAAATGTTGTAGACTGCATCTATTTTCCAAGGCTATACTTTTAATTATATTACACTTCAAGAGCCACTGCAGCTAAAAGGCAGAACAAACAGCTTTTTTTCTGAGTCAAAAGACAGAAGATGGCATTCAAGATAAACATCAGACGTTTCCAGAGGTATATGTCTATTTTCTTTCTAAAAATAGGTTCTCAGATTTTATAGTGGTATATTAAACCATGATAAAAGAGAAATATTTCACATGTTAAAGCCCAGAGAAGTTTTTTCTCAAGCAGCAAACACACATGCGCACACACACACACACACACACACGTGCTTAACTCCATGCATAAGCTTGACTGAAACGTGTGTACCTTCTGTCATGAAGAAGCTAAGCAGTACCCATGTAACCACATGTAGAACCGGAGCTTGACATCTCCCTTACTAAATTTCAGGAAGCATCCATTATTCAAGGAATGACTTCTGTGATCCATGCTTAATCCTACTTCCTCTGACACTTGTAAAAACTTCCAGCTCACCACGACAGCTTCAGCATGCACAATAGATTTCCAGCTCACACATCTGAAGCCTGTTAAAATTGCATGGCACTGACTTCTGCTCCACTTAATATCAGAATAAACAGATACTGCCCCTGAACTGGGAAGAGGACGCCCAAAAGTGGCACCTTGGGTCAAGCAACCCAAACAACGGTACACTAACCAAAAAACACATGTATAAAACTGGTCTGCAAGAGACAGGACTCCTGAGAAAAAAACATGTGCTCACTGCCTGTGTTCAAACTTCCCTTTCAACCTTTACATTAGTCCTACACACATAGGATTGTATCATCTTTAATCCACAGAAACTCTTTCACTTTTATCTGGAAAGCTGGAAGTTTTGTATCCTGTTAAACTGAGATATAAATACTGACCTAAGGCAAAATAGAGAATCTGCTCTGAGAGATCCTCGAGGACACTGCACCAGTTCTGAGTCATCTCATGATGACAGAATGAACCAAAAAAAGAAGGTATCTGCCCCCAGGTCAGCAGAGAAGGACCTACCTGTCTGCTGTGTTCTTTTGGGGTAAGTCTTGCTGCGACTTCTTTCAATGCTCTGGTCAGGCCGCGGAAGCTGCACAGAGGGGTCTCTGGTCATTCGCAAAGATGTCTTGCCACTTCAAAACACAATAAAATCATGAGAAAACACTTGGAAAAGTTATCAAAGAGGATCCTTAGACAGAAAAAAAAATGCATAGGGTTTGGGTAGCATGTTTTTTAGCTATTCACCTGTCATCCCACCTTTGGTTCTCCTGCTGAGTAGCACTACTCTGAATTTTGTTTTGAATCAGTCACTGGCAAAATCATCAACAAATTGTGCCAACCTCTTCTATATTTAGCATTTTCCAGTGGAGATAAGCCACTAAAACAAAACATGATTTGCTATGCATAGGTTAAGATAGCATGACCTTTTCCAAACTAGAATATTCTAACATATTACTTTCTTAAGTAGTATTATTTCTTGCTGATTTTTTTTCTGTAAGTTTTCCTCCCAGAAAAGCTTAATAGTGTTCACACATACTTAATATTGTTCAGTTCCAGTCAGCCAGGGGCTACTCCTCTGCCATATGGAGTGACAACCTAAAAGACTGCAAAACAAACTGTAATAAAGGACTCTCACTAGCACAGCCCCAAATGGCAACAAATTGAGTAGAAGTCCTGATTCTCCTTTACAGTAAGGCTTTTCTTCACTGCACAAGTGAAGTAAGTTATTAAGTTTAATTAAATTATTTTACGTTAATTTCAATGTTCTTCTCCCTGTGTCTAAGCAGAATAAAACTAAGCATCATAACAAATACCTAAAACTCATATGCCTCCCCAAAACTTCGTATTTGCTTCTGGAAACCTACTACACAAGAGAAGCAATTGTTACTACTAATACCTTAACACCTGAAATTCAATGATTTTGAAATAAAAGGTATTGTACTAGAAAGTATCAAGCAACTATATATGTTTTACATACGTAAATTTTCTGAATTATGTGAATAGACTTCATTAAATACTAATAGTATTTTCACCAGTAGCCCTTCACAGACAGTCAGCACTGCAGAATTCTTCTCAAAATTGTAAAAGAATTAAAGGACAAAAAAGTCTCAAATTCTAACCTTACATCACAGTAATGCTTTTTCTTTATATATTCAGTTTAAAATATCCTCTCAAGTTAGTCAGAAAACTCTTCTGCTCAACTTTTATGTAGCCAGAACAGTCTCACAAATTCCAGAAGCAATTTTAACATAACATCTGGGAATAGGGCCTTCCATGCCCACTAAGACCTCCGAAGCATCTGATCTTAAGAGAAGAAAATTGCTTTCCAGAAAACTGTCTGGCACATAATGAGAAGCACCTAGAAGATTAAAAATAAGAAAGAAGGAAGGATGGAAGCAAGGAAGGGATAGAGGAAGGGAAAGAGAGAGAGAAAGACAGAAAGAAAGAGGAAGGAAGGAAGGAAGGAAGGAAGGAAGGAAGGAAGGAAGGAAGGAAGGAAGGAAGGAAGGAAGGAAGGAAGGAAGGAAGGAAGGAAGGAAGGAAGGAAGGAAGGAAGGAAGGAAGGAAGGAAGGAAGGAAGGAAGGAAGGAAGGAAGGAAGGAAGGAAGGAAGGAAGGAAGGAAGGAAGGAAGGAAGGAAGGAAGGAAGGAAGGAAGGAAGGAAGGAAGGAAGGAAGGAATGGTGCGGAAGGAAGGAATGGTGCGGAAGGAAGGAATGGTGCGGAAGGAATGGTGCGGAAGGAATGGTGCGGAAGGAATGGTGCGGAAGGAATGGTGCGGAAGGAAGGAAGGAAGGAAGGAAGGAAGGAAGGAAGGAAGGAAGGAAGGAAGGAAGGAAGGAAGGAAGGAAGGAAGGAAGGAAGGAAGGAAGGAAGGAAGGAAGGAAGGAAGGAAGGAAGGAAGGAAGGAAGGAAGGAAGGAAGGAAGGAAGGAAGGAAGACACCACCTAGCCAAATGAGAATATCATGGTCCCCCCACATACACAGAAAAACAGTGTGATTATGGTTTCTGCTTTGAGCTAATGATGTGAACAGATACTGTCACTGCTTTTGGTGCTATTATGGGGACCAAAGGAACACAGGGAAGACAATCAAAGTTGTCAGTTATGACCATCAGCCCAACATGGTAAGCCTGATCACAGATCACCCACAACATTTATTAAAAAAAGGAAGATGAACTGAAATGCACCACCAACAGCAACAGCTCAAATATAGTTAACTGCTTCATGGCAGGGTGGTTTTTAATTGATTGGAAAGCTCTTGCCAGAACAAAACTTTCTCCTCCCCAACACCAGTGCCCTGCTCCAATCTGCTGAAATGGTCCAACAGAGGAAACTCATCTGCAGTGCTCTGGAAAGAATCCAACGAACTCCTATGCACTATCATAGATGGGGTAATGAAGGTCAGGATCCACTACAAATGCAAAAGACAGGACAATCCACAGCAAGGAGAATCTGGATCATGCCAGGGAGTGTGATAATTCAAATAATCAGGATTATGAAACAGGCAGAGTTACAAAGATCTGCCTAGCTAATGATTATCAGCCTTACTCATTATGATCCATTTATTTCTGGCATGATAGTGGAAACAGTGCTCCGTATCCACCCTAAATTTCAAGCCTACAGCATCTTTCAAGACTTAGAGCCTTGAACATTCATCTATTTCGTCACCTATTCAAATCAGAAAAGATACACCCTCATTTTGGTATTTCCCAGCTGCCAGGAAAACCCCTTTAGGACATGAACATAACTTCAGGACTTATAAGGAGATACTGATTTAAAGCATTGCCAAGGCTGCTCCCACTTTGAGCACAGGTTATAGCTGGCCTCAGCCAATTCTGGGGATCTGGAGAAAGAGAATAAACTCTCATTTGTCCCAAAACTTCCAGACTCCCAAGGAGAGTCTGTTAATATGGCCCTGATTCATCCTCTGTCTTCAGAACTATACTGGGTCATATTCTGGGTGGGGTTTTTCTTTCATTGGAAGGAAAGGGGAGAAAAGAAAGAATGCAGAAGGAATAAACTGAAGTTTAAACAATTTTAAAAACTCACCTGTACCGATGTTTATAACCTATGGATCCAAACTTGCTGACTTTTCTTGACAGAGAGTTTGATTCATTCTCTGGCACCCTGTGTTGTTTGAAAAATGAAACAGCAGAGTAAGTTGCATAGGTAGGTCTGAATTATAGTCCCCTTCCCACATCAAGAAAAAAGAATACAAATTTGGGCTAAAAAAATGGGGGGTTTTTTTCTGCTAGTTCCTCTTCATCCCTATTCCTGGACACTCTGATGGGGTTGGGAGTCTCCCAAAGCCACCTGTTTGTCCCCTCCTATTTTGACTACACACCTCTTTAATTCGGAGCCAAGTGTAAACTGCTGGCAACAGCACCTTTCACTTAATTTTGGGAGAAGGTAAAACCCCCCTGCCACAGTAGTGAGACTGCAGGAGAGATCCTCAGTTCATTCATTTACAGCACTGCTGAAGGCAGCCCCAAGAATTCCCAAATTAGATACCCTGTACCTCAGTTTTCTTAGTGTTTTTTGCAACAGTAAAATCAAGTGCTTTACGATGTACAATACTGGGAAGATTTTATACACCTCAGTACACAAATCATTATGGAAATCCAATTAATTTCTATTAACAAAAAAAGTAATATTCTGTGCACTGAAGAAAATAGTAGTGTCTGAATTCCAAAGGTCTCACTCAAGCCAATGCTGCTACAGAAAATTTGATAGTTAAGTACATCAAAATCTATATGGCAACTTAAATCCTGCTAGACACATTTGTGAATGTTTCTGTTACAGCCTATGCTGTCCAGCCTGAAGTACTGTTTAGAAAAGAATGATAAGACAGAAGAAACCACCAAACTACCCAACTTTAAAAACATTGTTTCACATCACTGGAAGAAAAGAAAAGGTCTTGGCTTTTAAAAGAATTCTATAACCAAGAGCAAAAATGTGTTTCCAGACAGCAAGCCTTTGTTACACCTCTGTGCAGGTACAACAAGGCTCCTACTCAGTGTAGTGGCTCCGTAGAAAACACAACTTAACTTCTGCATTACTCACCTGAAAAATGTGTGATGTTCTACGCAGCATTTCCAGAGATGTTTGCATGTGACCTTGTTACGTGCTTCGAAAAAGAAGGAAGTTTCATTGCACTGAAGATAAAACAAAACAAATTAATATTCTCATGAGGGATCCTGCCATTGAAATGAATCTCATTTGATGAACAAAAGAACCAACCATCCCATATCAGTCCATGCAAGGAAAGAAATCAGTATGAAGAAGAGCAGGTTCTACAATTCTGTAGAATTTTTCATTTTAAAGTGGTCTTCTTTTTCAAAAACAGAGGAAGAAGACTGTTGAAACACTTCTGTTCCTTCACTCTTATTCCTAAACATCAGGTTTTTTTCCTAATTAAAACACAGAAGTATTTTTTTCAAGAATTATGTTTATGATGTTTTCTGAAAATGCAGCTCAGATGTCAATCAAAAATATTGTGGTTAATGAAAGAAAAATGGCACGAATAAGGGAAGGGAGGTGGGGGGGGAGGAAGGGAGGAAGGCTCAGTATCCGCTATAAACTAATATGAAGCATACGGAAAATACAGAAAATGTGCAAAACATAAATACAGAGAAGGGCCAAGGTAAACCTGGGGGCAAAAAAACAGAGGAAGGGAAGCGGTTTCTTCTTAAAAAAAGCTATCTTCAGAATAACTCAAAATACTAGGAAAAAGGTGAAAATCCACCTTAAAATCTCTTAAGAAAGACAATAACAACAACAAAGACTACTCAAAGCTTAAAATCTCATCTCTAGAAACTGGCAGAGTAAAAAGAAGTGAGACATGTACCATCTCTAACATACTTCCAACAGACAAGGAGAAGCAATACACACATCACAGGGCTTGTTTCCAACAAGCCAAACACTCAAACAGGTTCACAAAAAATTGCTTCTATTGGGTCAAAAAACCCCTTCCATCTATTTGTCACTTGGTGAACTCAGGTGCTTGGTGTTTCAGCTGTGATTTGCACAAAGAATAAGCAGCTCCAGCGACATCAGTGTGAGAGCTCAGCACGGTATGACACCTTCTGCAACAAAACTGAGCCTAAAACCATTTCACCAATATGGGAATTATGAAGAAGGTATGATTCACCCCACCCTCAGCAGCTGATTGCAGGCAATCTATGCCCTTGCATTAGTTACACTTCTGCAGTGCCATGCACACACAAGTGAAGAGCTCAAGCAAGTTTCTCCCCCTCCTCATTTATTATTATTTATTACTATCTGCAAGCACCTGGCAAACTGTGAATTAATTCTGCATGTTCTCTACAATTCAAAATTTCACTCTATAACAAAAACCCAGTTATATCTCTATTAACAGCTGTCAGGTAGCCTCACAGGATCACAAATTACCTCCTCAAGCAGCTTCTCCTTCACCTTGAAACAAACAACAATAAAAATGACAGAATTTTGCACCTGTGGTTAGAATAATAGAGATTTCATTCCCTGACCAAAAAAAATGTACTGAGAACATACACGTGACGTTATTTTCTCCCCTGCCTTATTTTAGTTAAATGGCTGGCTGGAACAGTCCCATGGAATAGGCAAGGAAATAAAATCCTCTAGTCTTCCATGAAAAACACATTTTACTCTCAAGGGCAAGAGAGAAGAATACAGAGAGTACAATAAGACATATGACCACCAAGAATGCTGAAACCTAGGATTCATCTGATACTGCTGTGTCTATCATAAAATGACTTTGTAGTACATTGGTCCCATAAATTCATTCCCAAAGTCTTTTAAAATACAATGTCAGGTTTGATAGGGGGATCATCATCTCTCTGCAAGATTCCGAAGTGGTTTAACTTATAGCAAAGAAAAGTTTAATTCATGAAAAGTAAAGGCTCCCTGAAAAATGTTGAAAATAGTCAAGGAGAAAAATCAACTTATCTTGGAATCTTCCAGAGTAGCAACATGGCTCTTTCTCCTCTGATGACTAGAAATAAGAAGTCTACCCACTGAAAGATCATAATGCATTTTTACATTTAAAAACTTTTAAAGAAGATATGTCAAGGGGTACTTTACATTTGCTTGCTTTGCACATAGCAGAGAAGTAGCTTTAGATTTCATTATTTAGTTTACGTTACAATTTCTGTATCAGACTGTCATCTGATGTGATTTCATATAAACACACACAACTATAGTCATCTTTAAAAGAATAATATCACACTGGACCTGTAGTATTGCCAAATTTATGCAATATGATGAGTCAGTTTAGCTTCTGTTAGGAAAAGACTCAATGATTTCACTTTTAATATGCAGGGTCTTGCTCCTTCTTTGTCCGCTCCTATTTTTAGGCAAAGAATCCTCTCTTGAGCCTAAATTTATTTAATTACATAATCTCAAGAAAAAAGAGTTTCTAGGACGTGGGAAGGGAGGGGCAGAGAGAAGCCAGGTATGATTTTTTTTTTTTTTTTAAGAGAATTTTCCAAATAATGTGTTTCTGTTATATCTTGCTATTAGACCAGCTAGAATATTGCTGGCATTCAGTGAAAGACTCCTGTTAGGAAAAAGCTTAATTTGTTCATTTCTTTTTCTTTAAGTTAGAGTTTTGGAACTTTCCCATACACAGAATAAACAGCATAACAACACAAGTGACTATAAGAGGGACAATATAGTTACACTGCCATATGATAGAAAGATCTGACCAGCAAACATTACTGATTCCATCACATGGAGGCATTCTTTTCTAAGGTGGAAGAAAGTTCACCCTAGCTAGTAAGAAAAATGTTGATGATGCTGAAACATATAAACTTAGTATTCAGCAATCAAAGGCAAACATAGAGGAAAAAAAAGGGGGGGATGGGGAAGGGAATAACCCTACAGATCCAATTTACCAAAATGCTATGGAATTCAGGTCTAGAAAATAAAAACAACTGCCTAAAAATCATGGGATGGACCAACAAGCCTTCTGATAACACACCCAGGTTTATTTATTTGAAGGAAAATACATGAGTCTGAAAACTATTGCCTCAAAACTGATGCTTGCAATAACTCAATAGCACAATTAATTTTACTGAAGAGGGAGAAAAAAGTTCTAAAACTCATCCTCACCAAAGGGGTAACAATTCATAATTCTTTCACCACTTCTCACCTTATTTGGGAAGGATTCAGTAACTTACTGCATCTAAGTCCAGTATGACACTGCGACACTGCTTACAGCAGAGCCAAGTTTAGGACTTCCTCCATATACTTTTTAAGACTATTTAAGGCTTGCAAGAGTTCATGCATATATGAAAAGTAAGCAGTACTGGACACAGGAATACCTTTCTGGTTTAAACTTTCTCCCCCAAGGGAATGAATTGATTTTATAGGCAGAGCAATGATGACCTTGCCTGTTAAGACCATGAACTTTCGTTTCCAATAAAAGACAAGATTCCTAGCACTTTGAACATTGCAATTTCCTATAGGTAGTTAGTGTTAGCTGGGGGTTTTGCTTATTATTCTCATATCTCTGAACCAAAAGCAACAAAGACCTATTTTAATTTTACTAATGATTTATAGGAAATGACAATTCCAAACTCATTCAATGCTGTTTGGGGCCTCACAACCTTCTCCTGGATACTCACCCTCTGCTTTCAGAGTGCCCAGTGTACTAAAGGCGAGGCACTGTAAACCATGAACTGTTTCCAGAGCAGTCCTGGCTGTCTGCACACTCTGGAGATCTCTCTCCTTTGAACCGTCTTGGTGTTTGTCTGTTCTTTCAGGAAGCACATTTTGCTCATCAAACAAGAAGAGAAAACCACTTATTTTTGCATGGTTATTTTCAATCCCATCTCTGACTTGCAGGAGCAAGGGAGGGGTGGGACAATGGAACCAGAGGCTGCACAAGGACTGTTGCAGCCACAGCCAGCTGCGACTGCCTCCTCCTGACCCTGATGAAGGCACACACTGAAAAAAATGTGAGGACAGGCATTAAATATCCCTCTCCTTTCAGGTGCTTTAAAAACTTGTCCTGCAGTCTCCAAAACATGCTACAGCTCATACTGCTATAACCTCACCACCCTTTTTACCCACTTAAAAGGGTAAAGAGGAGAGAGAGACTAGCACAGTGGATGCAGAGAGCTTGTCTACACAAGCTTAGACACAGCTGGACATTCAAGCCCTTCTCTGTTTTATGTTGCCTCTCAGATCAGCCAGAAGACTGATCCAGCAGGGCCTTTAAGATCTCCACTAGAGAGCTGGGAATTGGTACAGCGGCACACCATAACACCCACACACCTCAGCTGAAAGACTGAAAGCGTGTTACAAAACCCTTCAAAGGAGACAAGTCAGAGGGGTCGTTGCTCTGCCTAAGTACAAAACACCTCTGAAACTACAAACTAGTACAGGAGTGCTTGGCAAACAGTTCCCTGCTTGCTTTGCCACGCCAGCCTGATTACACAGTGCTCAGGCTGCTCAGTTCCCAGGCAGGGCAAGCTCAGCTCTACCTGGAAGAGAGGACACACACTAAAACGACAGCTCTTCCCTGTGGGGGCCAGAAGATCCCTTGTTCTTGGCATTCATGGATTGCTTCCAAGGTAAGAGACCACTGTCAGTAGATTTACACCCACTCCAGAAAGCACTGAACCCACCCACTGAGCAAAGATGATTCAAGAACTTATGATTCAGAGCAGGCTTTAACTACCATAATTTACAAGGCATATATGGGCTCCCGGCAATGAAGGCTCAGAAAGTGAAGAAGAAAACCCCAAAACCACAGTAGGAAGCCTGTGCCAGAACACACCCCACTCCTCCTAGGCACAGTGAGTGTTAATACAATTTGAGAAGGGATCTTGCCCCATGACAGAGCACACTGCATGTACATGTGCTACACCAGCACATGTAACAGAATTATTAACAGTGGCTCTGGAGCTACTTCTTCAAACATTATTCTTTGCCAGGTTAGGCACATACCTGGACACCATCAGCTGTTAATTCCAATACGAAACATTCTGTCTTTATACATTGACATAATGCAGACAAATCACAGCTTATGTAACAAACAACGTACTATTACTGGTTACTCAAGGTCAATCTTTAAGAACATTATAACAAGTCAGGAATTAAAAATTATAAAGTTGTGCCACTTTGCACGTCAAGGTTGGAAGAAACATATCTCAGCTTTATATTGCAGCAATTAAAAAATACTAAGGAAGAATTACCAAAAAAAAAAAAAACAAAACGCTGACAGTATCAACCTAGTGTCAGTGAATTTAAGTTTATGCAGGCCTTAAACCAATCTTACAGTCTTTCTACGATGGCTCAGAATGTGATTAAGAAAAGACAAGAAAACCCCCAAGCAACCAAAACAAGCCAAAACTGTTTTATATGACATATTAATATCACTGTGCTTGCTCACCTCCACCCTCTACCATCACGCTGATTTAAGTGGGCACAAATGCAAATGATACGAAAGTAATTTGCAATTCTTAAACCATAAAAATCAAAATGCTATTTTTGTCTGGAAATTACGTGAAAGATAAATTAGACTTAAGACTGAGAGGAACATATCCCCAAACCCTGTTCAATCTTCCCAAGAAACTGCAGGACCAATAACCCAAATTAGAAGCTCCTGGCTGGAACTTGTAACTCAAGATGGAATATAGTATTTGATAGGAAAAGAAGGGGCACAGCTGAACTACCTTATTAACATAATTATTGTTCAGACTTCTGACACTTACAAAAAGCAGATTAAATGGACTATTTAAAAAAATGTATCTTGTATTTAGACTAGTTTCAGCCACCAAAATGGGGAGTATTATGCACTTTGGACTTGTATCAGTGGCTGGTATTGGTCCTGAAGAGGCATTACCAATTCCACCTTGAAAATTCAGCTGAGGGTAGCCTCTTCATCTGAATATGGAAGACTGCAGAGGAAGGCACAAAAATTTGCAAATCATTTTTAACTGCACAGTTTGGGAGGCTGTTCTGACTTGAAAATACCCAAATTTCAAGATCTCCTGAAATAAAGTTTTCAGAATACAAAAAGACCCTTTTGTTACAGCAAAAACGATGAAGGCAAGTGTTTTGCACATTGAACTCTTTCTGTTTGGTGAAAGAGAAAGAGGCAAAGTTAGAAGAACAGGAGCTTTGCATAAACCCTGTTAAGGAGTGAAATCATTCATGTGCATGTTCAGACACAGAGCAACTAAAGCAAAAGGCGCAGAAAACAGCACCGGGCTGCAGAGAAGAGCAGAAAAGTACTCGATACCTACAGGCAAAAAAGCTCCACATCTCTCACTCCTGCCTATTATTGCATTTACATTCCCAGCCTACACAGTCTTTCAAAGCATGTTTTTCTCTGTTTTCTTTCACGTCCCTAGTTGAGAGAGAAATCCAGGAAGCTGTGCTCCCCACATGGGGAAAACACAGGAGGAATGCTGGGCACCCCTTCACTGCTCGCTTCCACACAGTGCATCCATTGTGATCCAGCTCTGCTTTGCTGGTGGAGAGGGGAGGGCTTTGGCAGCCACCTGTGCTCCTGGGCTGTTTCCAGCAAGGTTGCTCAACAGACACGCAACCAGGAATTGTGCACAGGCATGGGTGGATCTCTCGGCTTTCTGAGAAATACGCTTCTCTCATCTTCAAAAATTCTTTGCAATTGTTCGTCGTGTACAGGGAATGTGGACATGCGCAATCCTTGCCAGGGGAAGGGTTCCTAATTTCACACTGATACTTAGAAGCGCCACAGAAAACCTAAGAAGTTTGTAGCTCAGAATTCACAGCCTGGATTCACTCAGGGGACAATGAAATACTGATTCAATGATTAACGGCACTGAAAAAGAGCTTCAGTCTCACATATCCATGGGTGGCCAAATATTAAAGGCAGTATTTTGTTTATGAAGGGGCAACAGCAGTGGCCTTAGGGAGAAAACACAGAATACAAGCAAAGCAGTGAAAGATAAAACCAAATTACTGGTGGTCATGCTTGTACACAATAGCAACAGGTGTGCAGGGAAAAAAATGAGAGAGCTAAACATACAGGAATTACTCTCATGGAAGGGATATGAAGAACAACAGGTTACACTGCAAAACAGAAAAGTTGAAGCAACTTACTTTATTATAAGACACTAACCAATAACATCCTCTGCTCAGTAAACATCAAGTTTATGAAAAGTGAAGCAATGTAAACACCAAAATGAGCAGCCATAGGTGTGGCTGACATAGACACACTGCCATGGGGGTTTAGGCAGCTTGAAGACATGGACCTGGACATTTAGACTTCCTGCCACCTGTCAAGGTCAGGATGTCCATTTCCACCCCTCTGGTGGGAAATACACAGATTTTTCTGGCATGTTTGAAAAAATTTCACACCAATCTCAGGAAGCAACAACAACGAAGTTACCACAAGTAACTCAGTGTAGGGGAGGAGCAACAATTCATTGGTACTAAAGGCACCAACAGTTTCCTCTTTACAAGCAGTACCCATGAAAGGTGCCAGCCAGTGCGAATAAGGGTTCCTGGTGTGTGTGGAAACATGGACCAAAACCCACCCTGCAGAGTTTTCACTACACAAGGAAAACATGATTCACCCAAAGCACTCAGTACACTCAGAAATAATCTGCTTTGTTACATGGTGTTAGCTCCTTCCCTTTAAGCCAGAAATTTAAAGACATGGCAAAATCCCCATTATTTCTACTCCTCCTGAATCTCTTCTGGAGCTGTCAATAGCAAACTGGAAACAAGCAAAACACTCCAGACTTGGTACGCCACATCTGATACAAGGAAAGTATTCATTCCCTGGACTGCAAAGATTCCAGGAGAAGGAATTCCAGGAGATTCCAGGAGGCAGGAGTAAAAACAGCATATTTACTCTCTTACAATATATTCATGTATCATATGGGATGACAAAGTGATAGCATTTATTTAAAAATTTTTTTTAAAAAAGAGGAAAAGAATAAACTTGCGAATCAAATTTTTTCAGAGTATTGGAACATACGTTCATAGAAATACACTGATGAGCTTTTCCTCCTCTGGGTGTAGAACAGCATAAATTGCTATGATGACTTTAATCCACAGACTGAGGTTACTGTCTGCTTATTCCAATATGTAATTTTGTTCAAAGTACCACCAGACTGTTAAAACAGGAAGAAGATTCTTCTGTGCCATTTTGGCCCTTCCTGATCTTGTTAGGATACGAAGTGCTGTAGAAATACTTCAGATTAGTATTAGTTGTAAAGGCCAATTTAATGATGGTACACACCCCTGTACTTACTGTTCTCTTCAACAATTTCCTAGAAATTCCTGTCGAGGCTTGAAACTACCAGGTTCTGTTAAAATGTTTGCCTTATGATCACAATAGTAAGAGTTCACCAGCCATCAACATTCACAGCCTCATCTTTTCCAAAACCTTCCAGGTTTTCTACTCAGTCTTTGTGATTCCACACAGTTAAAACAATAACTGTAGAAATGTGGCATCAAACAGAAGCTACAGCTTCACTTCCAAGTAATTCACTCCAAGTCAAACCTGGACTTGTTTATACACGAACCATCACTCACCCTTTACATGAAACATGGTGAAAAGTTTTCCTGACCTTCCCCCAGCCTTCAAACAACTCTCCAAAACAAACACAGCTTCAGAAATAAAATTCCCATCAATTACCACACCAAATATAAACAAACCACTTGGGAGTAACAAAAGAAAGATTTGCCAATGCATCTGCAAAGACACAAGAAATGCTGTCCACGACAGAAGTAAGATAAATGTCAGCATGGAAAAATCATGGATGAGACTAACAACCATTACATAGATGAACAAAGACACGTAGATAAACAGTAAAGGGCATTACTGGCAGCAGGTTAATACTACTTAAAACTATAAACTTTCAGCCCTTTTGAAACTATAAACTTCCAGATTCCAAAAGGACATATGAAGTATTTTCAAAAAATAATTCAGCAAACCAAACTTATAACTAAACCAGACAGCAAAAACCACAGACTGACTGCAACTATTTTTTTTATTATTTTTTTCCTACATTCTCCTCCTCCCCCTACTCCACATGCTTTGTAGGGAATTTTTTTTTTATTTTTCACTTGCTCTATCTTAAAACCTCCTCTCATTATCAGCCTGCTGTCCTTGACCCACTGGAACCAACCTGCTTTGTCTCAAATGGTCTAAGAGCACAATGAGGTTAAACTCCGACAAGTGGTTTCAAGCTATATAATGTGGCTGCCTGTTTTGTGCTTGACAGTTTTGTGAGGTTCCCTTCACCACATTTTGTTTCTTATGGTACATTTAGATAAAACAAATAAATTACACTTTGACAGGCATGCAAAATTTCCAACTTCATCAGACTTGAGATTACTTTTTCTATCCTTTCAGGCTCGAATAAAAACTTACATCTTTTCCCAGGACTCGAAGTTCAAACTGTGTTTCCTTGAAGTGAACTTTTGTAATTCTAGGCCTGAAATATTGAGAAAAAAGGACAGACAGAACTTCATGAGCCTTTAATTTCATGCGTAACAAAATACAAAGTTGTATACGTTTACACAAAAAGACAAGAAAAAGATTCACAGGTAGATTTATTTATTGCGTGTGCCATAGATGTCAGCAGAAAAATAATGATATGTAAACATCTCAGTATGAGTATGGTAAAGGTGATCTACTGTTTTCAATACTTGGATTATCAAAGAATTAAAAATCTGCATAATCCAGAGAAATATTAGGCATTTCACGTATACTTTATTTCTGTTGCTATAATTAACCTTTCAAAGAGATACATACATTTCACGAACCACAGATTTCCACACAACATTGCATTGCTTTAGTGCAGACTGCACATTTAAATAATACATACCAGAAATACTTTCCTACTTGTTTTTTATTCTTGTAGACAACAACTCCGATGGGTGTTAATCCCAAAAAGTATTCAGATTTGTTTTCACCCTGGAAAATAGAAATATATGTCATTCATACAGCAGCAAGTAGAATCACAGCAGCAGTGAGGTCCACCAAGGAATTCATCCTGGTGACTTGAATATTCTGTTTCACTCTCTGTGCAAATGGGAAAATAGTACTTTATCTACTGATGAAAACTTCTATATGAAAATCTGTAGTTCTGGGGGCAAAAAGGCAAGGAAGAATGGCAGTGAGGGAAAGAATGGGAGTTTCCACACACCACGGTGAAAAACAAAAATGCCTTTTTTTTGTTTTCTTGCTGAATTAATTTTTGCTATTTGGCAAATGGCCAAGACTCAGAAACTAAACTCCTTATTCAGGCATGAATGCAACAGATATCCCAATTTCCAGCTGAAAGTAAATAGTGGTTTTCTGACCTATAACACAACCACACAGCTGTGTTCCCCTCCTAAAATAGTGTCAGCTGCTGCTGCCTCCAAGTGAAGTAGTTCCTTTGGGAGAGTCAAGTGGGGGTTTTTTGTGGTTCAGAAAGGGCAATGGCATGCAGGGAACAGCCACATGTATCAACTCCTCCAAAGGAAACCATTCCTGAAATCAGGATACAAATCTCAAACTGCACTGGCAGTGAACAGGCACAAAATCCTGGTGCTGACTGGCAGAAGGCCCCCACCTCCCCAATTTATGGTCAATAACAAAAACCAGAAGCACCCTACAGTTGAAAGAGTGCAAATTCTAGTGCATGAGGTTAAGAGAAAGTCGAAATGAGCTGTAAAAGCTCATTCACCTGCCTGCTTGAGGCAATGAGGAAGAGCCCTGCAAGCTCTAAACCAGCAGAGTACAAACAGCAAAATTATGAGCTGAGTGAGAGGGACAGACCTGAGACACTGAGAAAGTGTCCTGTATGATTACAGGGCTGACAAAAGCCAAGCACACCTGGTAAGGTCTGCCTGTGCTCCTCAGTGAATTAGCTGCTAAAGGCAACTCTACTTTCAACACGGCCAGAGGAGGAGAAGAACTACATCTCGTGTGTGCAGGTTCAGTCTCAAATGAGGGCTTCTGCTGCTGCTGTAATGTAAGCAGGAACAATGATGTTCACAGGTTACCCAGGCAGGGATTCCACTGCACAACAAAAGCAAGCTATGAGGGAAAAAAAAAAAAAAAATTCCAGGCTGTGCTAATTTGACATGATTTTGTTGGATCAAGTTGAATCTTGTTCCAGTAACTCCCCAGCTTTCTATGGGTGGGAGGTGAAAAAAGCCTGGGATATGAATACAATTAAGCCACAGGGCGCATTAAAATGTACTTTATATTGCAGGCTACACATTTTTCAGCAGGAAATACATACGTAATCTTCAGGTAGTATCTTGATATCTTTATTTTCTTTCAAGTAATTTTACAAAGTACTGACATCTAACTCAGTGAATTATCTACACTACAACTCCCCATTTGAACTTCTGATTTTCTTTTATTCAAAAAAACCCTGCCACAAGCAGAATAATTCAGACAAGTTAGAATGATGTTTCCACCAGGAGCACATAGCCTCCAGGTGATGACTTGGATCCAATCCCAACATACATGCTGACAGACAAAAGAAGTGGAGGGCTTTTCTGAGGCAATACATTGCAAGACAACTTGCAATGCTGCATGATACAACATGGGAAAAAAAGGAAACGTACTCTGGATCTTTTGTAAATCTTCACAACAAATATTTTAAAGAGCCAGATATACTACTGCACCCAAATTTTTGCCATGGTAGAGGAAAGGTTTCAGGACATACTTGCTCTGATTTAAGCAAAAATAATGTGCAAATTCTTCTGTCAAAGACAAAGGCTACAGCCCTCACTCATCTCTGCTGACACTTGCACAAATTACTTCTTACCTATCTGAATAGTTGTTTTTTGACCAGAGTATAACTGGTTTTTTAGGTGTAATACAATCACAGCATTTAATCTGAAAACCATCAGGCTTTTGTATGTATGAATGACTGAATCCTCTCCATCCGTAAATATCCGTTCCTTTGCATTTCTTAAGTAGTGTTTCCTTTCAAGTTATTCTATGGCAACAAATATATATAAATATTGTTTCACACATCACTGCAGTAATTATTTCTCACAGTTACCACTTACATAAACAGGATGGAGATTCACTCCATACATTTCCAGAGATTTGGCCACACCTAGGTAGTTCACTTCTGCCTCAGCAGGAACTTGACCCCTGTAAACACAATTATTTGTAAGAACTTTGCAATTCCAATCAACATATAAAAATAGATCACATTAATAAATACAGTTTCCTACACACACATGCAGCCCTTCTTACCAGTTTTTTAGACTGTCATTGTCTTTCCGATACTGAACTACTTCTTATTCCAAATGAGATTAGCTCTCTAATGGTCTCCTATCACAGACATATATGCTATCATATATATGATGTCTGCCTAATGCAGTGGCTAACCTCTTCCTTGCTGTCACAAAAACACCTCAGACATTTCATTTTTAGGCTTCAATATACAAACAACTTTTTCCCCAATAAATACACGGTTATTAACAAAGCAGGAATAGTATGAGTGCCTGGGGTCACTTAGCAGTGCTGAAGCTACAGATGATTTCTGAGAGCAAGGTCTGTAACTTCAGATAAACTATTCTTTTCTCCATAAAATCTTGCCTATTGTAAATCGCACCAGATGGTAGTACCTATGTCTGCTACACTGAAAACAATGTTTGGAGCCTGTCTCATGAGATTAGCCATTTCAAAGATCCAGCCTGCCTTCCTACCTGCAGATATCAATCAATCAGTTTAAAAGTACCACTGGCAGGAAACAACTGGGGAAAACTGGTGAGGGAAAAATCCTGGCTAGTAGGAACACATTCAACATCACTGAAAACGGATTTATTTTCAAAAACAATGAAACAACTAAATAAATTCAAAGCCTTGTCCTCAGAATTTAATTTGCTCTTCCCCTAATATCTGTCATTGATACAAGAGCAAGATTCTCTTCTGTAGGCTTGAAATAGTCGAAGCTGTATTTTCATTTCCACTTCTTTACTTCTCTGAAAGCAACTGGACTGTTATTGGGAAAGTACAGCACATCTCCTAAAAACATCAGCTCAAAAAGATCCTGCTTCATACTTTTGGTTTTAATGGGAAATACTTCACTGGA
The DNA here is from genome assembly GCA_036785705.1 of Acanthornis magna. Classification (NCBI taxonomy): domain Eukaryota; kingdom Metazoa; phylum Chordata; class Aves; order Passeriformes; family Acanthizidae; genus Acanthornis; species Acanthornis magna. Next base: position 1,830,575 of record JAWUZG010000141.1, on the reverse strand, counting down.
TTTGCTACCTTTCAAATTCAAGGTTTGAAGTAGAGCATTCTACATTCAACATTTTGACTCAAGATATGTAACAGTCCTGCAATATGCACATTCTTGCTTCTTGCCTCCCCATCCTCTCCAGCCTAGAAGCTATCATGCAGGTTTTCCCAACTCTGTGTTATGACTGGCAAAGTAAGAAGCACTTCCAAGGTCAAAGGTGTGTAACAGCAGTGCCAGCATGAATGCAATAGGTGTTAAAAGGGATTCAAAGGTATTTTAAATGCCTTCTTTGAATGTAGGAGATGGACTGCTTCAGCCCCTCTTATCCATGTAGCAGCACTGCCACTCTTTCAGGTGCTCTTCTCTCCAAGGACTCCTGGAAAAGCAGCAGACCTGAAGCTTCTAAGAGAAATCCCTTTCTTCAAATCCCAGTAGAAGTGTCATTCCTTATCTGTATTCAGAACATGCAGAACACTGGATATTCAGCGCATCAGTGATGTCACATCTGTCATGTCTTTTGTACACATTTGCTGCAAAAAATTTACTCTGCAGCTTGATTTTTAGTTTAAAGCCTTGCAAGTAGCTCTCAGGAATGTAAAACAAAATGTTCACAGGGGCAGGATTGTCTCACTGAGTTTCCAAGCAGCCTAAATACCAGTCCTGAGCAAAGTGGATTACCCCATTACTGAATTAGTGCTAGAATACAACACCAATTTAAACACTACTGTTAAGTCTTTCCTTACTGGCCATGCTTAGAAAATTGCTGATGCCCTTATTCCTCTATTCTCACCTGTCCCTGAAAGGACCAGAAGGCTCAAATAAGTGTTTGAGTGTGTTTTTATAAATACTTTCACAGTAATACATCATGTATTAGAGACGGAATTTGCAAAAATATTGAAGGAAGCAAAGACGTGAGTTGGAGCTGCTGAAGGATGCAGATGGAAACCAGAGGAACGAGTCCTCCCAAAAGCAGATGGAGAAGCCAGAGCATGAAGGGATGAAGGACTCCCAGAGACTGAAAGAACTCCCATTAGTACAAAAGGTGTTTCATTTTTGTCGTGCATGAAAACACAAACTCTCCTCAGCATCACATCCCAGAACTCAAGCAGTCTTTCCCACTAAGAATGACAGAGCTGGCAAAGTAACAGCCATGCAGCTCACACACACACACTCCTTTGGATGGACAAAGGGCTCCTGAGTGCCACTTGAGGCCCTGTATTACACTGAAAGCTACTTTTAAAGCTAAGTATCAGGGGCATTTTTGCATTTATGCGCCACTGGCAGCATGAAATGTTGATTCAAAGCACAGCAGCAGCTGACTTGCCAAGCACCAGCCAGTGACAGACCCGCCACAACCTGAAAGGGGCGCTGTCAGCAGTGCAACACCAGCTCCCCTGTCTGCACTGAGGGATTCCACCTCTGCTCCAGCACTAAGGCTTTGCTTCCTCATGTGCGAGCCCCAAAGTCACTGCTTGACCCTCCAGATGTGCACGACAACGTAAGGCCACCTCACACTGCTCGCTGACCTTGGGACTGTCATGCTGGTTTATAGAGGGGACGACAATCACAGCAGGCAGGCTGCAGAGACTCCATGCAGTCAGAAACCTCCTCCACCTTCCCTCACCTTCCTTGATTTAGAAACTTGCTCAAAAAAACTGCATCCTTACTGAACCACTGAATATCTATTGTGGTGTGTAAAAAACTGGGAGAAAGCATGCAACCAAAAACAGTTCTTCCGGACATAACTCATAGCTAGGAGAAGGAAGGTAAATGAAGTGCCACAGCTGTCCAAAAAAAAAAAAAAAAAAAAAAAAAAAAAAAAAATCCCTGAAGCCCTCTGTTTCCATTAATCCAAAAATAACTAAACAGTTCTTCCAAACTACATCACAAACCTGTCCCTAAAACGCCTCTGGTCAGTGAGACAATTTAGGATGCCCTCCACTGTTAGAACTTCACATTTTTTACCTAAAGAGACCTCAGTCACCTGCACGAGCCAGAGCTGGCAGTGCTGATGGCAACAGCTGGGCTGAAGTAGCAATGAGTACACCTCAGCTTTACTCTGTTCTGATGCTGCTAAATCCCTGACACCCAACTGAAGCCAAGCAGCAGAACAGTCCCAGAGCCCCAGATCAATAAGCATTTAAAAAAGAGTAGAGATAGAGTTCTGACAGTGATCACTCCCCTTCACAAACACTGGCTTCTGAACTTCATTGTCAAGGTTGCAAACCTTTTGGGGAAAATGGGAACTAATCTGATTTACTACACTATAGAAATTTGAGAGGGAGGAATGAAGGCTGCTTAGCTCATAGCAATTCATCTCAAGTTTCATTTCTCACAAACCACCATTTCTGTGATCTTGAACCAAACAAACTATCTGTGACTCAGTTTCCACTCTCTAGAACAAAACAAATGAGACTACTTTGCTTCACAGAACTACCTGTAGTAAGTTCTCTGCAATGTATCAATTAGTACAAGGCTGTCATGTAACCACACAGAAATAATTATTGACAACAGACCTTCCTCCCTGGAAGAGAAAGCTCAGGTCATTGTGGCAAGTGGCACTGACTCCAATTACTGGATAACTTTTCAGAGAGAACAACTGTGAGCCTGAGTTAATACCTATTCTCATTAAACAAGACACATATAACATTAACACACAATGCTACAGGCAAAAATTACTTAACCTTTATCCTGACTGTGGCTTCATTACAGCATGAGAATAAAGAAATTTAGATCTACTATGAGATGTGTAACTGATTCTCTTTGCATTACTTTGACAAAGGGTACGCGGAACACACTCATGAAAGGTTCCTTACTGCTCTCATCTTCATAAATGGTTATATCACAATTGCACCTAACTTGGATTTGTTAGAACAAGCTTCTTTACACTTACCAGGAACATGAACTTGGAGATAAGCAAGTAAATGTTTATTTTGGCTCTACGTACGGTTGAATTTCTGGCATACATTTCATCAAAACTGCCGGCTCTGAAACATCCCTACCTCGGTCTGACACACCTCACATTTCCAGTTATTATCCTACTCAGTTCCTAAAAGAACAGCTTCGATTATGCAAAATCTTTCCTGTTTCTGATTCCCCGTGTCCTTTCCTCAAGTCTAGAAAACTCCAACTCTGCACCACAACCTGCTCCTCCCCACCTACCAAGCATCCCTGAGTCTGGCATCACCTGCCAAGTTCACCCCAGTACCGAATTCTTACATCAGAGTCTTGTGTATCCGCTCTATGGCATCCTCCAGCTCTTCCTTCTGGTCAGGAACAAAGCGGTACTCAGAGACGTAACCTGCAGTGTGCTTGTACGGGTCATAGTCCCCCAGCTCAGCTAGAGGACACAAGGAGGGAAAAAAAACATCATCTATGCTTTTTCTCAACCAAAAAATGTGTTATATAAGCCACCTACTGGTGCCTAGCTACCCTTTCCAACTGCCGGCCAATTCAACCTGCAGTCAAATAAGAAAAAAAGGAAAAAAGGAAGGGAATACAGAACTACTCACATCAGCACACGTAAGACCAAGAAAAAAAACCTGTGCACATTTTAAAAGATATATAGAAGGTTAAAGCTAGAAAGAGCTAGGAGCCTTGACAGGAAAACTACTGCTTTTACAGGCCAGACGAAATTTTGACCAAGGCAGCAAAGTTTAAATTCAAGGACATTGATTATTTGGCAGCATATGCAAAACAAGCGTAGAAGTCTAGTTTTGTAATATCTGTGCTCTCATGATAAGCTGCAATGTTACTGGCAGAACTGATCCATATTACTGCTGGGACTTCAACATAAGTTTCTGGGAATACAAATGGAGGTAAATATCCTGAGACTCCTAGAGGGAAGGTTTTGTAATGTAAGTGTTTCTTGTGAAGAATCACAAGCTTTCCTTTTTCAATAAAGTATCAATGTATTTCCTGGATATTAAACTCAATTTTAAAATAAAAATAACTTTTAAAAGAATTTACTTAAATAAAGCAATATAATGAATAGCCAATACAATTTTCTTTGAAACAACCTGAATTTGTACAAGTTAGTCATACCTGTTTGCATGTTGTAACATAATTATAAAATAAACATGCACCTTGGCCAGAAGTAACATCCACTGACCTTAACTATGATTGCATCTATCTGAGAAAGTCTGCAAAAGTTAGTATTTCAATTTTTTAATAACCTTGAGTAATATCTGTAGAGGTTTCTCTGAGAAAGACTTCACAGGAGGATTCTATCCAATACCCACTAAGCCAAAAACATGGCCAAAAGGAGGCTTCAAAAGCCAAGAAGGAAAAGCCTCATCCAATTACTGATGTTTCCTTCCAAAATGTTGAAAGGAAGTCACTAGAAAAAGACAGTGGTCTGCTCAGTAGGGATGTTGAGAAGTTTCTCTGGAAAACCTCCATATAAATTATGTGTTCAGTGTCTGACACAGACATTTCTCAGGTGTCTCTATATACTCTGAACAACTGCAAGCTCTAAATAAAAGGGTAAAGTTTTTTATAGAGCCAATGGGAATGTGCTCTTCCTGGTGTCTGCTAACTTTAACCCACTCTTTGCAACCCCGGCTATGCTTTACATCTTCTCCCGTGAACTGTCTCAAAGTTTTCCAACAAAATATTTGAGATTAGAATTACAGGAACAGGGCACTACATCAAAACAACAGCTCTGATCACCTTACAAAGTAACTAAAGGGTATGAGTTTACTCTTTTTACTTATTTCTCATAATAAAATGAAGATGTTACCATCACTGCCTATTTTCCTGCTTCACACTTGCTCTATTTTTGTCAGGGAAGGCATGTGTGCCAGTGAAGTGGAATGTGCATTACAAACAATTTTTAAGAGTATTTCAGTCATATTTCTTAGACAGCAAAATTAAGTCAAAAATAGTTGTACACAAATAAATCCTTCCTGAAATTTTACCTTTTCAGAGACACATATAAAGCACCATGAAATCCTATACAATGCCCATTCCCGCTCACATGCAAGTTATTCTGCCTTGTCATTCAAAAATGGACAGAAAATGAGGACTATTCTTTTATGCTATATTAAGTGTTGCTGAGTCACACCTGTAACACCAGTAATACAAGTAATCTTTCCTTGATACATATCACTTTAAACAAATCTAAATTTAACACAGAAGAAATTACAGATAGAGGTCCCAGCATGGCTCTTCACACAATTTTTGGTCACCAATTGTGTTTGAATACAGATCTTGAGCTGTAAAGGAAAAAGAATAACAGCTCCAGTCGGCAGACAGCTTCCTTCTAATTGATTACTCGCTCTATTAAGTATGCAGGATGCAACATACACTTCTGAAAAGGTCTCTACTGATGGGTGGATGTAGATAAATGCTAAAAAAAAAGAAAATTCTTTACTTCAGGTCAAATCACATGCTCCCTTCAAGCAAACATGCATTTATATTGACAAAATGTAATTTTGAAATCACCTTTTCTTTGGCAGATTTTGTGATTAGAGGCTGCCAATAGCCTTTGAAATCTGTAAATCTGATGAAGGTTTTGTCATACCCTACATGTAATCCAAATTCATAATGTTTTTGAGTAAATAGTAAAATATTCCCCAGCAAAGCAAAGAATGTATAGCAGAGCCTTCAGACTGACTTTCAAGTTTCTTCTTTACATTAACTTCCATATTGCTCCTGCATTATCTATTCAGAATGGTCATTTATTTACAGCTCTTGAAATTAAATCAGCCACACTACTTTTGTGCTGTTTTGAAATGAATGCATAAAGTGTTAATGATGTCTACAGTCACCACTTAAAATAAATCACAATGCAAGATTGAAAGAAATACGCGCTCAGTTGGCCACGAGAACTTACACTGAATTATGTATGCTCCCAGCTGTGCTGCAGTGTTGATTGGACAAGGCAAACGGCCCTGTAGAACATCTTGCTTTACCTGCAAGAAAAACTGATACCTAAAACACAGAAATAAAACAAAGTTGTTATTTCAAGACCAATTAATATTTCAAAATCATCCAGTTTACTGCAGACATACCATGCACCCACAACTATGTGACAGTAAAAGCCTGCACTCCTCTCTAAATGACTTCCCCTACTGACCCTGAAGTAACTACCAAGATTAATCCAGTGAAAGAACCCAGGTAAGGGAGCACTCCCTAGTTTTCCAATCTGCTTATATTGTGCAGATACAATTAATTATCCCCCTAAAAGTGTCATTCCCCTCTTTTGACTTTCACAGAGCATACAGGAAGTGGGGAAGAGGGATAGTAATCAGAAAAATTGAACAAGAAACCTATCAAAGGCCAAAAGTTTAACCTCATCGATGGATCAGCATAAAGGAGGCCTGGGTACTGGATGCTTCTTTACTCAAGTATTTCATCTCCACACACCAGAGCATCAACTATAATGCAGCAGATAGGATTGATGGAGTCCATGAAAAAGATGGATGTGTGTGCCATCAGCAGCTAACTGTATGTGTCACAGCACAAGGTACTCTCCTGCTTGGAATAGAGATAGCAGGGGTAAAAATGTAATTTTCAAAGTCATATCCTGCTTCTACACTTGATAAAGCTGAGACCACTTAGAGTGAATCAATATGCACAAAACAGATGGAAAAGACAAGATAACAAGCCATTATAAAAAGGACCTGAAGCTTTGAAACTTCCCATAATGATTTACAAGAAATCTTTTAAACACTATTTGGATTATTTATGGTTTTATCACAACAGATTTCTGTAATGTTTCATCACATCGTCCTAAGTGAACTTCTTGCACTGATTTCCTACAAAAGGTAAAAATCCAGAGAATGTAACTTGTTGCAGAAAAAAAAAGGGCTTCCATACAAGCATATAGCTTTTCCATTATTCACTAGTTCAATTTTATTTACAAAGAGCCATTCAGCTATTCTGCAAGTAATTTATTCCGTACAAGTTATTCATGAAAGCACCTTGGAATGATCTGTAAGTACAAAGTGCAGCTACAGCGATTTCAGAAAGTCAACAAACTGCAGGTTACATGGTTGCTGGTTCAGAAAACTTAAGGTCCAACTAAATTTTCTAGACATTATCAGATGAGCCTCTGAATAAAGATATCCACATCTTTCTGATTAAAGATTCTCCCATAATTTGTGTTGTGACAGATATTATGGCAGTAATGTCCATCCTATAAAAATGGTTAATGTTCTCTACCGTAAAGGAACTGGGCATTGCACAAGAATTTTTTGGGAATGTCATCGGGCAACACAAAGTACAGCTATTCAGTGTTTCTTCACTCTAAGCAATACCTCAGTCCTCCTTCTAATTTATGCTTGCAGTCCTACCTAGACAAATCTTCCCTGTATGAATTATCACAATGACAAAGATGATTTTACATCTTTGTGGAGTACACAACATCTTCTTTCCAACATGAAATACATTTCTGATGTGCACCCACACTTCCGTTAGAATTTCTCCACCTCTACAAAGGAGAGATTTGTACCAGATGATGCTACAAATATATTGTCCTCGGAGCAGGTATCTGTATTTCTGCAGTCTCAAAATAAAGCAGCATAGGAAACTTCAAAATACACCTGAATCTTGCACTGCTAATTGCTTAAGTGACCCCTGTAAGATGAACAATCTCAACTGCCACTGAAGCCACTGGGCTCCTCACAAACCAGGCCTTTTGTCCATACCTATAGCTAAAGCACTCTCATCTTGTGTGCTGTCATGTTTGTCATGCATATATTAGAGTGCCTAATTGCGAGTTTTCTCTAGCAAACACATCCAGCAAACACTGCAGGGTTGGCTTTTGCCTAAAAGCCAGACAGATCCTGCTGCAAAGCAATTACGAATTTGACAGGTTTTCATTATTTGTAAAGAGTAATTATGTAATGGCACAGATCATCAGAATCTAATAACAACAGTTTGCTCTCACGTCCATTGAAGTAACAAATACATGCTCCAAAGAAACACATCAGTTAGCGCAGAGCAGTTAACACATCACTAGAATTATACACTTAGCCAGAAAATTATTATTATAATGGAAAATAGGGCCTTTAATGCCTCCTAAGAGGAAGGACCTTTAAGGGTCACTTCCAACCCAAATGATTTTAAGAAGGTATTATTATTGTTATTGTTGTTACTGTTATTCTCCTAACCAAAAAAACTGCAACCTCCCCCCTCTAAAAAACACCAAAAACAAAACCAAAAAAACACAAACAAACACCTTCCTTCCAAGATTTAACAGCCTGTGAGAATAAGTGCTCATAAATGTTAAGGCTATTTGACTATTCAATGTGTTTTGTAGAAGACTGGCAATACCATCATATTGATTTCCTTGGCCCTCCCTCTAAAAATGCCATTCTAAGAATGCAATTCTGCACAACCAGATACTGTGAAGTCACGGACAGAGGCTTCCTAATTACACTGCAACACTTCTTGACTGGATTCGCACACCTAATCAGCAGCGCAGATCACTGACTGGCCTTATCACAGGGAAAAGGGAGAATTTGTGACAACTTAGCCCCCAGCCTCCACCCTGCCTCCCAGGAGGCAATCACAGCAGCTTCAGGGGCCAAAGTTCCCTTTCCCAGGGACACCTGTCTTTCCCTGTGAGTGGGATTTAAAGCTGTTCTGGGAAAGTACAAGAAAACAGCACCAAAATTCCATAGTACAGGGGCATCCCATTGCTGCCAGCATATGCTCTTTTAACTGCAAAATCACAGCATTTATTATTTTTACCAGGCCAGCCTGGGTCTTGCCATGTTGAAGACTTCCATTCCTGTTGTGTCAGTATGGAAACAAAGGAATTTTCTCACTCTGGTATAGGAAAAATATTCTGCCTGTGCTACAACCTTTGATTAAGGAAAATTAAAAACCTTCCATGCATTCTAATGAGTCCTCATGTGTCACATTCTTAGGACATCAAAGGAAGTATTTTGGCATTTGCTAATGCGAGTCAGCACACTAATTTTGTCCGCCTACCTACCCAAATTCTCAAATTTCCTTTTGAACCTAAAACTAATTATCTGAGACATTTAATAAATAAAACAAACAGAAAACCCCAAAAGTGTGAGAGAGTTCAGATAACCACATGAGTGTGTCTGTGTGCAAGCATGTGCATGTGTTACTCTTAGCATCCTCATACCTTGTAGAGGACAGGCTTGGGTAAAAGTATCAGAAGCATGCAACTCTTCAATTTCCTTCACATATTTTTAGTAAGGCCAAAAGAAATCCCCTTGAAAAACAGTTCTGGAATTTAAGCTATGGCAAATAAAGAAGCAAATTCCCTGTATTTATATATGATATCCAAGTAAACTCTGAACTTGGTTATGGCACAATATAAATGCAGCTGTAACAATGCATTACTGAAAACAAGAAAATAAAACAAACAACAAAACCAACCCCCAAAAAGGCACATCAAGACCCTTTGATTTCTGATGCACCAGAGAACACCTTTTCTTCCTGGGCTCCCTAACAGTTGTCACTACCAACCATTGTGAAGTTAATCACAATTTTCTTCCTACACAACAATCCTCGAGCAAAAACATTTAGATGTTCAAGGAAAAAAAAAAACCAAACCCAGACACACCACAACAATATGAACCCAGCTGAAATATACTGCTAGCCTGAGATCCACAAACTACATTGTTATTAAATACTGTACCTTGTTATTTCTTCCTTAAGTTTACACGGATCCTCTGCATAAAATTTAATGCCAAAATACAGAGTGTATGGTGGTCCAGCTGCAGGAAAAAACATTTTGTGTAAAAGTGAGTTGCCATGAACTGCTAATTGGTATGAATTGTTACTAGCTGACTATAAAACAGCTACTAAGAAGCCTATCTTAATATTTTACAACAGTTGAAATTTTAAGAAAGAAAAGTGACATCCACATAACAAATCCATACATCTACACTCATTACATATAAGGGGAAAAAAAGTATTTTTATTACCATTTTTAAAATATTTTAATTGTTCACTGCTTGGAATTTTTGCTTCTTTTGAATACTGCACTTAACTTTCATTGTTAAATTACTATTTCTCCAAAATAAATTTTTTGCTGCTTGATTTTGATGTTTAAGTATTTTTTCCAATAAAGCTTTTTGAAAAATGTAACTGTGCATGAAATATGATTTCCTGTCATAACTAATAATACTGTATACTAATCCCTTCCACACTTCCAAATATCTTATGGAGCAACTTTAATTATGTGCCAATTTATTTTAGAAATATTTGGAAAAGGTCTTCTAATACACCTTTTAAAAAATTACTCTCCTGTTATTCAAATAACTCAGTACCAAAATTCTTACAGTTCTATTTATTTCACACATGCTCCACTTCTACATCTTTGTTTAAAAGATCTCCAAATCACATTTTTTAATTGTAATAAATAAAACAGATCTAGCATCTGCAATTTCTGAAGACTGACAGTAATAGAAGAAAATCTGTTATCAGTAGGAGGAACTAGTTTTACTTTCAGAAGCAAAAGGGAATCTAAGTTGGTTATGGTATGCTAAGCATGATAGAGGCATCACAGCTACTATAATATTAATTATACAAATTAAGAATAGCACCACTTATTAGCCTAAAACAAAATTTAGGCACACAGAAGTCTTTGGACAACAATCACACTGTTAAACAATACCATGTGCAATCTATGTGTGAAATTTTGATGACATTAACTGCAATAACAAACTTGTTAAGAACTGTCAATCTGTTGTGACTAGAATAGAAATATTCTGCAGACTGTATACATGGAACATTGTTACTTCATCTTTGTCCTTTAAGTTCAAATTAAATACATACTGTTTATCAATTCTTTATGTTCAGCGAGGGTCTTTGCAGGATCCAGCCAGTACTGCGAGATAGATAATTATGGAAATTAGTTACTAAAATTGGAAAATTAACACAGAACAATTGGTTATTCATATCACTTAACCTTTTCTTCTTCCCTCATACTGAGTTGACAGGAGGAGCTGCACTCTCATCCCTGGAAGAGAGAGTGCTGCACCTCATGCTAGTAAAAATAAGTATTAGCCAGCATGAGAAAATACACTTTTCCGTGAGTGCCACGGGTTTTGAGATCAGCACAAGTGAGATTAAACACTTCAGCGCGGTGAAGAAGAGACAAGGATCTCATCTGCCTTTTCATTTCTCCAGTGAGAATTTAGCATTGTGGCCATGGCACTAACCCACGCTTTAAATCCACTGCGCAGCTATTTACTATTTCACAGGCTGCAAAATTTTCCTGAAGAATGCAAGAGGTAGGGGGGAGGAGCAGAGAGATTTCTAACATTTTATTTGCAAGCCAAAGATGAATGGAATTTCGTGGATAATGAAACGGCATTTTTCAAGCCAAAGTTAGACAATAAGGATGAGAAACATTTACAGATCCAAGAACCCCAACGCCAGAGCCCTGCGAGCACACCTATGCACACATACACAGCAATTCGTGTTAGATACTTGTTACATGTTTGTATAGATGTATAAACAGCATTGGGTATAGCTACACTTCCAAGCTGATAGGCTGAAGGGCCAAGAGAAACAGAAAAAAAACTCAGTGTCTTATTAATGCACTGCACTTGCACAGCAGTTGCTGACAACAAACCCCAGAGCTGGGAATGCCAGAGCAGCTCGGATATGCTGCCTTCGCCCTTTTCATCTCCTGGCAGCCACCGCCACATTCCCCAGGGCTTTCCCACCTGTGCCTCCCTGCACGGGCTCACAGACAGCTCCCTGCGGCTGCAAGGAGCACCTACCCACTGAACTGCAGGGGAGGAATTCTGTCAATCTAAAAGAATTTATTCTTTAAACATTTACAGAGGAAATGGGGAAAAAATAATAATTTTTCATAGTCCTAACCAATGCAAATATCCTATTACTACTTTACTAGTTGTTCTTTAAAAACACATACAGTATTGTTTTAATAATTTTTTATTTACTAAGACTGATTAAAAAGGTACAATGTTATTAAAGAAAATAACTCCCTTTTAAATTTTAGGTAGAAATTACATTTTTTTCAAAAAGGTGTTTTAAAGTACAGAATAAATAATAAATAGGCTTTTTTTCTCTTGTAGTTTTACAAATCTGGCTCCCATACAAGCCAGGTACATAAGCAGCATCCATCCAAGCTCCATGCAGTATTTCATATTTAGCCCTTTTAAGTACCTGCAAACATTTTACCACAAATTTGGAATCTTAATTTTTTGTATCTGCATAGGGTTAAACTTGGGTCAAATTCCATTAACCTGCTTGAAACAAAATATTAACTAGGTTGAAATGTTTGCTGTGGTATCAATCAATGAAGTGTCCAGTGCAGAAAAATCTATCAGCTTCAAACTAAATGCTGTCTTAGTTACATTCTTACAAATCAGTACCCATCATGCCACACTGTCAGTTTTTGTTCACATTTACAACTGGAAGAAACACAAGTTTGAGGAGAAGATGCATCATATTTCAATTATAATCTGAAATTGTCGAGATTTTCACGCAACTTAAGACAACACTAACAATTGGAATTGCTGTGTCAGTTTTCTCCTGCAAATGTTCAGTGCAAAGAACCTCAACCTGCTGAGTTCAAAATGTCCCTATTACATAAGAAAAATTTTTCAGGCAATTCCTACATATAAATATGTTTAATATTTCTGTCTTCATCATTAGAATCTGAAGTTATACAGATTATATTCAGTATCATATTATCAGTGTACTGTTCCTGCTGCACAAAGTTTATTCTTACTACCTATAACTCACCTGACCATCAGCTTTGTCTCTGTTGTTTCAACCCACTAATATTCTTCTAAAAATTCTTGTTTCTAGTCAACATTATCAGTCTCCATTTTATTTCCACTGGTTATGCCATCTACTTTAACACACACAATTCTCTTTCTCTCTAGATAATTTAGTATACCATGCCTAGGGGACACATGTAAAACCCATAGAAAGAACAAAAATCCATTCAACAAAACACAAGCTAAGTACAATTCAACTGTTTTTCTAAGATCTTGAGGACAAAATATGGTCTACATTGCATGGCATTAATTCCCTCTATTGCCATGGGCTTCCTCCCTACCTGCTGTGCACTCAGGCTAGTGTTCTGAAACTGAGCTTCCTCGTAGCAGGGGAGAAAAAACACACCAACACTGCAGGGTGGAGGCATGGTGTAATATCAATGAATATCATGGTATGTCTTTCTGTATTTGTATTTCTCCTCTTAGAGCCCTAAGAGGGTATCAGTATTGTACATTCTGATTATAATAGCTCAGATTAGCACTGCTGGATAAGAAATGAAGAAAATTTGCATCACAGCCTGCTGTACAATCTTTTGTATATAGCATGATTCTTTGGGGATTTGACAAGGGAATGCCTTTGGGCTAGAAAAGTACCCTTTCCCTCATCAAATTCTGCTCAGCTTTTCCTGACATATGATGTATGAAAATTGCTATCTCCATTCCGCCTTTTGTGTGCCTCAAGAAAATACTGGCCTCCGTCCAGAACAGTACCTGGCTTGACTATCCCACATATTCCTGGCAAAGCCACAAAGGCAGGAAAAGCCATAGAAGTAAAGGGACTCTGTGGAGAACACCTGGGAGCTGCAGAACAGCAGGAACCAGCACTGAGAGTGGCAGGACAGCCCTCCCAGCACCTGGAGAAGCCTGAGCTCCTGTTTTCCCCAAATATTACAGCAATGAGAGACTGTAACAGAAAGAGTGCGGCCAGCAGGTCAAGGGAGGGGATCCTGCCCCTCTGCTCAGCCCTAGTGAAGCCACATCAGGAAAACTTTGTCCAGTTCTGGCTCCCTTGTGCAAGAGAGACAATGAGCTGCTGGAGAGGGTCCAGCAGGGCCCCAGAGATGATGAGGGCTCTGGAGCATCTCTGGCTGATAGGGGGAGATGTGGGAGCTGCACCTGTTTAGCCTAGAGCCGACCGAGAGGGGATCTCATTAATGCATACAAATATCTCCAAGGCAAGTGGCAGGAGGATGGTGCCAGACTCTGTGGTGACAGGACAGGGAGCAGTGTCCACCGCCTAAAACACAACAAGTCCTACCTCAGCATGAGGAAGAACTTCTTCCCACGGAGGGTGGCAGAGCACTGGAACAGCTGCTCAGGGAGGGCGTGGAGTGTCCCCCTCTGGAGACATCCCAAACCCACCTGGATGTGTTCTGTGTCCCCTGCTCCAGGTGACTCTGCCTTGGCAGGTTGTTGGACTGGGTGATCTCCAGAGGTTCCTTCCAACCCTAACAACTCTGAGATACTGTGAGGCTGGACAGTTTCCTAAGTCACCCTCAGCTTCTGCTACACACATTCTGGTGATCGTGTCTCACCTGAAAATACCAGATGGGGCACAAAGTCCTGCCAGATTAGAACACACAAATGCCCTCTCCAGAAAGACCCAGCTGACTATCAGCATTGAGAATTATGAGGACTGTATCTGGTGTCAGTTTAGACTAATTTGGGTGCCACCAATCTCTGCAGCAGTGCAAAAGGCTCAGGTAAAGGGCAGATGATGAAGCACACTAAGAGATTCAGTGGCACTCAAAAAACATTGGTCTTTCCTCTAAAGAATTTGCACCACAAAAAAATGTACTCAAGTGCTACATGAAAAGAAGCAGTGTGTAGCTTGTCAAGAAAGGAACTAAGAGGCTAGGAAACACCACTGGCAACCACAGCATTAGCTGAACTCATCTGTTCACTAGGGAGTAGTTTTATATAATGGAATTTTGATTCATTATTAGATGTTGTATTTTAATTATTAGAAGATACATTTTGTTGTTCCTTTTCAGTCTTGACTTGTTCAGAGCACTAAATAGATATGGTTAATGCTATTTTGGCAGAAACTTGTAATCTTCCAGAGCTTGATTTTTCCAATTTAATACTATCCTTTTACTGTGGAGATGTTTGGGGAAACCTGGAATGCCAGTAAAGCAGAATTTGTGTAATACGACCTAATGTCTACCCTAGAGACAGGATCATCCAATTTATGCTTTATTCTACTGTTCGTGGTCCTGCCAGCACCACCCAGTTCTGTCAATCTGTTTGCTGCATCCAGCTCTTCTCATGGGCTAATTAGTTTGTTGGCTGTTCAGGAAGAGACCATTTTAATACTACACATTCATATACACTACACGGCACAGTGAAACCCTGTTCACTCATTAGAGCCCTACTGGTAGTACTAAAATAATTATGATACCACCCACATAAGAGATAGCTCACCAACACAGCACTTAAAAGACCACCTGGAAGTGCTGAGGCATGCAAAAGTAATGGAGAAAATAACTAAACAAGCCCTTTCAAACCCTTCGTAAGAAAAATGCTTCTTTTGTGACTTGTTTGTGCTCTTTAAAATACATAGTTTTGTATACCCTACTTTATTCATCATTCAGTTAAGTATACAATGTGACCAAAAAACCTGACAGTGCAAATAATAAAATTTCCCCACCACAAGCAATGTATTAATAGGCTGCCCAGCCCCCAAAAACTTTTCTCCCTCTGAGACTAACTCAGGACCACGGTTTTAAAACCAATTAGCAAGGTGACCTTTCTCCTCTTCCCTTTGGAAATGTGCTGTGGTCAATCCGAAAATATCCAGTCCAAAATTCAAATCTAGGCTTCTTGCCAGCCATTACAGGCCTAGTTCCCACACCAGCCCAGAGAGTTTTAGGCACAGTCAGCATGCAACTAAATATGTGTATACAGCTAAAGCACAAGGTGTTGTTTGTTGTGTGAAAACTTTCCCTTATATTGCCCATTCTTAAGCGTTTACAAGATTTCACTAAAAACAGCAAGCAAGCAACATAAAACCATACAACATGAAACACATTAAACTACACATGGTAGCACTGTTTGGCTCCTTTATGAACTTCTCAGACAAAAGAGCATCAACTTTTCATTATCCTTACACAGACAAACAACAGGAACAGGCTTTTTCACAATATTTTGTTACAAAACAGCACAAGTGCAAAGGCAGCAGCACAAACTTGGCCAGTCACTGTGGCAGCATCTACATGGCAGGGCAGGTGCTCTCCATAGGGTGGCACAGAGCTGAGGTCCTGTATCCACATGACATGGCCAGTGTTAGTACAAGAGCATGGGAATGACAGAAGTGGGATAAAGACTTTCCGAATCCATGGGAAAATCAAGAATCACGGTGGCTTCCTGACCTTGGGCTGGCCAGAGGATAAAGCCTAGAGCTAACATTAAATTTACGCCACTGGAGCACCACGTGAGAGAAAAAGGAGAACAAAAGGATGTGCCCTAAAATGTGCTTTTATGTGTTCCTTTCACAATAGAGATGCCATCCTCTCTTATATTTGTAATGTCACATACACCACTAAATACACCCTGTGTATGCCTCCGGAAATATTCCCAGGAACAGCCATTCCTATTTAATTTGCAACCACAGGAAAAAGGAAAACACTTTTGAGAGCAAAAAATACCTACCAGCTCTTCATTAACACCTCCAAATCATCAGGAAATCAAAACCACCATTTTTAACAGTCTACCTTTAGTTCACAGCTGAACTAAGCTTTCATCTTCATAGAATGAAACTTGGTTAGAAGCTTATCAAGGAACTGAATTCATAAATGTCTGAACTACAGCACAGAAATTCGGATACAGTGAGTGGGTCAGTCTGTAGCTCACAACAACAATCAGTAATTGCCTCCACTTAAAACTGCTCTGAATTCAGTCTTTACATGATCAGCTTCTGGCTGATAGAAGAAAGTGGCAAATGTTTGGCCAATTCAGGAAGTTATAACTCCATTTAGATGAAACAGGGCCTTACGCAATGCTATCATCACAAAACACTGGTTTCAAAAGCACAGAGGCTTGACTAATTTAACCATAGGCCATGCATTATTCCCTTCTTAATTTTAAGGTAATATGAAGACTACCCTGTGAATTTTTTTCCTCTTTAATACTGTGCACAGTATCAAAGAGTAAAAAATCCTACTTTCATATAATAATTTTTTACTATTTGTACTTTCTTCACTTAGTTTTCAACAACTTTTAGCATTTGATTCGGTTTCTATCTAAGACGTTAATGGTTATTCCAAGACTTTACTGCAAACAAACAAAAGAAATTATTACAGGAAACCTGACCCAGGAAGCAGGGAAAGTTAAGGGAAGTATGACAATCTAATGCTTTACAGGCAAACAGCACAACAGGGTAAATTTGATACATGGCAAATCCAATCTGCGGTGTCTCTTACTCACCGTTTGATGACTTCGGTCACAGTAGCGCAGTCCAAAGTAATCTATTTCCACCAGGTTTAAGTGACGAAATACATAGCCCAGGACAACCGACCCTTTCGTTGACTTCTGTGGGAAAGAATTTACAGAGCCTATTCACAAAGATGCTCTGCCTTTGACAGCTATGTGCAGTGGCATTCATGCATTCAATTAGCTTTGTCTAAAAAGAAAAAAAAAAAAAAAAGGCAGTTCCCAGTGCCTTTAACAAAAATTTCAGCAGTGCAGATGAAAATATTTCACATGTTCAAGCAACAATTCCGTAAAATACTATTAGGAAGCTGGCAAGTTAGTAGTTACACAATACTGAAAGAAAAAAAAAACAACAAACATATAAAAAAAATACAGTTCTGGTGAACATAGCCTTTTTGAAATCAAACTCGCCCTTCCAGTACAGACCTGTCACTCAAACTCTAACAATGGAGATCAGAAGGCAAAACTGCCCTTAAGACCTAAATTATACATCATTAGCTTCTCTGTTACTAATCTTTGCAAAGAAGGTTAGGTTTTATTTCTTTTCTTGTAATATATTTTTGAGAGTTGAAGGGGAAACAGTCCAACACCCTGAACTGAAATAATCCTGCTGTTTTCTTGAATAGCGCTTCATTAAGTGTCTACGACAGTATTTGCAAACAATGCTGGGGACAATATTGCAAACAACATTGTACTGTTGAGAATGCTCTATAAAAAGCTCACTTCCACCTGAATGCCTCGTATTTGTCGGTTCGCCTGGCAGCCAACAAGAAACAGACTAGGAAGATGGAGAATAATTACACAGAATGATCCCCCCCTCAGAATCAATTAGAGCCTTTGACTATTACAGTCCTAAATTCCACAGGAAAATATGAACATAACTCATAATCAGGTTTTGCTTAGCTGCTTCGTATTTTATAAACTACTAGACTGTAGCAAAATTGCCACAGAGAAAAGAAAAAAAGTGGAAGCTGTGGATATTGTTGGTGCTATTTCACTTTCTAGCCTGTGAACAAATAATTTCAAAATTAAATTGGCAAATAGTACTGATTTAAAAAATCCTTTAATTTAGCTTTGTTAGTGAAGTATCAATTACATCACAACAGTGAAGATCTATTTTTTCATCAAGTGCATTTGGTCAGGACTCGTATCTAATCCCACAAGCAGGGACAATACAACAATTTTAGGTGGCAACTCACATGCTAAGCAAGCCATGACAAAGTAAACATCTCTGGTAGGCTGGAAATTGCATATCCATGCTGTTCACCAGATTTACTATATATATATATATGCTTAAAGCAGGAAATGTACTTGAAAGGTTCTTTGTCTAAATCCATCATAGTGGTTGTTTACATCAAGAAACTGCAATTACATATTCCCGCAGTGTGTACAGTGAGCCTTAATGACCAGCCACAAAATAGAGAGCAATCTGGGGCAAAACATGATTAAGGTAAGCAGAAATTCACTATACCTCAATTTATCAAGTTAGATAAAGCAGAGCAATACAGTGATTTTACCATCAGATTCATCAACAAGAAACTGAACTCAGGTTGTCAGAACAAGGCAAGACAAGCTACAGAGTGACTACAGCAAAAAGACAGAACACCACAAAACACACCTTAAAAAATACTAAAAATACACATTTTATTACTAGACAGTAGGGATTTAAGACTGAAGCAGTAATTGTCCTTGCTCATTTTATTTTTACATCAGTTGTTATTCAAAAGAAGCAGAGGAGACAGTCCAATTAAAAGAACATTGTTATCTCATCATTCACCTATTGGACTCAATGATCCTGATGGGTCCCTTCCAACTGGCATGTTCTGTGATTCCATGTCATATAAGGCAAATTACCTTCACCACTGTAACTATTTCCATTATCATTTAAACAGTACACAATCTCTTGAGAATCTCGGTCTGGAGAGACATCTCTAGAAACAGACACAAGAAAATCTCAAAATAAACAAGGAGCCCTGACTCCAAATGACCCATGCAGATAAATGATGGCAACACTTCCAGCTGGGCACAAAACATTGAGAGAATGTTTTAGACAATAGGATCTCTACCACGAGCTGCTCAGAGTCAAATGCTTTAACTTGGTTAACCACAGTGGGGTCAGTAAACTCTTGCAGAAGGCATGGAGTGGTGCCCACCCAACCGTTGCTCATCTTCTGAGATTGTGTGAAGTTCAAATCTGTTTGATTTCAATGAGCTTTCCACTCCTCGCCTGACCAGTGACATTATTCACAGCATCAGCTGTTTTTATTAACAGCACTGAGAAACACGGATTGAGCCACAAAGATGAAGCTGTCAATTTCCCATTCAGGCATCTTACAATAATAGTACACAATCCTGGGAGTAATCAAAGAAGCTTAAGCCTTATAGGAGTTTAACTTACTTGACTCTGCACCAGTTTAGAACATAGCTACCCTTCTTGGCTGGAAGTCTTCTGCTTCATTCAGCTAAGGACTGCACAAAGAGTTTTTGGGACAGCTTTCCTTCCATGGACACTAAAGGTGGTGTGTTATCCCCAAAAAACATGCACATTTCAGACCTGGTTTGGTTGAAATTAAAGCCTCCTTTCTTTCCTTTCAGAGATAAAAGGCTTTTTAACTGCTTTTTGCTTTTACTGCTAGGCAGAGAGAAAACATAAATGCCTGTTAATTTATTCTCTTTTGACGCAGCTCAGTTAACATTTCAATTATTGCAGGTCCTGCAGAAACAAGTGGTTGGGCTGTAAGGAAAGGCTGAGCAAAACTCTCCCGCTCACAGTAGCTGGGGGATCTCCACCTCTCCAGCAGCAAGAAGCTGAGTGCTTTGGTGACCCTCAGCCAAAACAGACTGCGTGTCGTAGCCTTCACAGCCCTCTTGGCCAACCCCTTTCACATCTTTCAGCAAAGCCTGAACAAACACAAAGAAGAGCTATGCAAGGGAACAGCCAGGATGTGAGCCAGGACCTACCCTCACACCCTTCCAACCTCACTTTCCTCAGCCTTGTGTTTTCCCAGCACTGAGGAGCACTGTCCGGGTAAAACACTGATCCTTGGTGAAACCACCGCGGCCTCATTTTCGATTGAGGTTCTCGCTTTAAACCACATGATTTCAGCATTTCATGCAAGTAATTTGTGTCTACAAGTGGAGTCAAGGAAGCAGTTTTGCTGATGAATCCCTTAGTGACTACTTCTCAGTCCTGAAACACGTTTTTACCACATTTGTACAAAGTTTTGCAAACCAAGAGAAGCCATCTTATTTCCCCTGATAAAATTACAGCAAAATTCAGCAAAGCTGGAAACCAAAACTATCAAAGACATTAAAAGGATTACATTCACATCATATGGCATTGCAAAAATTACATAATCTGCCTTGCATTAAACTCAGACTTGCGAAAGGTTTGCATTCTTAGGGGTAAACCCAAGTACATTTGAAAATATCATCAGCAGTGCTTTCAAGAGAGAACAAAGAATTGTTTCAATGAGTCATAACATCTTGCTTTACATGTTAGCACTGTGGCTTCATAAACCAGAAAGGCAGGTTTCTACTGACTAAAGAAAATGACAGCCAGAAGATTCAGGAAAAGGCTGATTTAATTGTAGTTTTCTTCATCAAATAGAAATTATTCTTTTAAAAGCAGTACATACAGTACTGTGTTTTAACATATTCTATTACTCTATATTTAGACACCAGAATTTCTTATCTTTCACACTGCTCACTGCTTTTTACCTCCAGTGAGGTTCTTCTTGTTGGCTATTTTTTAACTTTCTCTCTGGTGTTGTACAGAGCAGTGGAGGCCAAATCAGAACTATCACTGCTGTTAACTGAATTTAAAGACAAAATCTCTGCCCCAGTAGGACATTAGTTCCTCTCTTGGAGGAAAATTGCTATAGCTAGTGAATATTCTTGTTATTAAAACAGAGCAATACATTGTCTCTTAGTTCAAGCAGACATCACGAAGCTTTTCTCCTGAAAGTAATTCAATCCACATACTCTATTTCTTACAACCTCACAAAAGCTAAGTAAGATGCAGAAGAATTCATGAGCCTTTTGCTCAAAAAAGGCTTAAAATTTTGGTTGAACATACCCTTTTGAGATGCTTCCCCCATCAGAGTCCCACATGAGGCAGCATCTGCAGAGACCAAACTGCAGTGTTTCCCCCAGGTAAACGTTACTAAGGAGAGATTAAAATCATGCACAAAGGCAGCACACAATCCTGCAAGTGAGGGCGAGCAGATACAGAGCAGAAATAGGTGTCTCCAAAGAGCGTTTTCTTACTTTTTTTTTGGCCTCTTCTTCCCCCTTACCTCAAGCTCAGAAAAGACTAGACACCACTGCAGTTTTTCATCACCCTGACAGAAGCAGTAAGGCACAAAGCTCTGAAATCCAAGTTCTTGGTTTTTAACAACACAGACTAAGGACCCCTTTTCCCCAAGGCAGCCAGCCACCCAGGCCTCAGTTTGCATACCACATGCTCAAGGAGAGAAAAGTCTTTAAATTAAAAATGCTAAACATTTACAAATATTTACCTAGACAAAACAGCTTAACCTTAATTTCCAGAATGCATGTCGAAACAGAGTGAAATTTACATTGGTGTTATTTTATACACTAATGCAAGGCATTTATACACTAGTGCAAGGCCAATACAATCATATAACAGAAGAAAATACTTTCAGGAACCGAGAATTTAACAAATACAAATGAAATATCACAGGCTGTCCTAAGTATACATCATTAAAATGAGCCATCCAAATTATACTAATCCATCCCTGCCTCTCTGCTTGTCTTTGACTGGCAGCAGACTTGCCAACCTGTTTTCAGAGGTTTTTGTCTGAGAACTCCTCAGATTTATGCATACATGGACAGACCTTCCTATCAGTGTTCCCAAGAACTTGACACTGTCTGACCTGTCTGGATACAACAGATGACACTGAATTCTGAGTGCCGTATATTAAGATAAGTGTGGACCAGTTTTGCTTTCACTGGTGGTCAATCCATTGCATTCCAGTCAGAAAACACTACTCTAGAAAAACTGTACAAAGGTGCACTATATTTTTCTGGTTTTGCAATTATTGTATCTGTCACAAATCTATCTACTAAGGGGCAAACTCCGTAAGAGAGAGATACATTCCCAGGAGCGCAGACTCCAGCCAGTTAAACATCTCCCCTTGTAACTACTGGCTGGAGTGCACTTTGAGGCATTGTCATAGATAGATGTAAAGTGATTTACTTGACTCTGAGACACAAAAGGAAAAAAGTTAAAGAAGTAACACTTTTAAATTTTTTTGCGTATGGGAAATAAGTTCAGCGGGGTCCTTTCTGGGGAGAAGACAGAAGCAAGTATATTTATATTTACATGGTATAGCAATGGAATTTGTACCTGCACACACATTAAAAGAAATGCTCTAAGCAGAAATCAAAGTCCAATGCAGACAACAAAGGGCAAGTAGAGAAAGAAAATAAGTAATGGGAAGACAACTAAATTTTGGAAATGTAATTAACTACTTACCAATGCTTTAAAATTGATCTCTCTTCTGCAATGAATGATATTTTATAAAATGGCAGCAACTAGGTTTGTGTAGAGGAATTCTAGCCATATAAATTTTATTTTAATATCTATTCACAAATCTATGCCCTAATATTAACATCATCCAGTTCATTAGCATCTGCATTCACCATCTGACAGATAAGTTAAGGTGCCAACAATGATGCATTTCAAGTTTTCACAGAAAAGAGCTCTTCTGGAGAACTGAATACCAATGAACATTTCCATCATTCTCATGTACTTTGAATAATTCTACACCTAAGAAAGGAACTATGACAATAAGAATGAAATGTAAAAATACAGCATACAACCACTCATTGGGAATGGCAAAGATGTAGGTTACTACTGTTTCTCTACTTTTTGAAAATGCTCTTCATGCACAGCAGTGTGACCTGGTGTACCTTCTTGTCAGGAGAGGACCCTACACTGTGGGAAGCAGCTCCATGGTAGAGCACCTGGTGGAAGGGTTACCCTGGCACAGAAAGGATGCTGTGCTTACTTTTGGCACATTCATTCCAAATAAAGTAAGCATCTTCTGTTTTCTAGGTAATTTTCATGACATGGTTTCTGCAAATTTTTTTCCAGTCATTGAAGTCTTTCTTGAAACCCTTCTCATATAAATATTGCAATTTTAAAAGTCTATTTTTGCTGCTGCTTATTTTGGCATTATTGATTTCTGTTTTGTCCCCTTTTCAGTTTTTTTGCTTTATTTCTTTTTTCTATTGCTCCTCTTTGACAGATTTTGTGATTTCTGTCTGTGTGCCAAAGGGAGGCACTTTAGGTACCAAAGCCTCAATTCTAACACTCCTATAATTTCCTGTGGTCATCCATTTAAACACCTCTTTTAAATTAGGTGCTGCATGCATTTTCATGGAGCATATTAAGCTCATTATGCACAGCAGTTTTAGAGCACAGGGACTTAAAATTTAAATATGTCACTTGCATTGCTCAACTCCTTTAAGTGCAAGACTGACAAGGGAGAGTGTCAGTAAAGAGTTGAACACTAAAAGGCTTTCAGAAAGAGAAAATGTTAAAAATTAAAGAGTAGACACTCTGTCAAACTGCTCAGGAATTTTTTTATTACTTCAGCTGTTAAACAAAGAGGTAATAAAGTTATAGTCTTGTTATAAGAAGTTGGCTCAAACTATTAGCTGGTAGAATGCTGAGAAGATTTTTGTGTTAGATTGTTTGGGAAATTTTTAGGAGCAAGAAGAATGGGAAGGAGAAAAGGTCAGTATACAACTTGCCAATCCTTTATTTTGCCATTTTTTCATTCAGAATGAATAGCTGCACTGTCAGAGCTGAGCATACCTGCAGAAGCTTGTTTGTACAGAGCTCCACTAGACTCAGCCAAAATCCAGCCACCTTCTCCTGCTCTCTCTCCTTCAGCAACGCCCAGATTTGGTGCCCTGCTTACCACCCGCTCTCAACCTTGTTAACCTCTTGACCGTATTTGCCTTCAAGTTGCTCCTTTTCTTAGGATAATTATTTCTGCTACTCTCTGACTTTTACCTGTGTCATCCCCCCACCATTCTCCCACCCCCCCCCCCTTTAGTCTCCGCGTAATTTCTTGAAGTCTTTTTAACGTTCTGGTCATGAAGTCAGCGGATTATATGGTAATTCCCAAGTAAATTCTGAATTGATTCTTTAACCCTTTCTTTCCAAATCCCCATGTTCAAGTGTAAGGGCTACAACATAGAGAACACAGAGGCTTAAATCTTCATCTTCAAGTCAATTCACACCATAGAAACCTCCATCAAGATCAGTTGAAAATTTTTTTTTTTCATCTTTTCTTGTATTTCCCTTCTTCAAAAGCAATGCTGTCAGCATGGTTTTGTTTATCATTTGATTCTAGTAATTGAACTGTCTCATTATCAGTCAAGGGATATTACAAGAGCAAAAGTTGCAAGAAAAACAGTGGAACCTTCTCCGATGAAAAATTGATGGAAAAGACAGAGAGAGGATGTGTTTCTTGAAAGGACAGAGATGACACCTTTTCTCCCTAGCTCTGGCATGGGTGACTCAGGGAAGAAAGAGAGGTGGAAATACAAAACAAAACTAGCAGCTCTCTCCATTCAACAAGCCTTTCAACACACACAGATCTTTGGAACTTTACCTTTGGAAGTTCCACCACAAACCTGTGGGAGAGCTGCCCCACAACAGAGATCCTCACATCCCAAAAAGCTTCTCCTAAACATTTAATCATTTAAAATATTTTAAACTTTTATTTCCAGTTTGATGGAGTTCAATTTCTCATTTGGGCTGACACTACCAAGTTACTCACTTGTGCAGTGTTGACAGACAAAAGGCAGAGGAATACATAGCCTGAAAAATGTGCATACACTTTCTGTACATCTTTGATAACTCGATTGCCATGGTGTTTCCTAGAAAACTGATTTTACTCTACTGGAAACTTAACTGTCATTTAAATTTCTCATAATAAACATCTGGAATTTCATATTAAAAAAATTGAAGATTGACGTTTTTAAAAGTGCGTTCATTT
The DNA here is from genome assembly GCA_036785705.1 of Acanthornis magna. Taxonomy (NCBI): domain Eukaryota; kingdom Metazoa; phylum Chordata; class Aves; order Passeriformes; family Acanthizidae; genus Acanthornis; species Acanthornis magna. The sequence goes on along the minus strand of JAWUZG010000141.1, from coordinate 1,805,377 downwards.
TCTGTTTAGTAGACATTTCCCATTACAGTAATAGAAGATAAGCGGCAACTATTTTTGTTCTAAAAACAGTTTTCCAGATATCCTCATTAGCAAAGGCCACACACACAAGGAAAAAAAAAAGAAAAAAGAAAATAGGGGAAAAAAAAAAAAAAAAAAAAAAAAAGCAGTCAACTGGTTTGCACCCGGACAAGAATGAGTTATCCATTAGCAGGCCATAATGGCTGCTAATGGGGAACTCTATACACCTGCATTCTCTCCTTCCCCTTCTAGAGTTTCTGGCTGTCCTGAAGAGATGCTATCCAGTGCCACACACTGTATGGGCTCATATTACAATTTTACTGGTGCTGGGCTGCATTCATCTTTAACAGGCTTGACTGAAAAAAAAACAAAAAAAAACAAAAAAAAACCCCGCATAAAAGTCCCTGCATGGGAAAGGAAGGACGCTAACAGAGCCGCGGCAGCAGAAGGGGATGAAAAGGAGGTATCCATCACAGCTCCCAGCTCCTTTTCACCCTCTGACTACTGCTGCCTGGCCCCTCACACCCACACTCACAGCAAGAGTGCCTCATTCAGCTGTCAATCAATTCCCTAATCATTCAGCTGTCAATCAGCTCCCGAATCACTGCAGATTCCAGCCCTGCATGTTCAGATAAAACAGAATCCGAGCCAGGTGTTTTTGTAGAATGATACCCTGCACATGAATAAACACAAAAGGCAAGTGTTAAGCTAAAATAGTGTCACACATAATTTAAATTTAAAGCATCGAAGGAACCTGCAAACCATTAAGTCATTCTTTTGTGTATGTGGCAGTGTCAACACCAATTGTTTCCCCTCCCCCTGCAACTCACACAGGACTATCACTGTCTTCTCCCTGGCATCATTGCTCATCCCTGGCTGCCAATCCTGCGCTCCTTAATTAGATCTACCCACCGTGTAACCCCGGGGCTATTGTGTGCTTTCCTTGTCCTTTCCCACATGCTATTTCCCTCGTTCCACAGAGCATGAACAGAACCTTCCATGCCCACATTCATCACAAGCACTGCTGCTTCCCTCAGCCACACATCCTCACTGGTTCCTCATATTGCACTGAATCCTCCCTCCACTGCCTTCAACCTCCTCCAATCTATTTCTTCACTCTCTCCTGCCGACATTGCCCTTGCCCCCATGTGAATCAAGGCAGGAAATTTCTCCACAGTCCTGTATTGTGGGGCAGGTAACACAGGGACACATCTGATGGGTCCAAATGCAAGAAAATTGTTTCCTTGAGTTTTGGTGCCCACACTCAAGCAACCAGAAACACTGGGACCTGATAGGGACAGTGTGAGATAGCATTCTTACAGGACTTCACTGATAAAGTCTACGGAAATCTCTCCTGAGAGAGAGATTCCAGCATCTTAGATAGGCTTATTGTAGGCATATCTTTAAAAAAACAGAGAACAACACATCTCTGGTGTGGTGACCAGGCTGACAGCAATAACAGTCTTTGCTTCAAGAGTTCCTCAGACAAAAGTTGCCTGGTTTTCTTTGACGGACATTTTTAACTTGAAATAAGTGAAATACTCTCAGAAATGGCTAAACTGATTTGAACAACACTTTGTGGAAATAATTCATCACAGAGCTTGAAAGTCAATGAGTAAGAATACCAACAAACAGTACAACGAAATCTAGTAGGGCCGAGAACCCTCTCCCTTGCACTTTCCCTTCAGGGAAGCCCCACAAGCTTCTCAGACTGAATTTACAGCTATTTACTCTAAGATTTTATTTAAAAGTCATCATTACTCTGAACCAGTTCTTGGGCATGGAACTGTAGTGATAACACATCTATCTCCCTATGAAAAAGTAATGCACAGAGTATTCTGTGCAGTATTAAGGGAAACTACGGCATATTTTAGTGAAATTTTCCTTCCCTGTGATCTCCATTTTTTTCCCTTTCAGCAACTAAACCTTTCAAGTAGTAACTTGATGTTAATCACAGTGATTCAGGCAAGAACACTACTTTCTCACTGCTAAGCCTTCATTTGATCCCTAAAGCGCGTAGCATATTTTGAAGTGCCTTTATATGATACTGGAAAACTGCACAAACCAGAGAACACAATTTGCATGTTCACATCCCATCAATAAAATTACCACAATCTCTTTATTTTTAAGAGATGTTTAAGACACACCAAGATTGTTGGGGAAAGATGTTTTTAACATGAGGCTACAAACCAAGCAAATGCTGTATGTTGATTTGAAACCTATTCCTACAGGAAGTCTTTATTCTTTGATGTGGAACATTCAGGAAACTGAACATCTTATACCTGGTATAACATGATAGGTATGATATATATTTATATATATGAAAGTTATATTTTTATACATGGTGGCTGCTTACCTATGTTAACAAGAATATTCTGTATAATGTGAAAAAACCCCAACCATGCACCTTAATTAGGGTATCTACAATACATCTCCATGAAGGAGAATATAAAGCAATTACATACATGTGCAAATTTGGATTAATTTCTTTAATCCCAGTTGATAAACAGATTAGTGATAAGCATAGTATAAAGATCTGCACACTAATATCGCACACATATTTTTGCAGAACCAGATCCTTCTTTCTTTACATTTAGTACAAAACTAACAAAAATGTCTTTTTGTTAACAAAAGTTGCAATGTGAGCAGTTAACCCCTTAATGCTCATAGTCTACATATTGTGACTCGACTGAAAAAAGGCATCCTTGCAACATCTCCAGTATCAGACTCAAGAAGTTAGTTAATTAAATGTCCCAGGCATGCCACCCTTTCCTATCTGCTGCTCTCTATGAGTCCACTTACACATCTCAAGCAAGATGGAAAACAGTTTATAAAACACCTTTCTGACTACAGACATGAAATCACAAACATATTTCACATCAGGGAAGAAAACAGAGTTGATTATCACCAGAAGACAATAAAAATCTGTTTAGAATCCACTGGTGATGTGAAAACACCTCATTCAGATTTAAATCAATGTGAATTTTATTACTGAGTTTTAAGGCAGACAATTTTAGATTGGAGTTAGAGATAAGATTTTAAGTCTCAAGCCCAAAATTCGCACACAGTGGAGCTACTGGACTCATGAGCTTCATCACCTTTCTTTGGACCCAATAATCAGAATAAAAACTGATGATTGCAATAAAAGCAAAATAAACTGTGAAACTGAAGGCTGATTGTAAAAACTTTTATGTTTAATTCTTGAGCTTGCAGGCAAGCCACTGGTGTATCGTCAGGAGTCTCCACCAGAGAATCTTGAGCTCTGTTACAACTGTACCCTGCCACAGAGCACTGGATGAACCTCAAAACAATCACACTCTAAAAGAAATCATTTGAAAATATGGGATAAGCCCAACACAGTTCTTTCACTGCAGGCAAATCATGACACGTTCTGCAGACTAGACCATTAAATTTCAAATAGAAGATCACTACTTTCATTTTTAACTTGCTCAAAATGTACGTGGTTATATCCATATCTTGAAGCCAAAATTATTTATCTCTGATCTGTGTTGAATACAAGACTTTTGGCAGCACTACTTTTGTTTACAGTAAATATAGCTTACTGGGTGATTTGGACAAAATCCTATTCACACTGAAATCTAAAAGTAAAAAAAGAAAAACAGCAAAAACTTTTGTTTGAAGACAGGAGGAGGTTCACACCCTCCACTTTTGATCTGATTGGTTGAGGACAAAATAATGTGGTTTGCTTAGAGTAAAACCAGCAGCATGTTCAGCAAAACTTAATAAAGTAATAGCCCCTAGGCTTCCCCTTGCATTTCAGTTAAGAGGCATAATTTCTGTAAATTTTTAAGGTCTACCACTTTGTGTGGACCTCAACCATGCCCATACACAACACTTTGGCAATGGGCTGCTAAATGAGATATGCCAAAGTAATGCTTTTTGATGTTCTCTTGCAAAGTCAGGGGCTCTCATTTTGCATTAGTAATTGCGACTAAGCACCCTTCCTTGAAAAATACAAGGTTTTAATTTTTGCATCCTTTTTTTTGTGATATAAACTGCTGCTCACAAAACTTCTCTATATAACCACATCAGGACTGTTACATGAGGTAACACCCAAAACCATATTAGAATATATATCTCTATGTACACATTACAATATATATGTAAAATTATTTTTAAATAACTGTATTTCCTTAGAAGTGGAGGAGGCTTTTTTATTATTTAAAGCATCTCTCAAAATAGTGATATCTCCCAGCCAAGGTAAGATTTGAAACTTCATCCCAGGTAGCAAATAAAAGGAAGACAGACAGTAAAACTGCAAGATTGTCTCTTTCCACTGAAAGGTGTACTTCTGTATGAGTTCAGGTAGATTTCAGTAAATCTTTTCCACCATAAAAGTCTAAACCAAACATTTTATTTCCTACAGGTGTTAGTCCAGTATGCACCTCAGTAAAGATTCATCCCAGCACTTTCTCCCAGGCTCTGCTCCTCAGCCACCACGTTGCACGACAATGTCTCAGCCATTAATTAGGACCAAGGCATTCATTTATTTGCCATCTTAGCTCTATCTTAAACACCCACATAACAAATGTCCTCAAGGACAGTCTCATCCCACTTCCCAGTTGTAGCAAATCCGGCAGCTCTCACCAAGATGCCCAAGGTGCCTGACATCCCCACCCCTTTGCTGAAGGGAGGGTGGATGCCAGCCTGCACAGCTGCTCCTGGGAGCTAAATCATCTGGTTTCAATGAAAATGAACCAGGATAGCACAGATCTCACAGTTAAACTTCACAAATCCAATGCATTTTGATTTGCCATTGCCTGCTGATTTCTCAGTCAAAATACCTACTGGGAATTTTAGGCAGGTATCCCATCAGTAAGAAAATGAACAAGTCCCCCAGACTGCAGGAGTTGCAGTGGAGTAGTGATCAGTTATCCCAGCAACAGCAGAGAGCTCAAGGGCACTTGGTATATCCAGCTATGCAAAACGTATGAGATTTTAACAGGAAACTGGCCAACTGCCAGGCATCGTTATGCTATTAAAATATACAACTTACATCTAGATTGGGCCTGGGAAGACGAGTACACTGTGCCAGTGATGTAAATGGCATTAATCCAGTTAATTAAAGAGGAGTAATGCCAATGGCTTTGACATTTCTAAGGCCAAGCCTGGACCTGCTGCCATGCAACACTCCACCGAAGTCAGTGACATGGATGGATGGAGAACACTATTCCAGTATCTTCCCTGTATTCTAATGTAATTTTTTTCAAAAAAGAAAACCACGGAACAGGCAACAACAATGATAGAAGGACGATCAAAGGTTATCCAGGTTAAGTAACAAAAAATGGAAAATACACAAGTTGGACACCAAAGGTTTGTCTGGTCCTAGGCACCCTCACTTCCTCTTTACATTCAAGCTGCTCACTCCTTCACAGTTGCTCAACAGCTTCTATAAACTCAGCTATTACACAGCTGTCTCTCCCTGCCACAAGAGCAAAAACTTCTCCTGGGAACACTGCAAAGAAAGGTGGCACTGACTCCATTACAGAACCATAGAAAAGTCTAAGTTGGAAAAGACCTTTAAGATCATTGAGACCAACCACTGATCCAGCACTGCCAAATCCAACACTAAACCATGTCCCTCAGGGCCACATGTTCACATTTCTTAAATACTTCCAGGGAGGGTGACTTAACCACTTCCCTGGGCAGCCTGTTCCAGTGTTTCACAACTGCCTCCATAAAGAAATTTTCCGTATTATCCAATATAAAATTCCCCAGCATTACCTGAGGCCATTTACTCCTGTCCTATCACTTAACAGGGCAGCAACCCATGCTCTCCTTCCAGGTGGTTGCAGAGCAATAAGGTCTCCCCTTAGCCTCCTTTTCTCCAGACTAAGCAAGCCCCCTCATCAGACTCGTGCTCCAGACCCTTTCCCAGATCCCAGAAAAGTTGCCCTTCTCTGGACATGCTCCAGCACCTCAAAGACTCTCACTGTGAGGGGCTCAAAGCTGAGCAGGATTTGAGTATTATCACAGTATGAAATAAGCTGCTGACATTTCGTCAAGGACAGCAGTTGATGGATTTGGGAACGTCACATTTTGACACAGAGCAGCACAGTATGATAATCAAGTGCAGCCAATTGAAAGCAAGTGAAAAAAGAGAGAGCATCACCCCCACTAGTGGAGGGTCGCCGGAAAAATAGCACACGCACTCATAGAGGTATTGGTGCTACTTCATTTATTATTATGAGACAAGCATTATTATAGACAAAAGACGTTGTTTACGTGATCTGAGGGTTCATATGATTGCTTATTTACTTGCGTTCTCACGCCTATTCTTGCTTGCTATAGGCTGTTAGTTTCTAACTACGATCTGCTTGCTTCAGCTAACATTTTGCAAAGCTGTAAGTTTCTATATCTTGTCTTACTTCCCCTATGTTGCTAACAGTCTTGGCTCTTGTTTCTCTCTATCTCCTCTTAGATACATTTCAGGGTCAGTAACAAAGGCTAGGTTGTGCATGAAGGCTGGATTGTGCAGGTATACACTACCTATTCGGAGACAAAGGCTGGGTTGTGCACCTATACACTACTGATGTGGCCTTGCTCTGCAAGCCATTCTTCTACACCCACTTGCACAGTTCAGTTAAGAATGGTACATGAAGGCTGCCAAAAAACACATTTTGCTCTATTCAGAGTTGCTGGTTTTGACAATTTCATGTTTTTGAAGCAGAAATAACATTACTGTTTTGCTAGATGAGGGGAACTCATCTGTTACCCCATTCAAAGTTGCAATAACCCAAACAACACTGGAGCTTCCATCTTGGGTAGGGGCACAGTTACCACTCAGGCCAAATTATTTGGCTAACAAAGTTGGGAGGTGAGAGGGGCAGTTTCTCATTACTATATCCCTGAAGAAACGCATTATATATGTCCTTTGTATCACTCTAGTCTATCATTACGGGACTAAATCTTGGTTTTAAAAAGCCCTACCAACTAGCAAGAACAAAAACATTGTATGTTTTTACTGAAACTAGACTACACATAACACTAAAGTTAAGAAGGCAAAAGTTAGTTAATATTCAAGAATTGAGATGTTTGCACATTTGTATTGATTTCCTTTTGTCCACAAGTATTTTTAATAATATTAAAGCTCTTCCTGATCTGATAGGAAGGTCTTCTCTGTACTTGTTCACTCAGTAAGTTTCCATTTTTCACCTCCACATTTGCAAGCATGATCACGCATCCTTCCTATTGTAAGAATACTTACCAAAAAGCTTATTTGTGTATTTATCTACCTCTTCTTACTTTTTTTGCATAAATCCACTAAAATCAATAGAGCTATGCCTGAGGAAACTTCGGCATTTTATTCCTACACCTAATAGTATCACACAACACCAAGACCCAAATAGCTAAAACACATTAATTACCTACTGAAGAGGCTTACACTTCAAATATATACCAGTGAACCTTACATTCATTCTGCAGCTCCTCCTTGCGAGTTAGAAAGAAAAAAATTACAATCCTGGCCATGAAACCCCATTTTAAGTTCTTTCCCTAGAGACCATAAATAAAAGAAAGCACATTGAACAATGGCAAAATATTTTTAAATCTACAAGTTTTAGAGACTCAAAACTTTTCAGTACCTTCAGCTGATAGAAGAGCCTCAACTGGGTTCACAGGGCAATTCACAAGAACTGTAAACACCCAATGTTCAAACAGCTGCTACAAAGCAGTTGGCTGCACTGCTCCAGCTGACAAAGCTAAAGAAAATGTTTGAGTAAGTCAGATGCACAGCTGTTGAAAGTCAAAGTCAAAGACATTGTTGGTTCACCAAACAGCAGAATTTTGTAGGCTTTACTATGTTCCCCTATACTATGTTTGCTCTCAAATCTGTCAGGAAGGAGAAAAGGTGTGTAACTCCACTGTCAAAACCAAGTGGCATAAGTAGGCTCCAAACACTTCACTGTTTGACAAATCAGCTGTTGACAGGGCTGTTTTGACAGCACTCAACTCATTGTGTCCTAATCCTGCATTCACTGCACAAGCAAGATACTATTCAGAAAAACTGTATTTCACAGAAGGGCTTATATACGTAACATTTACCAAATTAAGCACAAATGTAAGACTTAACAAACTTAAACTGGGAAGTTTAAGATTTCTGTTTTATGGAAAAGGCAATTTTGGAGTCCAATTATTTCAGTCGTTTGCTTGAGAAACAGATGCTCATTTAAAATAGCAAGCAGAATGCATTGCCACTAGGAGTAGGAAGAGGGCAAATATTTTCTTCTAAGTCATTTTATAGCCATTATAATACCTATTTTTGCCTGCTTTCAGAAGCCAGACACAAAGCAGCTAAGATCAGTTGAAGTTAATCAGGTATATGCACACTCCTACCATTCTAGCAAAGTCCTGGGCTAATTAGGATCAGAAGTTACTCATCAAAAGTCTTGTTAATTTATAGTTATCATACCTAGATAGGGATGAAGTATAACCTTCTTATATTGTTTATGGACCGACATGAGAATATTCACGTCTATTCCTCACTCTCTACTGGCTGCCTGAGTTATATTGCATTGATTAAGCCTCCTTAGAAGCTAAACTACATGACCACCAGAGGTTCCTTCCAGATTTAATGATCCTATCACATAACACAGTCCTCGGAAGAGAGCCAATTAATGCTGCATCACTTTATCTGCATTTGTCTGAAATTACACTTGAATGTGAATACATGGAAATAGTAGTTTGAAGTAAGGATGCCCATATCCACAGCTTCCAAGGATGTTGTAAGGAAGCTTTCTCATATAGAAAATATTAAAAGAAATGTGTATAATTGATACAACTATAAAAATGGGGGGGGGGGGGAAATGGGAGGTAGTCTGGAAAACTCAACTCCTAACAGAGCTTGTTCAGACCTGCAGTCAACTGACATTACCAGTACTTTTTTGTTGAAAAGGTTATAAACAGTACATTTATTGTTCCAAGACAATAGAATGTTGTTTAGCCAAATGCTACTCACTTTAACTTGGAAAATATTTTGAAGGTATAAATACACAAACTGAAAAATATTTTTATGTATGATAGCACATGATTAATTCATAGTGGACACTCTCATTACTATTCCCACAAAAATAGCTGATGTTCATTTGTATACTGCTTATGTTTATATAAAAGGAAAGCAGAAGTTAAAAGTTACACAAATCTCTTAGATATTAACTACAACTCTTAACTACAGTGAGGTATTCCAGTGTTAACCATCAAGTCAGCTTAACACTAAAAGTAAACACCCCAGAAGATAGGTTATACATAAAGTCAATTACACAATTCAGCTCTCCTTACCTATAGCAAAATTTCCAGAAATGCTACTTCTGAGGAGTTTCTAAAGAAAGTAGTTAGAAATTCGAGGCCAGAAACACTTGCCCTGAGTTCTTTTCAGTAATTATTAACAGAAGACTCTTAGTTCAAGCAGACTATTTTCAATAAATTACTATGCTGCTAACAGGGCCACTTTGAAACAATGGCACAAGCATCTCAGTGACCCACTTAAAGCCATTTCAGTCACAGCATGAACTGATACTTAGCATTAATTATAACATAACATGACTGACTTTGCAGTTCTTACATTTACTTTTGTCTTTCGTGGCTTTATTCAACCAGCGTAGCTGTATGTACTACTATGGCTTATTACAGTTGAAAAGAGAAAATTTTGGACAGCTTAAATTGGGCCAGCTATAATGACCTCTATTGTAATAGGACAATGCTATGACTTTCCTCTGGGAAAGGCAATACCAAACTGAATTTGCTTACATTTACCAACTAGATGAGGAAAGAAACCCAGTCCCAACATAAACTGGAAATCAATCTTTCACTCTCCAGTAATTACAGCTTATGAACTGGCCATTACATACAGCTGATGTCTCAGAGCTCAACACTGAACTTAGTGATGTAATTTCTGCCATCTATATCACAGAGTCAAATCTTCTACGCTTTTGAAACATTATGTTGATAGAGAAAAAAGTTTTTAAATGCAACTTTTAATTAAAAGACACAGACAATTTTCTTACTAGAGCTTTGTATCTCAAACATTTCACAGCCAAATCTGTAGATACAATCTGTTTCTCTTAAGGCTAAGATTATTCTTCATTCTTCATTTATATATGGAAATGAGAAAGACAGTGTCTTAAAAACCCAGTATTGAGAACTAAATTCCAAGGATCTTCATCCGAATTTTTTTCCTTTTCTTTTTCTTCCATCATGGCAGAAACAAATGCTATCTGCCTACAAAACTCAGGCAGACTACACAGCATCTCACTGCTCAAAAGTCATCTCCAAAACAACAGTTGCAAGTAATTTAATTATTATTAAAATTTTAAAGCACAAATTCATTAAAAGCTGGTTGTTTGAAAGGCAAGATGTTTCTTAATCGTAACAAAAAAAAGTTGTAGCTCAGCTAATCATGTGTTCGGCATCACCACAACTGTGTATGTTTAGCATTTAGAAGGAAAGTTCCTTTCATGCCAGTGTACTCCTTAAAACTTTATACTTCTGTACCTCTCAGGGAACATTTCTAACACTTATTTTGCTGTTTCATACAGAAAAAGGAAAGCAAGCATTCTGAGCTTATGTAATTTCATGACTCAAGACACCAAGATAGCCTCCCAGGGCAAAATACTATTTCATAACCTCTACTAAATAGGCAACTAGATAACTGATGGCTTCTTCAGATTATACCTGTACTCTGGTTTAAATAGGTCCAATCAATTAGCATGCAAGGCATCTCTGTTAATATTGCACAAGGAAAAGTATTTATCCTACTGGTCCTTCATTTTCTTATCTTTACAAAGCTGTTGGGAAGAAAATATATCAACTCAAAATTTCAGCCTAAATCTGTGGTACTGCAGCCCTGGGCTCTGTTTTGGAAAGGAATATTGCGATAATTGGACCCCACACAGATATGCCAGCAAATCTTGATTTAAAACTGTTGCATTAGGCATTGGTCCAATTCCTCTATACAACAGGAGAACTGAATCAAGTCTCAATCAAAAAATTATGCTGTGGATGAGAAGGTCGCCTGTTAGTTGAAATTACACCATTTTCCACGAGCAGGTTCCACAAGAGGAACACATTTTAAATGCAAGAACTTATTTCCAAATGTTTCAAACCAACCTAGCTGAAGAATACAGACTGTCATTAACAAACACACAGTGACAAACACAAAGACAGAAAACACTGACAAAATGTTACTAATATTGTTGGCCTATTCATCCATGTGGTGACACAGTGTGACTGTCTCATTCACACCGCCCAAATTCCTTGGAATCCAGTGCACACAGTCTCATCTCAGTGGGAACTTCTGAAGCACCCCAGCACATGAGTTTGTTACAAGCAGAGAAAAATAAATTCTCATTATTTTGCATTCTCACCATTTTGCAATTCTCATTATTAGTATGTAAAATTTAGTATGTTTAACATCAGCCAGTGCTCACTTTATCCACCCAGAAGGACAGGTGAATTGATCCTACGCCATTTTATTTCTTTGAAATTTTAAAAAAAACCAAAGAAAACCAAAAAAAAAACAACCAAAAAACCCCAAAAAAACAAAAAAACCCACCACCACTGGAGGTTCCAGGACCCATTTAAGGTGTATTTCAATTAAAAACTTCCAGTTTCTCAGAGAAATAACTAAATATTATGTAAACACCCATTTCATTCCTAATTTGCTGGCCTTTAACCAGCACAACAATACTATAAACAGAAAAAAAACTTGACAGTGTATGAAACAAAAGCTGCAATAACACATCTCCTGCTAACCAAACTCTAGGCTGTCACTTGAACACAGAATCTCCAATCTGAGATGCAACATATATGGTATTAAAGAAAAAACAAAACACACTGCTCTGTGGAGCAGGAAATGAGTTCACAACTGCATGTTCCTCAAACCCCACGGAGAGACCTGGAGATGCCTTCCTCCTGCTACTCTCTATCTACACAGCAATAACAAAAGTAGTCTTTTTCACTATAAATTATTAGTAACAATTTGGCAGCAGAACATATCCCAACATAAGCACTTTAATTGTAGAACTTTCATGTTGGTGACATACCAAAATAAACTATCAGAAATTCATTGTCAACATCACTTTCCCATATGCTGAGTGGAGCCTGCAGTAAGCAACAAAGATCTTCCATAAATGTTACCATTTTTTCCTCCTTTCTTCTTTTTTTTTTCATTTTCATTAAGGGAAGAATAGTATTAATACACTAAATATTAATATTGATATACTAAATACTAATATTAATATAACAGAGTAGGTGTTTTACACCAAGGCTAAAATGTCTTATAAAAACCTAAAAAACTAAATAATTGTGTCAAAAACCTACTCCTTCTGCAGCCAAACTAATGCAAATTGTATTTGAAAACTAATTAAAAGCAACAAAGTAAAACAAAGGATGACTCAAACAAGCATAAATAGCTCTTGTAACTAGTACCTTTTAAAAATACAGGTAAGTATTTTTGATCTACGTAAAGTGGTAGAATAAAACTAACTGCATCAACTCAGTGCTACAAATGGGGAGGGAGAGAAATCATCCACTATAACAATTGCCAACCACACGTATGACTCAGTATTTTCTTAATATTTCCATTTCTCCAACACCATTCTTAATGAATATGAGCAGCATTATCACAATCTTTTATAATAACATATTCTTGTCCTAATTCAAGGCAACCAGGCTGCTAACATTTTGTGTCAAAAATCTTTATTGTTATAGTGACTAGACTGGGCTGGCTTCCAGATGCCCACCCAGCTGCTCTCTCACCTCCCCATCTCAGCTGGACAAAGGCAAAAAACAAGATTAAAAGCTCATGGGTCAAGACATGGACAGAGAAATTCCTTCATCAGTTACTGTCACGGGCAAAACAGGCTCAGCTTGGGGAAAGATGATTTAATTTGCTGACAATTACGAGAAGGATGGCGAGAAACAACAGCAAAACTGAAAACTCTTTCCATTTCTTCTTCCCAAGCTCAATTTCACTTAATTTCTGAGTCACCCCCTCCGCTTCCCAAGCAGTGCAGAGGGTCGGGGAATAGGGGTTGTGATCAATCCAGGACTGCTCCTCTCTGCTGCTCCATCCTTTCCACTTTTCCCCTGCTCCCCCCGCAGAGGCCACCCCTGCAGACCCCACCACAAAAACCCTGCCATGTAAACAAGATGCAATTGTGTAAATAGATTACAGAACGAGCCTCTGAGAACCTCAAGATAGTGTTAAATAATGATGTTATTCTGGAGGGTGGGAGGAGGGAAAGCTCTGTTTATAGACTTCATAACGTTTTGGCTACAGCACTAGAAATATCATATGTAAAATTTCCTTCCCAACATAATTAACCACAGTCAGGGAAAAAAAAATTAAAATCAACAATTTCCTTTGTGTAAAATAAATGGGTATTATGGCAGGGGTCTGTTTTTCCCACACACACACTCAAAATTTGGAGCCTGCTATAACTGCAACACTTTACTGGAGATGTCTGGCAGTTATAAGTAAATCTACCCTAAATAATGTTTAAAAGTAACAGTATAAAAAAATACCAACAAACTAGGAATTAAATTAAATTAAAATGTTGTGAATTATAGATCTCAAAACACAATTTTTAGTAGAGAACTGTCTTCCAGGTTCAAAGGAGGGCTTTGCAACAGTTTTTCTATGACCTGTAATATAAGACCCCCTAGAAAAATCTGTAAACATTCCAAAAATCACCTAAGTGACAAGTAATGAGGAAAGCCAGTTATTGGTGAAAATAACCTGAGTCTCTTGTAAGACATGCTCGCTGAAAATGTGCATTCTAACAACTGGAAAGGGCAAGATCACCTATAACAAGAAAATTACACCAATTTTATGAAGTAAGGTTTGCATCCTGAAAAGCTGCTGCTCTGAATGGAACTTGGGCATCACCAGGAATAGATTACAGTGATGCAGTTGTTAAGCAGGGGCAGGGAGAGAATACAACAGTCCCATGAACTTCTGGTCCAGGTATGCCAGAAGAAATGTGGCAATACTGCCATGTAATTGAAGAAATTTAGCTAGTATTTTGGTTCCGTGCTTCAAGAAATTAAAACTAGTTCAGATGGGGTTTAAAAAAAAAAAACAAACAGATAAACTCTGGCTATCTCATCATTGGGAGGGGTCAAAGAATGTTGAAATATTTAGTCTATCAGAAAGAGAGTAAAGATAAAGGTGATTTGTGATCCGTGCCTCCTAGTAACAACACGAGGAAGGCATCTGGCAAAAGGCTTTTAAGAAAAAAGAAGAGTAAGCTCAAATGGATTAAAGATATCTACACAAATCTGCAGAACACATTAAAAAAAAATTAACAGTGACAGTAACAAAAGTAACAAACACTTCAAACAACCTAACAGGTGATACAATAACTCTTAATTTTAAACCTTATATTCCCATCACTGCCTTTTTAAAAATTGAGCACAAATTTCCAGAAAAGCATTACTACATATATTTAAACTATCACCAGCTAAGGAAGACTGAATGACTTCTGGGTCAGGACTGCTGACAGGGTATCACCCTAAAATTAAGCATTCACTGTAGTTACCAATCACAGCTCCAGTGAAGGATGTGTAGCTGTCTACAGATACACCAGAAAAATGTGTATTTCAAAGCCTGGACACTTGACTCACATGTTCATCTTTCCAGTTCAGAGCACTGCCAGCAGAAGGGCTCCCTGCCAGTGAAACCCTCCATAATCCTCCTGAACAGCCATGCTAAGGATCCAAATTATCATGTTGGAAGGTGGATGGTGCAGGGCAGTGCAATTCTGAAGCTAAAGAATCCGGTGGCAGAGAAGTTACTGTCTTGTTTTTTTGATTTTTTTTTCTGTCCAGAGGGGTGAAAAGACACTAGTGGCTGGTAAAATTCTACTTCCCCTAAATTAAAGTATTGCCTCTGGTGGCACTCGGATTTTCTAACTGAATCAGGCAGCAGCAAAACCGACAGAAACCTCCATGGTTCTTTCATGAGAAAGCTTAAGCTAAATTTTACATGAAACATGTACGACCTGTTGGGCTTTATCTTATAGCTATATTGCATTATATCAGACAAAATATGGATGATTAATAAGTAAATACACAAGAGCCCTTTTCCTCCCTCTCCCACTTCAATACTAGATACCATTCTCTATTTCCAAGAAGATGCATCCCTTCATTAGTCTTTTTGTTTACAGCAAGAGAGAAGTATTGGATTCAAACACTGAGAGATAAAAAGTGCTCTGGAATAAGTAGGTACAACGTGAAAGGGTTGGAAAAATTACTTCTATATTCAATTGCAATTGCTATGTCAATAGTAATCCTGAGGCTCTGGCATTCATTAAATGAAGGGCAAAATAATAGACCAAACATGACAGCAACTCAAGAAAACAATAATTTCATTTCAGGTATAAAGGAATATTCTAATGTATTTTGTCTAAAAGAAGATGAATGCCAATTTTTAAGCCCTTAGTTTTCTTACTGTGCTTTTGCCAGACAGGCTGCTCTGTCATATCTGTCTCTGCAGGTTTATGAAACTGCATAAGCCAGTAAAAATGAGCTAAAGGATGGGCAGTTTAACATAACGATTGCTCCAAATTTGAAGCTGCATTGAAATTAGCACTTAAAGCAGAAACAAAATCCTTTTCCTTCACAGATGATGGGTGGGTTTTGCTTCAATTTGACACAATCTGCCTAAAAAGGCACTGCCTTTTCTTCTTATGCATGCTGCTTTTTTTAAGAATGTAAAGAATTACTAAAATCCTTAGATGAAATAAACAGAAGCAATTACTGAGCTGACATTCTCGGACTTTAGAAACCTCTGACAGGTTTCTATATCTGTTTTTCCTCATATTTATTTGTCTGTGTACGACCTGAAACCAAAAACTCATTGTTCATGTCACACAATTCAGTAAACTGTGTAAGTTGGACACAAGGTACCCAAATTTCCAGTGCCACAATTTGACTGTTGAAAACCACATATGCAACTTAACTTGTCAGTTAACAACTGATGTGATCTATACCAAAAATAGATAATGGATACTTAAAAACTGCATTTCAGTTCTTCCCTTCAAGACAAAGTAAAGAGAAGGAAGAACTTCCAGGAAGAGAATGGATTTTGTTTAAAACTGGATGGAAACCAGCTGTACAAATACTATTTGGATTCATTAATGGGGGTGAATTTGTCAACAGCCATTAGCTCTAAGTTGCGTCCAAATTTTTAAAGGACTCAGACAAAGAATACCCTTCTGCGGGATCTCTCCGCCTGAGTGAGAGAGAAAATGAACCCTTGCTTCAAAGCCACGTGCCTGAGACCAAAAGATGTCTGGCTGTACTGAAAGCAGTCATGCATTAGGCTTTATGTACTGATAAGCAACATAAGACACAGCAGTGAAGATCTGCTTTCAACACAGCTAAGCTACAAAAAAGAAGTACTTCAACCCTACAGCATGTTTTCTTAAAGAAAGCCCATTTTATTCCTGCCACAAAACAGAAAGGTAGATAGCAACCGGAAGGATGGGTGTCCCTGGAGCTGTAATCAGGAAGAAGAAAGCCAAAAATGCATTAGACGGAGGCGGGGCAAAAGAGCAGAAAGAAGCAGAAGGAGAGACAGCACAGCTCATTTCTTCTTCCCACCACAAACACTGTGAAATCAACACCTCTTCAGCTCTGCTTTGTCCTGCCTGACAGGAAGGTAGCACAAACATCTGCCTTCAGGAGCAGCACATGAGCTTTGCGTGTCCCCGGAGCCCTGTCCTCCCACTCTCACGCTCCTGGGAGACTCCAATGGGAGTTGTTGGGTCTGCAGAACCATCACCTGATCACACACGATGCGGTGGGAAAGAGCCTACCCAACAAGCCTGTACAAGAAACCAAAGACAGAGGACAAAATAAACCCTGCACTCACAAGACCCAATAAAACCAGAATAAAAGGGAAAAGGCAAGAAGAGAGCGGGGATGAAACGGGAGCCAAAAGGCAATCAAAGTGTGCTGCTAAGAAGCTCAGAAAATTGCCTGTCAGGCATCAATTTATTGTGCAGTTTATCAATATCTGGTTTTAAAAGCGTAATTTTTACCTCCCCATGGGTACTGTGTGCAAGTCTAATTACAGAACACTCCCAGGCAGGTGACGTACACAGAAACCACAGCCTGGATCGGCTTTATATTCCCATCACACAATTTATCACCCACAAGGCAAAAAACCCATGCCTTCTGCAGTCCCTGCCTACCCCAAGGCTTGCTCCTGTTAGACAGGTGAAAGGATAAGATGGCTTAGTATTTCACAAGCAGAATACAGGACAGAATAATTTGTGAGAAGCGATCTAGAAACAGAGGCTTTTCAGCAGTCCCAGCTGGCCCAAGTAGGGATAAAGGAAAAAATTTAATTGCTCTGCCAGAAAGTTACTAGCATGCTAGTAACTACACATAATCTCCAGAGTTCTCTGAAACAGACCCAGACATGCTGTTGAGATTTGTTGCTTATTCACTTTTGAAAATTGGCTAATATGTGTTCGTTTGGGGCACTGTGAGAAGCATACCTGGCTTTATGAAACCACGACTGGCACCCTGCAGTCGTGTCAAGACAGATTATTTCCACAACGATGCTCCACAAAACCTGTCATGAACCAGAACTGTAATACTGCTATTTTCTTCACAAGCCCACAAACTATTTAGAAGTCCAGACAAGAGCTATAAACCCACTTCTAAGCATTGTGTTAATGGAAACTTCGGGAATATTCAGATCATATCCAAAGGCCTCCTAGTCTGGCCCCACTTTAACACAGAACACTGCACCACACACAAATAAAGCACAAAACCACACCTGGCCTACTCAGGCAATGCACTGTGAATATCATTCAGAAAACCAAAATGAAACTAGCTCTTTGCTTCCAGGGAGATTTCATACTCCCTACTGTTGTGTCACTGGGACAAGCAGCTCTGTCTCCACTGATCTGATTTCCCTGATACCTTGCTGTCCCACATCACAGACAGGAATACTTAAATTTCTGAAAGAAATGCAGGTCAGTATTAACAAGATACAGCTGAAATCACAGAATCACATAAGGGTAAGGTTGGAAGGAACAACAGGGGGGTCATCTGGTCCAGCTTCCGAGTCCCAGCAGGGTCATCCCAGAGCACATGCCACAGGACTGTGTCCAGGTTCTGGAATATCTCTGGTGTGGGAGACCCTACACCCTCTCTGCACAATCTGTCCCAGTGCTCAGTCATTGCCATGGAAGAAGTTCTTCCTCATGTTCAGGAGGAACTTCCTGGAACATTTTAGGACTCCCTATCTTCTAAGTTTAATGCACAGTCAATGGAAGTCTACAAAGATATGTAAAATAGGAAACAGGCCATCAGGAAACCACACCTAAAAATCCTGGACCTACGTTTTCAGAAAAATACACTCGGAAATCTGCAACAATACACTGCTTTTAGGATTTACATGGCTACAAATGTGAGTTCATATGATCATGTAACATATTGAACTGTGCTTTTTTATGTTAATACCAAGTTCACATGTTAAATTAGTCTCTCGACAAAAATTATTAAGACATGAAGCAAACTTTATAGTATTTCTGTGTGCACAGTCTCCTCTAAAATGAAAAGATTCCGCTGAACACCAACGTTTTGAAGTTTTTATCACCAATTCCAGTTCTGCTAGAACGACATCTGTTTTTTAAATTAGTTGTCCAAATATCTTGAGAAAATAACATACACACACAAATTTTTTCCAGGCCCCTGTCAAAGTTATCAAAGGTCTTTCTCAACAGAGGAGAAAGTGGCAAAAGTTGACCCTTAGTCTTTTTAAATCAGTGGAAAATGTGACATTCAACCAAGCTGTGTATATAAAGGTACAATGCCAATTCTTCAAATTTACATCATCTTAGTCAGCAAAGGTGACTGATACTGTACATGACATGGACAAAACATCTGTAACTCTCTTCCCATTGCCACCTAACTCGCAAAAAAGCTGAGCAACTTTTGGTCTTTTACAAGGGGCTCAAAACCCTTTTGCAGGTTTTAGGAACGGCAGTTCATCAGTTCTTCAGCACACTGCACTTTTCAGCCACCAATCTCCTGCAAAAAGGCTCTGGAAAAAGGTCATTCAATTACTTATTTAGGTAGACAGATAGAGAGATCCCAGCACAAATTACATTTATCTTTTTATGTATTGTATACTCTTTTATATTAAAGATTTTTAAGTTTTTACACTACTTTTTTTCTTCCATTTAAGGCTAACATTTTCCGTAACTACTGAGTAAAACCAAACAGTTATAGAACTATGCAGGTGATCTGCACAGAACTTACCCAGATGCTCAAGAATCCTGGAAATTCATTTTCACAATCAATATTTACTCAAGGTTTCAGATTTCCAGTAATGCAATTTAATATACTCTAGTTCACTATAATCTTAAACCAGCTCAGGTTCTGTAAACCAGAGATAATGGATTTTTTCAGAACTAATTAGTCTGCTGAACTCTAAAGTGAAACTCGTTCTTGCTGACAACAGGCCACTGCCACATGAAGGGGAAGTTAAAGGTCAATAAGGAAAAAAGAAAAAAAACGTATTTTTTCTGTTGTGTGACAACATTATGACAAAACAACATTACACATTTTAGGATGTATCTTCTATGATGGATGATAAGCCTATTCAGAAGACTGCAGAGAAATATTCCCAATCTATTAAAAAACAGTGCTTTTAGAACAGGAGCAACACATTGGAACAACACTTTATTTTTGAAGACTCTTGCAATGACATCGCAATTCCTAATGTAAGCGTGTTTGCATTAAATCTGCTATCAACAAAGATGAAACTCAATACTGAGCCTAGATACAAATCACAAAGTTAAATAAATGCATGAAGTAGGAAAGTAGAAACGTATTGATGATAACATATAATCTATGGATGTGCCTTTTACTTTTTATTTAAAGAATCAACAGCTCTGCTGTGGACAAGAAATCAATTCGTATACTTCAGCACAAACATTTTTAACAACAATTCCTAAAACATGGAATATATTAAGGGAGTAGGGAAGAAGGGTAGATTTAAAAGAAATTATTGAAATAATTCTAATGCAGAAGAATGGGAGAAAAGAAAATTAACAGGTTGAATGAATTATGAGCTCACTTTATCATGCTGAAGTGTATTCTGTGATTTTGTATTACAGTTACTATTCATATGCACCTGTTAAATAAAACAGGATGATAAAACTTTTCAGCAAGATGAAAAATAAACTCACCTCTTGTAAATTAACTAAGGCAACTAAATTTTCTCTGGAATATTCCTATTTTGCTCATCCAAGCAACATTTTTGCAAAAGATGCAGACACAAAACATAAGTATCTTTGACTAACAAAGATAGCTCTTACAGCAGAGCTGCTGTAAGAGGACTTTTAAAGAAAGTCCTTGATAAAGCACACTGATTTCAGCCAGAGCTCCTTGTGCCTGTCTTTGAAATTACAGGGCTTTGCATTGCAGCATTCAAACTTCTCACTGAGAGGATAAGGGATTATTTGAAGGAAGTCAGCAGGTTCATTCCTTCTCTGCACCCCACACAGCTTGAAGAGGAAACTCTCAGCAAGTTCCCCATCTGGGGCTCCTCACTTAGAGGAACCTGGCAGGCTTTGATCCAGGAGATGCAGCTCCCACACCCTCCTGCCCACAGCGCCTTTGCAGGGCGGGGAGAGGGAGTGGCTGGGACAAGCCCTGCTCTAGCCATAGCCAGGTGGCACACAACTCCCCAGGGACCACTGCCAACTACAGTAAATTAAAGCAGACCTCAGGCTACCTTGCAGAGGGTTGGGACAAGTCAGGAGAGGAGAAACAAGCAGCTGTAATCAGTATAGAGTGCAAGAAGCACGTACTTCCTTAATCAAAAACATTTTTCCTCTTAATTTTGTTGAGCATTAACAGTTTTACAAAGGTCTGTCCCTACCTCTCTCCACAGCCACACATACAAATACCAGCAATTCCAGGCTGGAAGAAGCACGAATGGAAAGGGACATTACCTGTGCTGTGTCATTCCTATTTCCCTGAACAGTCCATTCCAATGCTTGACAACCTTTTCCATGAAAAAATTCTTCCTGATGTCCAACCCGGGGACAGCTTGAGGGTATGTCCTCTTGTCCTGTTGCTACTTGCCTGGAACCAAAGGGCTATTCTAGAAACCACGAGTTTTCCAAAATCTTTCTAAAATCATGGGGTTTACCCTTGGGAAGTAAATGCATGAACATTTTTAAATGGGAAGGGACACAGGATGCAGCTGTGTAGTGGAAAATATAAATATCGGATGCATAAAATCAAGCCAGCAAACTTAAATTTCAAAATTAATTCTACAGAGACAAATAAATTTGGCTGTGGCTGTAGGCATTTTTTTAAGGGGAGAGGGGCCAGGAAGTTGGCAGAGCTGGAGGGTGAGGTTTGTTTGCATATTTTTTTACTCTGCTTCTGTTTTGTGGGTTTGTTTTAAGTCAAACCTTTTTCTTTTAGTTTAAATGAAATTCCAGATTTTCATTTCAACACATTTCTAGTCTTCAGTGTCTTCTCAGATCTTCTAACAAAGAACCATATGAGAATTTGCATCTGGTAGAAGGACCTATATCTGACAAGATCAGTTTTAATTAAAATATAAAATAAATGTTACACACTGCAGTGCTTATTTCCCCTCATGTCACTTGCCCCTCCTGCTTTATTACTGTCACCATGGTTTACAGAGATGAAACACAAAGAAGAATGCTAAAATACTGTTGTTCCCTGTGGTATGGATTGTAAAGAATACAATCACTTATTCCTGACTCCCAAAACATAAAGTCAAAATAATGAAACAAACCAACCAACCAAAAAACCCATTTCCCCATTCCCCCTTTTTAAGTGCAGAAGCCCAGATTCTTCCAAGGGCTGGTAGAAACAAGAACCACACTCTGCTCGTTTACATGCCATCTCAAGGCTTTTGGCCAGCAGACCAATCCTACCAGTTTACAGCCTCCCTGTCTTTTCTTCAAAAGACAGCTTCGTGTAACTCCTACTGCATTTCTGCTGGATCCCATCCTGGCTAAGTTTAAAGCTCCCCTGGAACAGGCAGCCTTCTGCCAAGCAAACTGATCCAGGGACAGCCAACATGAGGCACAGACAGACTGATACATATTTGGAAAGCGTGTTGTGGTTTCAAGCAGGGAGGGACAAGCTGCCAAAGCTTCTGCAGTCACAGGGTTAAGTCCTCTCTGTATGGAGACTCTCAGACAAAAACAACACAACAATAATCCTTAGGGTCAGCAGCCTAAGGACCACAGCAGCTCAGTCTCTCAAATAAGAGTATCCATATAGAAGCAAAAAGTGATGAGATGTTTAAAATGTGTTCATGACACTAATTGACTTGCTGCACACAGTGAAAAAGGGAATCTATGCACAACCTTCTACCTATGGATAAGTTTGTTGCTCAAAGGTCTTTTGCTTTTGAACAATTTAAAGACTAAGGTATACTCTGCCATCTATTTGCTGGGAGGTCTCTGTATTTTTCTCTCTCTTACGAGTACAGGAAAAAACACACCTAAGTAGGTGAGGGACAGACTAAGAAGGATATTTAGATTAATTTAGTTCTCTCTTCTTATCATCCAGGAATGAAATAATAGAATAAGAAGAACTATTCAAGAAAGGCAAGAGGAACTACAAAGCAGTGAGGACACATTGCAGAAACAAAGATTCTAGTTCCTAGGGGTACTCAGAAACACTGAGCACGAAAGAAACAGCTAAGGTAAAAAAAACCCAAATCCTGATATTTTCCTTAGGTACATGAATGTGAGATGGTGGTGGAAGAGGTCTACAGACAACTTAATGCCCCACATTGGGGTAGCTTCCCCCATCCTGGCTGTCAGACAATTGCCTGAGTGTCTACCCCAGTCAAAGCTTCCAGCATTTCCTGGAAGCATTAAGTCTCCTAAAATGCCATACAAAAGCATGTGAAAAAAGGTTAAGGATCAAATGCACTCTATGAACAAACCCACCGAAGCTAGGAAAACATGAAAGCAGCTTAACGGAAAACAAACGTGACCCTGGAGAGATGTCAGGGAAAGCTTTCTCCTAGAAGAGTAACAAAGGACTGCAGCTGAGCTCCTGGGAGGCTCCTTTAGTTGGGGTTTTCAAGAACAGATCACACTAAGGGAATCTGTAAAGAATGAGCCACATATTTGTGACCATGCCCTCGTGTAATGTAATTCACTATAAATTGACTATATATCCCATTCATCTAATTCCCTTCTGTCCCTGCTGTTTTACAGAATCAATCCTGGCCATTGAGAAATGATGACTTTACCTTCAAGAGGGGTGAAAAAATCATAGCACTTGCTTTAGTTCCGAGCTTCCTCACAGAAATATGCAGGCTTACTGGTTTTAGGAGTCAGCAGGGTTCATGCTTTTGAGTTCCTCTCTGCAACCATGACAACAGAAAGTTTATTTCAAATGAAAGCAAGAAAGAAATTCAAGACTTTACACTCACAAAAACACCAAAGTGAAATCTACTATCAGAATGAGACTGAAGCACTGCAGATTTGAAGCCTCCCAGAGAAATCAGAGACCTTTTAAGATATGTAAGCTGAACTAGCACCACCACAAGTGACGGCTCTTAGCCAACAGCAAATGAAAGGTAATGCAACTAAATCCTCTTTCTGCAATCTAAAATAAACTGAATCACTAAATATTTGCTATTCACGCATATGGACAGCTACCAGACTGAACACTTACCAGCTTGATCACATGCCCAAACCCTTCCTTAGAAACTTGTAAGAATCAGCAGAGCCCACAACTACTGCACACAAGTAGAACATTCAGATACTGCAGTCCTCTGGAGAACTTAATTTCAGATAGGGTAACACACCTGCCTGAAACACAGAACTTTCAGCTCCATGCCACTACATAAACGATTCTTTGACAGCTAAACCTTCCTTTTGAAATACAGTTTTAATTTCTTCCTATGTGAAGAATTGCTATAGGGCAAACACATCTTTGTCTCAGCAGCAGCTGCTCCTCAAAACTGTAAAGTCCACATGTAATTATCTGGGATTGTTTGTTTATTAAAAGTATAGGCCAAACAGCATAAAATTCTCTATGTTCTGTTTCCAGCACTGAGCAAGAAAATGTAAGCTCATAAGGCTGAGGCGCTGCTTCCCAGAGTCAGCTCCTGGGTCAAGCTCTCATACGCCAGGTACCTCCATGCAAGTGATACCACAGTCCTGATATTTACTCTGTAACTGGTAATTCAGTCCCGTAACAGATTTTCAGAGTTACCTGAGTGCCCAGTACAACCTTTAGAAAAGACTTTTGAAAGACTCTTATGCAACCACGTGAACAGTTTTGAAAGTAAGTTCCACTGCCTGTGTCTTTTGTGCACAATTGCAATCCTGCCTGTGATTATGTGATACATGATAATCCCCACTGAAATTGACAGGATCTTCCTCACCAAGGTCAGATCCCTCCAATTTCTTCTTTTTAATATGCATAACTTTTTTTGTGTGATCTGCATTGTATTTGCTTTGATACACTATTGCTTAAATGAAATTTGAGATAATTCAACACAGGAGAGTATTCTTTTTTCCTCCTGTAGCAGAACGTGTGTCAGATGACTAAACTCAAACAACTGACTTGACTTATTTTGGCTTAATAAAGCGTCGTTAGAGGATATAATTCCTCACTGAAACAAGAGCCCAAAACCAGAACAAATCTTTGTTTAATATAACATGCCTTTTTAAGGAGAACCAGCCTTCTATCTAAATGAAGCAGATCAAGGAAATAAAAATCACAACAATCATCTGTTGTGACGTGGTTCAGTAAGTCTGTTATTTCACCAAAATACTGTTTCTGCTAATTTCTAACATAATTATATACATAAATATGTTTCAAGGTGTTTTAACCTTCTCCAGCATATCCCTCTTCCCAAAAGTGAGTAACCTATGTTACATGAGCACTATCTTAATGCATACTCAAACGTACTACAGGTGGATTGTATTTTATTTTCCCCATGAAAGCAGATCCAGTTAGTCTGGAAGACATTTCTGCATGCAGAGGAAATCTTGATGTTTGGGGGCTCAGCAGGCTGGCAGGGCTGGTGAGATGATCAAAGGGGTTCGATAGATTATGGGTAGGTTTTGATAAGGTTGGTACATACTGTGAAATTACCTGCTGGGCCTTTGTCAGATGAGCTACCTTTGCAGCTTTGACTTAGAGATGCTTAAAATTTTCAGGCCTAGAAACTTTCTTCCATTCACTGCTCCTGGAACCACAGTGTGCCTCCTTCCCAGATGTTATACAGGAAGAAACAGCTGTACGTTTGAAAAATAACCCAAAACTCCATGTAGTAAGAATGCTGGAGAATAAACTAACTGAGGCAAAGCCATTGTTTAATTAAATGTTCAGTTCCTCCTTCCAGATTGAAAATGGTGCAAGGCTTCCTTTGTATATACTTAAAACAACCACTACTGCAATTTCCTTTAAATCATACTTCTGGTTCCCCCTTCATGCTTCAGACTTTAAAGAGCAAGCAAAACCCCGCTTTTCCCCGCATTATTATATTTTTTCCCCTTTTTTCAAGACCATATTGAATAGAAAAAGCCCGTGTTAGGCCAGTCAGGTTTCCTGTTCCCCTGTAACTGTTCCTAACCAACTTCAAAATGCAAGCACATTTGTATGCACATTGAACTCCATGGCAAACACCTGCTTCTTAAAGGCACTGTACACTCTGCTACCTCCTGTAATTTGCTGCTCGAGTACATTCTTTCACTTCATTTTCTGTACACTCAGAAATCAATGTCTGAAATTCAATTACACTGCAATTTCTTCAGTTCAAGTGATTTTTCTCATCCCATATTCCTTCTGTATGCAAGAAAAGGAGTATGAATCAGAGCGAGCTTGAAAAACAAGACAATAAGCAGCATCCTGTTAGATGCTCTCCATCTTATAGATAATAATACCAAGTCCATCTGCTACATGTGCTTAGATTATGTAGAAAAAAATGCATATTGAGTTGAAGAACCTTTAATCCACTGTAGGCAAAGGCAGAAGAAACTCCACCACTTTCAATAGAATTGCATGAATCCACTGGTGGATTGGATACAAACATATACTCAGTATAATCACCTCAAGCTGAGCATGGAGTTGGGCACAGCACACATTTATGTAACTTTCAAAGAGAGGTGAATGCTGTAATGAACACTGACTGGTACTTCTGTAACTTTCCAAGTGAATGCTTAGACCTTAGTACCGAAGGCACATAAAAATCTGTCCGGTTTGAATTCTCTTCAAGGTAAGACATTCAAATAATACTGAAGAAAAAAACACCTACCCTTTTTAATTTGAAGTTTTTTAGGGGACATTTTTTATTTATGAAAAGTTCTGTGCTAATATTCTTGGAGGGAGGGGTCTATAAGCACAGTACGTGTTTGTCACACACAGCAACAAAGTATTTCTATATGCTGCCCTACTGCAAAGCTTCAATCCTGATCTTTTTAAAACTCATGAACAAACTCCAAAATTAGAATAAATAAATAAAACTCAAGAAAATTGGAAGTGTCATGATCTCAGATACAGATTAAGCTACAGGAAAAAGCAAATATACCTATAACGAAAAACTGGGTTTGATTCATATTCAGCCAACTCAGTGGAATTGGTTAAATTCCCTCCCAATCAAACCTTCCTCTCAACAAAGTATGTCAAGTTGGAATCTAGCTTTCCTGCAGGACTTCTGCCTACTTCTAGAGCTTCTCCAGGCTACAGGAAAAAATTTCAGCTTTCACAAAAACAAAACCACTGCAAAGAAAGATTTACAATAGTACGGAGGACCTTCTTTCTTTCTGACATTTTACAGATTCCTCTCCCCGAACATCTTCATTTCACCCAGATCTCTCAAATTTCTGTACAGACACACACAATATCAAAAATAAACCTATTATTTTTTCTGATCATCTGTTCTGACTTTTGTTCACCTATTCTCAAAGCAGCAGCCATCATAAAGAGACATGGTTTGCAGACTTCAGTTTGTCTTTAAACAAAGATTTCAGGAGACAGTTCATGAAAACTGTTTCTGTAGAAGATTTTTTTTCAGGAAAATAGGAAAAAGGAATCAACAGAATAAAGTAATGAAAACAACAAACATGGCTTTAATGCTTTAAACAGTCAGATTCAAGATATATATACCAATGAAAGGCCAAGGATATTTAAGAAAAAGATTTTACTTCTGTTAAAAAGGCAGAAAATTTTTATGCTTATTTTATACAAATAATATCTATCACCTTCATACAAGATCTAACATTTTTTATTTCCAGTAAATTTTCCTTCATTAATTGAGCCTGCTCACAGAAAAACTGGGTTCAGCTTGGCTCCTGTTGAAGCTGGTGCCAAAACACACCAAAACACCTGCTGTCTTCACTGGAATTGAAACCAGGTACGCCATTTCAAGTATTCTTAAACCAAGACCTTGGTAACTCACTATTGCTTTCACAGGGGGCGGGGAAAAACAAAAAAAAAAAAAAAAAAAAAACCAAAACAAACCATTATTACTAAACAACTGCCTGAGAAAAAGAATTGGCTTTCGCAGGAACTGCCCTGAGAAACTGAAGACAGAGAAGAAGGAATCACAAGGCTAAGAATATTTTCTTAGTAAATCCCATCCCTCCCAACCTGGAGCACTGAGAAAACTCCAGAATACTCCCCATTTTTGGAGAAAGACAGTTCAATCAGAAGTGATTTTAAAGGTACTATAATTTGTCAACAGAAACGCATCTGTTAAGAAGAACAAAAGACTACCCAAAATAATCCAGAATAAACATGGTAGCTTGGAAGGACACCAGAAGCTTTTGTTTTCAAGTATGATTCCCACAGCTTTAGAGTTTGCTGCGTTCTAGATGATGAACACACACTGAAGAGAACCGAACTGTTCAGCCAACTTACATGTTATACACAAATAGAAAAGATGTATGGGCACCACGTGTTTGGAACACGCAGGTCCTGCTGAGGCACTTTTGGAGAGTAAAAAATAATAGAGAGAAGAATATGGCTGAAGAATCGGACATCACTTCAAAACAGAGGAAAAATATTTGATCTTTTAAACTTAAGGGCTTTATTCCATTCTGAAAATATTATTAAAAAACACCTTTAAGCCCAGTTCCTCCTTCCCTACCCAAAGCAGCCAATGCAAATTAAACCTAAAAACTGAGGGCAAGTCAGGATATTCACACACCTCAATAAAAGGTTCCACTACAGGAAATAAAAGGTCTTGTGGATTTCTTCCCTTCTTTCACAAAGCAAATGGCGACACAAGAAAAGTTTTTGCAAGTACAACCATTCTGTCCATTTGCATCTCTCTCCTTCATTTTCCCAGGAACTTTTTCTCTGGATCACCACTACTGAACTTGAGCTACATGGTCCCTTCTGAGGTGTCCTAATTTCCTCTGAAGGGAGATCCAGGCACAGCTGCCAGGATTATTCACGGCCTGGTCCCCTCCGAGGGACCCCCGATCCATATCACTCACTCCTCACAGCCACGCTATGACAACCAGAATTAGCAGAGCCTGAGACTCTGCTTCCTTTTGTTCTGGCATATTAAATAAACAAACCAACCACAAGGACAAAAGATCGCCTGTCAGCCCGAAGCAGCCTTCAAAGAGCCCCTGCGGGGGAGGTCCGGGCCCTGCGGGACGCAGCGCGGATGTGTCACCCTGCGAGGGGCTCCGCATACTTACCACAGGGGAACGAGGGCCTGACAGCTCCTCAGTGGGAAAAAAATCCTGAACAAGTAGTGGCAGTCGTAGCCTTCCAGTCCCATTTGGTTCTGAGCTGTGAGATTAGAGCTCTTCACAAAGAACTGGCACCTCCCACACCGCAGCGAGCGGCACCGGCACGGAAGGAGAGCCGAGGCAGGGCCTGGCGCAGCGCTGCTCTGCAACTCGTGTTGGCCGGACAAACACAGCTAAACTCACTCACAACAGCGAGTTTTGAAGGCAGGCTGAGACAGAGAGGTGTGGAGAATCTGCTTCCATGGTACGGGTCACACCAGCATTGTAAGGTTACCTCTTTCCAAACCATGTGCTTCAATTCCCAAGTCAGTGCTGAGGTCACTACTCGTTAGTCTCCCTGTGTATTCCTGCTCATTTTTATAATTCTGAATTGCTAGTTCCACCAGTTTCCTGTGGTATTCACCAACTGCATAAAAAGAAAATTTTCTTTCCCTCAGTCTCTTTGATAAAGACAACTCTTGCTCTGGTTCTAAGGGGATAAAAGGACAAAACCCCATTACATTACATTCCTTCCAACTACCACGCACCCACCAAAAAGGAAAGAAGTTTGTCACAACTTTTTTACACTGTGATGCTGAGTATCTGAATAGAACTAATGAAACAAAATGAGAACTGTAATTTTCTTCCATAATAAAATTAACTAGGTATTCAATATTTAATACACAGATGGGTATTACTACAGATAGAAAATATTTTTCAAAACACGAAAAATAAATGAGAACTTTCACAGAAATACATAGTGTGAGAAAAACAAGAACCAGGTCCAGTGGTTTTTATCTGGATGATCTTTCTTCAGGCTCAGTTCTAAAAGATGATCAAGTGCCTTTCGTTCTTCAAAGTGTTAAAGCATGTGCTTGAATACATTGGCAGTCATGCCAAAATTTACCACTAATTACATAGGGAAACTGCTGTTTTCTGCCTTACAAATTCTTTTCATGGAATTGAGATACAGAAGATCCTTCCTTTCCATTACTAAAAGGCATTCTGTCTCTCACAGACAGAGAATTTACTCCTCAGTGCATTCAGTTCTCACTTTCCTGACAACACAGGAAAAGTATTAAAGTGCTGAGGCATTTATTATCAAACTGGCTCACTCAACCACAAATAGATTTTACAGACATACCCAAAACTTCAAGAATTACAGGAAGATAAATTGTCTTCTTCTTTAGTCTATGGAGAGCCAGTTGTAACCCTGCGGAGTTTAAAATGTAAATACTGACAAATAAATAACTACATGGCCCATACAAATTGGATCCCCTTTTCTTTCACATGAGTAACCACCCATTACTATAACTCCTTTATTAATTTGTTTTGAATGTAAGCAGGAGCAGTTTGATTTCACTGAATATAAAGGATCCCTCTTACTAAGCATAACTAATACTTGATAGGATTGAGAGTTTGCATTTGTAAGCACTTCCCTCACACCAAGACAAAATTTTAAAAAATCATGAGAGGCAAGAAGAAACAAAGGCTTCTTAAAAAGAAATCTCTACAGACCTCTGAGACTTTTAACAACCAAGCTTTAACATAACACTCCTAGTATTACAGGTTAATGGCACATTCAGCCCAGTACGTATTTCCATGCAAAATTATCAAAAATGCCTACACGGGTATATTAAATTTTGGGTGTACTTCCAATAAAGATTATTTGTACTATCAGTTCAACTAACATTCTGAGGTGGCTTTTTACTGACTCTGGAAAGGTACTGCTAGAACTACCATTCACAAAATTACTCTTCCCTTTAAAGAAATCAATGTCTTTGTGGTCACAAGCCAAGGAGAACAGATAAAGCACATTTCCCACTTGGCAAAACAGGCAGGCTCCCCCTCTTCACACTGCAGCAAAACCAAAGGAGCAGAGCTCTCATTTTGCAATGTTTCTATTGGTTTTCCACTTCTGAATAATAGCACGGGTTGACCTCAAGCATGTCCTTTTGACCTCCGTGCCTACAGTGTTCAACCATCCACAACTCGGGATGCAACGGAAGAAATGGGAACAAAAGTTCAATCAATAGTGAAATGACAATCTTCATTTTAAACTCTGCAATTAAATTGGTATGCAGGAAGCACAAGATCTGATCAAAAAAGCATTATCTAAAATGTGTACTTAAAAATGCAGTCTGCAAAATTCTACCCAGATACTGAAATGTGATTATTCAGTTGCAAACATCTCAGTTGTGAAAAAAGTGAAGCTGATATAGCAGATCTATCATTAAAAAATTAAATCCCCTTTAGGAAAATATTTTTGTTTTAAATTAAGAAGGACTGGCAAGTAATCTCTCATCTTTCTACCAAAAATACAGATACTAGTAAAGATGCGACATGATCAACACATAATTTCATAGCATGAAGTGACATAAAATTTTAGCTTTTAGAGACATTCCCTTCCTGAAGCACCTTTTCAATTCAGTCTCTTCAAGAGCTGCCTTCATATCATGTGATAATTTTTAGCAGTTTTCTTTCTTGAGAGAAAGGAATACAGTTCTGCCACTGAATTTTAGTCCAGAATTTTCATTAAAGAAAATGAGTAACATATCACAAGATGATCTTTAACTATACTACATACTCTAATACAAGAAATGTTCAATCCAAGCTACATTAAATCCAAAACTGTTTAATAAGAAAGCAGCCTCACACAGCTTGCATTTGTCCTGGTCATATGATGAAATTACTGCTCAATGAAAACAGGAAAACAGACACCTCTGACAATATTACTGCTCAAACCTCAGGTTGACTAAGACATAACTTCATTTAGAAGTTAATGGATTTCCTTCTTGTTGTCATGCTGGTTTCATTAATTTAGTTAAGTGCACCTAGGGAAAATAAAATGTCTCAGTGTTCATTTATTTTATGGTTATTCCATGGGGTATTCAAAATTGCTGGCCTCATCTGTAAAGAGACTGGTGAAATTAGTAATCTGTTCCAAATATGTGACAGTGGTTTTTGCAGAGCAGTTAATAACAATGTTCATGAGCATTTTTTCTCCTTTTATTCTCTTTAAACTAGAATTGTGCACTATATTAGTCTGATTTTAGAGGACTGAAATAGTGCAAAATTTTGCATGCACCGTCTGGTGCTCAGTGTGCAATCAGATGACCATTATACCCATAATAGAAATTTAAGAAACACCAGCACCCTTCTCATATGGAAAGGCTATGGGTTATCAATAATTTACTTTTTTGTTAACATTTTTTGTTGCTTTTGCTACAGACAGTCCTTAGATTTTTTGCTACAGACAGTCCTTAATGTTGTACTACATCTACAACATTAAAGAAGAAGAACTTGATGATATTATCTATTTCGTTTTCCTGACGCTATTCTGAATATGTGCACATAACAGAAAACTGTTGCTTTATAAAGAAAATAAATTAAAGATGGAAACAAGACTTAGATTGTGTCCTTTTAATCAATTTATTTTTATTAACTACTCTTCTCAAATCAATATTCTGAATATCTAGAAGAATCTGCCTTGAAAGGATTTATTAATCAACACCAAAGAGGGCGGAGGAAAGATGTTATTAAATATGCTTGAACTTTGATATTACAGTTTAGCAATTACTGTAGGTGGTAAACTACCATAGCTGGAAAGCAATCTACCATTATAAAGATTTCTAAGATTTATGAAGTAGCGTAATTAGAAAATTAAGAAAGTTTCTCACAAAAAATGCTTTCCTTTCCCAGTAAAACGTAGAAGAATAAAGTAGCAGAAATCACTTTCATAAAGAATACGTTCCTTATTCACACAGCAAATGACTACCAATTTGACTTTAAATGCCAACTCTCAATTAAAATAATTAATACAATGTGAGTTCTTTCTATTCGTAGGATTCTATTTCCTGCTAACAAGTGCATTCATTAGGCATTTTCACTGGAAAAAAAAATAGAACCCTATCGTTCCCAGATTGACTCCTTGGTGTCCCTAGAGCCAGAGGAGCTTGATCCAAAAGTGCACCATACATTTTCTATATACACTGTATTTTGAAGACCTGCAGACTGGAACTCTTCTGCTCCCTTGGGGAATGAAAAAAAAATTAAAAAAAAAAAAAAAAAACCAAACAAAACAAACCAAAACTAAACTAAAACAAACAAACAAACAGTCTGGCAAAATACCAGACTAATCCCCAGAAAGCTTTCTAAGAAATGGTATGTTTACCTCCTTCTATAGATCACACTGAATTACATTGTCAATTATTTCGTAAGTATCATAGCAACATGTATCATATTCTGATGAACCCACTCATGTTTTTTACATATCCAGTGTTTTAACACAGTTCCTAATACCAGTCACTCTCTATTTCAGGTTTCCCTTTTTTTTTTTTTTTTTTTTTTTTGAGGCAGGTGTTTGGTTTTTTTTTAAACCATCACTTTGCTAAATTCTCAGTAAATCATCACATAAGTGATATGGTGGCCAGAATATCACTATTAAATGGTACCACCTAATAAAATAATATTACAGAATGTACACTTCTCCCTAGAAGACCTTGTGTATCTTTCCTGTTTATCACTTCTCTTCTAATGAAATATTGCTGCTTGCCCATCACACATGTCAATCTAAACAGAACATAAAAACTGTGCTCAGAGAGGAATTTCAAGCAATACTTCAGAAGTGCAATGACCAGATGGCTTAAGACTAATTAGAGAGCTTCTTCACTGGAGAAGTAGCTAATTTTTTTTTTTTTTTTAGATCTTTATTTCCACTAAAGAGACATAAAATACAGATGCTTCATCATATTTTTAGTTTCTTCAGCGAAAAAAACAAAACAAATATTTGCCTTAAATACTGTTTTCAAGGGGAAAAAAAAAAAAGAGTTCTTAGATTCCTGATACATACACATCACAAGATGAGCACTCTTTCTGAAACAGCTTATCCCAAATAGGTTTCAATGCACTATTTTCTAAGGGCCCAGAGAGGCTTTCCTTAACCTCCAATAACAAGTTTGTGCAGTAAGTCACACCACTGTTTACAAGGACAATTACCCGAATTCTTAACAGAGCCAAAATATGTAATGCCCACAACCCATCAGTCAGGTACCATGTCAAAAGATCACTGACATGTATTTATGACACCAACAAATAAGCTACAGGTACTTAGAAGGTAGTACTGTACCATAAAAATGCCTAAGTCATTGTTTAGTCTGTGTGAAGAGAAGACAAAGTACCAGTCCCGGAAAAGTGATTCTTTTTCAGTTGCCTGATTCTTACCATATTTGTAGCAAAAGTCTGCTAAAACCCATTTTTTAATTGAAAACTTGGAAGTCCTTTCAAGAGGAAAAGCCATCCCCATCTGAGGCCATATACATTGATTAGACAAACTGTACCAGAACCTCATAAATAGCTTCTTCCATCCCAAAATTGTTTGGACTAACAACAGCCATCACTTCATTACCTCAGAACATGTACACTCCAAAATATCTCTAACAATTAATGGACCATAGGGAAACATAAAAAATAAGATTATGAAACTTCTGATGGCCTTTCCTGATTATCTAACTATTATCAGCCTGCTGTAAACCTCAGTGTTGGAGAGCCAGCTTCCACATTTTCATAGAACAGTGCTTTAACCTTAAACCATGAACACATAGAAGGGAGAACTGCAAGGCACTGCTGTTAAAAGTTTAAAATAAAAAAGCAGAAAAAAAAAACCAACACTGTAAGAAGCAAAACTTTGAGGAACTACAAGGAAGAGATCATCACAAAGCCCTCCAGACAGCATGGTCCATGGCAGAATGGTCAGTTGCTGTCAGCCTAATAGGGAAGGGAAGCTTTTTCCTTGTACGACCTTGAAAAAGCCACTTGACCTCTCTCCATCTCAGCTTCCCCACTTGGGAGCCAAAAGAGAGCGGATCCTTTCCATAACAAGCTCTTTCACGTCCACAGAGAAAACTATCCCCAAATTGCACTCAAAGTCTCAGTCTTGTCACCTCTGCTCATTGTTTTAAGGTGAAGTGCAATTTGAAGTAGTATGAAGAATGCGTTAATGAAATTGTACTTTAAAAATGTCATGTTTTGATGCATAGAGCTGCTGCCAGCATAGCAAGCCAGAAATAACCACTGTACAAACTAAGCAATGCACCTTCAAACCTCTCTGGAGACAAGTACCTACTTCATTTCCAACTCACTGAAGAAAGAAACTTGCTTCAAACTCCTAAAGAGCACAGCCCTCCACCCTTCAAAGCAAATGGGACTATATCCACTAATATCAAGCAAGTACATAGACTGCAAAAAGCTGTTGAGCTGTGATTTTTATTTCTAGCAGATATGCATCTGCTTGAAGGGAAAAAAAGGGAACAAAGTTGCTTGTGTTACTATTTAAAAACCCTACTCCTGTAATAGTTCAAGATTCGTGAAACAGTATCAAAAGCTTTTTTCCCATGTAGCTCTGAACCAAATTAAAAGTGAAGATGACGAAAGAAAGATCCCATCCAGAATCTAAGTTCTAATGAAATGTTTTAAAATAAAATACATATGAACTTCTGAAGACTATACCTAGGTGCCAAAGCTGAAATGCCAGTTTAAAAAAAATTAAAAATACAAGTCTCTGCATTTAGATGTGTAGATTTAAAAAACATTCATATCTCAAGGTTAAAGTGCCAAATTACAAGGCGTGATAGAACATGACAAATTTTATGTTCTTTTTCACTAAAAATTAATAATGTAACTTCCACAGAAAGCTGTAAAAGAAAAACAACACAAAGGTCCCCTGAGCAGTTTAAAAGGACAGAAGCCAGGACTCGGTTGAAAAAGCCATTTCTGCCATCCTCCAGCTGTGAAGAGGACCAGGGCACAGGTCCAGCTGAAGAGTGACCCGGCAACAGGCAAAGCAGTGGCTACACTTCAGCTGGGCACAAGCTGCTCTTCAGGTGCAGCTGCACAAACACTTGTGTGGGTACAAAGGCAAGGGAGAGCACAGCGGTGGAAGCCACGGGCTGGAGAGAGCTCGGCGGCTCCTCTCTTTGGGTTTTCAAAGGCTCATGGAGCTACAGCACTGCGCTGTGGCTTCACAACATACAAACTTTAAAAGAAAAACTCACCATAAAAAACAGGCTGCAACAAAAAGGGAGGTTCCCCTTTCACCAAGGTTCCCCGCTGAGCACTGAGTGCCTATGCCAAAACGTTAACAAACTACTGTTTTTCTTGTCAGACACACACTTTTCCAACTGATAGGTTCAAGGTACAGAAGGAGCAGGTGGAAGGGATGAAATATTCAGCATTATACCACATTCAGATTGCACTAAGAATGGCAGGAAACCACACCCTCATGTCAAACCAGACAGTTCCCAACACTGCAAGTCATGCATTCTTGGAAAGAAGTTGTGTCTTCAGACTCTTTCTTTCCCATGGGACATTGATTTTTATTAGGCACTGCACAAACCCTTCACTTTCAGGGTTTAAACTCATTAGACTAACCACAGGACTGTCTTTTCAGATTACTCTTTTAACATACTTCTTCTGCGATTGCACACTTACAGGCAACAACAGCACATAAGCATGCATGACGTGCATCCCCACATCTGCACATAGAAAGGTAAGGTTTTCAGAAGTGTTGAAACTTAGACTTCAAAGACTCTACACAGGTACTGAATTCCAGCGTCACAGTGACTTGCCTGCTCCTCTGTGGTAAGCATGGATTTATGAGCCTATCTGCAGGCAGTTGATTCAGCAAAGCTTGGCAACTCCCAATATATCTAGACCTGGTAATACCACAGATTACAGGTAAAAATATATTGTTAAATGTAAACACCCTCTGCCCCCTACCTTCCTTCAGGTTGTCCTTTCCCCAGTTGCTTCACCAGACTATCATTCACACTAAAACAGGCAGGCGTACGGATTTTATTCTTTGGATATCGCAAGTAAAATTGGTCAGCCCTTTCCAACAATAAATTTTAGAAGGACCGATTTCTTTCCTTCGTTGTGTTTTCTTTCTTTTTTTTTTTTTTTTTCCTGATCCAATACTGAAACCACGTTCTTATGTTCCTAATAAATTCAAGTTCCCGGCTCTTCGAACAAGGGCTTCAAGTGTCTGCGACATGCCATTAGCTGTCATCAGGCTTAACCAAACAGGACGAAGTTAAGGGCCTTTAGAAAAATCTCAGTTTTCACATGCTCTGTCAGGGCTCATTAGCGCTTGGCAGATGACTACTCTGAAGAGCGGCACGGGAGCTGTTCCCAGCGGCCGGGGATGGGACAGCGGGCTGGGGACGCGGCTGGATCTTCACCCCGGCGCTCGGCGCTGCCGCCGGCCTTTTCCCGGGAGAGCGCGTCCCAGGGCGGGCACGGCCCACGGCACAGGGAGCGGGGAGTGACTCAACACGGGCGCGCAACACCCCGTGCACACAGCCGCCTAGCCGCCTTCCCTTTTTTTTTTTTTTTTTTTGCTGCAGCAGGTACAGAACAATACCTCAGCGCCGAGCGTCCCGAGTGCCGCGGGGTGGTCGGCACCTGCTCGCTTCAAGTCACTCTCTCGATGTAAAGCCTCCAAAAGCCACGTCCGCCCCACAGGTGCGCGTCACCCCGATCCATCTGTCCTTTGCCCGACCGTAAGCAAAGTTACGACGTTATTCCTTCGCCTCCCGAAAGCCTTTTTCCCTGCCGCCGCTCCCTTCCCGGCACCGCAGCGCAGTCGGGAGGCAGCCGCCGCCGGGCAGCCCCGCGGGCTCTCCCGCATCGCATTCCGCAGCCCCGCCGGCGTCCTTACCTTGATGCCCTGCTGCTGTGTAGTCAGGGTCAGCTTGGACTCGTCCAGGAGCAAAACTTCGCAGTAAAATTCCTCCGGGACCGCGCAGAAACAGCCCATGCCTGCTGCGATGGCCGGGGACGGGGCAGGGAGGCGAGAAGAGCCCCGAGCGGCGGCGGAGAGGGGTTGAGGCGCGGCCGGGCGTGGGCCGCGCCCGGCTCCGTGCCCCGGCTGCGCGGATGGAGCCCGGCGGCTGCTAGGGCGCAGCGCCCAGCCCCGCGGGGCGGCCCGCCGCCATCCCGCCGAACAGCCTGGACGGG
This sequence comes from Acanthornis magna, assembly GCA_036785705.1. Lineage (NCBI taxonomy): Eukaryota > Metazoa > Chordata > Aves > Passeriformes > Acanthizidae > Acanthornis > Acanthornis magna. Next base: position 1,767,596 of record JAWUZG010000141.1, on the reverse strand, counting down.
GCTGCCAGGGGCTCCCTGCGGGAAGGGGGCAACAACACCGGCGGCTTCTTGAGGAAGGATCCCAGGGCACAGCCCTCACCCGCGCCCGGCTGTCACGGCGGCTCCCCCGCCGCTGCCGCCCCGGGGAGGTACCGAGCCGCCCACCCGCCCCGTCCTCCTCCCCGTCCGCCTCCCCGTCCGCGCACGCTTCCGCGCCTCCCCTTTGTGTGCAGGAGCGGCGCCGGGGGAGCGCTCTCGGCCGCCGCAGCCGGGGCGTGGGGATGGTCCCCGCCCGGCCAGCGAGTTCCCTCCGGCCGCGGACCGTGCGGGCGGAGCGGGGCGGCGACAGTGCCCGGGCAGCGCCGGGCTGCCTCCCCCGGCTGCCGTGCGGGGGGGCGCCGCCAGCGCTCGCCTCCTCCCCGTCGGGGGCGGAGGGATGGAGGGAAGAGAGACCCGGCGGCCGGGCAGCGCCAGCCGCCTCCTGCCGGCCGCTGGGCACGGCTCCCCCGGGGCGGAGAGAGGCGGACGGCACCTGGCCGGCACCGGCACCGCATCATCTCACGGGACCCCCATGGCATTGCCCGTCCGGAGCCGAGCCCTCGCTGCCTTCCCGCTCAGCTCTGCCGTGGGGCGGGGGCGATGATCCCTGCCCCGGCCCGCGCCCCTCGGCTCTCCCCGTTCCCTCCGCCCGTGGCGGCGCCCCGGTGTCCGCGGCAGCACTGACCCCTGCGGGCTGCGCCGGCTCCGCTCCCGGCGGGCGCCAGCTCGGGGAGCGGCGTTTGTCTCTGTGCTTGCGAGAGAAGCGCTTCGGGAGACACCGTGAGTGGAGGGTCCAGCACAGGCTGAATTTTTGAAAGTGCCCTTGGTCGGAAGAATGTTCTCCGTCGTTCTCCGTCAAGCTCCGTTAAATACTGAGCTTGCTACAGGTATATTCAATTTACAAACCAGCAGCCCTGCAGTATGATAGATGGACAGATAGATAGATAGATAGATAGATAGATAGACAGACAGACAGACAGACAGACAGACAGACAGATAGATAGATAGATAGATAGATAGATAGATAGATAGATAGATAGATAGATAGATAGATAGATAGATAAAAATCAATCTAAAAAAGCTAAACCAAAACCCAACCAACAAAGAAAAAGGGGAACACAAGAGAACCTCCAGCTGCCTTTGCAGTTTGTGTCTGTAGTTTCTGGAGCACACACCAATCCACCTCTGCACTCCCATTGCTGCCCATACCTATATTCCATGATTTTTCCCTCTCAGGCAGAAAGTTAAGCCCTGATCCCACAAGTGCCTCTTCATTTATTTAAGTTTGCACGTGTGAGTCATCCTATTGAAGAACATACAAAGTCTGCATGTGTAAATTTAAGAATATGCAGAAGTGTTTTTCTTATGATCAATAACCTGTTCGTGTTGTGTAAGAGAGGGGCACAAGGAGATTGTGTTGACAAACCCTGCTGGGTGTGTAGGTAAGTCTGGTCTTAAACACCTGCCCTAAATAAAACTCTGCTACTCACAAGAAATGTCACTCTCATTTTCATGTTTGAGCTTGGATTTTGGGGTGTTGGGATCTCCATATCCATTCTGAAGCTGCAAAAACAATATTCCGTGAGCACTGTGAGGATCAGGGCAAAAATCCATTATATATATTCATAAAAATAAAGGCTTTTGAAAAACTTGTGAAAGACTTACGAAGACTAGTAAAAGTTTTAAAAAATTGAGTTCCTAACTTTGTTTTTTGGGCAGTATATACCCCATGAGAATGCCATCCAGAAAGCACAGGAAATTTAGAAAATTTACTCATGGCTTTCTAAACACATTTTTTCAAACAGTTCTTGAGCCCCTCTGACAGCAGACAATTTTCTAGAGAACAGATGGTTCCTTTTCCTCTCTCCTTAGACTATTTAGATTCATATATCATGCACATTGTGACATAAATTACCCTCGAAGTCAGTTAAAGTCATTATATATGTGTAAATCACTGATTAATCAAGTGAGAGGGAGGGCTCGCTGAACTCAAAACCTGCTTTGAAATCTTTAATTATGATTTTTAAGTGTTTTATATAGCTACAATCGCAGTAGCAGTTTAAATCAATACTGGTCTGGGTTCTATGTTGCTCATAAGCTGTCCAACAGAACTATTTCACGTCTTCTCTTTTTGAAGATCCATTTTGTGCTGCTGATGCTCATTAGCTGATTGGTCCGCGGGGAAAATACAGAATATACACCCATGTTGAGCTGGTGCCAGTGTTCAGAGCACAGAGAAGTTAACTTTTGAACTTGTCTCCTGGCCAGCTACTGCCGGCAGCTAAGCACTTGATAAAGCAGCAGTACCAGAACCTGCTCCTTGAGGTGAAAACATGGGAGGGGATTCTGAACTTAAGAAGTGAGAAAATCAGCCAGGGGAGCAGAAGGAGATTGAATAGATGGGATGTATACAATGAACCAGCATGAGCTCTGAGAAGCTCAGGAAATCAAAGCAACTCGGGGGCAAAAACGTAGGGCCCAATCTTTCCTTGGAGCTCCTTGTTACAGAAGACCAGCCCTGCCTCAGTATTTCAAGTATCAAGACCAGCTCACAACTCGTGAGGTGGTGAGATAGTCATCTGTTTTCCAAATCCATTAGGAAATTGAGTTTCTTTTTACTTCTCTCTACAACAAAAAACACAGGTCAAGCACCACAGAGGAAAACTTGTTGATGTAAGCTCTCATCACACGAACACTTATGGACATGTTCAACTCAGGCATGTAAGTACAGGACCAGGGCATAAAGGCATTTTTGTCTATTGCCTGTTTGCTGAGGTGCCCAGCAGAGCTCACTGCAGCCTCTCTGATCCAGTACGCCCTCATTAAAATGTTCAGTTTTAGCTGTAATTCGGTATTTTAAATGAGGTTGTATAAACAAGACATGGCACCACAAGGACTGCTATATGTGAAATGTCCTATATCCATATTCTAACATATCAACAACTGCACAAAAAGGGCACAGGGTGGCTTATCTGGTTTCTGCCTCATTTTTTACATAGTTTTGCTCACAAACACTTGCTGTCAGGAGCTGATCACATAACAAGAGTCATGATGATTTGTCTTAGCTGCTATCACTATCATTTACGTATCACTATTATCCATTGATATGAAGAGATGCAATTCCTGCACCTTATCAATGTGGGCTTCCAGGTAATGAGGGAAAAGTTTAAGGGAGGCACAAAGCAAGCTCTTCATCTTTCTTTGCATGTAAAGACAAGTCTCCTGGACTCAGTTCCCTGCTCAAACAATGAGCGGAGAAAAGCACTGAGGTCTAATGCGAGAAGATTAAGATGAAAACAGAGAGGAACCGCACATTCTCTCTGGGCTACGTGTACAACCCTGAATGCATCTTCCATCAGAGAAAAAATTCTTAGCGAGATTACTATTCCGTAGTTATTGTCCAATAGGTTCTTTACAGGAAAATAAGGTACAGCTCCTTCAGCAGCACTGCACTGCTCTGGTTTGGCACTGCCCACCTGCCCATACAGAATTGTCCTCAGCGCTGCCACAGGGCTTCTCCAGAGCTTCAATGTGCTGTTAAGAACCGTACTTGTCGGTGTGTTTTCCCCCCAAAAAGAGGAGCAAAGCAGGCAGTGGAAAAATTTCCACATAGTATTTTACAGCATTCAGAGGCAAAAGTTTGAGTGTGTTAAAACAGACCGTGAATTGATATTTCTCATTTTGCTAATGAAGGCTTTACTTAAAACACAATCAGGGCTGCTGTCAACTACTGATTTGTGTAGATTCTGAGTTACTGCTACAAATTAGACATGCATCCACTGCGCCATTAGAATCTATGGCCGAAAACATCACAAAATAAAGTTATTTGGATACTCAGCAGTTTTATACTTCCTCCGAAAATGTTGACATTGTGCTCTACGCAATACATTTAGAGTCCTTAAAGTATGACATGCCACTCAATATCACTTAATTACAAGAAATGTTACAGTAAGGTCAAAGTTCAGATCTACAGTACAACAACATAAACCCCACACAAACAAACAAACAAAAAAACCCAAAATCAAAACAAGACCAAAAAAACAAAACAAAACAAAACAAAAACAAACAAAAAAAAAAACCACAAAAAAAACCCGAAAAAGTCTTAAAAGGCCTCAAAGTAAACTTCAACAACTGGTTAAATTTATTATTCATTCTATAGCAATAAATACCTTGAGGTCCTCTGAACTGACATGGGACTGAGTGACAATCCATTCTTGATTTTCTTCATACATTTAACAAGACCCTAAGAGATTGCCACACTGCAAACACACACTTAACAATAAAGGAAATAATAAGCATCTCTCACTTGCTGACTTTTTAATAAGAAAACACGACATCAAATATACTTCCTCCACCCAAAAAAATATAAAATAAAGTGTTCAGTATATTTATTGTAAACTGCAGAGCTGAAATTAGAAACTGAAAAGTCTGTATACTTCTGTCAAAGCCAGAAAAAAAATCTGGTTTTAGCTACTGTTTATTGAATCTAATTTTGTGTGTGATGTGGTTTTACAAAGTGTCTGTCAAGACTTTGACAAGTTAGCCCTATGCAAAGAAGAACCAGATGATCCTGTTTTATTTTGCTTATGCTTAGCTTCCTCGGCAGAACTTATTTAATAGTAAAGGTAATTGGGTGGCAAGATGCAACAATCTAACTTAGCAGGAGGAAACAGAACCAAGTAGTCTCCTCACCACTTCAAGTCATGCTCTCACAATTTTGGCTGGTAAACTGTAGCCCCAATCAGCAGAAAAAACCAGAGGCTGTGAAGGACTGTGGATGTTTGGGAGGTGACCATGCAGAGAAGACTTTTCCAAACAATACTACCTAGTGGATAAACTGTCAGTTTTCTTAGTAAAACACAACTGAGCAGATCCATGCTCAGAAGGCCATTATTGTCTCCGAACTACTGCACTTTTTCCTATCCTATTAGAATAGCCCCAGAAGTGCATCTTTGGGGTAAGACAATGAGCAATGGCAAGACAAAACCTGCGTGCTCAGGGAGCTGCTCCAAGGCACTAGATATACTGTGACATGCTGGTAAAAAGCAGTTGTTCTGAATACACTTAGTGAAGCATCTTTTGTCCCAAAGACAGGCTGGCCATGCTGAGTGGCAAATGGCACTCAGGTAATCAGTCTGCTGCTTTTTGTGCTCCGCACTGCTCAAACATGGCAGGAACCACATTTGTCTGCAGCTATCACCTCTTCTTTTCCTCTCTCCCATTTTCTGGGTGCAAGTTTTGGAGATCCTCAATATTGCTCCATTGAGGTTAATTAGACAAAGGTCTACAAATGCCATGGAAGTAAACCCCGGGACACAATAAACCTAAGCAATGACCACACAGGGTGAGAGGACTGCCCCAGCCAGAGCTCCAAGCCAGGTCAGGGAGGCACCCAGTCAAGACCTTGTCAGAGTGATGTAGATGTCAATTAAGAAAAACATTTTGTATAGGGAGTGTTTTCCACCCATTAAAGAAGATGTTTATATATATAAAAGTCATCAGTAGGAATCTCTGCTGGAGAAAACTGCTGACTATTTTTATGTTTCATAAACTCCCCACTGTGAACCTTAATTTTTAAAAATTTAGGTCCAGTTTTTTTTAACAGGTATTCGATTTTTTTTCTTCTTTTTTTTCTTCTTTTTTTTTTATATTTTTGTCTTCTGATATCTGGATATTTCAGCCACATTCACAACTGAGATCTTCAATGCTAATCTTAAATGTAGTTCCTAATTTAAATCTGTCATTCTCATGTAGTAATCTCAATTTTTACTATTGTGAGATGCATACTAAAATAATATCAACTGTAGCATGAACCAACACTTCAAGTTTTGGAGAATCTGAAAATCTAGAGATTTTCTAATACAAAATTTGTGTGAAGAATTGCCCTTTCTGGGTAAGTAGTGCTGTTTTGCTGAAACTTGAATGCAGAAAATGCAGTTATTGTCTGGAGAACATCACCTGTTGTGAGCTATGATGAGATGGGATGATGATGGGATGCTGCAGGAAATTGGAAGATATAAATATTTTCTTCAGTGGCTACACTTATCTGTGTTGATTTCAAAGGCAAAGAGATTTAAATAGCTCCCTGCAACTGATTAAGAGAATAACCAGGTTGTCATATAGCTTGTAGACTCAGATAATTAATATGAGAAGATACAGACTAAAGGATGTCACAAGCAGCCTGGTGTGTGTCTTCCTTTCAAGTTTCCTTTTGGTAGCAGATGGACGGGAAGGATTCCCTCCAGCTCCTACACCAGTCTCTGAACTGAGTGATACTGAGCCTGAAGAGGGATTGCTCCAGTTCAAAGCCAGTCAAGGCCACTAGGCTGCCTGACTGAACTTCTGTTTATCACATTCCCTTCAATACGGGGGATGTTTCTTGCTGCAGAACCCAGGAACTCACCAAGATAAAGCATATTTTCTGGAATTATTAAGTCAGGCTGAACGCCAGGACAATCTGGAAAGTTTGCCCCTTTTTTGGGAGTTTCTAAGCATGTGGTTACACCTGACTGACATGTTTTTGTGTGCATCTTTTTTTAGTCTTTGATTCTCTCCTTCAAACATATGAAAAAAGAATGTAAATGAGACCTGCATGGGACAAAAAGTCCCTTAATAAACCAAGGAAATTATAGAACTCATCTTCCATTCAGAATAAAATTCCCAGCACCTAGAGTTCTTCAAGGAAATGGATGAGGTAAATAAGAGATTTGGAGCATTTTTTTAAATGCTGGTACTGCTGCCTTTCATATTCCCGTAGTGTATGTCTGGCACAGCCTTTAGCAGTACAACTATACCTACTGTTCGTCATTCTGTAGAACAGTCTAATTTACTGCCACCCCACTTCTGAGTTCCAATTACTTGGCAATGCTAACATTCAGCTGGCTCAATCAAAAAGGAAAAGCTCAATTTCCAGCATGGGGGAGGAGAGGGGCATATACAAGAAAAATGCAGGAGAAAGAGGAGGAGAAAGAACATCTGTTTGTTGCTGGGATGAAAAGAAGTGAAAAGTAAGTGTACCGTACAGAGGTGAAAGCTAGGAAAATAAAAGCGACTCTGAGAGGCACATCAGAGAATAGAGGAATAAAAGGAACAGTGAAGGGAAAGAGCATATAAACTGAAAAAGAGAAAGAAGATGAAAGTGTTTTTAAAATGCTCTAAGCAGGAGTTGCTTCTGTAGGAGCTGTGCCTGCCAAGCAGGGACAATAAGAGAGTATCAGATGAGGTCATGAAAATGTAAACAGCTTTGATGGAATTGAAGTGCAAATGCTGCTTGCACAGGTCTTATCCTCCAATATAACATTTTGCCTTGAAGGCAGCAGGAATGTGGTCTAAGCACCATGGGTGTTCCTCCCCTTCATCTGCTTCCACACACCTCCTGTGCTCCTCTCAACCCCAAGCTGCCCTCCTGGCCTGGCTCCCTACCCTGGTGCACAGTAAAACACGATTTTTGAAGGTGTGCTTCTGGTACTTCCAGCAGGGAGCTGGTGATGTGTCTCGCTGTACCTCCACCTAACCACATGGGTTAGACAGCAAGGCATGCTCTAGGTTGCTCATATAATAATGGGTTTTGGGTTTTTCAATGTTTGGGGTTTTTTTCCTCTACACCTTAACATACAAAATGAAGCAATTGCTCATGAAGCAAAGTATATTTCTATACCTGGAAAATAAAAACGGGATTTTGTCAACCTTGGAGAGCACGTCCCACCTTAGATGCTGATAGACAATCCTGAATAAATCACTGTTAGAGCGTACACCTCTGTGTACATGCTAAATATTGTGTACAAATTGACTACACCATGGACATTAATTTATTTTCTAGGACACGAAAGTAGGAATGTTACTCATCTTACACAACATGTAAAATGCAGTGCTATTCTAATATATGCACATTCTCAAACCCACCACATTACAGAACAGCGCAGATTGCCAGGGACTGATACAGCAGTGCTCCGAGGATATAAGGGCTCTGTACATAGCATCTGTAAAGAGAAGATTAATGAGATTAAGCCATTCCTTCTCTATTAATATATCTACAGAAATGCTTTTTCTTTACAAACCGATAGTATTCCATATTCATAACACCAAGTTAACTGATAATTTCCATTGCTGAATAATCATGATGAATTTTTAATTTGCTTGTGCATGTATTTTATATCATGTTCATGCTGTTTTGATAGGGTCTGGATTCCTAGCATCTTAATTCATTGCCAGAACAGCATACCTGAAATACCATTTTGAATGTTTGCTTATTTATACCTTGAAGTCTATTAGCCTGACTGATTCTTGTAGCCAAGTTCTACACCATTCCTTGCATATTTATATTGGTGTGTTTGTACAGACCATAATGCTAGTAAGTTTACTACCAGTTAAAAATTAATGTTGTATTTCTGTTTGCTGCTGTCCGTGCCATCCAGAATTAACTAACTTATCACTAAAAAGTTAGTATTTATACTGCTCTCTCAGCTGAGGTATGAAGAAAACCAAGAAGGCAATATTTGACTGTATACCAATTATTACGAATTATTCAAGTTATTTGTAAAATATGTAAGGTCTGGCAGAAGGGGAAGACAGCTGACTGAAACAATTCTGACCTTTTCAGAAAAACACTTGGGTCTTTTAAAGTGATTGTTTCGTCTACTACTTTGAAGCTTTCAAAGAAAGCATACTCAGCTTGGAATCAGCATGAAGTTTCAGGACAAGGATCCCATTTTGGGAAAAAATGTAAAAAAATTCACCTACTTCCGGTTCCTTCCTCTGTGATACCTCTGCCCTTGGAGCAACCAAGTTTAGAATGCTGTTGGGCAGAACTCATGCCAGGTACAAGCGTCCAGGCTTTGGCAGGACACACTGCAGGGGTGGCCCCTGGAGGAGGAGGATGGGTCAGCCCCACACATGGATCCACAGTGGGGCAAAGCCAATCCCTCAGCCAAGACGGTGGAGACTCTGCAAGAACACATTTAACGAGGGGAAAATACTGCACAATAGCTGTGAAGGTTGGTATCCCTCATAGGGAGGGACCTCATGCTGGAGCAGCAGAAAAGGGTGAGGGGGCAGGAGAAGCATGGAGGAACTATCATGGACTGACCCCAGCCCTGTTCCTCACATCCCTGCACTGCTGGAGGCAGAAGGAGGTAGAAGCATTTGCACTGAAGGAGAGTTGTTCAGCTTGGGAAGATGCTGGGGAGGTCTTTCAGCTTTTGCCTTTGCTTCTCATCATGACACTCTGTTTTTAACTGGCAATTAATTAAATCAATTTGCCCTATGTCAAGTCTGTTTCACCCATGACATTAATTGGTAAAAGATGTCCCTGTTATTACCTTGGCCTATTCAATTTTCATCTTATTTTCAGTCTAGTTGAGGAGGGTAAGAGAGAATGGGTGGGAATCTGGCACTCAGTCAAGGTTGACTCACCAGAGAACTGATGATAATTCAGCTTATGACAACCAAAACCTAAGGATGATGTTGTCAAAATATAAGCTCAGAAGGGGGTCTTAAGATGTTTCTAGGTCAAACTCCAGCCTAATCAGCTGTGAGGCTAGACAAAGTTTCCTCAGGACATTATTCAGCCCTGTTTTTAAAATCCCAAATGTTGGAGACTGCACAACTTCACACCCTCACACAGGTAAATGACAGCCATGAGGGCAGAATATTGTTTGCATTAAGAATATGCACAAGACAACCACCAAACCAGACACCATCTTAGTTTGAATTAGATTTTGAACATACCAAGGCTCTCCAACCACAGAGCATTCACTTCATTAGCTTCTTTAACACAGGGTATTCCTGATGCCCTTTAGACAGGACTCATACAAGATTAGTGATTTGACCATAATCACAGAGAAAACTCGTTAACTCTTTGAGGTCTCATTTGGCCTTATACAAGTGCATGAGCTTTAAGTTCGTGAAGGAAATCTGAGCAACTGAACAGTTGCTGGGTTTTGAGATTTTTCAGACACCTCCAGGATGAACCAATATCTACACAGCATTTGCGGGATCATCATGTGTATTTCTTCATAGGCAGAGGCATACATGGTTGAAGAATACTGAAAATCTATTCCGTTATAATTTAATTATTAACCTTGTCAAGAATTTGGTTGCTGGTTATTTAGGATGTCCAGTTTATTGGGGACAACACTTAGAAAAGGTTCTCCATGAGAGCTATTTCCAGGGTGTCCCTCGGTTTCAGTTTGCTCAGAACAGATTTCTTTAGTCAAGAATCATTTTAGTTCTCCTCTTCATCGTGAGGGACTGCATTGGCACTCCTCTCTAGAGGAGAGCTAGCCAGAAGACACAACCCTTGAGGCATCCTAGTGCCAGAATCTGTCCTGTGAAGGCTGGCTTTAAATAAGCCAGTAGCCACTCAAACAAGCCCAAGAGTATTGAGTTCAGGGTTTAAATTGGTGGCCAGAGAAGCTGATGATCCTTTTTCTGGGGAATTGGTTCATGACTTCTAGAGCTGATTGTAATGCCTGCAGCTGATCTTTCATGAGCTCCTGATATTTCATTAGTTTTTCATGATCTCAATACCTCACTGTTAGGACAGCAGTTGTTCACTTTGCGGAGGGGATGTGACACAATGTCATAGACTTTGCAGATGTTGTGACACATTGTCATAGACAGAATCAGTGAAAGTGTATTTTGCCAACGATGTCACCTTGGAGAGGGACATCCTGACACACATTGCTTTATCTGAGCTGGGCACATAAAATTACTTGCAAACAAACATGGTTTCTGAATGAAAACCACTCTATCCTCAACAGTCTTCTGGGGCTATTCATTCATTAACGGCCTAGAAGAGGAATCACAAGATCTTGTTTTTCAAATACCATTTGGAAAAGAGAGTCCCCATTTCCCCCCTGTGTTGTTAATCAGTGGACAGAGAAGATCCTAGGAACAGCAAGGTGCCTCTTGCTCTTCTTCCCTCTCCAGCAACTTGTGGGAATATTTTGAAGTGTGATTAACTGCTTAATTTACATGGCAAGTCCTTAAGCCATGGCCCATAAAAACAGTTGTCTACTTCACATGAGGGATTTCCCACAAGACCATTTTCTTCTGACGTCCAACATCAGTTACCACTGCCTCCAGAACTGCCATCTGCTGTGCACTAATTTGCCTTCAAGTCTCTTTTTCCTTAGATATCCATTATTTCCCATTATAATATTAAATCAAAGGAGATCAATTTCTTATTCTCTGTGAGAGGAAACTCTCACATCTGCTTATAACAACAACAAGCACTGATAAATATCATTAAGGGAATATAAAAGATAAAATTCAATATTTCAAAGCACAGTGAAAATGTAAAAATAATTGGCTGATCCCCACAAAAAGGAGCAAGTGAGATGGCCAAAGGCCACTAAGCCTTTTCTACAGCCAAGAAATCGGAGGTAGACAGTTATTTCACCAGGAGTTATGGCAAATCAATGTAAGAGTACAAATTGCATCTCAAATGCTTAACTCATTAGCAAACAAGCCGGTAATTGCATTTTGACATGCTGTTTCTCCTCATCTCCTCTATAAAAAATGCCTATGTTTAAAATATTAGTGAAAATCGTAACTCATGGCTTCTGAAAAAAATATAGGTGTCGTGTTAGCAGGCCTGGAATATTGCTTTATATGTATATATGTAAATAAAATATAATTTTTTAAAGGCAGATTTCAAATCTCAGATTATCAAAACCAGAAATTATTAAAACTCAGTATGCTTAAATTAATTCTTGATGTTTGTTAATCCATTTTTTTAGTTTTACTTTGGTTTTCATTTGGTGAAAGAAATCCCATGTGTGTCCTACATTAGTGTTCAGATTCCTTGGTCCACAGGTCCACACAGATAACAGCAGTGGGCTCTTCCCCTAAGGAAATCATATTTATAGGTCTGGGATTCAGCCTTGAATTTCCTTCCCTTCATCATGAAAGAAGTATTAGGGAAATTGTGTGTGAACCAATCTGAGTGCACACTAAAAATGATAAATCAAACACTTGAATTTGTCATCTTGTCCAGACAGAATAATTCACGTCTTGCTGTGCCTCAGGACCCAAATTCTCAGTTCTAACTTTGTGCTTGAGGACTGGGCATTTCTTTTTGTTTTCTCCTGGCAATGACATTGGTTTGATAGGATCATGAGAAGAGTAAAGCCCCCTGTGTGTTCCCTGATGAGAGAAAAACAGCCAGGGGATTGTGGCTCCTGTGTAATCCCTTCCAAATGGATCATTTAAAGACAGGTTCAGGCAACTACTTTGTACCAGAGTATCAGGAGTGTGACCTTCATACGAAGAATCACACAATCCTAATTTATTATACTGCTTCTGCTCTCTGCAGAAGAACAGGATGCTTTTCACTCCATAATGTTTAAGCTGAGAGTCTTCAATGAAAATCAAAGTCCCAGTTCTGGGGATGATAATGCTGATGTGTTTTACTAAACTTTTGTTTCTAGATATACCTAAATATGCGTAGATAAAATTAACAAAACCAGAAAGAGTGCAAGGACCGCTGGTTTATTAGATAAATAATAATAAAAATAAAAAATAAATTTTGGTCCTTGTGACACCAAAACTGTATTATACAAATATTTACGAAGATTCAAGATAATAAAATTTCCTGTGAAAAGCTTTTAGACACCTTGAAAGAAATCCAAGGACAATACCAAAGTCATGAATGCAGAAGAAGATGACTGAAAGGTAAGTGCCAGTAAACTATTTTAGTCATTCCGGATGCAGATTTCATGCAAATAACTTTCTGGTAGCATTTTTAACATATCTAATGAAGTCTTCTGACACTCCACGTCTTACTCACCGTTCTTACACAGTACTCAACTACACCACTATTATAAAAATAACAGGTATGCCTCCACACTTTATGCCAGAGGAGAATAAAACAAGAAATTATGTACTTTCCTCTATTTCCATGAAAGCTGGACTATGTCTTCAAATAAATACACAAGCTGACATTTAATGCCTAGACTTACCACAGAGTTGGAAGGGGGGATGTCACCTCCTTAATTATGAGACAAGACTATTAAATTTTCTGTCCACGCCCAGCTCAATGAATTTTCTTCAGTTTGCTGACATCCTTCCAAGCAGAACTTGTCAGCTAAATGAGACCTTCATCTACTGGTGCTATTTGCTTTGTGCAAATATTTTTCACAAAGGCATTATTTTGAAGTTGATTATTGTCGGTCATTGCAGCCAAACATCAGGCTGAAGCCACAGAATTGTAGAATCACTTGGACTGAAAAACACCTAAAGATCATTGAGTTCAGCTGTTAACCCAGCACTACCAAATCCACCACCAAACCTTGTCTCTAAGTGCTGCATCTTTTAAAGACACCCATGGATGTGACTCCATCCCTTCCCTGGACAGCCTGCTCATTTGCTTGGCAGCGTTTCTCTGAAGAAATTTTTCCTAATATCCAACTGAAGCTTCCTGGGAGGCCATTTCCTCTTGTGCCTCTGGTAGAAGAGACCAAACCTCAACTCAGCACAACTTCCTTTTGGGTCGTTGTAATTCTCTTTCAGAAACTTTGGAACAGGATACAGAATTTCCAATCTTTTGGGACATTTTAAATTACTCGGGAGAAGTACATATTAAATGGCTAGCAGAAAAGGTAATCCCTGCCCTTGGTTATATATAGAAGGCAGAAGGAGAGGATAGCTCAGTATTAAAGGACAAAGCCTCAGAGAAGCACTAGGGGAAGAAGGATGACCTGTGTCACAGAAGCTGTGTAATGACATCATTACACATTTGTCACCCTCTGTGCTTTCTCTGCAGGAGAAAAACCTTCTCACATCACTACATGAGAGAAAAGCCAACAGATTCAGTAAAGACACCTCATGTTGAGGGCAGACTGAGGCCAGAAACAGACAAAAAGCACACCAGCCCAGAATCCAAAGTAGTACACTTTGATATCTGGGCCAAGATCTCAGTAAATGGGATAACTGGGCCAAGAAAGAAAAGCAGGAACAAGGGCAAGGTCTGAGGTAAGGATCAGGGTCAGAACAGAGCCCCAGGAGGGGCCAGAGTTCCTTGCCCTGCTTGCCATTAGAAATCTCTGCTTGCTGGCTAGGAAGCTGTGCATGGCAAAGACCTGTGCCCCGCAAGTTCAGCAGCCTTTGTTAGTGTCAGGCAGATGCTCTTTTTGGGGGGCAATCGCTCTTAGCCAGCGCAGAGCACAGTGGGTGAAGGTGGAATAGGGCTGCACTCACTTTCTGCAGGTTGAGTTTCACTCATGTATAGGAGAGAAGGGTCAAGGCAGGAAGAACAGCAGTCCCAAAGACATCTTTCTCTGGTTTGTCCTGTTACCTAAGTTTGATAGCCAGTGCAAAAGGGTAAGGGGAGAACAATCTGCCTTTTTTAATCTGTGCAAATCTGATACACAGTCTTGTCCAGAACGTAAATAAAACCACGAAGCTGTTGCCGATTTGTTCCAATTTCTCTGAATTATGAGATTCTGCAGATTAATAAGAAAGATGCATACTGTATCTGCACTGTAAAGCCCAGGGAGAAGAGAAAATTGGCTGTGTAATTGTTTCCACAAACGGTTGTGACAAATTTAGTCACCGTCAGTGTATGTGCAGAAATTCTTGAATACTTGTAGGGACTGAATAAAAAACAGTCAGGCCGATTAACAACAGTCCCCAGAGCCAATTAATCTTGTCCCATTCATCCCAGCAGTGCATCTCCCAGGCTCTTCCCAGGTGTTCCTGCCTCATGGTTATGGATTGCAGGGACAGTAGGATGGGAATATTCTCATTTTCCCTTCAGCACAAGGCGCACTCCACTAGATGGCATTCAAAGCATGAGCCATAAATTCCACTGCAGCCCTGCCAGGGTTTCCTTGACCTCGTTAGCAGTAAGTTAAGGGAAGCCATTATGTGCCCAGAAGACCATGATATTTTATTCAGTGAATCCTTAAATAATGATACTGATGCCTCAGGGGAATCCCAAAACTGATAAGCACGGAAGTTATCTGGCTAAAGGGCATTTCTCTCTCTATGGTGCTGTGAAAAGCAGGAATTGTGTATTACTTCTGAACTGAAATATTATATTAAATAGCCCAGGAATGTTTCAATGAGATAAATTTTTTAAAAGTGGGGGGGGGAAAAATTGAAAGTCTGTGGAGATGCAAGCAAGCTATTTTCAACATGCACACGCAAAGCATGTATACCTATTTTATCCCTACACCCATGCCACTTGACAGGGCCAAGAACAGAGGGCCTAGCTTCCAAACCAAACCAAGCCTCGACAGACATCTTGAGCTCAGATTTATTTTATCTATTGAAAGTACATTATTGATTCATACAGAAAAAAATTTTAAAAAAGAAAAAAATACAGGTGCCGTAATTAAAAATTAGAAAGAATTAAGTCTAATGCAGCAGGGCACCCTAAAGTTTCTGTTTTCTCTCTCTTATCACAACTTCCTTCTGTTTTTCTTCTTCAGGCTCTCACAAATGTAAATACACACACCCACAATTAGTTTCAAAGAGAATATGTATGCAAGAAGTAGCCAGGTAAGTCTGTTCAGATGAAATTTTGTGCTACCTTGGTGCATGTCTTTAAAAGACCTAGCAGTGTCCTGGGAAAACCGGGGGGACACCGCTCCTCATTCCGTCTTCCCAAGAGTACTCTCAATTCAGCCTGTGCAAAGAGAACGTGGAAAAAGGTCATTATGCCAACTCTTACAGTGCCTGTAAGGATGAGTTGTTAGACTTTGTATGCAATTGATTACAGGCCTTGAGTTATAATAGTGAAATCACAGACCAATAAAGTATTAAAAGCACCTGTAATCAAAATAAAACCTAGTCTGTTATCCAAGAGCATGAATAAAACACTATCTCAGAAACACGAACAAGACAGAGCACAATTAAGGGCATAAGCACCTGTTTCTGAAGAAGGATGAAGACATGGCAGTAGTGGTCATTAGGGCCAACTTTTAGTTTATTCAGAGTGGCCTTGACTCGTCATGGAGCAAAAGCCAAATTGTTAGGAGCTGAAAAGGATGAAGTTCTAGGTTGGTGGAACATATCACCCTCTGCAGTGCAGAGAAAAATCAAACAGACACCAGGGTAAGTAAGGAACCAGTCACTAAGGGAGCCAGAACTTCTCTTTTGATTTTTCAAAGGTTTCAATTCCTTTACCACCTGAAGTGCTTCAAAGGTAGGCAGGAAACACTTTCAGTGACAGTGAGCACTCTATGTTTCCCATGTAAGTCTGACTTCACTGTGGTACATGACCCTTGCCACAAAAAATCAGCATTCACAATCTATATTTTATGACCTACTCAAAAGACTGCAAAGAGTTTGTTATATTGAAACACGTAGCGGCCAAAACATGTAAATCATTCAGGTACTTCATGTGCAGCTGATTCTCTGAGTAAAACATGGCAGAAAATTCATTAGGCTAATATTTTTACAAATGCTAGAGGCGTATGGATAGGTGGTTTCCCCATTGAACTATACTGACACTTCCTCAGCATGGAAACCTTCAGACGCCTTTTGAAAAGATATATTGTTGAGAAAGAAAAGTTGAAACATTCAATACCACTCAGTGTAGCACAGTGGTCTTTGTAACACACCTTTTATATTACCTTTCCTCATTAGCTTCAGGGGCATATGAAATTATATTGGACTGCTATATTTATTTCAATAAAATTAATTCAAGCAGTAGGTTGTGATGTGTTTTCAATTAAACTGGATTAAAAGGAGTAGAACTCATATGGGAAGCCACAGTGTTAGTAAAGGAAAAGCCATTCAGTTATTTTATAAAAGCACGATACAGAGAAGCATAATCCTCTTTCTTTTTTTTTTTTTTTTTTTTAACTAAATTTAAAATATTTACTGTCTCCTTACATGTAGATTTTGAGTGCAAGCGTAGATTAGCTACCTGGAGTAGATCTGGTAGGATCTGACTACCTTATTTCCACCCATTCATGAGGAATTTTATTACAGATTGAGAAACTAAGGAAATAAAAGAAGTTTATAGCCAGATTAGGTTAATCCAGGTGTTGATTGTGTTTTTGCTGGGTTTTTTTTATTATTAGGTGATTCTATAAATCCACCCCAAACTGATGGAGCAGCAACAGCTTCCATGCTCTTTGTGTGATATAAAATAACACCTTGAAACCCCACAGTGCTCACTAAGTCCTGCTCTGTTCACAGCCAGGTGTGTCAGGCACCATCCGCAGAGCAGGTGCCGAGGTCCAGCACGCACTGCATCCAAGTGGCAGATGTCATCGTTCAAGCTGCATGGCATAAAGAAGCCCAGAGCTGTTCTTCTGGCTGAGCCAATGAGTTAACTGATTCAGAGGAGGCTGCTGAAGGTATTTACGAGATTAATTTTTACTCCATAACTCAGTAGTTGTGTTTTTCTTTCTCCTTTCTCGTGCCTCCTTCCAAGTTTAACCTCTCTTTGTTCAGCTTTCCTCTTTGCCCTGAGTCTCCCTTGCTCTACTTGTTCCCCTTGCTCTTTTAAGTACTCTCTCTCTCTGCATTCCCACATTCCCTGACTCTTCTGGAAGACTTTTCACCAGGGATCAAGCAAGCCTGAGCATGCAAATCCTCTGATTAATTGGTGGGGGTGGGGGGAAGGCAGCACCAGCAGCTGCACGGATGAGCCCTGAGCCACAGTGCCTCTGCAGCTCGAGTGCAGCAAAGGCCAAGGGGTTTGCTCTCCTCCGCCTCTACACCTTTCAGATATTCAATGAATTGCTGGTTTTTTCTACTCACTGTCAAAATTTAGGTAGCAGACCTTAGGGTGATCTTTCTGCAAACTGTGAAACCCTTCCTTCCTTCCTTCGGAGGAGGAGTTACTATGGGCTCTTCTGTGAGGTTCCCTTGCAGCAGTGTCCAGACACCCCACAAATACCAATATATTCATGAACTTGCAAGGTCAGTGGCATCCTGCTTGTAATACTCAGAGCTCAGCCTGAGCTCTCGGTCCACTGCACAAGCTGCTGCCCCTGGACCAAACTGAGAAACTGATTCTGCGTTAGGATGCTTTGCTTCCTGCAGAAGATGAGGAAGGATATGACCGTGGAGTGAATGAGATTCTTTGCCTTTGAATTTCACTGACACTTTTTGTCTGTAAAGGAACAGTGAAATTCAGAGTACGTTCTGTCCAGCCTGGTACACAAGCTCTGCATGAACCAGTTCCAGGTCTGGCTGTGTCAATGCAGGTCTTTGAAAGGTGGCTGCTATTCTGGTGTTCTGCTGAGAGGTCCATGACTCTCACTGGCCTCTGTCAAACCTCCTGGGTGTCTGAGGCGGAACTGTACAGCACCAGGCAGAGATGTAGACTTGGACACACATAATTTTCTGCTCCCCATCCATCAGGTTTAACGCCTTCTTCTCTGATTTTTTTTTCACTGTGTCCGTCTCAGCTATGTTCCTAAACTTCCACTTGCTCTTTGTCCTGGTCTTGTCCTCTTTGCAGTATCTTAGTATCCAAATTCCCAACTCAGGCTGCTGGTTCCTGTCCCAGCCAAGAAGTTCTGTAAGAAGATCTGAACACCAGGTGTCATTCCTGCCTCTGTTTCATCCAGATGGCTTCAGGCCAACATCATTCTCTCTTCTTCAATTTTTTTTAATTTTTTTTTTTTTTTAAGAAAAGGAAGCTTTAAATGCAGACCACAAACATATTTTTATGTTTTTTCATGGTCACGTGCATATATAACATCACCCATCCTCCTTTCCAATGAGAAAGGCTCATGGAGGGCAGGTGTCTCCCTTGTGAAAAGGTGTCACAGTGACCATAATAAAGAAACTTTTCTGTGGGTCTTCACAAATGTGCTGTTAAAAAATTATCTCCCAGAGCTTTAAGGTGTCAGAATACATGTTACTATTCTAAAAGAAAATAGAATTGGGAGAGAAATAGAAACAGTACTTATGGAATCATAATAAGCACAATTGGGAGGACTCTTCTGAGATCATCTCATCCTTAGTAATTCTTGCGACAGTCCAAGACTTCTGTCTGCTTCTGTCTCTTGTGTCAGTCCTTCTCCCAATACTTCTATTTCCATTAGAACATCTTCCTTGATATCTGGCTAAAATCCCTCTTGTTTGGATTTAAGCCCACTAATTTTTATCATCCCCACTTTGCACAGGTAGCAACATGTTTGGGACTGTGACAACCTTTGATTCAGCTTCAGATTATTATCATGTACCCTATCCGTCCTCCTCGGCCCAAAGAACACAAGACCCTCTGGTCTTTCCTTATTGCTCATATTTGATCATATTAAATTCTCCAGACTGTCTCAAATTACTTACATCTTTCTTAAGGGCAATACCCAAGCCTGGGACAGACTCCAGCTGAGCCTTACCAGAAATGCATTGAGCAGAGAGATTAATGCTCTATTATATCCCAGATATCCTGTTGTTGCCATGGGCAACGGCAAAACGGAGTAAGCAGTGGCTGAGCCCCCTCCCATCAGTGAGAAGAGCATTTGCCGTCTGAGCAGAATTGAAAGAGATAAGGAAGGTTGTGGAAAGTGGACACAGGAAACAAAAAGCACCAATTGAGTCCAGGTAAAGGGGCAGCTGAGACAAGTGAAGGCAATACCACATGCTAATGAAGAACTGGGAAACTGCAAAGTGTCTGAGCAAATAAAAGGTGAGCACTTTGCAGATTGCTCAGCTTAGAGAAGGTTGCAGTTGTGCACAGATCCTTCTCCAAGTTCCCAGGGCTCCAGGCTGTGCGGCCAACAGCTCTGTGCTGCACATTCACACCCGTGTCCCTAACGTCTGTGTGTGGGGACAACTGCCCCCGGGACAGCTGCTCCGCTGCCAATATTTGTCACCCATCCCTACTCCTGCCTGTACACAGCTTGGAATACCGTTTCCCTCAAAACAGCTTCTTTTTTTTTTTCTGGCTCAAAACTTCTCCTCATTTTCTGCTAGTGATAACAATTGCTTACCTTGCCTTTGCTTGTTCTGAATGCCATTCTAATCAGTTTATTTGTCAAAATCTTTTTTATTTCCAAACCCACCCTCCAGTGTACTTACTGTCCTTCCCATCTTCATTTCAGTGCAAATTAAACAAGCTTCTATACTGTCGATGCAGCTCACTCATTCTCTTTCTTTAGTTTCAGAGTTTGGGAGTGCTACCCTTCAAAACAGTATTTCAGGCCAGCTTTATTACTTGTTGGTGTAGGTCTTGTTTTGTTTCCTCTAGAAGCTAAGGTTGAGAAAGACAGCTTTTCAGCAGCAACATGAAAAGTTTTGCCCCTGCTCAATTTTTACCATAAAATAAATTTCTAAACAACTTCTGATAATTCTAATCCTAATGATTAGATATTTTCAGTCATATCAAATAACAGAGCTGCTAAATGTGTGCCTGTTTCCCAGCCTGTTCAGAATTTGTTAGCCAGTTGAAATACTGTTTCAAATATTCACCATTGAGAAAATATTAAAATCCATATATAAACTGCTTTTCATGCCTCCCCCTGAAAATAAATGTATAGATAGCAAGAAGTTTGTTAAATGTATTAAAATGAAGCGGTACAAACATATATGTACTAGGGTTAAACCAAGACTATGTACTTTGAAATCATGTTTTTTCCCCATGTACATTTCCAATACAAAGCAAGTTTGCCCTTTTCTCTATGGACCAGGAGTCCAGCCTCTGGCAAACACTAACTTTGTTCCACTACCAAAATGACCAGCTCAATTATCACTAAAACATCCCTATTGTCCCAAATTTCACCCAAAATACTGATTTCCATGTCTTATTTGATGTGTGCAGCTTCAAAGTCTCCTCTCAGAATTTGCTATAAAATGTAATTTAAAGGTGAAACGGAGGTCTGCTTTGTAAAGCTGATGATCCTGGGAGAGCCAAGAAATTCTGCCTCCACAGCATCTGTGTTTCCCCTGCATTTGTGACACCTTCAGTGCTTTTTAGACCCCACAAGAGCAGCACTGGCCACAGGGAAGAAACACCTTCCTAAAACATGCAGGTACCACAGCAACTCAGAACTATCAAGTGAAACTAACAAAGATCTGCAGCACTAATTATTTCGCCAATATTAATTAATAGTCTAAATAGTCATGATACTCATATGTTTACAGCATTAAATAACATTATAGCTGTTTTAAGGAGCACTTTGAGAAATAAAGAGCTTGCAGGGCACTCTCAAACAGATTGACCAAGTAGTCTCTGGTTTTAAAGCCAAACCAAATTAGTTGATAACCACATGCAATTGCTCACAAGTGCTTTCCTACTCATTTACTCCTGCTTGATGCAGAGCTTATTCAGCTACAGCCTCTGCCATGGTAAACAAACCTTTGAATTCTTGTGACATTCCCAATGGCCAGCTTCTCCATTCTCATTCCATATGGAGATGACCTGAAGAGAAAAATACATTCTCTGAAAGATCGTAAGTGGAATTTTCATAAGTACCCAAATCAGGTATTACAAATGTCTCCTTCAATAAGAGAGAAGATCTACAAGTTTGGCTTTTATGAGAGTCAGCCTTCTTCACACCTCTGTTTATACATCTATTTATAAAGGAGTGCAGGTCCCAAATAATGCAGATAATTTTTTAAATTCTGCTGTTAAAGAACCACTCTTCAGCTGGCAGGAAAGTGAACATTAGGCCGGCGTTGAGTTTCTTTACCTCTGTTTTTGAATCCTATCTTGCATGTTCCTTACTAAGAATGGCACTGGGATACATCCTACGCTGTAAAAGAAATAGTGGAATTTGAAGCGGGTGTTAAAAAAGGGATCTTACAAACTTAATACTCTTTTGGAATTTGACAATATGGAAATATGTGGTGTTCAACCCATGTGACTGTAGGGAATAGCTGATCTTATTACCTGACTTTACTTACCTGCACTTTTAGAGCAAGAAAAGCTCTCTAGTCCTCTCTAGACCATTTGATCAGCTCAGATCCCTGCCTTTTCAGAAAATGCTGTATTTAGACACAGGGAAAATGTTCTGATAGACACAGTATTATGAGTGGATGTGTCGCATTGAGTGGGCATAAAAATTAACGTGTCAAACAGCCTCTGTAACCCACTGCCTACCCACAGAGACTTACAAGTGCTCAACACCTTTAAAGGCTGGGGCACGCTGAAGGACATCTCCTTTACTGGCTCAGTCTTGAAAAAATAGAGATAAACTTAGAAAGAGCAGTAGCAAAATACTTCTTATTGGTCAGATCCATGCAATGAAAGTTTCAAGTCCACAGGCAAAACCAATTTGCATCATCTCTGCCCAACTTTTTCAGAACACATCCCTTCTAAAAATACAACACTTGATTTTCTCAAACTGACATTACTTTTCATTTCTCCATTCTCTTGTAAAATACTGTTGAGTTGCATTACCTTTCACTGGATTTTGAAAATGCAAAGCCATTTTCATTGTAGAAGTCTCTTCCTTTATTGTTTTCAATAATAGGCTCACTACATTCAGAAATATGTACATTTTTTTGAAAAAACTAATTCAGTTCTGTTTCCTTACCTTTACTTACATAGACTGAAGCTCAATTTTTGCCAACCAGTCTATTCTAAGCTACCTTTTTTGGTTTGATTAAGAAATTAATTTGAAAAATTGCTGTTTCTGCCTTTCAAGTTCTGTGAGGGACCTTACCATGTCACTTTCTCTATTTTGCCTGAGGTTTCTACTAAAAACCTTTTAAAAATCCATTAACAATCAGATAGTACAGTAAATGCCAGTGTTTTTGTAAGCACACCGTGGTCGTAATAGTGCTCTTTCATTCAAAATGAGAGAAAATCAAAAGGATTTTGTGAAAAAAGCTCTTTGGACTGAGTTGCATTCATTTGCATCTGACTCAGTAAGCAAAGAACAAATTCCGTCGACTGAGCTGATTCTCCTCTATCTAACATGGAAAGTAGCTGCAAATCCATAAATAAGTGTGATAGGCTGTACTGTGGCATTGCTGCAATGTCATTCATTGTAAAAATGCTGCAGGCGTCTCGTTTTTACCTGCTTCTTTGTTCCTTATTTTTATTCTAGATAATAAGCAGAAAGGAAATATTCGTATCTATTTTTGTCTCCATATGTATGGATTTAGCATGCTCTAAAAACACTAAACCAACAACAGTAGAGAGCTAGATTTCTTTTTCCATGTAAAAAAAGGAATGGCTCAAGCGAAAATAATTCAAACAACATTAAAAGGATTTATTAATATTTTTCCTGCATTTTCCCCAGTAATAAGTGGAAAAGTTTCATAAGGAAAGCAAATTATTAGGGGCATCCCCAGCATTGATCAAGGATGACTCTATAGTCAAATAAATCCCAAAAAGGATTTGAAAAAGAGACTAAATAGATGGGCAAGGAAATTTGCCAAGAGTAGTAAATTTCAGGAGAGTCACATCTAAAGATGGTTGACTGCGTAATAAAATGTTATATGAAATTCAGTGCTACTCTCCTGGGAAAGAACAAATATCATTATAAAATATAATTATAAACACCTAGTGATGAGTAGATAAACTGAAAATTACCATTTTATCCCTGTATAAACTCTATCATTCCTGCGTTCTGTACACAGAGGTCTAAAGTATGTAGTGGAAAAACAGAAGATGGAGGACTCAGTAACAGCAATGATCAGAAGTGTACAACAGTTTTAAGTTTCTGTATCAGATTAATCCAAGGAGATTTGGACTCTGTAGCTTGAAAAAGTGGAAGAGAAGTCAAGGAAAAGCTGAACAGTAGACAGTTGATTACTTTTCTCCTAGCTCAAGCGTGGGGGGCACATAATGAAGTTATCAGACTGCAAGCTTAAAACTAGTAAAAGGGACATAACACACAGCTAAGCCAGAGAATTAATCATCCTCAAATATCACATAGTCAGAGTGGGAGTGGGATTAGAAAAACTGACAGCTGACAAATTCAGGGGTGGCTATTGAACACAACAGACAAAATTCAACCTCTAGTTCAAAAGTTCCTTAATCACAAGTAAGGACACAGATGCTCCTTACTTCAACACTACACACTTCCAATAATATTTTATCGTTTCCTAAGTTGCAGTCTGAGAGGGGTTACTGGATGGTCTTTGTTTTGACCTGGTTATGACTATGATACTGGATTTTTGTGCAGCATAACCTAAAATCTGCTGAGTCTGGGACTGGAGCTGACACAGAACCAGCCACGGTATCAGTGAGATACAAGCGGTTTCTGGCACAAGGACATCCTTGGGAGAAACAAAGACACTATCCCTGCATTCCTATGAGTCTGTGGACTCAAGCCATCAACGGCACAATGCTGCCAGTTTTAAGGATCACCCTTTATTAACATAAAAAGCCAGAAGCTGAAGTCCAGTGTGAATGGGACTGAGATTTCCAATCAGTCTGGCACAGGAAATGTGCAGACACCAGATACTAAAGACATGTGGCTGTTTCCCAGCCAGGATGAAGCTCCAAGCAGAGCTCCTGTGGTCAGCCCTCATAACCATCAGCAAATTCCCTGACTCGGCCAAGGCTTTTGTTTGCATATTTTTGCAATGGTAGCAAGCCTGACTCTAATTTTGGCAAGCAGTGCCGTTCTTAGCATTAGGGAATGTGTGCCACCAATTAGGTCAGAAAATGAAGGAAAAAGAGTCAAAAGCAAATTAAAATTCCATTGGAAAATGAGAAGAAAAAAGAGAACTCTACCCATTAGAAGATTAAAGGAGGAGGCTTATTTTTGGGAAGAAATGCACGTGTCCTGAGGTTGATCTGACAGGCTATGCTGCGCTGCAGAGCGCTGCAGAAAAAAGTCACCACACTTCTTCCTCATGTATTACTTCTCATGCTGCTCACAACAGTGATCTCTGGGATGTGTTGATCAGCAAAATTAAAAGGCTACAGATCATGAATTATATCATACTCTAGTCTCCTGACAACTTCAACTCATGTGTTTCACAGTAAGTTTTAATTTTTTAACTAATTTTTTCCCTTTACCAAAAAACTCCGTATTGTAAGCAACATAAGCAGGTAGAGGACCAGAAAGATTAGGAGGTCATGATTAGGGAAAGATGACTAATATAGAAATATTATGCAAATAAATATCTTTAATAACAGTTCTTGATGATAATGGCAGAGTTTTCAAGTAGCAATCTGCCACGATAAGAAATTATGATAAAGAATTTCATGAAGAAAAGGTGAGATGTTGAACATTTGCCAGCTCCATGCTTTTTTCCTTATGACCCAGTCTTTCATATTTTGCATGAAATAGTCAGAGGAGCAGCTGTCCAAGTGTATTTTTTAGGTTATGCAAACAAAGTGTTTATTAGATAATAAATTCCTTCAAAAGTCAGTGTGTTTACAATGGTTCATATTCCTCTTCAGAAAACACTAATTAATCTATCAACATCTCTAAATACAGCTGTTGCTGTGAAAAGAAAAAGTAAAAAAGCAGAATTGAATGTTTGGTTTCTATCAAAACAGAATGTTCTGTCATTTGGGGGTTTCGTGGTTGTTTGGTTTGGGGTTTTTTTAAGTATTTGTATAAAAATGAGGTCTTAATAGAAAATTAAAACCTTGGTCTTCATTCCGTTGAGATTAATCTAAATTTTCAAATGTTGCAATTCTCACAGAACAAAAATTACAGTTTAAAATCAGCTTTTGAATAAGGCTCCTTCATTTTTCATTTAAAAGCTTTCCAGCTTGTTCATCTAAGGGTTGGAGGAATGAAGTGCCTCTGCCACTAAACCCTACCAACAAATTGGCATTTTCAGTTAGTTAAAAATATGCTTTAAAATCATCCTTCTGGTGACCTCCAGCCTTCAGATTTCCTCAAGCAGTATCCCTTGATATTTATTCTAGGAAATAGTTCCAGGAAATCAGGTTGATTATTAAGATTTTGGATGGTCAGCATTCCCCCTCAGGATATTCCACTGACCTACTGAGCTTTCCTGCCAGCTTAACCTCAAATCAGGAAAAGCATTTTGCTGGTAGAAAAATTCTTTCAGTGTGACCTAGTTGCTTGTTACAGCAAGATTCATCTAACACAACGTTTCATTTAAAAGCTTTTTTACTTCTGTTACTTTTCTATAGCTTCAGGTATTTTTCCTTCATGTTCACACTTGTGGGATAATTGAATTCAGGTGTCTTCAAGTGACAAATCGAGAAAAGATATTTGAATACACCCTCTTCCTAGTTAGAGTAGTTTTTCTCCTTTGTTGAATGTAGTGATTTTAAAGATTAATTCCTCCATTATAATCACACTCCAGACTGATGCGCATCACGAGATAACGTAGCTGCAGACTATCCTTTTATTGAACCTCTAATTTCAGCACAATCCTATTTGCAGCCCCAACACACAGCGCGTATGTCACCTTGATTCATCCCTGTAATTGAGCCACCTTCCATTAGAAGGGGGACCTCTGACAGTGCCACAGCCTTGCACTGCTGCCACCACTGCTGTCACCGACAGTAATGGGGTAACCTCTCGCTCCACAAACAGTGTCTGCTCCAGGAAAACGTTTTGTTTGACTTGACAGCAGCTTTTCTCAGGGAACGAGATTGTTTTTGCAAGGGAGGCAATAATTTGCACGCAAACAAAACGGACAGGCTTTTTTGCTTTTTTTCCCTCTCCCATGAAGCACCGTTTTCTGCCAATAATGCAAAAAAATTTGAAGGCATCCACAAGGCATCAACTTGCAATGAAACTGGTTTTAGTATTTTATGCCAGTTGGGGTTTTTTTCCCCCCAGGAAGAATTCATCCGGTGATGCTATAGGAACTCATTAATTTGCATTACACTGCATAATACAACATAAAGAGGGCAGGAAGATCACCTCAGTGTGAACAGAGAGAAAATGTGAACATTTATGACTGGGGCAAAAATTTAGACATTATTTCCTCTCACTCAAATAATGCCCCATTGCAGCTATTACAAGAATGAGAAGATAGGAAGGACATGGCAAATACCAATAGGATTAAATATTCCAAATTCCATACAGTTTGAAAATATGGTACGATACAGAATTTCGTTTTCTCTGCAGGGCTGACATCCATCAAGAGTACAATGGGATGGGCCAGTGCATCATCCCTAACAGCGCTTTGACTTTAGTGGAAATCCATCCACAACATTTTAAGAAAAAGGGCTCTAGAATGAAGCCTTCAATCCTGCGCTCTGGTGCAATGGCTACAGTAAAAATTCAAATCCATTAAACAACAGCTGTGCTTTCTCTCTTTGCCACTCAGTTTTCCACATAACCTTCTTCTTTACCTTACCTCACTTTACTTCTTCTTCCTTTACTTCCTTTGGCTAGAAAGCCAACTGGGGAGTATATTGACCCAATTTTACATATAAATATAACATGTAGAGACAGCAAAAAATTTAAATATTCAGCTTTCCCAGCACTTATAATTTAAAACTGCATGTGTTTATCTAAGATGTAACAGTGGAACGCTGTATTTTCATGAAGAGTAAGTTATGAAAATGAGCTTTTCTTCAACACTACAAATGACAGAGTCAAATAAAATTACACAAGTAAAGCAAGCAAATAAAACTTATTCTGTTGTGAGAAGTTTCAGAAAAAGTCTTCCTTTTTTCTGGCTCCAGCACCAAGATAAAGAGTTACCAATATTACATCATCAGAAAAATTCATTTGCTCATCACAAGCCTGAGGGAACTACACTGTTACCTAGCAACTAGTGACAGTAGCCTTTTCTTAATAAATTAACCCCTTGATGAGTGTGAAATGCAGAACTGATCTGTGGGATTCACAGCTTCCTTGCTGCTCTGAGGATGTTTCTGACCACACCAGAACAAAATCCATTTGTTTTGCCATTGCAAGTGGCCTGCACTTGGCCTCAGAAAACACAAAATTGCTGTACATCTCTCTTCATAACCAAAAACTCCCATGAAGATGAATATGTCACATCACATTGTCTCATGTTACAAACAGCCTCAGCCCAGAGGCGACCTCTGTGTGACTGAGGTTTCTACACAGCCCAGCTTTTTCTGAGAAGTCCGAAGTTCCCAGACAAGGAAACTATGGTGTGTCTTTTACACTTTTTCCTGCATTAACCAGTGTAAAATTTAAATGTGGTGCCCAAGTTGTGCTGCCACAAGGCATCCTTGAAGATCCTGTGTTCATGATACACCTTTCAATTTGTTCTAAAAATACACAATTCGAAGATGTTGCTTGGCAGGTATGAGGAATAGCTATGAGTTTCTGATAATGGGTGTTTATAAAAGGCAAATATTTGGGCAGAAAACACTTCCAGTGAGTCATGAACTCCAGTTAAGCCCTCGAAATTGAAAGGTTTATTATTTGAAATGAACTCTCAAATTGCTTCTATTACCTAAGTGCCAGGAGACCGTAACAACACATCCGCAAGTCTGACTTACTGAATTATTTTCCTAGAACTGTACTCACAATGGATGGAACTCCTAAGATCAGTCCTGATGCCAGACATTAAAACCAGCCCCTCTCCTAGAGCATCACAAATCTGGAGCACATCCACTGAAATTAACTGAGCTGTGGTACACATGAAATCAGTGAGATCTCAGAGGTCAGCTTCTGAAAAAGAACAAGAAAACCCACCATTTTCAAGGTTTATACTTACAGATTTGTAGGGAGTAAACACAGAAGCCCCACTATCTAAACAACCTTTTGCTGTCGTGACCTCTGCACCTGATCCAGTGGGAGCTAAAAATGCTACATAAACTCCTACAGAGCTTAATGGAGGCAGCAGACAAATTCAAAAGAAACAGGATCAGATTCAGGGCATGAGGGGCACTCGGGATGTGGTGGACAGTGAAAGCAGGTTCTCACATGGCCAAGTCTGGCAGACTTTGAAATCTATGTAAAGGTAAATGAAACTGTGTTTTTCCAAGAAATTTCAAAGATATTCCTGTGTAAATACAGGCAGGTTGGACTGCAAATGGTATTTTCTTTGTACATCCTCTTGCTGCACAGCAAAGACTGTCATTTGTAACACAGCCTTTTTTTAACACCACAATCCTCATATATTATGGGGGTCTCTTAAAATGTCAGAGGAAAGATCTTGAATACACCACATAAATATGGTGGTTCACCAGGACCTTTTATTTGCTGGTTTTGTGGTCCTTGGAGAGGTCCTTCAGAGAGGTGATTTTTGCTCTGAAATGTGAATTCTCACCTAGCTCCAATATTAGAGAGAACACCTTCAGCAGGAAAAGTTGGAACTGTCCCAAAAAATGGGAACATCTTATTCAAAGAGAATATACAGGCCAAAGAAATTATATTAAATTGGAATGAAAACAAGATAAAACATTAGAAAACTGGTTACAGAAATCTGCTAAAGGAAAAACTATTGTAAAAATTTCAAAGTTGGACAGTTTATAGAAAAAGGTTCTGAACTGATTGGTGACAAGCGAAAAATAGAGGTCAGAGAAACTATGCTTGTGTTACTTGGAGTGGAAAATAATTGCTCACGAGGCGATCATCTCTCCCTTTTAACTGGTTTACTATTTCTTGTTCTTTACCTATTCTGACCTATTTTATCTTCAAATGCACTTTTTCAACAATAATTGTCTCCATTGTCTCAACATTTTCACAAATAGCCAGTTTTTGCTTGACAGCTTGACTTTTAATTATGCCTTTTCTGACCTTTTTTGTTTTTTTGTAACTCCCTGGGTGTATTTATTAACCTTACTTTGATTTGTTGCAAGTGTGCTGACACAGCACTAATTCTGGTTTCAGCTTGTTAGCTGTGAGCAGGAGTTACACCTGAGTCCTCTTAATGTCACCAAGAAATTCTAATTCTCCTACCTCTGCATCCTGGGTCCTTAAACCTCTGGATAATGTCACAACCTGTGAAGCACATGCATTCCTACAGGCTGAGCTAAAGAAAAATGTGATTAGTAATTAGGTGTCGTGATTTATACATCTGTTTCTTCTAGATCCTACTTGCTTCAGAAGTACTAATGTTTGATTAATGTGGTCTTCCTTTTGAAATCTCAGCTGAAAATACTAAGTCCTGGGTGAACAGATGGTGAATTAAATTGAATGATAAGAGGGAAGAAGCTAAAGCACTCTGAACAAGAAATAGGCAGGCATAGAATGGAAACGACATTTTCATTCCTTAAAGGGGAAAGACGCAAAATGTCTTGCTGACTGGGGAGGGGCCTCCTAAAAATCCCATTTTTTTTATTTGTAGTTGTCTATTTATTTAACTCTTAATCTTTTTTTAGCACAATGTGTAACACTGAAAAACATTGAAACACCAGTTTTACCAGAAAAACCTTGGAGGCTCCAGTTCTTTCTCAGATAATCCTGTTCATATCAATGCTGTAAAAAGGGTATGTTCCCTCTGCAGAACTGCTTGTTCAGTCCTGGTAAACCCTCTTCCATCCTGGGAAATTCTGGTTTTGTGGGGGTAGGCAGCACTGCCAAGGGATCCCAGAGCACCAGAGGGGAAGTGACGAACTGGAAAGGCACAGGAGAGGATATCTCTGTGCCTTTAGTTGAAGAGGAAGGAGGATTCCTTCTCGGCATGAAGAATTCTGTAGCAGAGTACTGAAGAGAGTTCCTGTAGAGACTCTGCATCTGTCTCCAGCACTGCAAGAATGGAGCTGAAAACAAAGGGCAACTCGGGAAAATGCTCTGCTTCTGTTGCTGGTGTCACTTAGATCTGGAGCTTCTGAGCTTATTGTAAGACTATCACATTTCTGGTTTATAGCATCCCATATCTCCAGTACAATAAGCTTTACTGAACCACCAATAAATCCAGCAGCAGATGTGTGTGCATCTCATCTGTGAAGCAGTGCCTGGCTGAGACAGACTTTCAATATTGTATTTTCTACTGCCAGTCCACTTGAAGGGACTTTGTTCTATCCTTTTGGCTGCTAACCCTTCTTCTCCAAATCCCATTGCTTAAAATAAAACCTTTGAATGGGATGTTTAGACAGTTCCACACACATGAAAAGCAAGCAGATGCATAGAACATTTTTTAATTCCTCCCTCTATCTTTCTAGGCTGGTTCTTAGAAGATTAGAGAAAACTATTAAGCACACACAATTGTGTTCACTTTGTTTCACACATCTGCATTTTCAAAGTGGGGCTTCTGTGGAGGAGTTTCTGAGAATCACATCAAATAAAACAAGAGCACCACAACACACTGGTTGATAAGCCAACACCCAACAAACTGCTAAACTCCAGAGGTTAACCTGAGAGGGGAAAAAAAAAAATGGCGTGAAGTTTAGTAGAGAGATTGAAATATCTGCTATCTACACCAAATACTTTTTGGTTTGATCCAGATATCCACCCCCACAATTTTTGAAGGAAGATATTATGCAACCGTGACCTTTGTATTACTAACATCATATTGTGGGTCAAAATTTACTTGTGCTCCAACTATCCGTTGTTTCCCTTTGATTTTTTTTTTAATACTTTGGAGGGGAGCTGGCCACTAAGTCCTGGCATTTGGTGGGATTGAGGATATGTGAATACAGCCCTCTTCACAAAGAAATGGGGTGCAGATCTTCATCAGATATAGCTTCAATTGTGTTAGTCATCCGTGTACCCAGCCCTGTCCACAGCTTTAATCAGCCTTGGGAGACACAGGCTGGACGAGCACAACAAAGCAGATTAAGATATCTCAGACTGTGGTGTCTTAGACGAGGTTTTCAAGGGTACTAAACTTTGGAACCAAAGCAGTTTGCAATGTATTTTCTATTCATTCTACATGCATACATCACCACTGTTACCCAAAAAGAGGGGGAAAATGCCTGCACTCTTGGATCGGTTGCAGGAAGAAGAAGAAGAAATTCATAATTAGTGCCAGCTAAAGATAGCTCCTACTGCAACTTCTCTTCTGTGACAGTTGGAAACTGAATGTTCTGCAGATGGGGGAAATAGTTTGGAAAGTGTGTAAAGAATGTGTTTGTGTATTTGTGTTTGTGTGTGTGTGCTCTGCAGTTCATTGGATATCAGGATATCTGAAGGTCAAATCAGAAAATGGGTGAAGATTAAAGGTGAATAAAAACGCTTGTGAATATACAGGATTTAAAATATGAACTTGCGTTCTACACCAGATGGAAAAGATGAGGAGAGAAACAGAGTCAACCAAAGGAACCATTACAAATATTTTGTGTCCATTTCCACTGGTGCAACCTATGTGGATGTAGCTAAGCAACCTAGCTTAGCAGCTGCTTAAGCTATTTTTAAGTTTCCTAATACTTGCTGGAGATGAAGTTACTTACTTTAAGATCATGTTACTGGCCACAGTGGAACATGGTGTCATTCCACTTGCTGACATGGCAATGGGGATTCAAAAGTGTTGAATGTTCCCTAATTCGATCTAAATGTAATTGCTGATTTAGCATGCAGCATATATTTGTTGCAATATTCTTTCTCCTAAACAATTAAATACAATATATTAAACACAAAAATACATAAATATTGTAACACTCAGTGCTCCATATTTGGTAGACTACAGGAATTACTGAGATAAGAAATGAGCTGAAAAGCACAATTTCAACTTTAGAATTTACTTATGACTTAAACAGTACAGCTTAATAATTTCCTTGTTGAATGCATAGCGATTCACTTGGTAAGATGGCATTCATAATGCTCCTGCAAGCCCTGGGAGATGGCTCAGGGTCTTCAGCATCCTCTCTGAATTTATTTTTCTTGGCCAAAAAAAAATACTCCAAGCCCTATATGTATTTAAAATTTTTAGATAGCACTCTGTCTGAGTAGCTCAACCTCGCCGAATGATCTGGGCACCTGTTCCCTAAGCGGGGCCAGGTTTCACCCCGCGGGTGGCATCACCACAGCCAGGTTCCCTGCAGGGGCTGAGCTGCTTGGCATGCCCAGATCCCAGCACCATCTGCATGCAGAGTCACAGGAGAGGCGGGGAAAGTCACCTTTTGTGTAACAAACTAATTGCTAAAGGAGCTGTGCAGGAAGCAGGAGGTTTGGCTTTGTGACCCTCCAGAGCACAAGGGGATTCAAAATATCTCTCTGCAGTTTTGTTTTGAGGGATTTATTTATTTGTTTATATATTTATTTATTTTTCAGCTGGTTGGTTTATGGGGGGTTTTTGTTTGTTTTCTGTTTGTTTCTTCATCTTACAGAAGTTCTGATGCCACCTGCAGGTGAGATTTCCTCTGACACCCATCTCCCTTCCTTTCCTGCCCGCAGGCCAAATGGTCTCATCCATGCCCTTT
Source organism: Acanthornis magna (assembly GCA_036785705.1). Lineage (NCBI taxonomy): Eukaryota > Metazoa > Chordata > Aves > Passeriformes > Acanthizidae > Acanthornis > Acanthornis magna. The sequence goes on along the minus strand of JAWUZG010000141.1, from coordinate 1,734,484 downwards.
TCTCAGCTCTGACACTTGCCAGACCCTTCATAGCAATGCAACACAGCAGCACCAAAAAATGAAACGGCTGACCACCCTCCTTTTGCTATGGCAGTTTCTGACAAGTCAGTGAATTAAATCAGCTTGTGGTGGTCTAATTAGTGTAGGAGCCAGTGTTAAAGGTGTATTCAGCAGCAGAACCCATGCTTCTGGTATGGCCAATTGTGACAAAGTAGGTGGTTTATGGCAATGCAGTGATATTTCTGATGTTTTTTTTCTTCCCCTTTCTGCTTCCAAAATAGGAATATTAGTGGAATGAAATATCCATGCATCTAACCACTGTGGCATTCTCAGAATAACATTTCATATATTTTATACTTTTAATGTGAAGAATTGTTTAAATGATCCCTTTTTCACAATAGTAGTTATCAGTTTCACCTTCAAAAACAAAATCAGTATGCAAATGAAAGACTATACAAACATGCTATTTCAAATCTGATCAATTCAGTATGGCTTTTAATAAAGGCTTCCTGTGCTCATTACAATTTTGCAATTAAAACTGAAGGAAAACAATCATTTTATACTGACATTGCCTGATGATAGGGCCATCCCCACTGTATACATGCTTAACTCATTCATTATTACATTATTTAATTAGGAAAAAGGAAATGAAGTAAAGTCTCCTTCTCCCTAGGTGATCAATTAGACTTCCCTATTCTTATTTCTCTCCTCTCCTCATCATTAAGATTAAAATGGAATTACATAGGTTTGCTGCTATTTCCATCTGAAAGCAAGGAGCTCTGTTACAACAGAATATTGAGCCAAAATGTGTAATTTTGATTGAGGAAAAAGGCCAGAGCACTGTAGTTACTATTTGATTTAAAACATTCATTTCAAGGAAAAGATTTTTATGCTTATTTGGTACTGATTAATTAATGGTTAGGCAGTAAGAGGACTGAGCATTGCAGTGAAGAACCCCAGTTATAATGCTATTCTCCTTTTCTAATTATTCATGAGGATGGTTACCTGACCTAATAGAATCACAGAATGGTTTGGGTTGGATGGAACCTTAAAGATCATCTGGTTTCAACCCCCTGCCATGGAGAGGGACATGTTTCACTAGACCAGGCTGCTAAGAGCACCATCCAACCTGGACTTGAACATTTCCAGGGATGGCACAGTCACAACTTCTCCAGGCAACCCGTGCCAGGGCCTTACCACTCTCACAGAAAAGAATTTCTTCCTACTATCCAACCTAAACCTACCTTCTTTCAGTTTGAAACCATTCCCCCTTGTCCTGACACCCCAAGCTCTTGTGAAAAGTCCCTCTCAATCTTTTTTGTGAGCTTCCCTCAGGTACTGGAAGACCACAGTTAGGTCTCCTCAAATCCTTCTCTTTTCCAGGCTGAGCCATCCCAATTCTCTCAGCCTTTCCCCATAGCAGAGGTGCTCCATCCCTCTGCTCGCCTTGGTGCCTCCTCTGGACTCTCTCCAGCAGCTCCATGTCCTTCCTGTGCTGTACCCCAGCGCTGGGGCAGCTCTGCAGGTGGGGTCTGACAGATTGGGGCAGAGGGGCAGAATCCCCTCCCTGCCCTGCTGCCCACGGGGCTTTGGATGCAGCCCAGGACACTCTTGGCTCTCTGGGCTGGCAGTGCCCATGGCTGGCTCGTGTCCAGCTCTCACCCACAGCACCCCAAGCCCTTCTGGGCAGGGCTGCTCTCCATCTGTTCATCCCCAGCCTGGGCTGGCACTGGGCTTTGCCCTGACCCGGGTGCAGCACCAGCACTTGGCCTTGTTAAACCTCATGAGATTCCCAGGGGCCTCTTCTCGAGCTTGTCCAGGTCCCTCTGGATGGCATCCCGTCCATCAGGAGTGTCAGCTGCACCACTCAGCTTGGTGTCATCTGAGAACTTGCTGAGGGTATACTCGATCCCTTCATCTGTGCCATTAATGAAGATATTTAATAACACTGGGCCCAGTACAGATCCCTGAGGGTCACCACTTGCCACTGATGTCCATCAGGACTCTGAGCTGTTGACCACAATGCTTGGCTGTGACCATCCAAACAATTCCTTATCCATCGAACAGTCCATCCATCAGATCTCTCTCTTTCCAATTTAGAGGGAAGGATATTGTGGGGAATGATGTCAAAGCTTTACATAAATTCAGATAAATAACATCTGTAACCCTTCCCTTGCCCACTGATGGAGTCATTCCATCATAGAAGACCACAAGGCTGGTCAGGCAGGAGTTGTCCTTGGTGCAGCCATGCTGGGGTCTGGAATCACCTCCCTGTCCTCCACAAGCCTCAGCAGAGCTTCTAGGAGAATCTGTTCCATGATCTTCCTAGGCACAGAGGTGAGGCTGACAGGACAGCGTTCCCAGGGTCCTCCTTTCTACCCTTTTTGAGATGGGTACCCTTTTCCAGCCACCTGGAATTTCACCTGAATGCCACGACTTTTCAAATATTGTAGAAAGTGACTTGGCAAATTGGAATCAGCCAATTCCCCAGGGACTCTGGGATGAATCCTATGGGGTCCCATAGACTTACGTACATTCAAGTTCCTCAGGTGATCCTGAATGTGGTCTTCTCTTACAGTAGGAAGCACTTTACTCCCCCTTCCCCATCCTGCTGTCCATCTACTCAAGAGGTGTGGGAATAGATATTGCCAGCGAGCACTGAGGCATAAAAGCCTTCTCAGCCTTTTTTTCATCTGTTGTTACCAATTTACCAGCATTGGTGTGTACACCTTCTCTGACGTGAGGACTGGTGCATAGTTTATTTAATTTATAGAATCATAGAATATACAGAGTTTGAAGGCACCCACAAGGATCATCACGTCCAACTCCTGGCCCTGCAAAGGACAGTCTCAAAAAATCATCCCACAGGCCTGAGAGCATTGTCTAAACACTTCTTGAGCTCTGTCAGGTTGGTGCTGTGACCACTTCCCTGGGGAGCCTCTTCCAGTGCCCAAATACCCACTGGGTGAAAAAGCTTTTCCTAATATCCACTTTAACTTCCCCTGGCACAACTTCAGGCCGTTCCCTGGGTCCTGTTGCTGGTCACCAGAGATCAGTGCCTGCCCCTCCTCTTCCCCTCATGAGGAAGTTGCAGACCCCAATGAGATCGCCCCTCAGTCTCCTCCAGGCTGAACACACCAAGTGCCCTCAGCCACTCCTTGTGTGGCTTCCCCTCGAGTCCCTTCACTGCCCTCCTTTGAACTCTAACACATGAATGTCTCTTTCGCACTGTGGTGTCCCAAACTGTGCCCAGCACTTGAGGTGAGGCCACCCCAGTGCAGTGCAGAACAGAGCAGGACAGTCCCTTCCCTGGTGGCCCCAGGACAGGGATGTCCCTCTTGGCTTCCAGGCACTGCTGACTCATGTTCTACTTGCCATCGACCAGGACCTCCAGATCCCTTTCCAGGGCACTCCTCTCCAACATCTCATTCCTCAGTCTGTTCATACATCCAGGGCTGCCCCATGCCAGGTGCAGAATCCGGCACTTTCCCTTTTTGAAGTTGCTTTGGTTGGTGATCACCAAATCTTCCAATTCATCAAGGCCTCTCTGCAGGGCCTTCCTGTCCTCGAGGGAGTCAACAGCTCCTCCTCAGTTTTGTATCTTCAAACTTGCACTGTGTCGTTTCCAGTCCTCCATCCAGATCATTTAAGAAGAAGTTGAAGAGCGCAGGGCCACGGATGGAGGCCTTTGGAACCACACTAGTGACAGGTCACCAGTGTGGTGTCACCCCAGTCACTATAATCCTTTGTGCCCAACATGTGATCCGGTAGCTCACCCACTACAGGATGTGTTTATCCAGCTGTGTGCTGGACATTTTGTCCAGGAGGACCCTGTGAGAGACAGCATGGAAAGCTTTACTGAGATCCAGAAGACTACATCGACTGGCTTCCCTTGATCCCATAGGTGGGTTACCTTGTTGTAAAAGGAATTAGGTTTGACAAGCAAGACTTTCCCTTCAGAAAGCTGTGCTGGCTGTGACCAGTGGCTGCATTGTCCTCTGGGTGTTGATCATTACCTCTCAGAATAATCTTCTTCCGAATTTTACCAGGCACTGAAGTAAGACTGACATGCCTGTAATTTCCAGGGTCCTCCTTCTTGTCCTTCTTGAAAAGTGGGATATTGTTTGCTGGCTTCCGGGCAACTAAGACCTCTCCAGATTCCCAAGACCATTCAAAAATCAAGAGCGGTCTCACAATGACATCAGCCAGCACTTTGAGTATCCTCAGATTAATCCCATCAGGCCCCATAAATTTAGAGGGATTTGTTACACTTTAAACTCACATTCTGTGAAGATTAATGAAAAAGATGATTGGAAAGGTAGTTAATAATTAACGAGCCTGATCTCTATCTAGTGCATATATAATTAAGAAAGGTGTGATTATTCTTTTCTCGTTAGCAATTCAATAATTATCTTGTGCCTAATACATCCATACAGACTTCAGCATCCAGCATCCACATAAAAAATTGAATTCAAGATATGGTGAGATGTTGCCTGGCAACAGCTCTTTTATTTTATTTTGAATGGCATTTTTGGGGCAGAGAGTGAGGAAGGGAAGAGCTGGAAAAGAAGTTCGACTCCAGAGGCCTGCTCTGATCTAGATTCCCGTGTTTCTGCAGGACTGTGATTCTGCTCCGTGTGGATGTGCAGCCACATGGGACCGCGCCTCATGGCTCTGTCGGCGCCTGGCACGTGGCTCCTCTTTCCCTTTGTGTCTGACTCAAGCTGTGTACCTCCTTCTTCGACCCAGACAAACCAGCCGCGTCAAGAGACACAAATAAACTGAGCTTATTTTGATGTCGGTCACATGAAGGAGTTCTGTGATGTCTGGCTCCAGAGAGGAGTGCTTCCTCTTTGGAATATGTGCTGGGAGAATCACACTGAAGAAAAAAAAAAAAAAAAAAGGACTCTTCATGCAGGCTGGGGTTTAGTTTCATTTCTGTAGATTGCACAGTAGTGCTCTTGCTCAATCCTCCCCAGGGCTGCTAAAATTTTCGGGTCTGCTCACATGGAGTGTGTCTTGGGACTATATACAGCAAATAAGCATTCAAAGTGTCCTTTCTCTGAAAACTTGGGACCTATATCCCCATGACCCTCAGTTTAGGGTAGATAGGGTAGTTCAGCCACTTCTTAAAATTTTCAGCGCTTTGTTCTGACTCAGTCATAAAGTATTATGAAGTATTTTTTTATTTAAATACAAGAAAAATAGGTCAAAGGAAAAGAAAAGGTGAGAAGTTTGGAAAAACAAGATACACCATCAAAGCAATACACTGAGAAGGCAAGATGTGAACTTAAAAGCATGCTAATATGCCAACAGTACAACCTAGAAAACTGAAAAAGAAAGCTAAAATGGAAAGAACAAAAAGCAAATATCAAAACATAACCCACAACAACAAAAAACCAACCACCAGAGAACTTAATCCCACACCTTTTATTTTTCTATCGTATTTCCAGACTATCAACAAATCCAATGTGTGTTTCTGCAAAAGCTGTAGCGGCTTAAAAAAAATTATTATTTGACTGACCATAAAAATTTCATTGGGAAAAGCAGTCAAATCTTGCAAACTCCCTGGGTTTTTTAACAGCAGCAAATCCAGACTATGAGGTCCTGACTCTGCTCCTTAGAATGCTGCCTTGTAAGGACTATAATTTTCCTCTACGAAGTGCTGCCGTTCTTTTCCATCTATTCCCTCCTGGTAGAAAAATAATGAAATCACTTAAGTTGCTTGAACTGTTATCCAACAGTATTCTCCACATCCCATTGAGTTCATATATTGAAACTGAGTGATTTTGAAAGAGTATTACTAAATTTTGAGCTTTTGACTGGGCTTGTTCTTGTCAAAAAATCCAATCTCTCTTACTCCTTATGCTTTTGTTTTGGATTTAAAGTAAATGCATCACACATGTGAAGTGCTGAAAACAGAAGTGCCCGATGTGTTAACTTCCATATTAAAAAGGCTCCTGCTTGACACTGTGGGCTCTTTTGGTATTCCAAAAATATTTTATAGAAAGAAAATATCTCATAGAAAGAAAATAATTTATTGGGGGAAAAATAAAATGGATTTTTTTCATACTATTCTTTTAATGAATGGGAAGATCTGGATTCATTTTGCTTGCTCTGTTTTGAGGCAAAATAAAAATCAAAAAGGCGAGATAAAAGCAAAGGGATCAACATTGAGACTAAGAGAACAGCCTCATTATGAGCTCGGTCTTCTAGATCTGCTTTTAGACTTCCCCTTTTTATCTGGTTTTCTGCTCTTGCTTCCACTTAGAGCGTTATAGGTTATAACAGCAATGGGAAATACTAGAAAAACCCAGCTGCATGCAACTGACAGCTTTCTAATGCCATTATCTCTTGGTCCTTCTCTGAAACAGAGTAAAATCTCATCTACACCCATATTGCCATCATTTCATACTTACTGTCTGTGCTTACAAAATAGGGATTCATGCAAATGACAATAATAGTCCTTAACTTATTTAAATCACAGCTTTCCAAACAACTTCCCTATTAATGGCAAACAGTTTTGGTAGTTTTCAGTCTGATGTTAGAACTAAAAAATAAAAGATGGCACTCTCTTTCCTGTGCAAAATAATTTGCAGTTAGACAGTTTCAAGTCTAAATTCTGACTCTGTCCCTCAGAGTGACTGTAAACTCTCCTACCATGGTGTTACCTGGAAACTGCACTAGTGCATATTCTGCTATGAATGGAAATACTGTTACACACAGGATTTAGGACAGTAACCTGTCAACCCAGCCTGAAATTCTTTCTCTCTCTTAGAGCACCTCATTAATTGCTAATTTCTGAGAACAGCCTTTCAGTCAGTGGTACATGAATGTACCAGTAATTTCATTTAGAACACATTTCACTAGTTTCCTTTACAAATTGTCAAAGGCAACAAGAGTAAAGCTTTTCATAGAAGGTCATGGATATAGCAGCTGTTTCCTACTTTCCTATGACTGTTGCTCTGTCATGAATGAAATTCAATTGATTTGACATGATTTGTTCTAGATAAATCCATGCATGCTCTGTCTTACTGCTTTATTATCCGAATACTTTGAAATGGTCACACATAATTATTTCCTGTACCTTCCCAAGAATCAGTATTGAGTGGGACTGCTCTCCAACCCTTCATGTTGTCCCTTCCACATGCCTTTTTTAAAGATAAATAACACAGTGGACTTTCTTCCACTCTTCCTTTTTTCTTTGAAGATATCTTGAAAATAATTGCTGTGGTTTACAGAGTGCTGACTGGAATACACATAACTTGTTTGGTATTCTTTCAAGGCTCTTTCTCCCATTTTCTTGCCAGTTCTTTGACTCCTAGCTAAAGCTATGTTTGGTTCAGGCAACAATCATAAACAAGCTCGAATTTCCTTTTTGTGAAGAAAGAAGCAAAAGAGAGAGATGAATGCTCCAGCCTTCTCTGTTCGTCCTTTATTTCCTTTCCCATTAGTTAATTGTTGAATTATATATTTCTTTGTAGGCCCCCCTACATGAGTTTTCTTTACTTTTCACATTTTTCAGCCACTGCAAGACACTCAGACTCATTTTGTGCCTTAGTTGTTTGGTTTTTTTTTAATTTACAGTTACATGCTCAGGTTAATTCTTTAAATTCATGTGCCATTTAGTTGTAGCTTTTTAACAACAGTGCAATTCGGGCACATCATCTTTCCAGAAAGAATTCAGCTTAAGCTGAACTCAGTCCTTGCTATTTTAGTGTTTAAGAAAAGACCTAAGCAGAGGATATCCCCACGAGTATTTGTAACACTAAGGCTGCAGTTGGGCTGTTTTTCTCAGAACTCAGATTCTGCCTTGCCCTCGGCACTTGTGTCACCTCTCTCCAAATACTTGTGATGAGCACACAAGCAGCTCACCAGCGATTCTGACAAAAGGAAACAGCAAACACGGAGAGGCTGATGGGCAGCAATCTTCTTCACCAATATGGCTTTTTGTAGACACAATGTGTGTTTTCTCCCTGTTAACCATGGGGAAATACACTCCTAGAGAAATTTGATATGAGGATAAAGTGAAGAGGTAAATTCCTGTGAATTCCAGTGAAAAATGATATCCCTCAAACTACATCAGTCAAGTACCAAACTTGTTTTCATCTTCCTTTCTGCAGTAGCTGGCATTAAATATCTAACAGTCTCCATGAGTATCCCTTGACTGTCACCTCAGATAAAGTAGTGGTGCTTTCCAACCTCCTGTGTCTTGGCAGAATCGAATACATATTTAAGAACTGACATCAAAATACTAGTTCCTGTTTCAGCTGACAAAACACTGGAACCAATTAGTGACTTGGACAGAAGGAATGGGTATTTGGATGTGATCACTTGTGATTTGAGATATGGAAACAATAAATGTGTTCCAACAAGTCATTTGCTACTAGTACAGTGGAAAAATAAATACCCCGAGCCCTGCTCTGTTATTTTCAAGGGAGAAAATGCTCTAGGAAAATTGATCATTGAAAAGGGGAATGAAACCAAGTGGTTTGATTGTTAATACTAAGTACCATTTGCAGATACCAGTACTTGTCCTAACTGTGTCAACCGCTCTGTTACATGGTTAGGTAAAATGAAAATGAACTTTGAACTTCTGCTTCCATTTAATTGCCCAATTCACTTATTGAAAAATGTATTAAAGTGCAGTGGAATATATAAATATAACCTGATTTTGAGGGGTTTGTGATGTATTTTCCTCAAGTATGAAGGAACTTGAGAATCTCGAGTATATATTATATTTCAATTTTTAATCCTTGGCAAATAAATATTATTATGCCAGTAAGCAATTTGTGTATATCCCACAAATCACTTCTTTCTATACATTTAAGTTAGAAATATCTTAATATGTTCTACAGATTTTTGAAAATATTAGTTGATTAGATTGCCCATTTGCAGGGTTTTTAAAATTTTTGTAAGATAAATATTAGAAAGACAAATTATATTTCTTTCTCAAATTGCTAAACCATTTCATAATAGTGTTAAAAATGTGAATTTAGAGGTGTTAAATATTATGATATGGAGTGCAAACTGAAAAATAAGCTAGAATTCTGTTGGTAAATTCCTTAGTCACAAATTTCCCAAGCATAATTTTTAAAAGCATTAGAAATAGCAGGGGTTTTCATCCGCCAAAATATAAATCTCTAAATAACTGACCTTACATTTCATTATACTTATTTATTTTATTTATATTATATACATTTCATTATATTTCATTATATTTCAAGGAACAAAATTACTTCAAAGACCTTTAAATTAGTTTTCCCTTAAGAGGAAGTTGACCATGGATATTAGGAAACAATTCCTTACTGTGAGCATGGTGAGGCACTGCACAGGCTGCCCAGAGAAGCTGTGGCTGCCCCATCTCTGGAGGTGTTTAGGGCAGGGTTGGACAGCACTCAGAGCAGGTTGGTCGAGTGAAACATGTCCCTGTCCTTGGAACAGGAGGAGCTTTGATGTCCCTTCCAACCCAAGCCATTCTATGAGTCCATGAACACAGATGGCATTGCAAGTTTCTGGCTATGTTGCCTGGGCCTATTTGGGGACTTGCATGCCTTCACACTTCTGTCTGTAGTCATTTACCTAGCCAATCCTATCAGATCATCTCTGAAAAGGATATCAGTTTTTATTAAGATTTTTGCCATTATAATCAATGGCAAATTGGAAGTCTTTACAAGTTTAAACTATCTTACTAGCATTAAAGAGACGCAGATTAGAAAGTTATGATTTTGTTCTCTCCATCCGCAGCAATCACTTTGCTGAGCTATTACATTTCCTACCAAGAAAACCATTATGACATCAAAGAAAAGACTTAATAACATATGGCATCCAGCTCAACCCACAAAAACCCAGAGCTCCCAACTTACTTCAGTAAAGAACAAATTAACCATGTCTTCCCACCTTAAAGGACCTTCCCGCAATTCACCAACATCTTCAGGTCTGCCAAAAACTTTATAAATACTACAGTATGAGATGTGTTCATTATACATTTGCATAACTCCTGGCTTGTGTTTTAACTTCCCCAAAAGACCCTGTAATAAGAGCGGCTTGCATTTAGGCTCTCCTTTTTCTAAACCTGCCTTCCTTCCCTACAGCTTCACATTGGTTTAGGGCTCCTAGTAGCACACCAGGTGTCACAACTGACAGGAAAATATACTCTGTTCTGGTAATTTACTTATGCTACTGCACAGCCATCATATAAACCTGTCTCTCTGAAAAATTACTTGTAACCAGGGGCCTCTTGGGTTAAGATTGTTCAAAAAGGTCCTGCTGCCATCTGCCCATTGTTTACCAGTGGCACAAATACCTGACAGCTGCATCTTCTAAACTATGGGAGTGATTATGGTTCCTTTAAAATTTTATACTTTGAGCAATGGTGTTTTAAGGTCTGGCTGTTGAGAAACTGAGCTGTCTGCAGAGCAGGGAGAAATGGTGCATCTCAACCGACATCCCAAGTCAGATTTTCATTGCTTGTCAGTCTGGCCTTGCAGTTTTTTGATTTACAGCAATAGTTAGTAATGAAAAGATTTCTAGAGTATTTGGAGCCATTTATTTTCCCTCTATCTTCAATTTTCTATTTAATTAAAAAGTTTTCATTTTAAAAATTTTTCTTAAAACATGCTTTTCTGTTTCCAATAAATAAGACAAAACCAAATACATAAAAATAAAACTTTCATAGGTCCTAGCAGTGGCAATATAATTTCTCATTCCTGAATCACAAAACTCATAAAACCCCCTGCATTTACTGATGATATTGATTAATCTCTTTTATGTAGATAATTGCTTAGATTTACATATCTTATTTTAAAGCTAGGATTGGCTTATCATGCAGGGAAATAAAAATAGGCTACACTGTCGTCACAATCCAACCAAAACATAAATATCCATACTTCCTTTACCTAGAAACGTTTAGGCAAAATGTCCTGTGTCATTGCTGAGACTGATGAAAGAGCTAATCACACTGAAAGGATCTAATTCTGTAGCACTCCAGCCCTGCAAAATCTGGGAGCGTGGCAACATTGCAGCGAGAAGAGTCTTGTCGAGCAGCTGAACTCTGCATTCTGAGTGATCAGGGGCTGTGCTGGACTGGAGCTCATGCACAGTTCTGCTGATTTGCTGAACTCTGTGGAAGCAGAGAAGCAGAATCATCAGCCTGTGATGAAACTTTTAATCTCCCTATCATTCGGAAAGCTGGCCCAGCAGGCTTTGAACTCATCTAAACTCGGAATATGCACTTGGAGCAGGCCTTTTAAGATGAAGCCTATTTTATCTGAACACTGTATGTTTTCTGATCATGAGTACAGAGAGCTGTTTCAGAGATGCTGAATCTTTCTATAGTTAAATAGTTTCCTTTTAAGCTTGAATTTTTATGCATGTAGTATTTTTGGATCAGATAGGTTCTACAAAAGCATTAAGGATTCCTTTGCATTCACAGTGAAGAAAAAATATTTTTCCTTGAGGGAACTGAAAAGCTCTAAAAAACCTTAGGTTCTGTCACACCAAGTTTAATGGGAGGGGAATGATATCTTGTAACCTGCTCTTCATACTATCACTAAGGTAAAAAATAGTACTGAAGCTCCTCTGCATAGGAATTAAAACTTTTTTTGGATGTGTTTGATCTCAGTGTTTAAGAATTTACTGTCCCTACCTGGAGTGGAACACACTTAACTGGGTATTACCTTTTCATGGATAAATATCCCAGATTTATACCTGGCTCCTTAGCCCAGAGGGTTTGCTATTTTAATGCTGTCTATGTCATGATCTCAGCAGTATTTGTATAGACAGCAACTCGAAATATAAATGCATTTAGTTATCACACTATGGGATTTCTGCTGAGTGCTAGCACCTCAGAAGAACTGTAATCCCCTTTGCCCCTGTCTGCTAAGTAATTCTGTTTTGGAAATAAATGTCATAATTATCATAAGGTAAATGAGATTTAAAATGTTAAGCTACTTACCTTGTGCCTCCTTCCTATCTTCAGAACTGCTTAGAAGTCAAAGGATGATGACAGTGTCAGGTGAATAACAAGAAAGATTTTTGTCCCCTGAAGAATATTAACATATAGAATTATGCTTAAAAACTGGGCAACCTCACTGAAACTGTATTACATTAACTATTGAACAGCCATTCATTTTGCACGACTGTGACTGGTTCATATTGCATATAGTCTCATTTCTGCCTCATTTAGAATAATCACATGCATGTCTTAGAAGAGTTTTGTTGCCAGATGAAAAATTGTTTGCACCTGGTGGGTTAACACAATGCTTATCCTTCAAAAACCATTGGCCTGTGGAACCACAGAATGCACATTGTGTAGGAAGGAGAACAGGAAAACAACCAGCCCAGTTGTGCCAACTTTTGCCAGTTCACTGGGAGGTCAGGTGTGACTTTGGAGTCGGTGACTGCCAGGGACCACCAGAGAGATCTCTAGGGCAGAAGAACATGAGCAGAGGTGGGGAAACACATGCTAATGATTTTGGGGAAATTATTATCATAAGTATTTTTATTCCAGGAAAATCAATGGATATGTATGTATAGTATGTAAGCAGGAGCTTTTTCTATAATCAGCATGCACAATTTTCAGGGGAGATATCCACTCATGCATTTGGCCTAGTAAAGAATGCCTGCTTCGTAATGCTGCATTGGCATTAAGGAGTTTTATTTTTACCAGTTTTTGGTAACAGTTTCACCACATGGTTGTCATCCACACACAACTCAATAATCCAAAGTACATCCTTAGTATGGCATTTCCAGGTAGAATCACATTGCAAAATAAGGACTACCAGTCATTAACCAGATTTAGGAGTAGATGGGTGTGTAGGAATGTAAAGTGAGCCTCAGAAAGTGGGTGGTAAAATTTATATCAATTTATAGGCTGAAGGCATCCCCCCATTTTTTTTTTCTGTAAACCTAGTAATGTAGTTTTATTGATTCCTTAGTTAAAGGAATATGTATGGGCTGTGATTTTCAGAGACACAGAGACATGGCAGGTCCATAATGTCCAGTGCTTCACACCTAACTGTTCCAAATATTGAGCCTACCAACAAATTTTGCTGTTATTAGAGTGATGTCCATGAGCCACACTAATTACAGAAAAGTTGAAAAACATTGGTTTATGTCTATTCTTATTTCATTTTTTTTTAACTAATGATTTCAGAGCAGGCAATATGGTTTTCCACCTTTGCAGATTCAGGTGTAAGCAAGGATGTGGAAACAAACAGTTGTTGTGACATGCAACACAATCATTCTCTCTGTAATTTTTGGCATTTAAAATCCTTTCTTGATTTCTGCCCCAGCAAAATAAGTGTTACCACTTTAGGAAATTATGTGATAAAGGATAAACCAAGTCATTTTTATTTCTGTGTGAGCAATTTTCTTTGAGATCTATGGCAATAGTTAGTAAACTGTTTCAAACTGCAATAAACTGATAGCAGAATTCATGTATAGAAGTAGAACAAAAAGAAAGGAAGAAAACTAACTATAACAGTGTCTTACATCAAAGAAATTTGTATTGTTAGATAGCAGTATACCAGATTCTGTCAATGGTGAGAATCCAAAACCAAAAAGCCAGTCCCCCAAAAAAATAACACAGATTTTAATGAACATTAAAACAATAACAGCAACAAATTATTTCCATTTCCACCTTCCAAACCACACTTCAATTCAAGGAACTTGTTCCTATGAGAATGAAATCTGAAAGGGAAGAAATGATGCATCAAACTAGCAACTAAAAGAGATAACATAAAAAACAGTAGTGAATTATTCCAACACACCAGAAAACAAGGAAGTATAAGAGTAAAATTGTTATGTCAGACTGATTTTAGTGCTTTGAAAATCAAAAAATATCCATATGAAATAGTAAGCAATGACATATTGCTGCAGTACAGTGCAAATCATAGCTGAGGTATTTGGGTACAAAATGCAAATATTGAATGGCTATTTTCACCATTCCATTTAAAATAAAAAGTATTTTGATATAATGTTTCCTACATAAAAGGTTTAGTAACAAGCTAGTAGAAACACATCTTTCAGAAGAGGAAATGAAGGTTAAAGGATATTTAAATACAAATTTTTTAAAATGTTTTAAATTTGTAAGGCGTTGAAACCAACAGGGCCTGATGAAGATCACCCTAAAGTAATGATTCTGTATGGAATTTTTGACAGCCACATCTGACCACCTTTTCTCTCACAGTACAGTGACAAACCATTTAAAAAGAAGCTTTCTATTTCATTTTCTCAAGAGGAGAAAAAGCAAAGATTGAGGAATGATTATGAATCATATATAAGTATGATATATATATAGGAAATACTCTTAGTATAATATGCTGAAAGCAGTCTTCAATCTATTATCCAAGCAGCACACAATACAATATTGAAAAGTTTGGACACTGCTTTGACAAAAGCCTTCTCAGTAACAATTTTCCACTAATAGCAGCTAAATACAATACATGCCTTTCAGATGTCCTTTAACATTTCTGTAACAGGTTGTTTGGGGATTTTTTCCAAAACCTTGTTTTATTGTTGTAATTTGAGGGAGTATCAAACTATATTACTACTCAAAGCATTTAAGAAAAAAAATAGGAGGTAAATTTGCATACCATACATGTTAAACTGTAGAATTTCTTAATACAGTATGTTCTGGACATCAAAATCATAAATGCATGAAGATCAGCTGGACAAATTCGTGGAAGAAAAGATCTGACCTGTAGTTAAAAGGTTCCGGAAGTCCTTTAGGGCACATCTGTTTGAATTTGGAATAGCAAACGGGGAGAAATACCCCTATATACTTCCTTCAGCCTCGAAAATTAATGGCTGCATTTTTGAAACAAAATCAAGAGCTAAATTTTGCATTCATTTCTTTCTCCTGTTATAAGCACTCAAATAAGATGAAAATCATTCTTTTCTAATCTGGCACAGGGAATATATGATACATAATTCATGCCTTTGGAGTCAGTCTTCAAACACTGACTGTTTTAACATAGAGGGGTAGAATTTTCATTTTTTTAAGACAGATATCTCTATAAATGCAGTAAACTCCAAAGTGCACTGCCAAAATTTTAATATAGATTTAATACTTACTATCATTAATTTTGCTTGAGTCACTTAAGCAGAACAAAGAAATATCTGGTACAGCAGTTACATAAATTATCATTTTGCGCATGATGTATTTACAGCACAGCATGTGATTGTACAAAGCAAAAATGGCTATAGCACTTGGAGTATTTAAAGATGAGAAAGCTGTCAATCAATATTAGCCTGTGGGGAAAAATAATTTTTACCCAAAGCAAAAACCACAATGTGGATTCAGAATGAGTGATTAGTAGACAGGACTCCAAAAATAAGAGCCCTGGAGATGAAGATGTAAAAAAACAAGACAAGCAGATAAATACTTGTCTTTAAAGAATGGGTTTTGGTGGTTTTTTTAAGTTAATCACACATCTGTGTGTCAGTGTAGCTTTGCAGCACTCATAGTGGTAGGATGCTGGTCAAACAGCCAGAAAGGGCTTGTGTTTGTGCTGCACATCATGCAGATGTATTCTCCAAAGCCCAGTGATTTGTACCCTTACCTCATCCTCCCAAGACTGTTTACGTGTTTTATGATAAACACTCAGCATAAAACAGAAATAAGCCCCAAAGAGGTCCAGAAGAGATAATCATGATGACCCGCCCAGCCACCCTAGCTATGAGTTTGCACATCCACAGCAATACACTGAAGTTAAGTCTCTAATAGGGATGTTCTTACAAAGAACTGACTCTCTGACCAATGCTCTGCCAATGTTGCAAGTAAACAACCTCAGGGTTCCTCAGCTGAGGCTCTTCCTTGGCTGTGACCACTCCAGATGTCTATGAAACACAACAAGATACTGGCCAAAATCCTTTGGGCTATTAATAAATGCCATTTCTGGTTAGAATCATGTTTTAGCAAAAAAAAAAATTCAAATGTCCTCATGTTACAAATAAAACAGCATCATTCTTGACCTTATTATTTTTCCATTTGACAGTCGCCTCTCTGACAGATCAACCCAGCTAAAATCTGTGGGTAAAGTACTGCTATAAGCAAGTCATGTATTACATTTTTAACCTTAAAAATAGAGACTTGCTTTTTTTTTTAACCCCAGTGACTCAAGTGAATAAAACTTGAATGCTTTTTCCTCAAATTTTTCTTGACTGTTCAGGTCTCATCAGAAACAGGAACACCCGAGGCTGAATTAGACAAGTGAACAAAATTATGTCAACGGTCTCTATATAAAGTGTAACTTTTAAAATTCTGAGGTAAATACAAAAAATAATTTTTTTCCCAACAACCCATCAAAGGAAAAATTTCTATGATTTCTGGACTATGGAGTGTAGTAACATTCCCCTTTCTCACCACCTTGAAGCTCTCTCTGTTGAGGAAAAGCTCCAGATGGATATAGCTCAAAAGGCATAAATTAAAGCAGAGAAGCTCTTTTCACTCTTTCCCTTCATTCACTCATTGAATAAAATAATTTCCCTCATAATGCAGCTCCATTTGTTTCCTATTTTACTTTTCTCATGTAGAATAGCTGAGTTCACTTTTTATTTTTGGAAGCTCTAGAATACCAATGACAAAAGCGAAATACAGTGATTGTGCCAATATGCAGAGACTGATAAATGCAAGATAATTTAATTCGCTCTTGGTGTTTTGGTGTTTTTTAAGACACAGGTTTCCTTACTTTTATTTCTTTCTCCTTTTCCTTGTGTTGTGTTTTCCCTTTCCTCAGTCCATCCTTCCTCCTTTTCATTTACCTAACCTCCCTCCTATTGTTTTCCCATTGAAAATAACATTCCAGCTTCTGGTTTTTCTCATCAACTCCACTAAGAGGATACACCAAAAAAAAAAAAAAATCCCTACACTTCCTTTGGGAAATGATTCACCACAAGTGATGAATTTTCACTAATACTCTGACACAAACAAACAGTGGGGGAAAGTGCCCCTTGCTCCAAGTGCGCTCAGGTTGCCTGCATGAGAAACGTGGCTCTGAGGGCGGCTCAGCCCCTGTCCTGCTGCTCTGCTGTGAGCATGTACGTGCAGGAGGAAGCATTTATTTGTCAGAGCTGTGGCCTTTTTCCTTCCACAGCCCTCCACAGCAGTCCACAGAGATGGCTGGTTGCAGAGACATAAGCAGACTGAAAGACACGAGGACAAGAAGGAAGTGTCAGGGCAGAGGCACTGGTGCTCCCTGCCTCGGCTACTTATCTCTCCAGACTCCTTCAGTGAAGAGAGTGATTCTGAGCACCTAATGTTGCAAAGCAGGTGTGTAAAGCAAACAGGTCTGAATACACTCCCTACGACTCTTTCTCAGTACTTTTCTTTGGAAGAGGGAGACTGGAGAGACAAAGCAGAATAGACTGGACTACCTAAACCAGAGGGCTTTAGTCCACTTTCACTTTTTGGGTTTTTTAAATTTCTATTTCCTTTATAATCAAAAGTTGTTCCACTGAACTTGTTTGAGACTACAAAGGGTAAATAAATTCCTTAGATTGCAGTAGCACTGCATATTGTTATTTACAAGGTATTCAGGGTAAAGATTTTATGTCAGGCAATTCCATGTTCAATCCCCTGCCTACTGATGCAAAGTCTGACCAGCAAATGTGCGTATGCAATCACTCTCAATGCAGTTGTGATATTAGTCACAATATTTTGAATGCTAATATTTCATATTCGTGTCTACTATAATAATTCATCACACTTGGAGGTGTTTAGAAACTGGAAAATGTAAAGGGCACTGCGTAAGGAGATGTTTTATTTGTAGAATGTATACAGATGAGAAGCCATTGCAAAAGGACTGGATGGCAACCTAGAATAAGCAGGACGTGTGTACTTGAGGAAAAGCTATCAGGAGACATGCATGTGTCCATGCTGTATGGGCACAGCAACCAACAACACCCCAGAAAGTGTCACACTGCTGCCAGTGACTCTCAAAACCGATCGAGTCGCCTGAGGCAATGCAATGCACTGGAAAACAAGATTGATGAAACCTACATGATGATCATGGGGAATTAAAACACCAGTCCCCTTTGTTAGAAAAACATAACCTGTTTTTCAGAGGAAATGTCACATACCCAGACCCCCTTCATAATTTGCAAATTTTTTTTCCTAAATCCTGTTGGTATTTGGGAAGTAAACAGTATTTGATACCACAAATGGGATATGGCTGAAGCACAAATCTCTAAGTCATGCAGCCTCCATGGTCCTCTTTCTTAAGCTTAGCACTGTCTGCTCCCCAGTCTGTGTCCAAAATCAACCCTTTCTTATGATCTCCAGCCTGAACTCTGTGAGAGTAGTGCTATCCTGATGTGGTAAGTTCAGTGCAGCATTTAGTGGTTAGAACGTGGATGAAGCAGCTTGTGAATAGCTTCATGATGATCTAATTGCAGCCTAAAAGGTTTAAAGAAATCTGTGACAATGCAACAGCTGTAATTTTTCATAGAATAACAGAATGGTTTGGGCTGGAAGGGGCCTTTTAAAGGCCGCCTAGTCCAACACCACTGGAATGAGCAGGGACATTTTCAACTAGACAAGATTGCCCAGAACCCCATCCCACCTGGCCTCAAATGTTTCCAGGGATACAGCACCTATCACCTTTCAGGGCAACCTGTGCTACTCCTTCATTTTTTTATTCTGTTTCACATTATTTGGGAGCATTGGTTACCGCGCAGGACTTAAGGATAGCTATTCAGAGAGAAGAAAAATAGAGAATACATAAAAATAGAGTTGTTGTACCCTGTCCTTTCCATTCAGCATTAAGGAGAAAAAAAAATGAAAGAAGGAAAAATATGATACTCATTATTCCATATGTTTTACCAATTATTTTAAGGCAACAACAAAATAATAAATTCCAAAATATTTTTTGAGGTCAGACAGACAGGCCAAAATTGAAACTACTCAAATGTGGAAAACAGCCTAATGTTTTCATATTTAAGTTTGAGTCTCTTTTATTACTTTAACTGACATTACCATTTCCTTCCTGTACAGAAACACTGTTAGGATTTGTGGGTTATACTTCAAAAATGCAACAAAAATTTCCTAATATGTTTATTGCTGAAATATTTACTAAATTAACTTAACTCTCAGAAATTAAGGTACAATGTTACTGTAAGCAGTGGAGAGATTCAGCCAAGGGATTGATTTCAAAAGTGCAAATTTTTATGCCTGGAAACACTGTTTTACAGTGGTCATTTTTTATTAGCTCCACCAGAAATCTTGCTGACAGTAAGACTGCACTTGAAACAGAAATCTCTGTGTTAACCTAGCCTCTGATGTAAAAATACCATTAATACACAGATATGTATTACTAATCTGTAAAAAGCGGAGCAAGTTGATATCACAGAGAGAAAGAAAAAGTTAATCTTAAATAGAAAAATTATCATAAGGCAAATAAAGAATGTATGTAATCACATATGCAAGCTTGGAGCTAGAAATCTTCACAAATACCTGAGCCAATGTCAACAGGGGCAACTGATGTCTCATTGCTGTGGTATCCCATTAATTTTTCAAGGAAAAAACATGAGGATAGATTCTATTTTGATTCTTTTTTTTTTCACCTTTAATCTGCAAGAAGGAACAACACTGGGTCACACAACAGTGCAATGCCCAAGGTCTTGTGATAGGATGCAGTGAAATATACCATGTTATCCAAACCAGAAGGATAAGGAAGGGTGTGTGCACTGTAGCCCTCAGCAGACGGGAGAAGGATTATTTTCTTCCAACCAGTGGTTAATTTCTGAAACAGAAAACATCCTTGTTAGAATGCATACACAGAAACATCTCTATTATACTCTGAGAATTATTTTTATTTCTTTGCTAGATGGTTAGTTTATTGATCTAAAATTACTTTACAAGGTATTGGATGACCAGATTAAATTTGAAAAATTGTGGGTTTTTTACACAACCCATCTACTATTCCTTCTTTTCCTCAGACAGCACTGTGTGATACAACAGCCTCTCATTAGAAGGAGGCATACTTCTGCAACCTTAAAAACCTAAGTTTACCTATCAAAGTAAACATGAATGAATGGAGATTTGTTTACAGTGAGCTCTCAAAGAACCTATGCCTGCTCCTCCTAGGTAGTGTATTGATCCTGAACAGGACAGCAGCCCATGTTTAGGAGCTAGTGACCCACAAAACAGCTCACCTGAGTAGGCAGAGGGCTGTGCTGAATACACAGGGTGGCTTTCAGGGCTGGTCTGCACTGCACAAAGTCCTTGGCTGCAGGATAAACTCAGCAGGTTCGCTGGAACAGAGGAGCCTGCAGGCAGCTCCCACGGGGTAGCAGGGATTTCACCACCCGCCCCGCCTTTACCTACAAGTGCAGCAAAGGGTTCTTATTACATAATCCCTTAGGAACACCGCTGCTTTCTTGTGATGAAACAATGGAATAGCTCACAGTACTGAAAGGGAGAGTTTCTCTCCAGAGATAAGATCTGCTCTGCACAGGGTGCTGTGGGAAAATACAACCAGGCTCCATCTCGTGTCGCACAAAATCAGGGTGCCCAGCCTCTCATGGGACATAAGCTTTGCTTGCTACCTCTATTACTCTTCTTACTCTGTCTAATTAAAGCAGTTACCTTACTAAGCCATTGGTTGTCAAAGCCTTTTTTACTGACCCAGAAAATGCCCTGCTCCATCTCTCCCTCACTTCAACCCTTATCTTCCATCCCCAGTACAGAACAGGCAGGTGCATGACATGAAGAGACAGGTATGCTTGTACAGCTTATCCTTTGCATTTGACCATTCCTAATTCTTGTTTCTATAGGAAAGTTTATACATATTTTCCATCTTCAGCAATAGCTTCAAGTTCAGAACTCAGAAGAATTAAATAAATTAATTCCATTGACTCTGCAATGCAAATTTATTATCCATAATCCATAGGCTGTAATCATGGAAATACTTGCATAAACCCATAATCTTTCACAGCACTATTCCTCCTATGAAATACATTTAAGTAAATGCTCAAATGTTTCCATGACTGAGGCCTGAATTTTTTGCAATCCCATATATTTGATGGTTCAGCTAAAGCATATCTGTTGACTTCTCTTTCTTGTCTCTCTTCATCCTGACCTACCACAGCAGCTGAGCAGAGCAGATGTCTGTAAACAAGGTAATTAAACAGAGAAAATCAGAAAGACATCAGGGAATAACGGAGAGGAAGAAAGAAGATAGTGGAGATATGAGTCTATGTGAAGATGTGTGTCTTTATATGCAGGAACTACTTTAAGACCACACAATTTTAGTGAAAGCAAACGGCAAAAATATTTATTCTTTAATATCATGCAAACATAAAACTGTGGATATGGAACAGCTAGTTATGCATGAATCAACTTGATTTGTAAGAAGTAAGTTTGCAGCCATAAATTTTCAAGGTCTCAAAATAAGGTCTTCCTTCAGGCCTGCTTCTAATTATCTATCATTATCTGTTAATATCTCTAACTATTTTCTAAATTTCTATATTTAATTTAATATTCTTTCTTGAGAACACACAGGAATTCAAGTTGCTTTTTGATGAAGTTGTGCATTATGAGACATATTGAATAATATATGCAAATTGATTCATTTCAGAAACAGAAATGAATGTCTAACATGATCATATTAAGCTTGATTGAATATATAAATCATAACTCATATAAATTTGGGGGATTCTGAATGTATAAAATATAATATGTGTGTTCCCAAATTGCTAGATACAGATTTCTTAATAACTGTTAAATGAAGTTACCAGATTCGATTTCCTTTATGTCAGAGTTGAGGGCATGGTTACCTACCCACTCTTCATATATGTAATGGACAATCTATTCTGGTTGTTTATTTAAATATCCTATAATAGCTACAGAGTTACAGGTAAGAAGAAGGGTAAAATTGGCTTCCTGCACTCTTCTGCCCTTCCTTGTTATTTCCATCTAATGCATAAAAAGTGAACCATGTCCTTTTTTTCATAGGATATTTATAGCCCAGCCAGTTAGATTATTTCATGAAATTGCATCGGAATGTGGACAGAATGTGTACAGGAGACAGCCTCTCTATTAGGATGCAAACTGCTCACTTAAAGTATTTAAGAATCATGTAGCAGCTGTGACAGTGCCAGAGGTAATTAAACTCAGGTTCTAAAAATAAATTTAAAAGTGCCTGGTTCTGCATGTCATATTTGATTTTTCCTCCAATTGTTAATTATGTAAATTTATCCTGATAATTGTTACTTAGACTGCAATCTTCCTGTTATGTGTTCATGTCAATAACAAAAATTAAGTCAACTAACTCGTGTTTACCTTCTGCCAAGGTCCCCATATTCAGCTGAGCTTCTGACAACTTCAGCTCCTGTACTGGTTTCATAATGCTGTTACCATCTAGATAATGTCAAGTGTGATCATAATCAGCCACTCAGGTAGAAGCAGCCAATTCTCTTGCTTATGTTATCTCTCTGTGTTAACACCCTCTTGGTTTCTATCTGCTTTTTCGTATTCAAAAATTTCCACTTAAGGATCTCTGTTTACCCTGTAGTTTGAAGTTTGTGCTCAACCTGAACACACAGAGGTACAGGAATATGTGTCAAAGTTTTGGAGCTACATCTCATAGGGCTTTTAAGCCATAGTCATAGAGGCGGAATACAGTTTTTGCTTCACTTGTAAATAACAGTCTTGGTATTATAGTTTGATCTCAGTTCATTCCGTTTTCTCTCTTTTTGTATTTGCTTAAAAGTTTGTGTGTTACCTTCTACACCTCAAAATACACATGCTTCATAATAGTCAGAAGGTGCTTAACTTTACAGAAAACTTCAGAAAAATACATTGGATTAAATATTCAGACAACTAAAACTAACCAGGAATAGAAATGTAAGATTATGATTACTTAGAAAATTAGACTGTGATGTAAATATTAAATTATGTTTAATCAAAATAGTTTGAGCTCTCTAAAAGTTGCAAATATTTAAATTCAGCAGTTTGACATTACCACATTCAAGTTTTTCAAATGGACTTGAAGCATGTACTTACTAATTCTGTCCTATTGCACTACCAAATAAGTACATAGAAGTGTAACTTCTACAATATTCTTTAACAGGGACTCACTAACATAGAATTCCACTTGGATTATCAAGTTCTGCAAGATTTGTGTCTATTACTTCCTTAAATTTCACAGATTTTCTAATTTTTTTCTCTTTGTTCAACTGCAAAATTATAAATATGACACTGATTTTAAAAGGCTTCCAAAAGAGCTGCAGAAGAGGATCTACCGTTGTATTTAAAATAAAGCCGCCTGGCTGTCCTGGCTGTCCTGGCTGTCCTGGCTGTCCTGGTCCAGGGCGCGAGCCTCTGGGCCACCAAAGCCTACTGTGGGGCTGACTCCCACCGAAGTGCGGCTGCCCCTGACAAGGGATCAATGAGGTGCCAACGGAATAAGGCGAGAAGAGACAAAGGGTTGCAGGAGTGAGGTCTCCCCCAAACTCTCCTTTATTGGGGGTAAGGGTGAGGGGATTCGGGAGGAGAACACCGGGGAAATGTCCCCGTGCAGCCAGTTTTAAGGGAGGGAAACAACCAAAAGACAAGGGGAAGGGACAAGGGCCAGGGGTCCAATCAAAACATATGAGGGAGGGGTACAATAACTCATAACCAATAATACATTGAACATAACAGAATCTTCGGGAAGAGGGGGTTGGTCCAAGACTCTGGGTATGCCTCTCTTCTAGGACTGGGTTCATCCCAGGTTCCATCCCAGGTTCCATCCCCCGAGTCCTCCCTCAAGGAGAATCCTCCTTCAGGGGAGGTGGAGCTGGAACGAGAGGTAGCTGCAACCAGGGATGGACCTCCCACAAACTACAAAGCAGTAAACCTGAATTCTTCACAGAGCAAGTTGGTGGAAACCATCCAAAAGAATAAAGTTAATGCGAGTGTGGATAAATTATCTCCATTAGGGGAGAATCTGTATGGGTATTTTATGACTTCACACACAAATCCAGTGGCATCCTTCAAAGGAGTTAGAAATCCTGTGTGTTAGACAGGTCCTGCTGATAGAGTCTACTTCAATTTTCAAATAATTTACCTATGTTTTTGGAAGATTAGACACAGTGTGCTTCCTTCATCTCAACACGCATAGAGCAAAACTCAAAGGGGAACTCAGATGGGTGTGAAAGTCTTTGTCCACCTTCCATATTAGGACTGACTAGCTCAACTGGGACAATTCATCCAGGGAAAAAACATGACTAACAGGGCATTTCATATCAGAAAGGATTACTAGAGAATCCTTTATTATCTCTCTGGATACATGAATTAAGCAGCTTCAAACAAAACTAGCAGTACACCCATTCATAACAAACAGAACAATGTATCCTTCACAGGGAGCAAAACTAAGACACACAACATTCTCACATTTTTTAGTAGATGTGGTTCATTAAATGATTCTTAATCACTGCAGAGACGATATCATGATTTTATGAACAAGCATTGCTTCATAGCGTGAGGGAATGAAACAAACGTACAAATCAAATCAATTAAAATTGCACAGGCAACCTTCAGATTTCTTAATATTTTAGTGCTTTTCTTTGAAAATAATCTTTTTTTATGTTGTCTGTACATTCTGCCTAAGAGCTCTACCTCTCCATGAAATTGTACACACTGATCCTGAAATGACTGCAAATTACTGCATTCTGATAGATCTTTTTCTAAAGAAATATACATCTCTCTCTGATACTCCTGCAGCATCCCACTGCAGTTTTCATCAGAACTGATATTATCAGAACTGATTTTCAATTGTGACTTCCATTCTGCATGAGAGCTTCCGTCAGCTGTCTTGGTACTGGAATTTACAAGCTGATCAGGACTGTTTGTGACGGAGCAGTGCCTCAAAATATCTATACCTGTGAATGTGGAAACACTGTCGCCACTTCATGGTCTAGACTGATGGGCATGTCAGAACAGATTTTCTTTTCAAGTAACTAATTGAGTAGCTACTCAGAAGTATTTATTTCTCAATCATTACTAAAACTCCAGCAGTTTATCTTCCACAAAAATATGAAATTCATGAGAGCAGGACAGTAGATATCTTACTTGAGCTGAAATACACGGGGTTTGGAGTAGAAAAATACCTATTTTGTTTCTAAAATAAGATTATGATTAATAGTTTTAGTAATATGCCAGAAATTTTTTAAGTGGTCACAGATGTGACCTTTGGTGTGGTCTTTCCCATAATGGTGAATTCAGCAATACCGATATCCATACTCTAACAAAAGACCTCTCTTATTTTTTCTCAGAAAATTTATTAACTCAGCTTGCTTTTACTGCACAAGAATTGTGAGTAAAATGTGGTTTGTCACATAGGTGCTGGCAATATTTTTGGCCCATGAGCTAATCTAAAACTGAATATTCTCTCCCCAAATTTTTACTAAATTCCTACTGTTTCTCAAGGATTAAGTCAATTCTACTCATAAAGATTCTGCTTCCTAATACACTCTTCCATGGTAAATGTCCCTGGGAAATAATATAAATTTTTATATGAACTTCAGCAAGTGAATCTTGTAAATGAAGGAAGCTTGGACACTACACAAAGTCAAGCTTTCCACAAGCTTTGAAAGAAGAGACTTGATTCTCTAACTCTCTTTTCTCAAAACTTGCCACTTGTATCAGTGATGTAGTTATATTCATGAGCTCTTCATTTAAGCAGCCATCAAAGATTTTCCCAGAATACTGTGTGGACAGAGAAATTACAGTTATCTTGAACTTTACATAAGGAATGCAAATACTGTTGCTATTAGTGAACTGTGATGCAGACTTTCAGAAAGAAAGAATGTAAAGATGGTCATGAGTGTAGCTATTTGATATCACTGATATTGATGTGTTAGTTTAAATTGAGTTATGTTTGTCCTAGATCTGATAAATTAGGCCTCAGGGTTGGTTTGTTTTTTTTCCCCAGGGAAACAATAGTAATATCTCAGATAAAGGTTATATTATTATGAAAAGACCAATGACAGTAACAATTGGAAATGCAAATATTTCAAATTTCAAAACTTATGCCTTTTACAGAAAATTACCTATGTCTGTTGATTCTTACACAGTTTATGAAAGTGTATTAGTTGCATTAATTCATTGGATTGTACCATATCTTATAATGTACTGATATGAAATACAAGGTCATTGTGTTGTCATTTAAGAACATGAATGCTACACTATGAGTCTAAATCGGTCCCTCTAGACTCTACTTATAATCAGCAGACAGAATCAGGTAACTCTAGCAGGCAATTTTTCTTAAATGTCTAAAATAAGTTAGAAAAATTGCCCCACGTGATATGTTCAACCAAGCTTCAGATGGCTAAAATGAATCTTACACAGGGTGTACAAAACCATGTCCTAACAGCACTCTGTATTATCTGCCATATTTGTTCAAATTTCACAGAAACTAGGATTTAATTTGGATTTTTGCGGGGGGGGGGGGGGGGCTTGTTTATTTGGGTTTTTTGTTGTTGTTTTTGTTGTTGGGTTTTTTTGGTTTTTTGTTTAATTACGTACTGGAGCATAAGCATGCTGAAACAAAGTATGAAAACTTTCACATAAAGCATCATAATATGGAGAACACTGAAATAAATGTACTGCTCCATTCCCCTCCTACAATTTTTAACCCTTTTCCTCCAAGAAAACTGCAAGTACAGGTACCAAAAGTGGTCGTCCACTTATTCTACATAAAAACCAATAGAAAAGAAAAGTTTGTTGACCCCATGCTCAGTGGGGGCCCACAGTGTACCCTACACTGGTAGAGATGCTTACCTGGTAAAGAAGTAATTTCTGACCACGAGAAAAATTTGAGGAAGAGAACCAAGATTTGTTTCTTTTGTAAAAATACATAAAAATTTGCTCAGTAACATTGTTAATTCTATTGGGTTTAGAGCTCATATGAAGTCCATGTTATTCTTGCTGTTTGTAGCAGTAAGTTACCCCTATACACAGAAGAATAGAGACAGATTTTAACACACCTATCTTCTTTTTTCACTTTTGGAAATGACCACATCAGCAAAAATCATCCACTTTTATTTTATAGGTTCAATTTTAGTGTCTTCACTGTAAAGTGTTTACTATTACTGTTTGATCTGTGCTGGAACATAATCACGCAGATGGCTGCCTGTCTTCTCTTTTTAGAGTGGCTCAGGTCATCATATGAAATTCCTCTGTTTATCAAGGGCAATATTTTAGAGGCAATGACTGGATTCTAATTTCTCCAAAGATTCTGTCACTTGTGTCCTGACCTTTGGTTGCTACAGAAGACTTTTAGATAAAACTTTCCTCAAGAGCTTCCCTTGCCTATCTGTTAGATACCAGCTTCTCTACCCTTTTCTATTCTTTTGAGTAATTCAAGAGAAAATTTCTTACTCTTTTTGCCTAATGACACCTCTAGCTGTAAAGCAATAACTAGTTAAAAATCTTCTAGGGTAAACAGACTTCGATAAGCAAAGCACATAAACTGAACTCCACCTTTAGGATGTCTCTATCCCTTGTCTCCCAAGGGAGGGAACCATGTTGTTTAAAGATGCAGACATCTGACTTCCATGTTAAAAACACCCTGCTTTTAGAAAGCTGAAGACTCAGGGTGCAAGTTCAGTCCTCTTCTGAAGTCAGGACTTGAGCATAACTCAAAATTATGCATTCTCTGGACTAAACTCAAAGCCATTTTTCATGAATATTCAAGACCCTCATATCTCATTTTCTTTCCCATTTCAATCCCAGCACAGGAAACTTGGACATATTTTATTCAACTTTCCCTTTTCTTTATACTGACAGGATAAGGTTAACTAAAAATAATGTGGCTTTAAGAGCCACTTTTGATCCTGTGTTGAGATTGTTGAGATTTTCTCCTGGCATTAGTGTTTTTCTTTTTCCCTTTGTTTTCTTTCAGAAATGTGAACCTTAACAGGAACCAGACTACCCACCACACGCTTCATTGCTTAAATTTCTCTGATCTAATTAGCTAATGCGTTGATATTTAACTACACCAAAAATAAAATTATAAAAAAATAACAAGCTTTACAGTTCTAATTATACCTTTAGGATTCTGGGATTACAGAATATCCAAGTTTATTACTATTTATCCTGAAAATCATCTCTTGTGTTTTCCTCTGTCATATGTTGGAACCCAAGACATAAAGTGTTCTGGGTCCTTGCTTTCCTATTTCTTTCTCTTGGTTGAAATTACCTCCAGTAAACAACATATTGTTGTTTAGCACAAAACTAAGTATGCTAATGAGTGACCATTAATTGTTCAAACCAAACACAAAAAAGGGAAGTCATTCTTCTTAAGGGCGAATTTTTTTTTGTGATTAGCAATCCATAAATAAAGCTAGTCCCTCAGCAGCAAACATCTGAAAAACTACAATCTAAACTTTTCTCTCTACACTTCTACTTACTCAGGGTTCCCCAGATTGGCCTTTGTCCTGAAAGGTAAATGTTGCCAAAATGGCTCCTACAAAATGTTATTCAAATCCACAACACAGCAAAGTGCCAATTGTGAGAAATCCAACAAGTGGAGAATATTATTCTACTTAGTAATATGGTTAACAACACTGACATTTTTCATGCCTTTATTTAAAATGTAGTCCTATAGAAAGTAGCTTCACAGTGAGCCGTAGAAGTGCCCCCATGAAAGCACTTCTGAAAACATCCGTCTTACAACAAACATCTGAAGGTATGGGCCAATAGCGAGAGAACTTTTCTTGGTGGGAAAATTCCCCTTAGAACAGGCAATTACTTTTCAGAGGGAATCTTCAGTATGATCATCTCATTCAATTGTCAAATTACTGAATTAAAGCTGCTGGCACTTTATATTTCCAGTAGTGTATTGTCCAGTGTTCTGGGCTTATTCTGACATATGTTCTTATGTTCACTGGTTGAGGGCAGAAATTGACTAATGTACATGTGTCAAATATTTAAGTACAATGGAATATTAATCTGATCATTCTCTTAAATACTAAACTACAAATGGCAATAATCTTCAGATTAGTGACTTGCCAGTGAGCTGAAAAGGCAAGAGAGCAGATTGTTTTGAATATTATTTTGAGAAACATATTCCAGTCCACAAGTTTTATGCTACCATGGCATACCATTCACCTTTATTCAATGAATTCCCCATCCGCCACACAGGCAAATCCTGTGTTTACTTCTGGAAAAGGTACTCAGCAGAAGAAGGCACAATGGGAGGGAAAGGTCACAGTTAGGGCAGATTCCTACTGATTTCTAATAGCATATGGTTCCTTATGCCACAATTTAGAGCAGTTACAGCCAGGTCCCTGGAGAATACTAACTAGTTATTGTTTTTCTACCTCTCTTGTATGTCTTTGTCCCCTATAAGGCAGGTTAGCTCGAGAGTGACTTGCTCTCCCTTTTCATGAAGACAGATGGTGCATTAGCCAAAGTTTCTTTCTTCACTAGCAGTTCAGCAGATGTTCAGCCACAGGGGCCAAGGAGGAGCTATAGCTGCAAAAGCTCTGCAGCAGCTGTTTGAAGTGCTCTGAGCATACCTGTGAGCTGGCTCACACTGCTGGGGCAGATACATTCCCTACTCTTTTCCTGTGGCAGCAGTCCTGTGCTGCACTTCAGCACAAAAGTGCAACTCATAGTCAAATGTATATGTTCACTTTATTACCTCAAGGAACCAAGTGACTGCAAATCATAAATGACTACTGCTGTAATTTCATTTTCCTATGGTTGTTTGGATAAAGTCTACCCAGGCTGAACAACCTCAGCTCCCTCAGCCTTTCATTACAGCTCCAGCCCTCTGACCATCTCTGTGGCCCTTCTCTGGACTCTCTCCAGCAGCTCCATTTCCTTCCTGTGCTGGGACCGCAGCACTGGAGGCAGCTCTGCAGGTGGGGTCTCACCAGTTTGGAAAGAGGGGCAGAATCCCCTCACTGCCCTGATGCCCACGGGGCTTTGGATGCAGCCCAGGACACACTTCGCTTTCTGCGCTAGCAGTGCCCATGGCTGGCTCACATCCAATTTTTTCATCCTCCTATACCCACAAGTCCTTACTCTCTGTTCTCAATCCATTCATCCTCCAGCCTGTGTTAATAGTGGGGATTTCCCCAACACAGTGCAGGACCTTGCACTTGCTCTTGTTCAACTTCATGAGGATCACATGGGACCACTCCTCAAACCTGTCAAGGTCTCCCCGGGTGACATCCCTTCCCTCAAAGCACATCAACTACATCACTCAGCTTGGTGTCACCTGTCAGTTTGCTGAGAGTGTACTCACTCCCACAGTCTGTATCATTGATAAACCTATTAAATAGTATCAGTCCCTTGTGGGACACCTCTCATTACTGGTTTCCACTTGGACATTGAGCCATTCACTGGAACTCTTTGGATGTGGCCATCCAGGCACTTTCTTCTCCATTCTACAGCCCATGCATCAAATTCAAATATCTCTAATTTAGACATAAAAATGTAGGGGGGGAGGGGGGTTGTACCAAGACTTTTACAGAAGCCCAGTTAGATGGCATCCATAGCTCTTCCTTGTCCACTGATACAGTTAATCCATTACAGAAGGCTACTATGTTATTCAGGAGCAAATCTGTTTGAAGACAGATTCTCATAATTGAATTCAAGAAATGTTGAAGGTTTCTCTCTTTTTATGAAGTAGAAGGTTATTATGTGTACCACAGAGACATTTTAAATTGTCTTTATTTAGGTTGTCACACAGCTGAACATTCTTTGAGTTAATCCAGACTCCTTAGAATATAAAATTATTATGATTCTCATCCTTCAGCTTTTAGGCAATACGCTAGGGAAACTAGAGGTGACTGGATTTACAAATATATTACTGAGAACTATTGTCTTTCAAAAAGCTGTAATCAGTGTGATACATCATATGACTCTGTAAAAGATACCATTTGGAACAGCTAGCATTAAAGAATCACAGAATCGTTGAACAGGTTGGAAGGGACCTTACAAGTTCATTCAGTTCCAACCCCCCTGCCATGGGACACCTCCCATTAGACCAGGTGGCTCAAAGTTCCATCCAGTCTGGACCTGGCTTTGAGCACTTCCAGGGATGGGGTGGCCACAGCTTCTCTGGGCAACCTGTGCCAGTGCCTCAACACCCACACAGTAAAGAATTTCTTCCATATATTTAACTGTGCCAGTCTTTATAATATTGGTCAAATTTGTACCAGCTTGTATTTAGCTATTCATGATCACGGTTTGCAGGATACAATTTTATGACACTTGAAACAGGGATAATCAGGACACAGCAATGACAGAAATTGTAACTAAAAATTACATTCAAATCCCCGGAAAACTTCATTGCTAAATTAAGCAGCACAAACAATATCAAAGCTTAAAATGCACAGACACAGCTATTCATCAGGATGTAGCAGCTTTCCTAAATAGGTGTTCAACATTCCCAAACACTTGTGGTTTGACAGTCGCTTGTGACAGGCTCTAATATGATCTCTGTCCAAGGCAATTTCTTTGATAATGAGGTGGCAGAACTTGTCTAGACCAAAATAAAGAGAGTAGAAGGCCATAAAACACTGCGGGTCACATCAAGGCAGGAAATGAGGACTAGAAAAGAATTTGAAGAACACCTCACAAAGGATGCTCAAACTGGTAGTAAAAAGGTCTTCATACACATCAAAAGAAAGAAGGTAGCTACAAAAGTCATGAGATGGGTTAAAAACAAAAGTCTTAAGTTGGAGAGGGAGTAGGAGGGGGTGGTCAAGGATGACAAAGCTGGTACAGAGAAGCTCAAAGACTTGTCTGCCCCAGACTGCAGTTGGAAATGCTGGAGATTCATGACTGCACACTTACTTCACACTGAGGAGGATGGGATCTGTATCAATTTGAAGTAACTTTACAGGAAATATGAGCCTAAAGAGGGAAGTGAAATACAGGCTGTGCAAACATTGTGCCTGGAAGTAAAGAAAGTCATCCAAAGTAGGTGACCTTGAGGCTCAGCCACCAAACCGTGGAACCACTGGTTGTGACATCCTCATGGTTGGGAGGTGGCCACCAAAGCATCACTGCCAACCCAGGCCATGACAGAGCCCATCTTGAGAGAGAAAGACTGGAAAGGCTGACCTCATCCACCGTGATGCTGAACCACTTGTGGCAAAGCTCACCGAGTGTGAGGGCAAACACGGGCTGACAGGGGAGATTGTATCCACGTGTGATCAGTGACTGCACACTGGAACAGGCAGCCCAGAAAGATTACGGAGCGTCTTTCTCTGGAGACACTCCACAACTGTCTGGACACGATACTGTGCCACTCAAGTGACCCTGCTTGAGCAGGGAGGTTGGACCAGATGAGCTGCTGTGGTCTCTTCCAACCTTGCCCATCCTGTGATTCTGTGACCTTTAAAAGGCAAACTGCCCGACTGCCTGCTGGGTAAGGGTCTCAAGAAGCACATCACGAGGGCCCATCCCATGTTTTCCTTCATATTCCACGGTTGTCTCCCCAGGGGCACGCTGAGCTTTCCGCCGGCATCCCTCCTACACCCGAGAGCGGTTCGCAGCCGCCCCTCAGCAGGGGCCTGTGCTCGCTGCGACCCCTCCCCAGCCTCGGGCCCTCACTGCCTGCCACCCGCCCCATGCCACTCGCCCTCCTCCTTTGCCAGGGCAGCGCAGCCGCGGCCTCAGGACACCGATCCTGAGTGACCGGCCCCGGGTGACTGACCCTGAGTGACCAGCCCCGGATGACTGCCCGATCACCCCCGGGTGACCGACCCTTCGAGGGTGACCGACCCTCCGCGGGGTGACGGGTCCTCTGAGTGTGATGAACCCCGGGGTGACTGACCCTCCACAGGTGTCTGACCCTGATGACCGATCCTCGGTACGTGACTGACCCAGAGTGGCTGACCCGGAGGGACCGACCTGCGGCAGGTGACTGACCCCGAGTGACTGACCCCGAGTGACCGGTCCTGGTTTCCGGGCGAACCCCGTCCCGCGCCCCCGGCCCGCCGCGGCAGGTGCGCGCTCCCGGGGCGGGGCGGAGCGCGCCCCCGCGCGTGCGCGCGGCCGCCGCTGCGGGCCCGGGATCGCCGCGGCCGCGCCTGCGCGCGCCCCTCTCCCCTCCCGGACAAGATGGCGGCCGTGGGGGTACCGGCCGGGGGCGGCGAGTGAGGGACGGGGGGGACGCGGCCCCAGCGCCGCGGCTGAGGGGAAGCGGCTGCCTGGCAGGGACAGCGGCAGGAGCTGGGGAGGAGGCGGCCGGGGGTGTCCCGGAGCTCCGCGGCGGGGATGAGGAGCCGGGGAGCCGGGGCAGGGAGCCGGTGAGGAGGGAGCGGGGCTGCCCCATATGCGCGGCTGCCCGCCGCCCCTCACCGCCCCGGGGTCGGGGCGCAGCTCGGCGGCCCGGCGGAGGTGTCGGAAGAGCGGCGGCGGCGCTGGCGGGGGCAGAGGAAGGCGGACAGGTGAGTGCCGGGACCGGGATGAGCCCTCGGGGCGCTGCCCCCGCCCCGTCCAGTGCGTGTCACTCAAAGCCCGCGCTGCCGCTTTGCTTTCCTCTTTTTTTGATTATTTATTTTGCGGTAGCGCAATGTAATTTGACGTTACTTAGTGGTTTGGCTCTTCAAAATAAGTCTGAAAGCATTCAGGTACTCCATAGCTACAATACCACTGGAATACGAAGGCTGCGTCTAAGGAAGAGCTGAGCCACTGTCCCCTGTAGAAAGATGTTTAAAGGTCTTGACCTGCAAAAACCTTGGTTTAAAAACTCCACTATTAAACGAGTCATTAACCTCGAAACTCTGTGTTAGGAGGGTTTGTTTCTTCTGTTATATGCCCTCTGACCTCCTGTGAAGAAGGGTGGATGTGTACAGGTGTCTGTCACCGCAGCCTCAGTTTCCTTAGCTCTTTTAGCTTTTGTAGCCATTCACAGCTTCAAAATTGACTGGATGTAGAGCAAAATAGTTCAGATTTCTGTAAATATCAGACTTCGTTGAGTATGTGCAGAGAAATGACGATGCAGGTGTGCTAAATTATCTGACTTACTTGTTTACTGTTGCCTTGCATGTCCCGTCTCCCCCACCAGCTATAAACAGTGTAGTGGTGGTGATCTATACAGCTGTGAAGACAAGACTTTTGGTTAAGCTGTCAGAAACTTCTAACTTTCTGAAAAAATAGAATATGGTTCTGCAGAATCTGTTTTCATGTACTTGCCTCTACCAGCTGCTGGTTGAACAAGAGGAGATAGTTCTGTGTACAGGTGGCAAAGCACAGGTTTGAAAATTTTCAATTTCAGGTGTACTGCTAATATTTTGGTAAGCTAAGGCTACATCAAGAGTTAAGTAAGATTAGATCATTAATTGAAATGCAGAAAAACTGAACTTTTTCCTCTCCAGGTGCTGTAATCTTACATTTTTAAACAGGCCTTGAGAAAAATTGTATGCCAGATGGGTTCATCCAGTCCTAAGAACTCAAGAAACATTAAAGTGAACGTCATGAGATCATTGTTGTGCTTCAGCTTCAACTTCCTTGATATGTTTTTTTTCCTTTAGTTACCGTGAAGACTATTTATAGTGTATTTCTGCACATTGACAAAGGCTTTGCAAGTACTTGCTCTCCTTGGATGCTTTAGGTGTCAAAAAATGTAATATTTGGTGAAAGGCATATATATACTTGGTTGCATAAAGGAGAAAAAATGGTGGAAATCCATGTAGTGATATGGTTAATGAATATTTATTTCTAAGAAATACAGTAGGAAATTCTGCTGAGCCTAAAGCATGTATTACAGTCTGTTTATGCATATCCCCCATGCTATGAAACCCATGCTCAGGTATGAAGTGTTGGTACCCAGGCAAAATATTCCCCAAGTAACTGACATCACAAATACATTTTTTTAGACCATATAAAACACAACAGTGTGCTGTGCCACTGTGTGCAAAGAGTTTCTGATACTGTTTTGGTTTGGATTAATGCTAAACTAGTAGTTGTTTCCCCTGCCAAACACCTGCATTTTGTATTTACAGTACCTTGTAATAGATATACACCTTCTGTATACTGTATACAGAAATATATATCTTTTATATCTATATCTATATGTATTTACTTTTCATAAATACTTTTAGGTTGTTTCTAGAATCTTTTCTATCTAGATAACCTCTAGAGTAAGGCAGTTCTATCTCTTTATCATTGTACTTAAACTAAACAGCTTAGTTAACAATAAATCTTCCTTAATCCTGTCATGACTAAGAAAGAAAATTTGGATTTAGCTCACTTCATTTTGGCTAAGCTCTGAGAATTCCTTCTTTCTGCATAAGCAAAATAGGTTGAATTGGGTTTTAATAGATAACTTTTCTAGTGTGTTTCAAGCAGCTCAGTATCTCTAAACAGAATTATTCACACAGGCGTTAGATATACGCTTTTGGAAATATTAGCAAGCTATTCTGAGGCATCATGAGTACATGGAGGAAGGGCTGAGGGAGCAGAGGGTGTACTCAGAGGGAATCAAGTCAATGTCCATAAGGATTTGAAAGGAGGGTGTCAAGAGAATGGAGCCAGACTCTTCTCCATGGTGCTGAGCAATAGGAAAAGAGGAATGGGCAAAACTGTTGCACAGGAGGTTCCACCAGAATATGATGAAGAACTTCTTTACTGTGCAGATAATCACACACTGGGACAGATTTCCCAGAGAGGCTGTGGAGTCTCCCTCACTGGAGATATTCCAGAGCCGTTTGGACACAATCTGGAGCAATGTGCTCTAGGATGACCCTGCTTCAGTAGAGAGTTGGGACCAGATGAGCTGCTGTGTCCCTTCTACCCTTACACATCCTGTGAGTGGGAGGTGAAAGCACAGCACTGATTTAGGGTAGCGTGCATCTTTTTTCTACTTATACAACTTCTTAGAAGTTGTTTCATAGCACTGTACAGTAGAAATCTGTTAATTCTGTGATCTCCTCTCACACTGACCTGAAACTCAGTATAAGAATCCTTTGGGTTTTTTGTTGTGCCTTATATTCTCCTCTGAGTTGTCTCAGTATAATTTGGACACTAGAAAGCAATATGTAGTATTTTTGTATCAAGTTACAATGTTTTCGCAGTACAATTTTAGGATATTTTAGTAACTTGTAGGATATTGATGGAATAAGCAGTCATTTAATGGACTGAAATTGCATAGGTAATGAGCTTGGTTAATAAAATACAGACTTTTTAATGCTTCATGTTTTAATGAAAGTGTCAGTATTATGAATGTTAAAAGAGAAAAATGTATCAGGATTATTTTATGATTATTGAAGCATATTCAGAAGTTTCAATTGTAAATTTTAAAAAATGTATGTACTAAACATACTAAACAAATTTATGTGAACTCAGCTGGGAAACAGTTGTAACTGATTTTTAAATGAATCTTCTAATTGCTTGCTGTTCAATCTTATTATTTTCATCATCCAGTATTGGCAAAGCAAAACCACTTTTACTTCACAGTCATACATTTGACATCCTTCAGGTTAACATACCCAACTTAAAATGTGTCAATACCTCACTCTGTTGGGATTTTGGTCCTAATCAACTTGAATTATGACTACAAGTATAACTTTGTCAAACTGGTGTTAAAAATAACTGTGAAGGTAATTTCAACACCAAATCGTGGTGTGTTGTTGTACAACATGAGTTGGTGCATGATTGCCATTCAGTTTTAGCTGAAAGGTGGCATTGAGCTGCATCAGTTGTAGCTGGGTCATAAAGCTACTGAGCATTTGCTCAATATTGTACTTCAGTTTAAGAGGGATGGCATATGTCAATGAAGGGTAGGAGAGAGGTAGGTGGTTGGAAGAAAGGTTAAAAAGATTAATACTTGTTTGGATTTGGCTTCTCCATATGCTACTCTAACAGCGCCTCTGATATTGCTTGCTGGTCATGGTCACAAAGATAGTATATGCTAATTTGAACTGAGTGCCAAAGATTAATTGGGTTCATGAGTGTGTTCATTTGTGTCTTAAAGCAATCGTTCTTTATTAAATATTAGTAATTGCTAGTGGAAATAAGAACTTTTAAAAGCATTAATGCTTTTTTGAGATCAGAGAGAATTCATTTTGCCATTACTTCCACATGGATTTTCAGAAGATAAGAAATAAAATTCAGTATAGTATATCTTCTGAATAAGTAAATACAGTTGTATTAGAGGACAAGTAGTTCGATTTCCCTACAGGAATATTAAACTAAAATATTGTAATTTAAGTATCAATCGCATTTTGATATGGCTTTCATAAGTGTAGTGTTATTCTTCAGGGGTGCATTTTAACCATAAACTGATAGAATATTAATCTTCAATGGAAGAAAAGACCTTATTCATGTAGACTTTATTTTCAAAATAAAAATAATTTAGGCTGTGTGAAATAGTGTAATGATACCTCTCTTAATGCTGTGATTTTTTTGAAGATACGAACTTTATATTCTTACCCTATAATAGAATTCTGGTGACATAGTCAAACATTACTTATGAGTTAGCTTTTCACACACAGGTTAAATTCTTGGAGTGAAAGTTGCTTATTTTTCTGGAAATTAGATACCAATAAAAAGCTCTTATTTGTGCTGTTAATGGTATGATTGTTGGCTGCTTTAAATAGATTCTGAAAGGTGCTGAGTTTCACAAAGCTGAGTTTGGCTGTTAGTAGATTGGCCTTTTTTTGTAGTAACTGGCATGTGGAGGGAACTGGAAGGAAACTAGGACTTCTCATTGTTGTGTGACAAGAGTGCAAAGAAATCATGAAAGCATAAATTGTGTGAGTTGGCTCTCCCTTTATTAATGGAAAAAGGTTCTCAGGATCACATGAGCTTTTTCTCTTCTCTGAAACCCCTGCTATGGAGAGTCCACATTGCTGCAGTTCTTCTATTTAAAGGACCTCAGCCAAGAATCTCTTTAGAACTAGGCAATAATTTTTCTTATAGAATAGTGTTAAAAATTCCAACTTAACACATTTTTTACAGAAATTTAGGTGTATTACTCAAACATGCCTAGTTTGTCTCATTGTTCTCTCACTTTAAGTGAAGTAAGTAATAAAACTCAATATAGTACTTTGCTATTTCTTGGAGTAAGATTTAGATTTATTTGCGTACTAGAAGCTGAAATTCAGTTGACCAATGAGAAGCATTTCCCCCAAGCCCCTGCCAGCTTGTTCTGTTGCAGACTGTACTGGGGTTTGTGGGTTGTAGACTCTTTGTAGGCAGTGAGGTGACTTCTGATTCAGGTCTGCCAGACCTTGGTGCCGGGGCAGGCCATGGAGCAGATTGTGCTGAGTGCTGTCCTGTGGCATGTGCTGGATGACCAGGAGGATCAGGCCCAGCCAGCATGGATTTATGAAAGGCAGGTCCTGCTTGATCAGCCTGGTCTTCTATGACCATGTTACCTGCTTGGTGGATGAGGGGAATGCTGTGGCTGTTGCCTCCCTGGGCTTTAATAAAGCCTCTGGCACTGTCTCCCACAGCGTTCTCCTGGAGAAAATGGCTGCTCATGGCATGGACAGGTGCAGTGTCACTGGGTGAAAAAATGTCTGGACATCTGACCGGAGAGTGGTAGTGAAAGGAGTGAGATCCAGCTGGTGGCTGGGCACCAGAGGGGTACCCCTGGGTCCAGTGTTGGGGCCAACCCAATTTAATGGAGTGTTTCCTCAGTCAGTCTGCAGACAACACTAAGTTGGGCAGGAGTGTTCATATGCCAGAAAGCAGGAAAGATCTGCAGTGCTATCAGAACAGGCCAGATCAGTGGGTGAGGCCAGTGGTCTGAGGTTTAAATAAAGCAAGTGCAGGGTCCTGCCTTGGGTCACAATAACCCTTTCAGCACTACAGGCTGGGCAAAAAGTGGCTGGAAAACTGCTCTGTTGGAAAAGGACTTGGGGGTGCTAGTTGACACAACATGTGCCCAGGTGGCCAAGAAGGCCCAGGGCATCCTGGCCTGTGTCAGCACCAGTGGGGCAGCAGGGGCAGGGCAGTGAGTGTCCCCCCTGTGCTGCGCAGCAGTGAGGCCACATCTTGAGTGCTGTGTCCAGTTTTTGGGCCACTCACAGCCAGAAAGACATTGAGGGGCTGGAGTACATCCAGAGAAGAGAATGGAACTGGGGGTATGGAGCACAAGCCAAATGAGGAGCAGCTGAGAGAGCTGGAGATGTGTAGCCTGGAGAAAAAGAGGCTCAGTGGGAGCTGTATCGCTCCCTAAAACTGCCTGAGAGGAAGCTGTAGTGTGGTGGAGTTCTCTTTCTGCTGAGTAACAAATGTTAGGACAAGAGGAAACAATCACAAGTTGCACCAGGGGAAGATTAGGTTGGATATCAAGGAAAATTTCTTCACCAAAAGAGTTGTCAAGCATTGGAACAGGCTGCTAGGGGAAATGATGGAATATCACAAAGTGGTAAAAAAAGTTACCATTTTTAAGTCCCTTGGAGGTACTTAAAGACATGTAGTGGCATTTAGGGACATGGTTTAGTAATGGCTTGGCAGTGTTATTGGTGTTGATGACTTTAAAGGTCTTTTCCAACCTAAACGATTCTAAAAACAGTATTTGAATGCCTGAGTAAGCATGTCAGGATAGAACTTAGAGCTGTCACTGTATATGCTGAAGTGGATTCCTGCTCCATATTTTGGTTTGTCTCCTAATGTATGAATTGTTTGGTTTTGGGGTTTGTGTTTTTAATGTGTATTGTTTTGTAACTGGTTTTGAGAACATGGAAGGGTAAGAGTGTGAATAAAAATATAATACAGACGGTTATATAAGTAAGATACAAGGTTCAGACATAGAGGTGAAAATAAAAAGTACCGTAACATTAAATGTATCCCTGTAACTTCAGTGGAAACTACCAATCAGTGTCTTTGCAAGACTTTTTTTGTGCAAAAGTTGTGTGAATATCTTTGGTCACAGAATTCATGTTCAGATATATACAGAATGGATCTGTGTCCCATGTTGCTTCTTGTATTATCCTTGGAGAAACAGAGTAAACTTCAGAGTGATAGAAGCAAAGTGTTACTACATCAGAATTACTGTAAGGAATTTGTCCAACCTACTCATTATAAGTCATGTGGCTTTGTGTTGGAATAATTTTATGGAAATTCCAGTGTGTTATTAAAAACAAAGAAACACGGCATGTAGTGTGCAGAGATTTTTGTTGTGACAAGTGTTTCTTGCTTTTGGGTTTTATAACTAATAGTTTTTTATAAGTAGTTTTGTAATAAATTTGTGTCCTCTGTTGGGATAGAGTTGTAGCCTCTTGGCTACAATTCGTCAGACAAGTAATAATGGTTTTCATGATAGTTGTAGGGAGCTGTTTCTCAGTGTGCATGTGAAGTTCTTGCTTGAAGCTTATCTCTGTTCTCAGAAATTATTGATTTGCCAAGTAGTGGAGGTTGATGAAGGTAATGCTGCTTTTCATGCCACTCCTTGGTTTCTCTTAATTCTGACATACAACTACAAAAAAGAGTGTGCTTCAGAGAAAGGTAGAATTGGTGAGTTTATAGCTGGACCTGTGTTTTAGTGTTTTTGTTTGCAGGGAGGAGAAAGGGCAGGTTTAGTTATTGCTTACAGCACAGACCTGAAGATTGAGCTTACACAGTCTATTAAAAAGCACTAGTATATGCTATTACAGGAGGACTGCCTATCAAAGTGGCTTTTTCCACATGTATGCAGGCTCTTTGTTATGCAAGAGGATATTTTTTTCATAGTTAGTATGTATGTTACTATTTTTTATGTACAAACTATTTATGTGCTGAACATACATTTTAGAAAGTCCTGTATAGTTAACATTAATGAATCTTTCTCTGGCTATGTTTGGGAGCATGTCTAGAATGTGATGGGCAAGAAATTTACCATGTTGATACCTGCTTAGGGGCATTGGAATTTAGAGGCTTGGAGGGTGCACTCTTCTAATTTGTAATTTTTATAGAAATGTTTTTTGTTTCAGACGCGTCACTGAAATCATCTTCATTACATCACTCTTCAGCCAGTTTGTTAGGTTAGGAAGTCGACATTATTCAGTGTGCTGAGTGCCTGGGGCTAGCTCCACCTAACATGCACACCCAGTCAGAGCTTTTCACTATACATTGTAGCAAACAAAGAAATTAGTGCTCGTTGTCTATAAATTGGGTAATTATCTTCATTAATTAGTATTCTGTCTTCTATTGGATATTGATTTCTCACTTCTCATCCTAATTAGTCCACAATTTCATTCCTTTTATTGTCTTTATCCTAGATAGAGAGGGTTTCAATACAATTGCTGAATTGTCTTTGTTGCTTTCTTATTTTGGGGTTCTGCAAAATGTCCTTGTGGTCCATAAATTCTGCATTCCTTGTGTCCAGTTTCAGCAACAGATCTCTCCCAGGCTTTGTTAAACTGCTCCTTGGTTGGAGATCATTGAAGCATATCAAGGTTGATTGGTTTAGCAAAGGTTCAGTAATTTTCCCAAACTGTGTTCCCACAATAGCAGGCTATGATAAACCTTGCTAAATGCTGGCTACAGTGACAGATGACAGAGTGGAAATTTACACTGCTTATGATTAATTAAAACAATAAATTAGAAAAGTTAATTTTAAAAATTAATTAGAAAAGTTATTGGGAAAGTTATATCATTAAACAAGCACTATATGGTACAAAACTAAGCATTAGTCTTGGACAGGGATCAAACACTATTGTGTTAAGGTTAAAAGAATTTTCCAACATTTTCCCCCACTGCTACATAGACTTTAAAAAAAAAACAAAGTTGTTTCAAAACAGACATGGTAACAGGACTATACTGTAATTCACGTGCTATAGGAAAAGTGTTTTGTGAGGCTCTGGTATAAGAAGTTGAGCAGATATATTCATGTTCTACTGGAAGCAGTCATACTACTTGTTATCCCTCATATATGGTCAAGGTTTCTTCTACTAGTGTGATGTAGCAACAACAGCTTTTATTTTCATTTTAATTATAATGGAAACATTGAAACATTTAGTTATCATTGATAATTGAAACATTTTAAATGCTTCTTTAAAAAAAAAAGTTGAGTAAAAGTTGCTGGATTTATCTTTGATTTAGTTCTGTAAAGAGGTTGTTGGATAGTGCAACATTTTTGACTGCAGCAGTGTTGGTTGTCATTTCAGTCATCAACAGTAACCTCCATTGTTTTTGTAGGTTTAACATTCTTTGG
Organism: Acanthornis magna; assembly: GCA_036785705.1. Lineage (NCBI taxonomy): Eukaryota > Metazoa > Chordata > Aves > Passeriformes > Acanthizidae > Acanthornis > Acanthornis magna. The sequence goes on along the minus strand of JAWUZG010000141.1, from coordinate 1,692,389 downwards.
AATATGCTAAGCTTCACCAAGCTATGAAACAACACATTTCTTTTGGAAATGGGATGAAATATTTTGATCAAACAAGCTCTTAATTTTTATTGTGTGTACTGTATCAGAATAAAAATACTGAGCTCCTCAGCTGTTCTGCTTGGACATAGGTCATAGCATGCTGTCTTTTTGGTTCTAAATTCAGATGCAAGTCTTGCACAGAACTTCCACTTTGTCTCAAGTTGCTGAGATATTAGTGTCATACTGCTACTGTCTGTCTTGGTTAGTGCTGCTCAGAGTTCATATGTCTTTTCCATGGTTACTTGTTTCCAAAACACCATCCTAATATTTTATATATTTTGAAAATACAATTGAATACAATCTTTTGGTGTGTTGCAAAGTCTTTTGGTAATCATGTTGATCTTGATGGTTGCTCATGTTGGTCTTTACTATTGAAAAAAAATTAAGCTTGTTCTTAGGACTAGAAGTTTGGCATACCTTCATTTGTAAGCTTTTTCATGCAATTAAATGGTGAGTTCTAGTGCCCAAAGCTTTGAAACATTGTCAGAAGTCTACTTATTGTCTTTTAGGGGTCCAAGTGGGTGACCTTTGCAGTGCTCTTGCCTATTTAGTAAAAAGTACTTTTCCTGTAGCTGATGTAGCTCCTGGTTTGAAATTTTAGTATTCTGTAGCAACCTGGCTATTTCAGTGAAAATGCTGACCATCTTACCATTTTGCTGTTCAGTAAAAGCTTCAAGTACATAAGTAGACACTTCATTTTCATGACAAAAGGAAATCAGCTCTCATTCTGAAAGAAAAGTTTGTACTTTCAGGCCTGCACCAATGCGCTTCCAGTGCCCCTAATGCTTGCCTGAAGGAAGGAGTGTCTCTTATCCTCCTCATGTTTAGGAGTTCTTTGAATGAAAAATTCCCATTTATGATGTGCAAAGCAAAAGTCGTAAAGGGCTAAGTAGCTGTGCTTCTTCTACTATAGTAGAAGGTATATGAGAGCAAAGTCATCTTGAACTCCTCAATAGTCTTTGTGGATTTTGATAGGGTTTGGTTGTGTTTCTAAGGATTCAGCTATGTTGTGGGGGGAGAGATACAGGTATTTGAGTTAGACATTCTTCAATGAAGATGCTCTATATGCCTTGAATTAGGGGATATCTGGAGTTAAATGCCTGTCTCCTCTCACTGAGATTGTTCGCAGCTTCTTTATTTTCTGCTCAGAAAGGTCTACATTTACAATCTTTACTCTTTTTAAGCTGTTTCACACAGAATTTGCAATCCAAGGGCTCAAGTAAAGTCTCCTTGATTACTCTGTATTAGTCATAAAAGACTTGGATGTGGAATGAAGTTTGGGTAAAATTGTTGGGTGTCAGCAGGTGCTGTGCAACAAAAATAATTGCTGTATAACACCTGCTATACACCAGGATCTAGACCAATTAAAAAAAAAGAAAAGCTGATTATGTTACAGTTTACTTACTTCTGGCATCAAAAGCCTATTTGTCAGCAGTTTTGGACTAAAAGCTTCAGTGCCTGTAACCCTGATGTCACCTGTCATTGCTGAGAAGATAGTGTCAGCAGGCAGTGCTGAGGTACATGAGATTTCAAGGTTAGCAGAGTCCAATAAATGACCATATATCCTTCCACACGATTGCTTCTTTAACATAAAGTTAAATTGATTTTTTTTTTTAATAAGACTATACTAAAAAATTTGTTTACAGACTTTATCAATACCAGGATTAAAGTCAACTGAATACTTCCCAATTTCCTTGTATATCTGTATCTTTAATCATTCTTGGTTCCAGTCTTCCTTTTCCCCTGTATTTCAGCGGAATTACACTATTAGGATTTTGTTCCATGGTATTCAAATTGTTCAACTACAAGTGTTTCATTGTATAGGACTCTAATTTTAGCCCAGTCTAGTGGAGTAGTGTCTCTGTTTCCACAAAAGCAAGGAAAAAACCCTACAGGATTTGTGCAAGTGACTTCTAGCATTTGCTCTAGCATTTTTCTATATTTTCTGTTTTGTTCTTACTTTGATGAAAACTACAGATCTAAATTAGAAATACAAGCTGAAAAAGGGTGCTTGCTACTGTGATTTTTTCTTTAGTTCCAAATATAGCTTGTTTGTTTATATGTATTAATATATATGTTATATATGTTAATGACTTTTTAAAAATCCTATGTATTGCATATGTCTTGAGAGAGAAATGTCACCACAGAATTTGATATGAATATGAATTAATTCATATAAGTGTCTAAATATGGTTGAGAATGAGCTCTAGAAAGTTTTAAGAGCAGGGCATAGCTTGTAATCAATGAAACAGTTTTAATTCAGTCGGTCTTTTTGCCTGTTTTGTTGTTTGGGTTTTTTTTCCCTTGAATGTCAGTGACATTTCATCCAGGGCACCAGGAAGCACAAAGTATGCCTGCATAGCAGTTCATACACATATATGGTTATTATATTTTTGTCCTAGAATATATTTGTTAATTTAACATATATACACTGTAAATCTATATATTTGCATTCAGTTGGATTCATGCCACTGTTGTGTTAATGCATTCCAGTGCAATCCAGTAGCCAGAATATTATGAGGCTTCTTTTTAGTTAATATAAGACTAATGGGATGTTTGAATTGGCATGGAATTAGGTCTCTGACAAAAGGTTTAGATGCCAGTCCAAGTGATGGCTTGCTAATTAAGTGTCTAAATGTCATTAAGACCTTGAGAACTAGACTTGATTCATAGAGCTTTTTCCAAAAAAATGTTTCAAGTGCTGGAAGCTGAAAAGAATTTATTGAATGGAGAAAGAGAGCTTGTCTTCCTCTAACACCAGTGGATTTGTATATTGCTTTGTTTCCATGAAAGAGTAGTTGTCTGTACATGACTGTCTTTATACTGTTCCAAATCACTCTCTCGATTTTACTTGTGAACAAGATGCCCAGATCTCCTTTTTTTTCCACAAGTGCAATAGTGCCTTGAATGATGTAAAGCTACTGAAGAGTCCATGTGACAGTCTGGTATGCATGCAGCAAGGAAGACCTGGAATTAGTTGTAATGACAAAGCCGGGTTGTAATTCACTGTTTTCTAATTTAGAAGTCTCAGGTGGTTTAGAATGTTTTAACTTGTTCAGAAAATACTGGGAAGATGTGTCTACCTTCAAGGTACCAGTTAACCAGTGTTGCCTTGGCTAAGTTGTATTTTTGCTATATGCCAATATATTAACTCTTGTCTTAAAAGTCAGCTGCTCTGAATACAGGTCCTTTGGAATGTACTTATCTGTTACTTCCTTAGTGTCTATTGTTTGAAAATTTTCCGACTAGTGACGTACGAATGATGGAGTTCTATACAATGCCAAGTTTGTGTGGGCAGTTTGCCACCCAGTTCACATTTGTCTTTTCAGCTTGTGTTCTTTTAAGTTTTCTGTACCACTTCTGAATGTGGATGGATAATGCTTTTCATCATTCTTGCCTCTGTTCTGCATTTTCTAAGTTAAAATTCTATTGCTTCTGTTCTCTAGAAGCCCCATAGGCTTCAGTATTACTTTGTGTTGTTAAAGCCTCAAATCCTTAAAAAGACATGATTTTTGTGCTAAAGCAATTCCACTGCTCATAGCCCTCAGTGCAGAACACTACGAAGACCCTTGGACTGGGCAATGATGTTGTCAGGAGCCTCACTAGCAGCACTTGCCAGCATTTGCTCCTTGCAAAAGGAAGGGCAAAAACCAGTAAATATGAGGACACCAGGAAAAGTATCAGCCAGGCATAGATTAGAAAGCCCCTGCTCTTGTAGCTTCCTCAGTGAAGTCGTGCTGTGACTCCAGCCTTTCCTGGAAGATCTTGGACATTCTGGAGTGGCCACGTGCTGTCACAGGTGCTGTTCCACCCTTGTGTGTGGTGGATGCACATCTGGGCACAGAGGGACAGTTCTGGTCGAGTCTCTCACTCAAATTACTTTAGTCACGTGTGTGCATGATAACATGGTGAATGAGTGCCACGACATCAATGTCACGTGAAATTCCCAAGTGTCTGATCACAAGATGCAGCAAAAAAGAGTAAAGCAGAAAAATAAAGAAGTGAGACTGGAGAACAGCTCATTCATAGTCTTGAATAAGAAAATTTCAATTGCTGCCTATTGTGTTTCTGGAGAAGGACTTTGGTTTTCTGTTCGTGTGACAAGGGATTTTTGTCAATGGTATGAGATCTGTCCTATTGTTTCTTCCTTGTTAGAGCAAGTATTACCTACTGTGAAGATTTCTGCCTTTCTCTTGCCACCTGGGGTAATTAGCTTGTAAAATTAACTCCTTCAATGTTGTGGGAAATACTTAAAATTCTTGAGCTCTCAGTTTACCGTAATTTTCAGGCGTTAAGTTGCCCTGCAAGACTACACTATTTGGAATTTTTGTTTGTGTAGAAAGAATGTATTATGTTTGTTTGCCAGAGTTTACTTGGGATTGCTCAGTTTACTTGGGTTTGCCAGGCAAATTTTAAACTTGAATAGTTTGAGTTTTAACATTAAAACGTTATAAATTATTTGTAGCAAGGGATTCAGTACTTGCTTAGAAATATATACATTTATAAAAGAGTAATGGATCAATTGCTGAGAATGGAACATTTGTGTCAAATATGACCAATGGCTGGCGTTCTAGCTGACTTGTATTGGAGATATTTGAAAATGCAATTTTTTTATTTAAGATTGAAGTATCTGGGTTATATGTTAGGAGGAAAAGTATTCTTTTAGTGATGGAAAACTTTTCTAAGTATTGTTGTGATTAATTAAAATATTCTCTTCCCGTATTTGTAGGGATTGGAATCTAAGATGCAAAGTACGCCTGTAATCAGTAAGATGTTTTTCCTCTTAGGTTTTTTTTTAAATTGTTACATCTTAACCTGAGTGTTTCTACAGAGTTGCAGCATTATATCATTTAACATGCAGTTGAAACATAGGGTTCTAAGATTTCGTGCATGCAATTTAGGTGTTTTGGTTGTCTGGAGTAGCTGGTGGCCTTGGATTCAAGCTGGGAAGAGAAGCTGGCACTGAAATATGTATTCTATCTAGATCAAGGAATTCCTGCCTTCTAAGTTTTTGACAGACTTAAATGTGGTTTTTCTGCTCTGTTACTCCACTGATGCTTTATTTGTTCTGGGCACAAATATCAGTCCTTTTCTTCAACTGCTTTTTCCCAGTACTTTACTGAATAAACTTTGGTAGTGGTAAATTTTCAGTAGCAGCTGCCTCAGATGCTGGGTTTTTTGCTTTGAAGATGCGTGGTGATTTCCAAGATGATGAATGATGCACAGAAAGGCCAGTTTTGTGTGACTCCTAAAAATGTGTATCATAGAGCGCTGTTGCTACATATGTAGACCTTGGTACTGGAAGCAACTTGTCTAGAAATATAATGAATATCTCAAATTTGTATTCCTTTTCTGCTCTGCAGGTTGATCAATATAAAAAAAGTATTCATGCTGCTTGAATACTGGACAGGGCAGCTTATGCTTGAATTTTTGTCCCCTACTGGGTATTCAGTAAGCTGAACCTTCATTATTAGGAGAATATATCATAAGATGCTATAGATTTCTGAGACTTTCATGAAAACGATTCCCTCTTCAATGAAAGGAAAAGAGTTGCTTCCTTGTCACTAGGGTTCCTGAAATTAAGTTTTAAAGATGTCATTCATTCTAAACCCCAAAAGAAAAATGTAACTCCTAGCTCCAGCTCCAGCAACATGTATTTTGAATTGAGGCTGTGTATTTTTAACTTTCAATAAATTGAATAAGCTGTGTGCCAAAAGAGGAGGGGTAAAATTAGTATGCCACCATTGCCTAGAGGCTTGTGTAACAGCAATTGCTTAAGGGAGTGAGACCCAAATCATCCAACAACACATTTTTATGGTGAATAAATAAGCTGAAGAGAGTAAGAATGCATCCAAAACAAAAGCTAGCCCAAAAATATGACATGAATCATTATTCACAATGATTAATATGTTGGCCGGGTGTCTTGGAGGGTTGTGCTACCTGAGAGCACAAGTCCATTCTTGTCCTGGTTTTCAGCTGAGATAATTTTCTTCCTTCTGCAGGAGTGCTGCCTTCCACAGAAGCTCATCTGTGCATGCACAGAAATCAATTAATGATGAAGTTCTGTATTGGTCTCAAGAAGTGAGCTGGAGGATTTTCTTTCTTAACCTTACCAAGCAATCAGCTCAATCTTGGTGATGTGAGACTTGATTATAATTGTTGCAAGACCTTATGAGTGTATGCACACAGCAAAGAATTAAATTCTTGCTGCCTTAACTGAATTGTAAACATTCATGTATTTCAGTCCTGGAGTGGATCCCAGCACTGTTCAGTGTGACCCTTACATTAGAGGCTGCAGAACAGTAAAAGTTGGTATTTTTAAAAATAACTTGTCTCAGCTTGTGGGCTCAGTTCCTACTGAACTTTTGTGATTTGATTAACCAGAGCAATGTTGGAAAATTCATTTCCAGTTTGTCTGATCTGTGCTGATAGATCTCTTTAAACTTGTGACACTTAAAAATATTTTCAGTATACAGTGATAAAAAACAGCCTACCTTTTTCTAAACCAGCTAAGTCGTACTCCTTAAACCATACAGCATAAATCTTCCTTGACAAGCCATTTTTATTTGTGGTCTTTCTTCAAACTCCTTAGTAATTACTTTTATGTACTGAAATGTGGAATATTTTTATATTTTGAGGATGATATATGTATCCTCAGATTCCTTGCCAACACTTTATCTTGTAAATGATAGGTTTTCTAGATTGATTTGATACAGTTGTACCATTGTAGCTAAGAGCCTCTAAGACTTGAGACCTAATTTTAAGTGTTCAAAAGATTGTAATTATGGTGAGAGAACTCACAGCCATGACTTAGCAAGGTCTTTGTATTTCTAGACCTTATCACAGCCTTTCTTAATGCAGTGGATTTTAAGAAACTTGTCTCTAGCTGGAACTTTTTTCATCTTAGCAGACTTGGAGAATGGTCGTGATTAACATAGGTTTTTTGTAAAAGGATTCCACAAAAATTAACTTTCCCTCCTTTTCAATACCATTGGCAAAAAAACATGTTGATGACCTTTAGCTAAATAGATGACCTTCAGCTAACTGATTTATTACTACTAAAATGTCAGAATGCTTACAAGAAATCAGCTCTTGCATTAAGAACATCTGGTTCAAACCAAACAAAGAGAGGACTGAAGAGAAGATTGTGAAGAAAAAGGTAAATACTCCACTGACAGAGCTTCTATTTGTCAGAGTGGTGTTGAATTCTGGGATGCTCCTGAGCACTATAAACCTTATATAACCATGGAGCATCCATCTATTTTAGCAGGCATCTCTGTCAACCACAGTGTAACAAGAAACTGAATCTGACCATCCACTTGCATGTGCAGTCATCCATGTGTCATGTGAGTACTTTGACTTCTTATGGTTGATGCTGAGTATGAAGAAGCAGCAAAATAGGGGTTTATTTTGTAATTCAGGCCAGTGCAAGTGTTGCAAGTGTTCCAAGTGTCCACTCAGTGCAGATCTGCCATCAGACAGATCCAGAGCCTAACACTCTCCAAGAAACAAGGGAAAACATACCATTTTTTATCTTTCTTTAAAGATATTTTTGTAGTCTATGGCCCAAATGGGAAAAAGAGAAGTAGTATGCAGTAATGAACAAAGTCCTCTAGGAATAACTTTTCCTCTGGAAAAAAGCCACCACAGAATCCCTGAGGTATGCTAACCAAGGGCTTTTAAATGGAAGATGTTCAGCCTTCAATACCATTAACAGACTACTGAAACAGAATTACAGATGGATTAAAAGGTGCAATTAGAGCTTTTCAAAAGTTCTGGATAAGCCTTTGTTTTGCTGGAGGTTTGGAGTGAGTGGATTGGCACATACCGGCACAGCCCCATCAGTGGGGTAGACTACACTTGAAAGTCAGCTCTATCTGATCACTGTTAGCTCACTTTCTGCACATTACAGACAAATGACAAGTCTCCTAGTTCACATCTCTAAAATCAGCTTCTACATTTCTTTAAAGGTTGAGCCCTTTAGCAGATTGAATAAGCACCATCCATGAAGTACAAAGGGAAAATTACAATATGCAGATAGACTACCTAACAAGCCTGAAGGAGCTACAGTAGAGGAAATGAAGTGATATAATGCCAGGATGGTGTGATGTTCTTAATTAGAGGATGAGGAAATCATAGGTAATGTGACATAAAGTTTTGTCAGGTGGTGCATATTATATAGTTGAGATAGAAGAGTGGATGGTGAAATTTATTGAGTTAATGGTTTTCTAAACAAACTCTCTTCATTATTGCTTTACTGCTTTTAGAAAATGTGACTAATATTGCATACTGGGCCATAGCTCCATACTAGAGCTAACAGATGTGAGGAAGGAAGCAGTATTTCTCCTTGAAATTTTTTTTTTTTTTTTTTTTTTTTTTTTTTTTTTAGTTTTAAGCAAGAAAGCTTCATACAGATGGAAAAACTTAGTGAGAGGGAAGAAAGTATGAGTGGGAGATGCCCCAGAGAGCAGACTACTTCTGGACAAAAGTAAGGAATTGGCAAACAGTAGAGAGCATTAAATAGTAAAGGATTTAAAGAGCAAGTGATGTATTTCTGTACCTCTGACTTAGTTACGAAATAACTAAACAGCATGCATTTTTCTGCTTTTCTCATTTAGTTTATGTTACATGTCTGTGGGGTAGTTAATTGACCCCTGTGAAAGACAGAGATTGTCATTGCTTGTGGAAGTATCTTCTCAAGTTCAGGATCTGGTAGCACAACTTTCTGGGGGGAAAAAAGTGGAATTTAGTACATTAGTATAGTGGAAAATCTGTTCTCAGTACAGAAAATTCCTGCCTGTTTTTGTAGGACTACTGCATGTGTTCTGGATGATGCATTGGGAACAATGACAGGGCTCTTTTTTTCATTCTTTCTTCATCTGTGTGAGAAAGGCAGTCCTTTAGGTTTCTTGATCCTCAGGAAACATTTTTCTGATTACTGTTCTAGTGCTCATAGTTGGAAGTTCCCACAGTTGGGGAAATAATATACAATATTTCTGGGGGAATTTTCTTGGAGAAAGTAGGGCTACAGCTCTTAATGGCCAAAACAGTTATATTAATCCCATTTAGGGGAGCAAGTTACGAGTATTCTCAAGTGTGTATACACAAACTTTCACTGCTCCTGGTCACATGGTAAAGACAGTTCTCAGAGGAAATGTGGTTTTTGTGTGGTAGTGAGAGACGTGAAGGTGCCTTCACAGTACTGAAGAAAATAAGAAACAGAGCATGTTCAACTTCATTGATTTTCTTTCCCATGTGAAGCTGAAAGGCACAAGACAATCTTTGGTTGCAGCAGCTGCTGAAATATGTCATCAAGTCCTGTGTTGAGATGAAACTTTTGTCTGTGTGAAATAGATGTGCAATGTCCTCAGTTGATTTTGTTAATGTAATCTATTTGTACCACCTTTCTAAAAAGTGCGGTCTGATAAAAGTCAGTGCCAAAGCTTGCATTAGAAAGTTCTGAAGGCAAGGTCTCAGCAGCACTATTGTTTCACATTTGCAAGTAATGCCAACCATGGTGCCTGGCACCAGAGAGGGAATTTAACTCATTATCCAACCACTCCCTGCCCAGGGTCTCTGAGGTAGGTAGTTCTGTGCATGTTCAATGACAAATAATGAAATAGCAATCACTTTAAATATATTAAATAGTGAAAAGCTTTTAGGGAGAAGAGTATTGCTGCAGAGGGTGAGATTGCAGAGGTTGAGAGAACTGTCCCTTCTATGAGCCACCTATCTAAAACCAGAAAACCTCTTGCATCTTCTGTTGTAATAGTCATGATTTTATAGGACAAATAGATATTTTGGGAAATGTGCCTTATGTTTTTTTAAATTTAGGTCTTAATCTATTCAGAGATTCTAATTAGCACTACTTACTAGTGGGGTGTAACAGTTAATGACAAGTTTATTTGGTCTCAAAATGGATTTTTATAAATGCAATGGGAAATACTTAATGCATAGATTGTATCAAAAATTGCATTAAAAATATTGCCAATTCCATTTCTGGGCCCAAATTCCCATCTGACTGTGTGAGAATGCTGTGCTGAGTAGACTGCAGGGGTCTTGTCCAAAATAATAGAAGTAATTTGAAACTGAACAGGTATTTTTGGACACTAAAATTTTCTGTCCATTGGATTTTAGAGCTTACATGGATTCTTGCAGATATTTGAGTCTTCTAATAGATTTTAAAGGTGTTTTTATGTAATGTCTTGCAGGTATTGCTAAGCCTATCTTGATAATAGTTTCTTTCAAAGAACGAAAAAACCATCTTGTTCCATCTGCCAGATAGAAAATAACTCACCAAAAATAAACCTAGTCTAAGGAACAATTTTTCCTATATGTTTCCTTTCCCTTTTTCCTGGGAGCCTGACTTTTTTTTTTTTTTTTTCCCTCAAACAGTGTTTTGTTGGTACCAGTTTTATTAGGAAAATCCAGTGGTGCACATAGAACTGTACTGCACTGCAGTTTTGAGGGAATGTATTCACCTGTTTGGCTGTATAGCAATGGTTTAACACCACTGGAAGATGCAATATGGGAACAGTCAAAGCATACTGTTTATTAAACTGAATTTCGCTTAATACTTGATCTTGCTGCAGAGGCAAGTGCATGTGACATAGACACAGACCATGAGCTACCATGTTTATGAAATCATAACAGAATGGGCATTACTATGAGCGAGGAAGGGAAAGCTTTTTCCCTCCCACTCAGCTGTCATCTTGGCAGAAGGCATTAAAGAATTTGTGCTTCTGCTTGTTCTGCAAATAAATGTGGGACTTCAGGCTACAGAGCAGTGAATTTGTTCAAATTGTGACTTCCAGACTCAAAAAGGATTAACCAGTACCAGGACTAGCAAAAACCTTTTCACATAGTGAGAACTGCAGTTAGTTTTTCAGAGTTGCAGAAAAGCAGTATGATGTGTGTAAATGAATACATTATTAGCCTTCCATCTTTAATACACCTGGTTTGGGTTCTAGAAAATTAACTGTACTTCTCAAAGCTTAGTTTTTAGCTTTTAAGTGTGGAATTTAGCTTTAATGTACATAGGATTTCAGTTTCCTTTGTTCTCTGTTGCTCTCTTTGCACACTTAAAGTAGTCATTCCAGGCTGTGTTGTGCTTGCCACTTCTGAACATGATTTAAAACTACTACTGGGGCAACCTGGTTGGTATCAAGCTACATCTTCTATTGGAACAACTTGCCAATTGATAATGCAGGTGTTGAGCTGTGTCTGTATTTATTTTAATATACACTTATGCTAATGTCAATAATTTTAGGATGGAGAGGGCTTCAAAATATCAACTAGGAGCATTTTGATTTGCTTTTCTGAGGGGTGGAGCAGTGGTGTATATCACTAAAGGTATCAAGTAAGATTGCTTTAGGTCTAATTCCTATCTAGGTTCTAAACTTTGAACCTGTTAAGAGTACTGTGATAATTTGTTACAGCTGAGGGAGGATGAACTTGGTCACTCTGAAGTGGAATCGAGTGGATTATAAACCACTATAAACCATAGGATGTCAACGATTACTGTAATTAATAGAAGATTTGCAGCAAAAAATTGTATAGCCGGGAACAGCCTTAACTAATGGCCCACTTAACTTTGGTTTATAGTGTTTTACCATCACAGCTGAAGTGACAGTACCTCTGCAGTGAGCCATAGTGGTGAAGTCAGAGAGGATTTTGTGTGAAACTATCCTGAAGGTAGCAGATGACATGTCAGACATCCCCTTAATTGTGAAGATGTTTGATAAAACATTATCTGGTAACCTTTTCTCAGTGTAGATTGTTTCCTTCCATGACTGGAAAAAGGAGGTAGGAGGAAACAGCTGAAATGAAATTAATAGCGTTTAAGTAATGTGTGGTGCAATTGCTCACCTGCATGCACAGGCCTGCAGTGCATTTAATTTCATCTCGTCCCAAGCATGAGGTTGAGATCACATCTGCTTATTTCATGCAAATCAAAAGAATTATTATAGACAGAATGAAGAATAATAAAAAGGCATATCAGGATATATGTTTTTAATGAGTTATCTGTCCTTATGTCCACTTGTATAAGCATGTAACTCCATTATTTATGTAACATACCACAGGGAATGGCATTCTTTTGCTCTAGCTGAGGAACCGTTGCACCTTTTCAGACGCCTTCTATTGTGCCCTATTTTACTGAGTTGGGTTGCGCTGCGCGTGGATTTATTCTTGACTCATTCTAGGGGATTAAAAAGATTTAATATTGTGCTGTTTCTGCAAAACATCCCTATAGTACCTGTTATATCAATAACTTGTTTTTTAAAGTGAAAATATGGACTACAAACTCAAACAGCTGAAAAATTGCTTAATTTCTGCTGCCTCTTGGATTTCAGAAGCATGCTTCTGTGAAGTTTTAAGGCATCCTCATGAATCCATTGTTACATCCTTACCCTTGGACCGAGATAATTTTTGAAAGGGGATTATAAAATAGTTTCATAAATTAATGTCTTTCATAAATTCATTTATCTTTTAGAATTTTTCCAACTGGTGCTTATTGTTCTAATTTGACATAGCTTAAATGTACATGTATTTGATCTGTTATTAGGCTACCAAGTAGCAATAAAAACTTCATATCTGAAAAGTACATGAAACCAGTGTTTTACTGAACCGCAGACGAATCTGAGATGCCCTTGAAGGACACACATCCTGCTGCCTTTTTCATAAGCAATTTCGGTGTATTTCTTGAAATACTAGGTAGCAGCTTTAATTCCAGCACTCGCAGAACCTCGTTTCATTTTCACATGACAAACATAAAATGTTCTGCGGTGTGCAGGCGGGTGCGCGGCAGGCGGGTGCGGAGCGGCGGCGGCGCCCGGACGGGTTCGCGCGGCGCGGGCTCGGTGTCCGTGCGCTCGGGCAGCGCCGGGGCCGCGCCCGGGGCCGCGCGCGGAGCTCCGCCCGGGGCGGGGCGGGGGCGGGCGCGCGCGCCATTGGCTGCGGCGCACGTGACCCGCGGGGCCGCGCCGTGCGCGCGGCGCTGGCGCAGCCGGTGGCGCGGGCGGGGCCGGGCCGGGCGCTGGCGCTGGCGCGGGGATGGAGGCGCGGCGGCCGCGGCCATGGGGTGAGTGCGGCGGCGGCTCTCCGCACGGGCGAGGCGCGGCGGCCGGGTCTCCCCGCGCCGGGGACAGGCAGGGGCAAGGGCGGGGGGGAGGAAGTGGCTTCGCGGCTTTAAAAAAAAAAAAAAAAAAAAAAAAAAAAAACAAAAAAAAAAAACCAAAAAAAAAGCCACCCCTAAAACAAAAACAATAACCCCAAACCCATAACCTGGGGTGCGAGAAAAGGGTGTCGCGCGGCGGGGAAGGGGGCCCCGCAGCCGCGGGGACGAGACGGGCGGGCGGACACGGCGGGGAGCCGCCGCGGGCGGGACCGAGCGCAGCCCGCCGTGCCGGTCGGAGGCACAAAGCCCTGCGGAGCCTCTGCGCGGGCTCCGGGGCCGGGAGGAGCGGGAGGAGGAGGGGGAACGGCGGTGGGCAGGGGTCTCGGGGCGGGCAGAGTCGCGGAGGTGCCCCTCGCGGGGCGGCGAGGCGCTGCCCGCGGGTGGCACCGGCCCGGCTTTGTTAGGAACGGGCGGCGGCGGCGCCTCCGCTGCCGCAGCGCGGGGGACGCGCGGGTGGGCGGCCGGCGGGACCGCTCGGGGGGCAGCGCTGCGCCCTCGGCGCGCCCTGGGATCCGCTGACTTCTCACAGATTTATTTAACATCACAAAGAGGTGCTTGGGTCCGCGACTTAACCTGAATGCTGTGGGAAATCTTAATAAATTATGTATGAAGCAGTAGGTCCTTTCTTCCCCTTTGTCAGATACGCAGCTTTTATGCTAGTAATTAGGTCATTGCTAGCAGAGCGCTCCTTGCTTTTGCAAAAATGTGTGGCGATTTTTGGAGGAGACATATGCTGCCGCATTATTTCATCCTCTTCGGGTTTTGTGTCAAGATACAAAATTCTTCCTGTTGACTCACATGGAGGAGTCAACCTTGTCTGTGGGATTTAAGGGGCATTTTTCGTTTGATAGGATTTTCTTCAGAGGACCAGTAGGGCCCGGTTTTGACTTGATTTGGAGAGTCATACCCTGAAAAATGCCTTTTAAAGGCGCAACAAGGAACACTCAGCTTCTTAGTTTGCATAGAAATATTTTCAGTAAATTTCAGTGCATATATGAATAGCACAATATAGATCTATTTCCGTTTTTAAGTAGTACTTCTACTCTTTGCCGTTTGCTCTGTTGAAAATGCTGCTTGATGTTTTTTCCACTGTCTTTTTACTGTTTGGTTAATTTTTTTCTGTTATTTAATGCAGGTAATAGATTTATGAGTATTTTGTCAAGGTTACAGTTCTTTGAAAATGCACATAAGCATATACACTGAAAGGCATTTCCTGGAACCAGACTCTTCTGTATTTTTAAGGAGAGTTGAAGTAACTGGTAAAATGCTCTTCTTCTTCTCACTTCTGTTAAATACAGTGATGTGCAAAAATGGTTTGATGAAGAAAAATCTCAGTTTAAATACCTTTATACATTCCCTCAAGATATTTTCTATGTATACCATTATTTTTAGAATCATATATCTCTTGTCTTTTCAGTAAGAGGCTTTGGATAATACTAAATTTTAGAACATCACTTGAGAGCTTACAGTTTGAAATAACGGGTTTCAAAAGGTGAATTGGTGATCCTAGATATTTCTGCTTTGGCATTTTGAGCCTGCATTACAGTTGCTTAAATGGTAAAGGAAACAGAAGATGCAGAGGTGTTTTCACTCCTATTTTTCTAAAAGGAAAGAGGGTGACAAAAGCACAGTAGTGATTGTGATGATTATTATGGTAATACTTCTTACAGCTTTTTAACTCTTAAAAAGAAAGTCTTAGTATCTATCATTCTATGTAACCAGTGTAGTAGTTCTGCAATCACACTCTTAAAATGGTAACTTGAATAAAAGATCACTTTTAAATATCGTACTTTAAATTATTTATGAGTGCAAGCTTTCCTAAATATTTTCCGTTAAATATAATATACTTGGTTATGATTAATGTTCTGATACATCTTGTCATAGTACACCGTTCTTATATCAGATCAATAATACAGCACAAGTTGGAAGTGCATGCGGCTAAAATTGGTACCCTTGATCTCTAAATTCTTATGTTGGATTTCACGATGCATTTTAATTTAGTTAGTAAAATATTTATGTTGATGATATATGGTAAAGCCTTTTATCATCAGTGTAGTGAAATTCTAAATTTAAAATAGACTATACTACTAATGATGTGCTGTGGTGGTAAGTTATTGTCAGCAAAGACCTAGTTTCCACTAATGGTTTTCCAAAAGTCATGCAGCATCTGTGTGATCATATACTGATACGTTTCCTGCAAGACAAATGGTCTTCTCATCCCTAAAAGTGCTAAAGGGAATCCTGAAGATGGCCCTCATAGGTCACTCAAGATGGAAAAAAACTTATTTATTATAAATTATTTTATAATATAATTTTTATAGTATTTATATTTTTAAATTACAGCTGATTTATTTCATGATTTTTTTTTTTTTAGTTTGTTTTTTTCAGGTAAATTAGGAAAAGAAACATCCGTCTCGGACTTTTTAATAGCTTAAACTTTCTAGAATTGAATCCTTAAATGATTATGACAAATATAAAAGTAAACAGAAGCAAGTCATGTGCAGTGAGGGCATACACAATTAGTCATGAATAACAAAGATGATCATCTTGAAGGATGAGTGTTCAGGCTTGTGAATCATTCCTGATCCAATATAAGTTATGATTCAAATGATGTCTGGAGTTGTTTCTGTTCAATATAGTATTTAAATGCAAATCATGTTTCGAATTTTCACAGTCATATTCTGAATACAGCATGACTAACCAGCTAAGGCACTTCCCAACCCAGAATTATAAAGGAAGAAGTGGGAATTTTCTTGACAGTGTAATAAAAGCTGAACTTGACAGTTCATAGCCTGAAATGTATGACTTCTTGATTTTACTCTTTTTATATTAATAAGAATTTTTTTTTATTGTTAGCATTCTTTAGTAAAATTCCAAACATTAAATTATTTCTGTTTCTCACACAAACACACCCTTGACCTTTATCATACTTGACATGTAATGAGGGACACAAGAGTTCAGACCATGATGTTCTCATTCCTTTTCCTCATGGTCTTTTAAGGAATGCTGTGAACATGGATCACTTATCACTTTTGGTTAAGATGAGCAGATGATAGTTCTGTTCGTGGTTGGTGAGTACAGGCCAAGTATTGAATTTACAGAAGTATCCCAAAATAAAATGATGGACTGAAAGCTCTTGCCAAGTTACGAATTCATTTCCGAAAGAACAAAACACGTCTTTACCCAATCCCTGATCAAAAGGATTTAGGAAGGTCAGGTATAGGAACATTTGAGTGTTTTAGTCTGCTGTCCACGAAGATAGCCTTCATGCAGAAGTGGATAGAAAAACTGAGAAGAAAATCTTCTTGATGTGACTGAGGTTTAGGGAAAATTGTGTGGTCTTTTTTTAAAGGGACTAACGCTTTCACAAATTTTATTAGGATAACTTATAACAATAATGGCTCTTCATCTGGCCTTTGCCTTTTTTTTACATGGTTGAAAACCCCGGGAATTCACAGTGCATCTAATGCAGAGATTATAATTTGGTATGATTTGTTATCAGTTTTTTTCAATGTCATCCTTTCCAAATTCATTAAAAAGAGTAGTGTTATGTAACTTGCAATTATTTTCTGGTATCAAAGCCCTTGTTGCTAAAAGAAAGTGGATGAAGAGCAGTTTTCTGTGATGGTTGTTTTTCGTGCTTCTTCCTCCATCTCTGATGACCTAAGTGTGCTAAAGCAGAAAGAATGAGAACGTGAACAGATCTGCTGTTCCACTCCTAGGCAATTCTTATTCTGGGCTGAGTAGTTTCCTAGCTGAGTAGTTTCCTAGTTGTCTCTAACCACGCTCAAAGCCACAGCATTTCCAGTCAGCTCGTTATATTTGTGTGCCCGCATAGCCCAGTCGAAGAAAAACCAAACAAAATGGCTTCCCTTTCAGCTGCTGCTGGCTAGAAGTTTTGGGGATTGTTCTTAAATTTGGGTGGGTATAGGAGGATCAAATATGCTGGCGACCAAAACCACTTTAGTAAAGGATAGACTTACTTATCACCAGGTGGAAATAACATAGTTACTCAGTGTGATGCTGGTGAAGGCAGAAACATTTTTTTGCTGTTTGGAGAGAGTCAGGATAATGGGATTTTAGGATTTGGGTCCAGTGGAGTATTTTTCAGTGAGTAGGGAAGGAGAGAATTAGAAAATGCCAGTGAAGGATTAACATTTTTAGATTGGCAAGTCTCGAAAGCTTGCCCAAACTGAAATTGATAAGACAATCCTTGACACAGTGATACTCATTTTTGATAAGTTCTTGAATGCAGCGCTTGGAGTGCTGGTATTTCGCCAGAGTCGAAAACCTGAAGGCAAGCTTCAACTAAAATAATGGAAAATTCAATACAGGATTCAGTCAACAGAAGAACTGAACTAATGCAAACTGGCATGGTTTGATATGTTCAAAATAAGAACAGCAAACACCCCCCCACACACACTTCTTTCTTATGAGTGTATTGATAAGGAAGCTGTGAGAAAATGGTCCACTTAAGGCTGAAGTTACTCAAGTGGAGTTCGCTTACCTTGGAACAGCTGCGTTGGATTTTTTGCCCCTGCCTGTCAGCCTTGCCTCTCTTTTGGAAATAGCTGTGCAACAGCTGCTGAAGCATCGTGGTTAATGACCCAACACAGTAAGCTTAAACTGACACCTATTTCAGATTACCTTGGCAGTCAGGCAGTAATCTGCAGTGGTTTAGCAGCTGCCACTTGAGCAGCTGAGCCCTTCCCCTTTTCCCTGGGTGGGAACCTTGCGGAGAGGGGTGGGGCAGACAGCTGGGACAGGCACCAGCACAGCTCTGCTGGCCACCCCACCACTAGCCATAGCCTCTGCCAGAGCCCCTAGAGCTAGTGCTTAAAAATAATCTGGTTTTAAAGGTGGTTAAGCTAAACTAATTGGAAAAATGTCATGACGGTGTCAGCATTTCCTCCCTGAATTGAGTGTAGTGTGCCCTTGAAGAAACAGTTCCCTGTTAGACACATTCCCATGAATGAATGACAAAAATTGTCAGAATGGTAATAACAAGGGTGAGATACTAGGCTCAGCACTGAAGAGCTGCATAGAATTTGTGGATGTAGAAAGAAATCACAGTTGATGGTCCTTTCCAGCCTTACTGAATTATATTTTATATATTCATTAACTTTAGGTAGTATCAATATTTAGATGTAGACACAATGATTAAAAAACTTAGATACAAAGATAATTAAAGAAATAAAATGTAGATACATTGTATCTGCATGTAGAGTTCACTTTGTTACATTAAGGATATAAACATTGTGAAAACTCTGAGTTACAGAGCTGAGGAGTAAATCTGCTTACTGGTGGTAGTAGAATGCAATGGTAGTGATGATAGATTTTACGGATAAAAACAATAGTGGGAGTCTGAAATACTTTCATAAGGAGATTTAAGATATGATGAATTGTTGGAGTTCTTAAGTAGAACCTCTTCAGGGCATATTGAATATATAGGCTTACTGATTTCAAAGAAAAAGGCTCTGATCAATTAAAAAATTTTAAATTTTAAGGCAACATTGAATCTTTTTCCTTGGGATCACTTGGGATTTGAGACCAAAATGGGTGCATGTAAATTCCTGTCTGGGCAGTGGCCAGTGGTACAGTTTTCTTAATATGGGAAAATACATATCTAAATCTTAACAGTATGTTTGCATAAATTTAGGCTTCTCATTAATTTTGACTTTAGTGCATAAAAGAGTTATATCCAGCTTGAAATTCCTCTTTGATATGTATATTCATACAAAGTGCTGATTCAGTAAAGCGTGAAATTTCTTGTCATAATTTCACCTTACTTTGATAGGAGATGGAGAAGAAGCTTCTTAATGATGAGAAATATGGGTCAGGGAAGTAGGACAGCGAGATTTTGGGTGTCTCTTACGTGAGGGTATTGAATTTCAAAGTTTCTGTATTCCAAGAGGCTTATTTTTTTGTAGTAAATCTAGAGAAATCAGTATCTATTCTTGCCTTTGATGACCACTTTGTGAAGAAACAATGCAGTTAGAGTGTAAAAGGGAGCTTGACTTGAAGCATAATAGTGGATTTCACAAAGATGGGTTGTTCTGCATTTGTGATGCATTTTCCCTTGGGCTGGGTGAAACGTGAAATGGATTCTGGAGGTCAGAGTTCTTCCCTTCTCCTCTACTCTCTCCCACTGTAATGGTTTCCTAGAGGGGGAAAGAAGAGTTGCTTATTCTTGATTCAGCTGATTCTGACCCCCGTGGTATTGAATATGTTGCATGTGCAATGGTACAACTCCAGACTGTGGGGGCCATGTCTGAGCTATTCCTTGATTTCCCTTGGGCTGGTTAATTCTGCTCCGAATGTGGCCTGGGAAACCTGTTTGGCCAAGAGGGTCCAGAGTTTAACTCTTTCCTCAAGGCAAGTAATTGAACCACTGACAAACTACAAGGGGGTGCAGTGGTACAGTTAATTTCTGTTGATGCTGACAGTTCTTTGTTTAAAAAATCTATAGTATATCATTTATAAATTACTTATAATCTGTAAGTTGTTTTTTTTTTTACTTGGAGCGTAAATCAAAGGGTTGTTTTGGGACCTGAACTCTGATCTGATGTGTCTGGTTTGAGGCCATTGGTTAAAATGTATTTTCAGAAGAGAGGCAGATTTTAATTTTGAGGGGTTTATCTCCTACATGGAACAGCTTATGTGTAATGGAGCCCTGTGATTTCACTCTGCAAATCACGTGCCTGAGAGATGACACTGTTCAGCATCAGAAAGCCTAAGCTGCTTTGTGGGCATGCATTACTTGTGTCAGTTTCCCCCATTTTAAAATTAAATAATGGTGTCTTTATTAAATACTTTGGCTTTTCATCATTTCAGAAGAAGAAACAAGTATTGTGGATATACCAAAAGTGTAGCATTTGTCTGTATGGAAGTTTAGGAATACAAGACTGGATTTCTTGAGCGTGAAGTCTGGCTGCTTGTGTAGTATGCTTGGCAAGGATCCTGCTGAACTACAAGTTCTAATTGATGTTGCCAGCCTAGGTTGATAAATGACTGATTTACACCCATTTGTTCTGTGTTGGTGTTGTGTTTTAACTTAAATATTGTTCTCCCTCTTCAGTGTTTTCTGCTCCCTAGTAACAAAGTATAGCTGTGTCATTCCAGCCTTTGATGTACTGAGGCCATCAAGGTTTGCTTGTCAAATCTCTTCTCATGTGAGATAATCTCTCATCCCCTGATAACTTCGCATCTTTGTCTGCACCCACTTAAATTTGCTTTTCTTACCCATGTCTTTGTAAAATGATGTGATAACTCTGGGGATTGTGTTTGCTCTCCTTGTGCCAGTCTCTCTGGCAGCACCCAGTGTCCTGCAGGCTGGCTGCTGAGAGGCTTCAGTGCTCCAGGTTGAAATTCGTTTGTGAGTGACCCTATGTCACTATGCTCTTTAATTCCACTCTGTTTCTACTGCTTTATTTCTCAGTTCATCAAATTCATTGTGTATGACGTGGAGTCCTCTGACCTTGTGCAACCTCTTGAATTTATGGGAGCTAGTTTTGATGCTACTTCTTGTGCCAAAGTCAATAACAAAACATTTAAAAATGCCTGTCACAGTCTAGTTTTGGGAGAGCTTTGCTGTCAGCCTGCCTCCAGCCCAATAATTTGGCTTTCAGCACTGCCCAGTGTCATCTTGATGTCTTTGAACTGCTCCATACCCATGTACAGTTTTTCTGTTCGTCTCTGTTGCAACTGTGGTGGCCGTGTTGCTTATTTCTCCTTTGGGCATCTATTTAGCAGGGAAAAAAATGTTTTGAGTTACCCAGGTTGTGGTAATCAGCTAACTCATTTCTTTTTTTATCTGAAAACCCACAAAACTTGACATTTGAATAAATCAGGAAGTGACTCCTAGTCTGAGGCACGATCCTGTCTCTTAGTGGTGATGTCCTACTTTCATGTTGTGAGAATAAAGGAACTTAGATCAGAAGGGGGGAAAGCCAAACCAAATCTCCCCTTCAGGATCCTTACTCATTTAGCATAAATACATCTAAGTTTTTTTTGCATATAAAATACCAGAGCGATGTAATTGATGTCTTCCTACCATGGCTCCTCCCCTCATCCATTTTTCTCCATTTCCTTTGTTGTATGTGTACATCTTGTTAATGGGGCTGATTGTTCTAAATTTCAAATCTCTAAGTTAGAATTCCTAAATGAGGACAGGAAATGGAAAATCTGGAATTTTTTTGTCATTACCTGTCCTTTCATGTTAATAATGAATTATAGTAATGGGAGGAAAAGGTACTCTATCTAGAAACAAAATGCGTGTCATACAGAGCAGCTTCTGTAAATCACATGTAGGTTAATAAATGTGTGATATACTTCAGTGAAAACAACACATTCTATCAATATTGTAATACAGTCCAAATTTATGACAACTAATGAGAAAAGGTTTCTATTATTTTTCACTTGTGTTTACCTTTCCTTGGGTTTGTGCATGCAGTGTGTTCTGAAATGTGAACTGTAGCTATTAGTTTTCTTAATAATGGTGGAAACAGTTACTTATTAGATGAAAGCATACATGAAATGTAACAAAAGCAGTTTGCCCTTACACATTTTTTGGTGTTTGTTTTGGTTGTGCTACAACTCTCCTTGATAAGATTCAACCTTTTAGGTGAAACAGCCTGATGGTAAAATCTCAGAATTCGCATAGCAGAGTAGTTATTTCAGATTGCCCCTATTTCTCTAAAAATGAGGTCTTCAGTAAAGCATGACCAAATTTTGAAAAATAAATGTTGCAGATTCTTTTCACTTATGGAAGTCACAATTTCATTAGTGGCAGGTGTCTTCCTTCTCCTGTCTTTGATGGTGACAGGTGTTTGGAAAGGAAATAAACCAGTCATATCAAATGGACTACAGCTTTTGTTATTGTTCCTGTCTTCAGTGGTGTACACTCTTCCTTTCATTTCGTTGAGTTTAAATTTTAAAAGGTTAAACATAGAAAGAAAGGTTACATTTTCAAAATTTGTACTGAGGAACTAAAATGTTTTTGAATAATTTTACCTTATTTTTGGTAGACTGAATAATTCAATTGAATTTGATCTGGAAGAGGAAACTTGGTTTTATGAAGGGTTGCACAAGCAGTAAGGTCAAAGGTTTGGTCAGAGGTTACAATGAAATTGCTAAATAAGAGCTTTTAATTGTTTCATCTTTTCTAAAGTACTGCAGTAACGATGAAAGAGATATTGCACTGTAAGTTGTTTTTTTTTTTTTTCCTCTGAGTTACAAGCCACATACTTAGGAAATTTCTGCATTGACGTTGGAAGGATAGCCTTGTGTTGTCTGAAGTGCTAAGCTTCCTTTTATTCTCTTGAATGGCTGATGAATAGGGAATTGATAACATTAATTCTAAAAAGCTTCAAACATTTATTAGCCATCTTTCAGTTAACTTACATTGTTAGATGAACAACTCTGCTGTCTTTTGGGTTGGAAAGTGGGGAACAGTTTGTAGTTTATAATTTAAATTGAAATACTTGTTTCTTTCTCCTTTATAATGGCTGAGTAGTTGTGGTGTTCTGGGACTGTGTTACAGTTTTACTGGAAAGAGTATGGGATGTCTTGATATCAAGAATAGCTTTTCATCTTTAAATTCTGTGGTGCAGTATGATGACTGCTTATGAAGAAATTTTGTTTTAATTTTGTGCCTTGAAGGATATTTTTACAAAATAGCTACATATTTACTACATTTGATGATGTAGGGTTTTTTCAGTTAAAATTCGCCAATATTTACTGCTTTCCTTTCATATAGCATCTCCTTCAGAGAGTGTGCTATTCCTAGGAACATTGAACATCTGCGACTATCATTCATTTCCTAAAATAAGTAGGCAGTCAGCATCTTTTATATATGTTTGAAGATGCTTGTTGTCTATCCAAAAATTGCTATATATGGTCTATTATCTACAATTTCTCTGTGTTGAAACCGAAGTGCCAGTAGTGACACTTTTCTATGATGCAGTTATTTTCTTCCATGTATTCTAGCTTCTTCTAATATCTGATGCAATTGACAATGAACTTTTTACATTTGCTTAATCATGCATATCAAATGAAATCCCACAGAAAAAAGGTCTTGAACTGGCATTAGTTCTAGGCATTAACAGTTTGGTTTAATGGATTTAAATTAAATGTTTAGAAAGTTATGTGGTAAATGGGAGAAAGATGATTTTGTGGTTAGATACATTTGGGTAGTGAAGGGCTTTTTCTAAAATGCTTGAATTTAATATTTTCTCTTACTTTTTTAAGGGCTGAGGGTAGCCCAGGATGGCCGCAGCTTCATATGATCAATTGTTAAAGCAAGTTGAGGCATTAAAGATGGAGAACTCCAACCTTCGGCAAGAGCTAGAGGATAACTCAAATCACCTCACAAAACTGGAAACCGAGGCGTCCAATATGAAGGTATTGCAAGCTCTGTGCCTGTGTGGGGTTTCTGTCACTGCCCTTTGTGTCATGGACTGGGAGTTGCTCAGCAACTTTTGTGTGCTTTTAGATTCCTATGGAAGCCCTCTTCCAGGCTGTGTAAAGGAAAAACTATCAAAGCTACATTCGTTTATTATTATTATTTCTTAATTTCAAAACTGTTTTCTAGAAGTAGTTTCCAGCATGCTGTGATAAGCACTACCATTTTAGCACAGCTGTATTTCCCAGCAGGAAGTCCAGAGTGCTGACACAGGTTGACAAAGCAAGTATTGTTCAGCTCTGGAAAACATGGGAAAGACAGGAGGTTTTCATTGTTTTCAGGTAATTTTAAAAATGTGGGGGTTTACTATGGTTACAATATTTAAGATCTCAACAGGAGAAGTTCCTTTTAACAGAAAACCACAAGTTCTCTAATCTCTCCCAAAGCCTGGATTAATACTTAAACATTTCACCTAGATCTGTCCTGCTGGTGTTTGTTGGCTAAGTGTAGGCCTTCAGAGCCTGTTCAAGAGCAAACACTCGGCTCAAGTGGAATTTAGATGGATTTTAATCAGTAGGAAGATACATCATCAGCTGCATCTGTGTGATCCATGACACTGAACAAGGCAGAATTTCACAAGCCTTAGAGCTGCATTAATGCAGTGCTCTTCCTAAGCTGACAAATCCTGCAGCTTTTTGCTAGCAGCCAGCAAAACCAGTCTGCTTTTGGTGCCTCAGTTAAAAGGGCTCAGAAATTGTAGGTATTTCTGTGTATACTCCTGTACAGGGTAGGCATGTTCTAAATATTAAATAACTTCTTTTTCTCCATCTCATTCATTCCCAGTCGTCATATCACAGACTTGCTGTTCCTTTACAACTAATCTTTCATTTTTTAAATATGGTAATTTGATTAATCCAACAATTAAAAGTATTTGAACTGAATTTTCTTCTCCTCCAGCATGTAGACTGTATATTCACTGTAAGAAGAAAAATTCTCCTGCTTTCTGAAACGCTGGTTACAACACTTTAAAAAAGCACAAATATTTCAGATATATTTAATCCTTGCATTGCAGAGTAAAATGAAAATGGCTTTGCTACCTAAATTAAAAGGAAATTATGGTCCTTTACACTAGCTACTTGAAATGGTTGTTGTCATTAGCAGCTGCAAAAAAAATGTTTGTTTGCTGAGTTACGTGTCTGAAAACTAGTTCTGTCATTCATATTATTTTTCTTAAGACAGCATTACAACAAATTTGTCAGTAACTCCCCTCCACTCCCTGTCATTGCAGTCTAAATTAAGGAAAGGAAGAACAGGACAGATGATCTTCTTCTTTTACAATAGAGTAAAAATGTCTTTTTTTCTCTTCTTCATCCACATACAGGTGTTTTGGTTTTTGACTGTTTGAGGTTTTTCAAGCTTTTGTGCAGATAACTAAATTTCCAGTGACCTAGAGACAGTCCAGCTGTAGAACCTCGTCTCTAGGGCATCAATTTAGGGTGTGGAATGGCTTTATTTTCTTACTTGAAATCTGACAGACCACCAAAGTCAAGGTGGCTCTATTGCACTCCTCCGTGTTTATGAACATACCCAGAGTAGAGGTCTCATTCTTTTCTGTCCTGAAGATCCCTTCTAGACCTAAGGAATGTAACCCAAAAACACCTCCAACTCAAATATCAAAATCAGTACGTTTCTTTTCACTTTGGGGGATGGGTGGAGAAGAGATTGTTCAGATTAATTTGATAATTTAAATTTTTTTTAAATCCATGCTATATTAAGAAATCACGGGTTCCTCAGGCATTTTTGCTCCTGCATTTGAACCAAGAAGTTTTGTCCTTCTCTTGTTTGTTTCAGACCCTTTTCACTGGAAATGGTCACAACATAGTTTTGATTTGGCTCGAACCTTAAGAGTGGTGTGGGAGTGATCTTGGGGTCAGGTGGGAGTTTGTGGGTGAAGTTTGATGGGGATCATTGCAGGATTCTCTTAAACTGGGAGATAATTTTAGTTTTGCAGGCTTTGGGAGAAAGTATATGGTGGCTTTGTTGCACTGAAAGAAACTGCGTGGTTTGTATGGTTCCAGTGCCATAATTAGAGATAATTACAAGTAAAGTCATTAGCAGAGCCAGAGCAGTCAAGATTGAAAGCCCTTTGGCTGCCATATATATGGTAAAAAATTGCCCAAAAGTCTTGGAAAAAATGATCCTTTGGGAGCATAGAAGTGTCACAGAGCCCTTATAACCCATCCTGCCAGGTAAAATCCAAAATATTAGCAGAAGAAGGGGAGCAGCAGTGGGGAAAACAAGCTGTGGTTCCATGGCAAACATCGCTGTTCTTGCAACATGAATTTTGATCTGCGGCCCAGTGCAAAGACATCTCACAGTGATTCTTTGGTCTGCTGCTCTGTTTGTCTCCTTATTTCCTTATATTCTTTAATCAGCTGTGACAGGCAGTAGTTATGAAGGACATATTGAAGACAATATTTAAAGAATATGGTTTTGGAAGTAGTAGTGTTAAAATGTTGTGTAAGTGTGCCCTATCTTTATAATCCCTTCATTTCAGAATTGTAAGGTAATCATACGGGAATTAAAAGCTTAACATGAGCTGATCTTGCACATGTATTTATTATAAACTACTACTGACCTATATAAGAACATTGTCTGAATGCTTCCTGTTCAAAGCTAAATCCCATATTTAAAAGTGAAAACTCCATTTGCTGACCAGAAAAAAAACATGATGGGTAAACAAAGAGAAATGTGATAATGGGGGGTGCCAAAATGATTAGTAAAACAATCTCCACTTTGTTTTTTAATTTGTGTTGTCCTAGGGATTAACTGTTCAAACAAAAGAAATCCCTCAGAGTATTATGACTAACTTGGGAAATTCAGTTGTTTTTATTGGCTTACTGTCAGATGAAATACAGCAGTTTGGTATGATAAAATGTTCTCTCTAAATCAACAAATATGCTGTTTGATGGTCGATGAAATAACAATGTTGGCCCATAAATAAAGAAAAATGGTGTCAGTGTCTAGATGTAAGAGTAACTGCATAAAACACAGACTGTGGGCGCATTTAGAAAAATATGAACAGTTTTATCTGAATTTAAAACCTGTAAAATACATGAAGAGACAAAAAATAATCCAATGTTAGCTATACTACTTTGTGCATATATTTATGTCTCCCACATTTCTAGAAGACTTTTTGTGAGACTTTCCTGCCTGGTTCTTGTAAAAGACAAGTACTTTTCTCTTCAAGGATGATAATTTTATATATAATTTTTTTTTAGCATTTTCCCTGTATAAAATCTGGGGGGAAACAGATATACTTAACCTCAAGAACTCTAGAAGTAGTGTAAGAGTGATATCACGCATGATTTGCACACTCACTGTTTGAGTGCTTTGATTTTATAGTAAATGAGTAATTCGTGATATCTTGTGTAAGAAAGCCATTTTTAATATATGTGATGCTCTGTGAGCAAAACTTTGTCTCTTTTGTTTTTATATAGTTCACTTAAAATTTTATTCTACATATGACTTTCCAGTTTATACAATGTCTTCTGTACTGTGTCTACATTTATCAAAAATAAAATGGGAAGACTGTTGCTAGAAGTGATTCAGATTTATTATTTTAAGAAGTGATCGAACCAGATAAATATACACTATAAAGAAACACAGTAATGGTTAAAATCTTGTCAGAAAATCATGAGAAAATTCATGTTTTGTGGTGGGTGGTGCTTTGGCAAATTATTTTCCTCATATAGATGTTGTGGTTTTAATAATTCTCTGGGGTGAGTATTTTTTGTTTTTATTTAGTTCATGTGTTTGAAGGACTAAAGGTTTAAAAGGCAAAGTCCTAGAGAGCTTGTTACTGTCACATCCATTGCAGATCCAGAGAGTGATTTTTTTTTTACATTGATGGTATTTGTAAGTTTCTTCTGCTAATTAGATAGCAGGGCAATAAACCTCGTGATTCTATTATGTTGGATTGAAATATATTTTCACTAAACAAAAAAGCAAGAATGAAGATGTTTTATTTGAGGATTTTTATTTTGAATGTGTTTGTAAAATATTAAGCTACGATAATTTAATGTGGTAGGAAAAGGAATAATAAGTCTGTAGAGTGTAATATCCCAGATTTATTGCAGTGTTGTGCATACTTCATGATGTTGATGAATTAATGCTCAAATTAGCAGAACTAAAGGTAAAAACTATGCTCAAGAAGATACCATGGTGCCCAGTTTTCACCTCATTTCTGTCATGACAGCTGTGTAAAAATTGTGAGAAGGCTTATGTCTCACTGGAACTCAAGTGTTCTTTTATAACTAAATATGATTAAGTTGCATTTTATTTTATCTGCAAATTCAACTTCCCATTATATCTTTTTATGACTATTGGAAAGGATGAATATACAAATCTTTATCAGGAATAGCATATTGACCAGCAAGTTAGCAACTTACCAGCTACAGGAGCTTGTTTGTTTCATTTTGAAAAGAGAGGCTGTGGAAAATGTGCTGTTTGCAGATTGGACCTTGTTAGCCTATGTTTGTCTATTAAAACAGAAGATTGATGTTCAGAATGTTCCAGAAACTAACTTAACTGTCTTCAGGGTTTTGACATGGAAGCTGCACTTTGTGATCTCTAAGTCATAAGAGTTAAAAACATTTTTTTAAAACGTGCTGATCCTTTACATCAGGTATACCCGTGGCTTAATCACACCCTTTTTAGGAGTAAGATTTCAGATACTATTTGTACCAATTATCCCTCTTGACTAAATTTCAATGTTTCCTTTAAATGTCTGCTGGGCAATTCCCTCATTAGGAATGAGTAACTGCTTTTATCAGATGTCTCCCTGATCAGGTAAGCAGGTGATCACATTTTCTTTTAAATTGACAAACCTCATTTTATGGCCTTACAGTCTGCTTAGCCACCGCTTCTTGATATTTAACCTTGAAAACCTGTATTGTTGTGATCAGCTGTCTCTGACCATCAGTGTTAATTGATGCTCATTGTAAAGCATAGAAGGTGGTCGGAAATATTTTTATAATTGGCATAAAACTTTGGTTCAATGTATTGTGGTAAGCCATGTGCTTGCAGATTAGAATTTGAAGCCCAACATATTCACGGAGACCTCTGATACAAACAGCTCAGCACATTGTCATGTGCTACATACAGATGAAGTGTGCATCTGTCTGTGTGTGTGGTTCCTCAGGTAGGTGGCAGGTAAATACATTTGATGGATACCCATGTTTGCAATAGAATCTTCAGAATTCTAACAACTGTTTTTCTTCTAAGGTGCCAGAAATTATGCATTTTGCTGGGGTTACTTACTGTATCAGCTAACATCACTTTTCCATCTCAATGCAAAGGGAGAGTGCTTTTAGCTGCATCCTGCCTTTTCCTTTTTCCGTTTCATTTTCAGAGAACAGGTTTTTGGTGCATGGCACATGGTGAAATGTTTCACCAAAGCATAGATAGAAAAATGCAGTTGAAAAATTATGTTAAGCTATGAAAGCGAACCATGCAGAAGAGAATATTAAAATAGTTATATTTGATCTGGAAGTGTTATTAATAAGTAGACTACATGTAGTAACTAAGCTGCAGTATAACTGGAGATGTTTTATTTGAATCTTGAATGTAGTACAATACACATTTCTTAGTGTATCCTCTTGTACATTTGAGTATTAGCATTATTTCTAGAACTGGATTCCAGAATCTGGTATCTGAGTGATCTGAGTTATCTGGTATTTGTTATTTCTGCTGAGGTCAAATCAAATAGAACATAGTGGATTGTAGTTGCTTCATGGACCAAAACCAGTGCTGTGATATCTCCGCAGTATCTGGTC
Source organism: Acanthornis magna (assembly GCA_036785705.1). Classification (NCBI taxonomy): domain Eukaryota; kingdom Metazoa; phylum Chordata; class Aves; order Passeriformes; family Acanthizidae; genus Acanthornis; species Acanthornis magna. The sequence goes on along the minus strand of JAWUZG010000141.1, from coordinate 1,662,913 downwards.
ATACAGAACTTTAGGATATTTCCCTACAATGCTGAGACTCAGTGGCCCTGTCTCGAATTTTTAATTATCTACAATAAAACTTAGTGAACAAAGGGATGAAACAGGTACAGTGAAATATCAAAAATAAATTATATTCACACAAGTGTTCAAAAGCAATCTGAATATGGAATTGCTGAACTGTCAGTTTTAAGTTATGACCTGTTTTACCTTCTCCTCGTCAGTTGGGAAGACTGAGGTATGACCCCTCTGGCTTTAAAGAAAGCACACTACAGCCTAAGAAAGAGACAAATCATTTACTTGAGTGATCATGAGATCTTTGTACTTAAAATTGTAGTCATGCAAATTATTTCCCTTCTGACAAAAATCTTAATCAGTTTGTCAGCCAGTAATTTCTTGTCTGTTCATGGATCCTGAAGTTCCGCTATGGGAGGTTCTCTCCTTGCAGCAGTTCTGCAAACTTTGGTTCATAGTCTTAGTTTCTCTTCTGTGTATTCTACACTGCCTTTCTGCTGAAGAGAGATCTTTTAGAGCTCTGTTAGATCCCCCCCTGAACTCTTGAGATTCTTCACCAGCATGCTTCCACTTGCTTCCTTATGTGTTGTCCTTTATTTGTTGTCTGCTAAATGTAGTGATACTCTGTCAAATTATAGAATTCAAAGTGAGGAAGGGTCAGTGATTTACTTTTTTTGCTCCTCCACCAGACTGACAGCTGCATTTCTTACCATCTGTGTGTATGTAATTTCCCTTTAGGATTCTTTACATGTTTAAGTCCTGCTGGTTATAAAAAACCACTTGTGATTGTCAGAAAAAGATCAAGATTTTATGATCAAGATTCGTTTTAAAATGGCCTCAGCATTTCATCATGCGAGTTACAGAAGATGGAAGGTGTGATTATCTGTTACTTTCCAAGAAAAAAAGTTTAGGAAAAGCTGCTGATCTACAGACCTGCGAATTTGAATTTGTAATGTTCATGCCAGAAAACCACAGTAAAGAACCGACTTAGTAAAGAGTTAACCTTTCTTTCTTAGGGAGAAATGTATCTCACAAATACGAGTTCTCTGGGGGAATTGTTGAGTAGGAAGTAAGCAGTTTTGGCACTGATGGGTCTGCTTGTTTTTCAAAAATGAGTTCAGTAATGTCGCTCAATAACGGCTCTTGAAGAGCCCAAGTTGATTTAAGAAGGTTCTTTGATGATTATTCAACTTAAAGGTAGAAAATGAAGTGCAGACCAAATAGTCTTTTTCATTTCTTTCTTTTCTTTTTTTTTTTTTCCACTTTTGTAATTCAGTAGTAGCCTAGTGAGACTTCTGCCATTACTTGTATTTCTTTTCAACATATTCATAAGTTGTGTGGAAAAAAAAGAGAGGTAGAAAAGTTTGACTGATGATTTTCGTAGTGGTAAAAATGAACACAGGAGTGTGAGCAGTTGCAGAAGAATCCTGTAGTGTTGAGCGAATTGAATACATGGCAAATAAAATTCTGTGTTCCAAAGCATAGAAGAATCATGACTTCAAGAAAACAGCCTTAACTTCATTTATGCCATGAGGGTTTTTGAATTAATATGGCAACAGTGTTGAAAGAGGTATTAGAGATACTCTAAATATCTGAAAAATAAATGGGCTTTTCTGTATAGTATCAGGTTTGTGCTTAGTTTGGATCTGAAAAGTTGATCTGATATTGGGAATTACTGTATTTTATAATGGGGAATTATAAAATACATAATCACTTTTATGGAAAATTCCCATAAATAGGGAAATAAAGCAGTTATAATTGTGTCAGGATGGACACATGCTGGTCCAGAAGATGAGTATTATGTTCTGTTTTGATGAACCTCCTCAGGAAAGACAGTAGAATTCATATTAGGTGCCAAAAAAATCAGGTGGTCTGAAAATCTTCTCAAGTGACATGATTGTATAAAATGTGACTTTTCAGGTGAAGAAACAGGAAAAAGAGAGGGACAGGATAGGAAGAAGATTGTTGAACTCTGAAAGATCATAAATACCATGAGAAGAGTTATTAGGGAATTAGTAGTCTCCCTGAATACCAGATCTAAGGGCATCAAAAAACATTGTGAGATAGCACACAGAAAACAAACAAAACAAAGCCTGTTTTGTATCATGTGTTTTCCATGGGCAGTAGGACCACTGGAGATGTGGTTTCAGGAAGTCTGCACATCAAGGCCAGAGAGAAGCTGGGGAGAAGACATGCAAAAAAAATGAACAGTAGGTTTTGTTCATGTATCCTCACTAGGTTCCTGCTGTTGGAGAGGAAAGAGGTTGGTTTGGAGAGATGTTTGGTCAGTCTCTGTGTTGGGGATGGTGTTTGCTCTCAATTTTGTTCTTGATTCTTGTCTGGAGCACACATCATATGAGGAGTAGCTGAGGAAGCTGGGGGGGCTCAGCCTAGAGCAGATGAGGCTCAGGGGGGACCTTCTCACTCTCTACATCTTCGTGACAGGAGGTTGTGGTGAGTTGGGGGTCGGGCCCCTCTCCAAAGTAACCAGGAGCAGGCTAAGAGGAAATGGCCTCAAGTTGTAACAGGGAGGTTTAGATTGGATATTACGGAAAATTTCATTGCTGAAGGAGTAGTCAAGCATGGGAACAGGCTGCCAAGGGCAGTGTGGAGTCACCGTCTCTGGAGGTACTTAGAGGACGCCTAGATGCAGCACTTAGGGACATGGTTTAGTGTAGGACTAACCCAGTGATGGGTTTCATGGCTGATCTTGCAGATTTTTCCCAGCCTAAGTGATTCAATGATTCTGTGATCATCCTGTAATGTTAGTACTATGCTGCTGTGAGGTTGCAGACACATTACCACTTTTACTGCACCCTTCAGTTCTGGCATTTGCTTGTTTCCCATCATCCTAGTTCTGTCTGTGCACGCCTGGCTTACAGCTTTTCGGAGAAGAATCCTGTTTACCTGGTTACAGACTGTAATGAAAGAAACTTCTTTTTTTTCTCTTGGTACTTGAAGCAGTTGAACATAAATTTTCCCTCCTTAATTAGCCTTTGTGTCACCAAGTGATGAGAACCTTCTAGCACACTCTTCATTTGCTCATTGCTATGCAAGTAGTGTACCTCAGAAAGTGGTGCCTGTGTTGAATCTGCCCTTGTCCTGGCATTGTTTGCATGCAGCTTCCAGCCAGCTCTAATGAGTCAACTTCGTTTTGTCTGACTGATTTTTCAGCATTCTGCCTGATGTAGCCAAAGTTAAGGGGTTTGGGTGTTTTTTAAACACTTTTGTACTCCTGGCTCTTCAGAGTTGTTTGTATGGTACTGCAAGCTATGCTGTCTTAACAGAGCTTGTTTTTCTTTTCTAAGCTTACTGTTCTTTTAAAGCATGTTTTGACCCATATGCTGTCTGGCACACAGGAGATGCTTTGTCTTGATTTCTCTGATACTTCACCGAATCTTGTTGTTCCCTTTTGGGAAGCGTTAGGCAGGAACATAAATTTTGGCCATCAATAAAGGGAAATGTACAAGAATTAGGAAGTGCTTTGAAGAGCAGCTAAAGATGCAGTAACAAGTGAAGAGTTTGTGTAATAATGTTCCTGCTTCTGAACATTTCTGAGAAGAAAACTATGTGAGGGAATCAATGAATCAAAAGCATAAAATAATAAAATTTATGTGCAGTTCATGTTTGTATCCATTGCGGTGAATTTGACCACCAGATCTGTTCTTTGCTTGTTGCAATAACAAACTTTGTGTTTGAGATAAACTATTAAAAAAACCCTAGTAATTTGCACAATTGAGTTTATTTTTGCTCTTTTTCTTTTTTAGATTAAGAAAAAGAAAAACCAAACAAAAAAGCCCAACCAACAAAAGAAGACTAAAAATTAATTTTATTTGGGTTTGCAGATTAAAACATTAAGGAGATGACAGGCAGATGATGCCATCCTGATTTTGCCAGCTGGTCCATACAGCCTAGAATACAATTTAACCTATTCTACAAAAAAACCTTCCAATCTCAGCATGCTCAGTGCTCCCAGTATGGATGAAAATATATGCTTGTATAACATAGTGTTAGTTTCTAATTTACCTCTGCAAGGGAGGCTTAAATCCATATTTTCAGGCATATAGTGTTGTGTAATGAGTGAAGTATTTCTCTTGAAAGTTACTCCTTAATAGGAATTGAGTCTGCAGGAGGAATTGAACTTTTTTGTGCTAGAAAATACCTTTCATTATTTTTTTTCACAGTATTAAAAATAAACTAAACCTCCATCTTCTGTTAACTGGATTTCTTAGCCAAACTGTCTTCTTGAATGACTGCGGTCTCATTATGAGTGGGTCACATACCTTCTGGAAATTGCACAACTGCAGTCCCCATCAGAAACAATGTCTTTGGACAGCCAAGCCAGTAGGGGAGAATTAAGTGAGATTTGTGAGATACACACCTCAGCACTGAACAGACAGTGTTCAAATCAAGTTATATTCAGTACAAGCCACCAAAATACTTTGATTCAATAATAAAGTGTGTTTTGTTTTCAGTGTAACTACATCGTGTTTTGTATTCTGAAATAATACAGATTTTAAAACATTACTGCTTTACCTGTGAAACAGCTAGCTGTAGAAATCTAACATTTTACCTGCTTACTAAGGGAGAATATTGAAAACATAAGAATAGCAGAGTATCTGACCCTTTGACAGTCAGGGCCCCTTCCAAAGGGTTGGCCATGCAGCCATTCTGCACAAAAAGTGTGATAAAAATGGACAGAATATGGTGTAGCTGTGCTAGCTTTCTGATTTTTTCATATTTGCTGTATTTAACTGCCTTTGTAAACAGCCTTACTGTATGTGATAATAGCTGTTCTTGTCTGACAGTGAAATTATTTTTCTTTTTTTTTTTTAACAAATGCATTGTTTGGTGAACAAGTAGGGAGAAGACGCATTGATTCAGCAGTAGCATTCTTTGCCCATGTTAATATTTGTGAAATAGGTGCTAAGTTCTCAGCTTCTATAACTTGTGCTGTGTGCATTCATCCAGTGTTTTCCTTTTAATGTCTGCTTGGTTTCCATTTAATTTCAACACATCCCTTCCCAGCGTGTAAGCACTTGAACTTTTGAAGTCCTGCAAGGGAAAATAGTAATCACAGGAAACATTATATGTGCTTTTAATTTTTATTTCCCCCCTAATGTGAGCCTGCATCTTCATTCTCAAATTAATTCACTTGCTCTTAGTTGGATTTTGCACCTGCAGAATGTTTTTTGTGGTGCCCCATGCACTCCAGCCTTTCAGGAGAGGAGAGCTGATGTTGTTTTTAAGGCGCGTAAAGAACTCTGTCACATCAGGGAAGGAGAATACTGGTAATGTGGTAGATATGCAGGGCATAGCACAGCAATGGTTAGATCCTCAAAAAATAGAAGTAATTTTGAAAGTGATTATGTGTGTTGGTCATTCAGTAAATTCAAATGTGTAAGTGGAAGAAACTGTCATAAGCAGAACTGATTCTTACAAATTGAATCAAGTGATGACTTCTGGGAAGTTCTGGGAATCTAGGAAATAATTCAGTGACTGCATGACTAATGCAGTCAGACATCTTTTTGAGCTCACATGAACTAAAAATGTGGTTATAAAAGTCATTTGGCATCCTACAAAACACAGATATTTAAAATATCAGTGAATTTATTTAAACTGCAGAGATGCAGTAGTGGCACTATATTGTTGGGGCTTTGTGTCATTTTATGACTTTAGAATAAGCAATATTTTTAGATCTTTGCAATTCTGAACTTTCTACCAGGGATTCAAATTGGCTGGAAAATTGAAGAAAATATTTGCTTACCTTTTTTTTAGAATTTAGGTGAAATTGAGCTGGTGATATATATAGTTAATGCCATTACTTTAGACAACGCTCTTTCTGAGCATAAAATCAGATCACTTTAGTTGACCTGACAGTGTGCTTGCACTAAAAACTTAGTACTATCTTTTGTAAGTGGTTACAGCATGTGACAGCTCCTGAGCATGGTGGCACCGGGTGAATATTTTTCTTTTAGAAGATGACATTGTTAGAAATTAAAATGAACAGCATCATTTCACATAAGAAATGCTTTCCTCTTTATGCAAAGTTGAAAGTTGAGTTTGCCCCAGTGTTCCACCTCAGTCAGCAGTGCTGTCATTTTTAGTGTTATCATTTGGACCTGGTTAGGGGTCTGAGCAGCCAGAGCAGTGCTTGGCACTTGAGGCAATTAGAAGGGCTCCCATCAAGCCCGATAAAGTAGCAGCATAAATCATCAAATGTGTAGGAGCAAAGAGCTCCTTCCAAGCACTCAGTCAGCCCCTGTGAATGTTGTACCATGTATGCCAGAATTAAGGCACTGTCAGGTTCACATAGTTCCTACTATCTCTAAAAACATTAAAAAATAGTATTCTGATGTCTGTCCCCGCCACGGTTCTGACATTTAATGCTTTTGTGAAATTTGAGTGATGTTCTTTTAGTGTACGTTACCTTTTTTCTGCCCTTCTAAATAATAATTGAAACAATGTTCAGCTCCATTGGAGGTCAAAAATTACTTTCCCTTTAGAAATTTTATGTTATGTTTTCAGCATACCAGGTTAAAAACATGAGTACAAATGCTGTCAGAAATTCTGTAATTTAAAAATAGTGCTGATTCAACTAAGCATAATTTCTTACTTATTCAGTATCCCTGTTCCTGTCCTGTATGTTGCTAAGATAGATGCTGGATTGCTCTCTGCAGTTGTGAATACTTTCTGTCTTTGTACAATTAAACCTGGTTTTATACTCAAATGTTATAAATACAGTGGTAACCAATATATCTGGCCTGTGAGTATATCTGGTGTGCTGCATGCAGGAATTTCATATATTTAATTTTAATTGGTTTTTTATACACTTTGGCTATCACTGAATACACATAATTTTGACAAAAGTGAATACAAATAACAAAGATTACTGTTTAAATGTGGGGGAGCAGAGTAGTGTTTACAGAAGACAAAACATACCTGAATTGTCATCAAAATGTCTTTTTATATCACCATATTTTGAGATATTCCTGAATATTAATATTTTTCCGGAATATTTTACTATTATGTAGTTCCCAAAAATTGAATACACCTGAAATCTTACTCCTTGGGATTTTAAATCTGCCATTGTTAGCACTTTTCATCTGTGATTCTTGATTAGCAGCTTGAGTAAATTCACAGCCCTTACACCATTTTGTTTACAAGAACCCTTACCACTTAGCTGAGTGCATGCACTGCTAGTTAAGGTGCTTTTCTTTACAATAGTTGTGCAGTTACATGCTGACGGATCTGATCTTTTATTTAATTATTCATAAAGTAGGTTTTACGTCAGGATTATATTCACAGAGTCCAACCAAAAAAACCCAACCAACCAAACAAAAAATTGACAATGTTTCAGTACTTCACAGTCCAGAGACTGTGAAGACAGAAACCCTTTTAAATGATGATGACTCATAGGGCCTGCTCCATTTCCAGAAGCATTCTTTTGTACTTCTGCACAGGACAAGATAAACTAGGTTATACTTAAGTGACCATTAAAGTAATTTGACTTGCATTCCTTAAAAGAACAAGAAAAAACCTTTCAGCCTTTTCTTATAGACTTATATTTGTATATTTTTTTCAGTAAGTCTCTGCTAAATCAGTAGAGAAATTGCTTAGAATAATGCTGTAAACCACTACTGATATACTTATTGAAACGTACGTAATTGAACAGATACTAATTGAACCTTGGAGACTATTTTATGCTTTAGCAAACATGATATCAAATTTAATATAAAGTCATTGAGGAAAGTACTACTTCAAAGCACTGTATGCATTTAAACAGCATTTGTGTTGAATCCTGGATTATAAGTAGTGAATAAATAAATATTTTCATTAGCACAGTAACAGATAACTTGCCGTGCTTCCTCCTGAAAGATCATTACAGAAAATTTCTCTGTTCCTTATTCAAGTAAAATTCTGAATTCCCTAACTTGTCATTTTAGCACAGAGCCTCATTTTCCACCAATACCTGGCCCAGGGGCTGCATCTCCTTCTCTAACCTTTGTTTTCTTTATTTAACTGCCTATTGAATTTTCAGCTTTGATTTTAAAGTCTAATGTGATGGAGTTTGAAGTTGATGTCATAGCCTCATAATGGTGTTGTCACCTTAGCAATGGTATTATGGAAAAGAAATGTAGAAAAAACAGCTTTTCGTATTGGAAGGACTCATAACATAGGAAAACATCCACAACATGCTGAAATAGCAGACGTGCTACACATGTGAGAGGGAGGCTTCTAAAAAGGGGATGGAAGGAGAGGTGGGATTTTGGGTTGGTTTTTTACCTTGTACAACAGTGCTGTTTTCAGAGAAAAGTGATTCATTAGTTATTTCTAAATCTATCGGAGTTGACAGGTCTCTAATTAGCCTGCAAAACTCTCTCAAGACTACTCCACATATCCACATTGCCCTTTTAGACTTTAAGCTAAGACTGCACTTGCATAAGACAGTGCAGGAGCCCTTCTTTGAAAAACACCACATCAGTTGTTTGTCTGCCTTTGCTGACAAGGCAGATGTTATGTATAGAGGTGCCTGGGCCATATGGCTGATGAGGGTGCCCTTGAATGTACTTTAAAGCACAAGCACAGTGAAGATGTCTTTCCAAGAGTAGAGATTTTATCACCCCAGGCTGGATCCTAAAGGCAAAACTGACGTTAACAGGCAGTGCAGTGAGAGCGGATCTGCAGGTGAATTGTGTTGAGGACCCAGCACACGTACAATATATATTTCAGGGAATTTTGTCGTTGGACTAGCTTCCACCTGGTCCCATGGAATGAATGCCCATTAGCAGTCTTGAGTATAACTGCTGGCTTGGCTTGATCCGAAAGGAATTCAGTTCATGCTGTGAGATACCTGTGATGGGAATCCCGGTACCGCTGTCGTGGGTGGATAGAAGTCTGGCATCAAACTGGTCCAAACTAAGACATGAATGTGGACAAATACCTTGACTCCATCAGTAAACTGGAAATGTGGGTGTCTGCACTCCAGAATTCTTCCTAGAGCACCATTTAATTATGTATTGGGGGCTGCAGTGGCTGGGCTGATGCCATTTGCTCTGAGTCTAGGGCTTGAGATTATTTCCCCAGAATACTGCACAGTTCTGTACTCAAAGTCCTTTTACTCTAATTTTTTTTTTTTTTTTTTTTTTTTTTTTTTTTTTTTTTTTGTTACAAGGAGCAACACTTTGAATACAGGAAAGCTCATCACTGTGCTGCTTAAAGAATATCTTGACTTTTTGTAGATGACAGATTTTTTCTCTTGAAAAGAGAAAAATTAATTTAAAATACACCTTCTGTATAAGTTGCAAAACCCATCAATATTGACAGTAAGGTATGCTAGACTCTTAAAAGAGCAACACATTGATATGGACATCTTAAATTGTCTAGAATTCATTAGTTTTCAGTTCTGAACAGAAGAACAATCCTGTGTGCAAAGTCTATGTATAAAAAATTACATAGAAATTCTTTCATTATTAAGAATTGCTTTCATCTCCTGAGTATTGCTGCTTCTAAAAATATTTTCTGTGCCACAGTATGAAAAATGATACTTTAAATTCCAGTAAATGCTTTTTGCCTTGTGGCCAGTCTTTTTTATTTGTTCTTGTTATTGATAGATCTGTCATGATGATATTGAAAAGCCTTTCACTAACTTGCATTTAATTTTCTACCTGAATTTAGGCCACTGAGCATTTGGGACGTGGGGTCTTACAGGCCCCTTTAGTGTAATAGTCATTGTTTACTATGTTTTTTTTGTGCATCAGGACTATATTCTTTCAGCTGTATAATTTCATTGTCCATAGTTTCAATAGCACAGGGCACTATTCTTGAGTTTGAAGCTTCAGCTGCATGAAGGAGTCTAAATTTCTTTCTTGTAGGCCTGGTGGTGGTCATAATAGAAGTAGTAATAATACAAATAACAGATGCCGTGAAGGAAACCTAAATCTTTTGCTCCCAGGCTTGGTAATGGTAGCATTTGTAGTAAGAATAACATGATCCTTCTTGCTGGTTTACAGTGGTGCTAAGGCCTCGAAGAAAACAAATTCTGGGGATCACTCTGTTCAAGATACTTTACTGTTAGTTACATAGCCAAAATTTATTTTTGCAAGACTGACTGATTTCTCTATGCTTACATTTCTCCATCTCTTAATTCAAAATAACTGGTGTTCGCTTTGAGAATTTACAAATAATCCAATAGATTGAATTGCCAGATAGGTTGAGCTATCCAGTCTATACTCTACACTTTACATCATGACAATGCTGGGGGAAACACTGCAGAATAGATTTGATGGCAATTGAAATTATGACACTTGATCACTGCTCACATTAAATATAATTTACATCAGTGTCTCAGCAGCTGTTACATGAGTGTGCACTTCAGGGCAAGATAGGATATATTTACCTTGTGGGTTATTATTGTAAAGATTTCTTATCAAGTTTAATTTCTTATAGGAGGTACTGAAACAGCTACAAGGAAGTATTGAAGATGAGGCAATGGCATCTTCTGGACAAATTGACTTACTGGAACGACTTAAAGGTAAATCTAGAGTTACGTTTTAAGTAGGTACATTTCTTTCCCCATTGTTTTTAATTTGGGATAACATTTTCCAAGTCATTTGATCTTCCTTCCTGTGCTGACCTTGATGATTAGGCATAGTCTCAGTGCCTAAACATTTTTGCTAAATGTTTTAAAATACATTCTCAAAAAAAATCCCAACAAATCTTCTCCTTTTATACTTTTCCTACTGTTACTCTAGGACTCCGTATGAATTGCTTTTGGTATAACTTGCATTTCATTTTTCAGAAAAAATATGTATAAGTTAATACTTTGGTACAAAAAAGTTTAGCACCAATTTGCTAAACTTGTTTGCATGTCCTGCCCTCTCCTTGTCATATTACTGGAATTGTTTCTGTCATGCTGCAAATTGATGGCCCCTTCCCCACAGCACGTGCTGGAATGTGTATCATCCCATTGTATGGGAAGTGCAAAGCAAGCCCAGACCACTAACTCCCTGTATACATCCATTATCCCTGCCACTGACCCAGGAATTTCAAAGGGGATCCCTACATGTAAGAGCCCTGTGAAGAACAGAGCAGTCATCTCTTACATGATGGCGAAGCATCTGCGTGATCTCTGGATAAGAAATTGTAAGGAAGTGGGCCACAAAGTAATTCACATTATGTTTATGCAAAACTCTGCCCATTTCTTAAGTCCTCTGGGAAAGAGGCAGGCAGGCTTATGTGGGGATACTATTCTGATTGCCAGGATTGCAGTTCGGCCATCTGCTCAGATGACTGCTGTTGTCCAAGTCTACCGTGTCTGTTGTTTTTGTTCGCAGTATCTTCGCTGCATTTCCATGCAAAATGTTTCCATTAAAAAAACCCCATGGATTTGTTCAGGAAGTAAGAAATTAAGATAGAAATTATCTTTTAAGTTCACAGTACTGAACCTTCAGCTCTGAAAAATGTTTGCTGTTTGTCATCCAGAACTGAATTTGGAAAGTACCAGCTTCCCTGGAGTGAAGTTAAGGCCAAAGGTGTCCGTGCGTTCGTATGGGAGCCGGGAAGGGTCTGTGTCAAGCCGCTCAGGAGAGTGCAGTCCAGTCCCTATGGGGTCTTTCCCAAGAAGAGGCTTTATGAATGGAAGCAGAGAAAGCACTGGTTACTTAGAAGAACTAGAAAAAGAGAGGTAAATTTATTTGTGTATTCCTCCGGTATGGATTAACTTCTAATTTTGACATGAAGGTTTACTGACACACCTCATATTTAGCTGTCATGAATGTGATAGCTAAATACGTAGTTTTGATCAGTGGTGTATTTACCTGTCATTTATCCTCACAGGTAATAAACCAGGAATCTACATTTTATTTAGATGCGATGCACAAAAATATAAAAATACTCTTAGAATATCATTCAGTTTCTACTGTTTCTTCATGTATGCATTTCATTGTTACTCTTTTTTGGCTGAAGTTTTTTTATTTTGATAGGCAAGTTGTTAACTGTCTGAAATATATTTAAACAGCAAGGGTGGAGCATCCTAATCACCTCCATATCTCCTCACCTCAGTTGATAAATGCTGAAGCTGTAACAATGTGATGGTGCAATCTATTTTGCTCTTTTGCAAATGGTTATTAAGTACCGTAACTGGTTTATCAATTATTTACTCTTACTAGACATTTACCTAGTGGCTCTAGTCTCTCAGCAAGTGTGTCAGCTAAACAAAATACTTGTTCTTATATTCAAGATGTTGTTCCCATCAGGTGTTTTGTACTGACAAAATCCTGGAATTTCTTTTCTTGAAAGGCAATGTTGCCCATTTAATAGGAAGAACATACTTTCAGGTCATAATACAGAATTGTAGCACTTTATCAGTCACTTAGAAAGGAAATGCAATGTAAGAGACATGCAGCTGTTTCCACTGAAGACATCTTTATTTCTTAAAATTAACCTGACTGAGATACCAGACTTTTTTAGAGGCCTATCTGCAAGACAGGATTTCCTAAAGATTTGGTTCTACTTAATGGATGGGATATCAAGGTGTGGGCTGCAAAACCGAATAAACTGCAACACAGTATTTTTATGTGCAGTAGTTGTTAACAAGCAAAATGTCCATTTTGCAGTTGTAATACGAAAGTTTTGTGGGTAATGAGTGAAGACCCTCCTCTAAGAGGTGTTCAGCAAAATTTTTGCAGCCATAACCTGAAAGGAGTATGCTTTTCTTCCAAGATATTATGTCTAGGTCTGGGTTTTTTTGGTTCAATCAGTAGAATGAAAGTAAATTCCCATGGGTCCTTACTGAGCCTGTTCTAGCAGCTGCTCTATTTCTTTAGTGATCCTGGCTAGGAGAAATTATGATACTTGTTCTGCTGCATAAAATGTAGATTCCTGAGGAACTATATAAGAATGTTTAGAAATTAGGGAATCTACCCACATGCTCATTTCAGTCTTCAAGAGTCTAATATGTCTGTCATTTTGCATCTTAACAAATTGTGCATTTTGTTGGTATTTTTCCAGTGCTGAGTTTTACTGCACATGATACTAAAACCTTCAAACATAGTTGGGACTTAGGGTGTGGTTCAGGTCCTGGTCACTTGGAACAAGGAGCATTTATAGCAGCCAGAGTTCTTTAAGGTGATTAGCACCTCTGATTTATGATCTATGATCCTTTCCCACCCTGCTGGATTCTAAGGTGATAGTTCTTTGGACATTTTTTCTTGGCAATAAAGACAACTTAGGCAGTGAACCAGTCTGTGTTCCAAATAACACTGGAGAAAAGGGATAAGGATGTTTTAATTCCAGAGTAGCTTAGGCACTGTTACTGTCACAGCTTATGAGGTAAATATTTGTGCTGTGGAGAAGATGGATCTATAGAGGCATGGCCAGATCACATCTGGCTTCATTATTAGTGGAATGATGGATAATCCAAAACTGCTCTATTCTTTAAGCTGTTTCAGGCTACATGTGGAAGCATCTAAGGTATTGATGAGAATCCTGGGTAGACAAATTGATCAAAACTTGGGGGATGGGAATAGTACTGTGCATCCAAAATCACTACATTTCCAAAAGAAAATCAACCACTTATTTTCCTATGCTTTGTGTCTGAACTTGTTTGGAATATTTACTAAATGTCTATGTATCAAAACATATATATTTGCTAATAGATTTTGGATTTTGGCACTTAAACAGAATTTCAAGAACTTGTGGAACTTGACAAGCCTAAAATAACTTGGAATAAAATAGCACTCTTCAGAAACTTGCAGCAGGAGAGCATTTTCACTTAGTATTTTAAAACAATATATGCTGCTCATGGGCAACAGTGTTTGCGTGAGGACTAAATGATGTATTTAAATATTTAGAGCAGTTTGGTGGGCCCCTGGCATCCAGTCAGGGTCAACCCGTGACCCTTGATTGAGAGTGAACATTTGAGGGGAAGAAAATTTATCGATTGATTCACCTGCCAGAATAAAGATAAAATTATTGGCCTATATCTCATTTTCTTGGCTCTCCTCTAATTCCAAAGTTTTCAAAACAAAACAAAACAAAGAGAGAAAAATGGGCAGTGGCAGTGCTATGCTTTTGAATTGCCCATTTAGAATACACTAAGCATTAAATATCTCCTGCTTTCTCTGGCTATTTCCAGGTATACTTTGTAAGAGCATCACATCAACAAAACTTTACAGAGTACACTGCAGGTTACTTTTTGTGTTTGTTTGCCCTTGGTAATTTAGCAAATTTAATAATCTCACCTTTTTTAATTCTGTAATTTGCCACTAAAGACAATCTTATCAGGATTTTTTAATGAAAATATTTATATGCCTTTTTCATTCTGTCTGGGTTATACCATTCCTTTTTCATTTCCTTAATGTTAATTTTGAACATTTTGTGTCTCATGACTTCTTTCTTCCATTATGCTTATCTCTTTTTGGCTGGGTGTGCAACTTACCTCAAACTCTACAGCATCAGCACTGCTTTTCAAGATTTTATTTTATCTCCTACCAATTAAAGTGAAAGTATTAATTATAGTCGTAATTTACATAATGCAAGTAGAATAGTTTGTTTCCCTTCTCCCTTTTAACCAGGAATAATATTGACATAATTATGCAGAAAATACTTCTAAAAGAAGAAATGAGTTTTCTGCATTCATTCAGCTTCCTCTATTGTTGGGAGCTTCAAAAGTACCACATAAGAGAAGGCTTTCAAAAAGCCCACCCTTCAGAAGAGCAGTTCAAATTAAAAACTTTTTGTTAACTCCTAAAAATAGTGCAAAGTTCCAAAAGCTTTCTCCATTTGCTTTGCTGCATTCTCACTGAACTTGACAGGGTATGACAGAGAACAGAATTTTCTCTGATGCTGTGAAAGTCTTAATGTAAACAACTTGGGGGTATAAAAAGATGGAATAACTGCACTGGCTTTTTCCATAATCTTTTTTCATGGCCAGTGACAACTCTTCCACTTCACATCCTCTCCTAACCTCAAGAAGCTCCAGGAGGCTGAGAAGGAGCTGTACTTCTGGTTGGAATAGTATCTGATGGTAATGTTGAATGTGGGGAACATCTTATCAGACACATCTACAGAGTCTTTCTGCTTATTGCTGCTTATTTTCAAGGAAATGGAAGTGTAGCCTGCTGTAGTTTTAGCAACCCTTCAGGTTTTGTGCTGAGAGAACTTAAAGACTGTTAAAACCTGAATTCTCACGGCGCAGTGATACCAATCTAGTAATCCCAAATAAAGCATCACTTCAGAAGAAAAAATTACAATATTAAAGTAAACAAGCCACCCTCAGGCCATGCATTATGTTGTTTATGCAGCACTGATGGTTCCTAAGTTATTCTCTTGCTTCTAGCATCCATTGTGCATGTCAAAACAGATTGAATGACACAGTGTCTCACAAACTGAATACCCTGCATTTCATAAGAGGAACTTAATCACATGTTTACTGAGCTGAAAGTAATCCCTCCAGTTTCTGCTACCAGTTCTTTGACATCCAGAGGCAGAATTAGTCAGTGCTTTCACATTTGCAAGTCCTCATATGGTAAAAATACTTTTTATAAGGATTGCATTAACTGTTCTTTTGCAAATTTTATTTGACAGCCTGGACACAGCTGGTGCCTGGGCACTCAAGGTGGTAAAAAGGGAAGCTGTGCAAAATGCCTGTGTGTGCAGAGATTAGGCACCCTGGCAAGAGAATGGGCAGGTGGGAGGCAAAAAAAATTACTTTCTCAACAAGCTTTCCCCAAGCACCTTCTATTAGTTTTTCCTTCAGTCTGTGTAAAGGACTTTGGGAATTTCTGCCAGCCCAATCCTTGTGACTGAAGAATTACTGCTGTCTTGTAATACTGCACCTGCCAAATTATGGTAATTTTTTGTTGCTTCTTTTCAATCATTTTGATTGTAAACCTGCCTGATGTTAAAGCTGCCCAGTAAATGACTTAATGTGTAGCTGTGGCATCCTTAAAACAATTCTGTTTCAACATAGCTGTTGGATCAGATCTGGAAATTTTTGTCATTTTATTCATGTTTACAAACGTTTAGCACTCCTAGATGTGTGTAGTTTTTCAGTCTCATGTTAAAGGGAGGGATCCTCTCTTTTAATTTTCCTTTGGAACACAGGCCAAGTCACTTATATTGGATATGGAATAAATGTTAAATCGTCAAAATTAACTTGAAACATTTTAAGGCAGGAAAAAAGTTGAACAGATTCTTTGAAAGACAAATTTTAAAATTCTTTCTTTGTTTTGTGTGGAAGATTAATTACCTTCTCAAATCATGGCTGGGGTGCATTATCAAAATAGTCAGGGGAAATTTGTACTTTTGTTGTATGCTGTGTTATTGTTCCTTCATGACTTACAATAATTATCCATAATATGTTTGTGTGCATTGTAAGGATTCAGATGCTCTTGTTCAGGCCACTGCCTGAGAAGGATGCAAAAGTTAAGGGATGAGAAATAGTGCTGGGCAAACTTGTATGCTGCTTTCTGTCTTTGGCTAAGTGTTGATTTTATCATTTCTGTTCATGAGCAATATTAAATGTCAGAAGAAAGAACAGGACTCACAGAAAGCATTAGAAAGAAACTAATTAACATGTATTTTTTAAAAAGAGTGACTTTTCTGTTTATTCCTACTAGCCAGATTTTGCTGTAAAATTCCAATACATATTTTGAGAAATGTTGCAGCCATGAACACTATTTCACTATATTCTTAAGATTTAGACTTATATAAGATTCAGTTAATGCGGGATTGATAAAATAGTATGTAAAATTTCCAATAGACTTTTTTCCTTTGTAATCTGCATATGTTATTCATCTTGTCTTTCTTGTGTATTACTTGGGCATGCAGTATGCTTATGATATCCATTTAAAATGTTTTTAACAGCTGCAAATGTATCTTGTTTATAACACTTTGTGGGAAATACTGCTTTAAAGTATTTTAGACACTCATAGAAATGGCTTGTTTTGTGTGCTTTACCCATAGTTTTGCTTTGGGGGACAAAATGAGTAAAAAGTGCAAAGGTGAAGAAGGTACTCAATTCAGTAATGGGATTGAGGGTGCATATTCTTAAATCCAGTTTGATCTGTACAAAGTGTATTTTTGAAAGAAGCAGGGTACAAGCTAACATGCAACTAATAACTGGGTTTGCTTCTACAAAGGTCTCAGCCTTGGATTTCAAGGGTTTTTTTAAGAGAAATATATATATTTTTCTCTCCCATAGACATGGACTCGATATGCTTAGCTCAGAGGAGCGGATAGGTTGCTTAGCCAGGGCCAGGGAAGTGAACTCAAATGTCTCCTTAGTGCCCTCTTCAAACCTCCAGCTGGAAATGAGGTGTTAATAGTGAGACACTTCCTCTTTCTGCTTTTAACAGATCTCTGTTGCTTGCGGAGCTTGAGAAGGAAGAGAAAGAAAAGGACTGGTATTATGCCCAGCTTCAGAACCTGACCAAAAGGATTGATAGTCTCCCCCTTACTGAAAATGTAAGTACCTTTTGAGTGCTTGGTGAGGTATCTGGTGCTACAGTCTCTGTTTAGATGCTGTGCGTATTTTATTGATTTGGTGACATTCTCTACTATCACTTTAGTTCAAAATCTTTTCTTTCATTCAGTAAGTGAAGATAACTTAACCTAAATAATGCATTTTTTCACATTCAGAATTTTGCACATTAAAATTCATACCTATTAGTATGAACATGAAAACAGAGGAGCATTGAGAAGTCATTATGACAAATTAATTGTATGTTAGTATACTTTCTTAACTCTGTCCCCCCTGTTCTCTTCTTAGTGGATTTTTCTAGTTTTGAGAGCAATATTAGCGTAAGACAATGTACACCAGAGCTGTTATTTCATAACAGTCAGTGAAGTGATTCTATAGCCTATGCAGGTATTGTTGCCATAAGCTTTTACCTTGGCACCTCCAAACTCTTTATGGTCAAGTCACTGTTATCTGGGATAGTGAAGAAGTCTGATATCCCAGATAATGCAGGATTTCCTGTTAGATCTCAGCAACTTGGATGTATTTGCAGTGCATTCCTTCGCACATACAGTGTTGAGAAGGTGTGGTTGCCCATTGTCAGAGCGTCACACCTGATGGGGGATCAGCCTTCTGGGAATGGAAACAGATAATGGAAACACTTCTGTCAGTGGGCAAAAGTAACACAGAATCATGGCTGAGCTTAGCAGAGCACCAGAACTGAGGGAGAAAGCCTGAAAAAGATCTTGGGGATGTGCAACCCATTCTCAAAGCACTGTCAGCTGTATCTATGTCACTCTATTGTATGTTTTAAGGTTGTCTCCCGAGTTTCATAGATAATGAATTCACTTAGCTGCTCTTAGGGTCAAAATGTATTGCTTAACATCTGCACTAAAGGCCTTTTGTGGCAATTTATATCCATTAGTAGTTAGTCCAGGCACAGCAAAATGAGAGATCCCATTTGGTGCTTGCAGATGATTGTCTTGTTTCAACTCTCTGAATTGACCTTGGTGAAGTCTTCTGGAAGGACAGCTCTTGGAGACTCAGTTATTTACAGACTGAGTAATTGTTCAAAATCAGAAGAGCTTTGCTCCTGCCTCGAAAATTCTTTTAGTTCAAGAGTCTTCCCTTAGGCTGTATTGTTGCTCCTGGGTTTAACACTTGTGCGCTTTTCACAGGGTAGTTAGAAATAAGGTAGATAGCAGTAGTATGAATACCATCACTATGTGCAGTAGCTTAATACTTCTGAATATTTTTGAAAATACCAATTCAGATGGCACACATAACAATTTTGTTGGTAGCAGACAGATGTTCTTGTAAGGAGTACTTTCTCTAAGCTTATTTATTATATTTAGTCATTTGACAAAACTCAGGGGTAATCTGCTGGTTGGAAAACATTGTGTTCCTGTTTTTCATAATGCAGTCATGTTTTAAGAATATATTACTATGTTTTGTTTGTTTATGAAGTTTGTTGTAGAAAAGTAATTGTTCTCCTTTTTGTTCTGAGAAATACATTCTTCACATAAATGCTGTTTGCTAAAATGCCTTCTCTGTACTCTGGTTTCAGTTCTCCTTGCAAACAGATATGACCAGAAGGCAGCTGGAGTATGAGGCCAGGCAAATCAGAGCTGCAATGGAAGAACAACTGGGCACTTGTCAGGACATGGAGAAGCGAGCACAGGTAGAGTTTGCCCTTCACCTTTAGAAGGAAGGGAAAAGGTTTTCCTGCATTTTATTAAATTATTGGTATATCTTTAAACTGTTTGTAAACACAGCACTTAGCCATTCAAATAAAAATTAGGAATCATGACACAGGAAATAATTGCTCAGCAAGAAGCACCCTCATCTGCCTGTTGTAAATAAGCCTTTTGATTCAGCAGATGTAGACAATTTAATCAAGAGAAAATATTTTTGAATGATAATTTCTTTACAACTTACTACCATTTTAGCTTCAAAAAGGCCCACATATTTGCAACTACTTTATTTGGCATCTTCTTGCTTTTATCTTCATGCTTTTGAGTTTAGAATAAAATCCAGCTTCTGTTCTTAGGTTTCCCTTGCCAGAAAACATGTATCAGGGAGTAATCTTTTCAAACAAGGTGTTCAAGTAAAACGTAATTCACATACATATCCAGAAGTTGTTTGCTCTCACCAAGAACTGTTTTGCATTCATCATGAGGATATGTACATGTCTAACCACAGGACACACCCATTGGGAAGTATAAGTCAGAACGTAGTCATGTGCAAACCATAAACTAAATAATCAGTTGGTTGCTGATTATAAAAAATAATCGCCCACAGTAGGAGAGCAACAACTTGAATTATTTATTACTAGAAGTGTTAAATAACCAACTTGGTAAGATTTGGGGGTTTTATGGTGATTGTGACAAAAATTAGTGTTTTCAGTACAAAGTCTCTCTAGGCTCTATCTTCCTCGCTAGGTTGACTCAACACAAAATTTTGCTACATGCGAAACATTTCTAATTTGGTTTTACATTTAGTTAAAGCAGCCATTCCAATTACAAGAAGTAATCAGAATAGCTGCTTTAAATTTTAAAGTGAGTAATCTGGTAGGACTTTTCAGAAAATTCCTACAGTTGAAAGTATTTAGCAAAACAGATATCCTGCAGCTGTCGGGTTACGTGTGCAAGGCTGTGCCAGGATTTGTCTGTGCTGATGTTCTCAGACAGGCCCAAGTTTAGTCTGGTTGGAGAGTAACTGGCTCTGATCTGGGAGCTGTAGGGCTGCTATCGAGGTTTATCAGCAGGGGTGATGCCCTCCCTGAATTCAGCTGTGCAGTTTGTGTCAGCTTGTCCTGAGTGAAGGTCCTGCACAGCAAAACCCCTGTGAAAGTTCTCCTGCTGTTAACAGGCTTAAGCTAGAGGAAGGTGAATTAAGCTAAATAGGCAGGCTTGGCTGCTGGCAAAATTCTAAATGCACTCAGGCAGGGATCAAAAGAAATTATTCAGGCACACAACTTGGCTATAGTTATATCACTATATGGAAGTAATCAGGCTGACCCTGAATTTGCTTCTTCCCTTATTGTTGGGGGCTTTTAAATTTGGTGGGGGGGAAAATGCTGCCAAGATGATGTTGAAGCATTTTATGGGTTTCTGAATTAATGTTTGACATGGGGGTTGTCACAGCTGTTTCTATCTCTATATATATCTGAGTAGCAGTTACATACTTGCAGAAATTACAGTGCCCATTGTGATTATATAAAAATTATTGAAAACAAAGTAACCACTTCTGCATGTGCTTCTTGTGAATTTAACTGATAATTCCCCTTGGTTTCATTCTGCTGAGGACCAGTGCCAAAAATGTGTAGAAGCTCACTGGTGTACAAATACATAAGAACAATTTTTGCGTTACTTCACTGTGAAGTTTAAATGTGCAAAATGAAGCATTTGTATTTGGCAGGGATATTCAACTTGGTAGGTTTTCCACTTTCTTTCTGCTCAGTATTTTCCTTCCACCCAAACTGATTGGGAAACACAATACTGTGCAAAATGTAGGCTGAAGGGAGGGAACATTTCAGCCAAATAAAGGCTGGCATTGCGGACATCTCTGAATTGAGTCCCAAAGATCGTTCTGTGAGAGAGCTGGTAACCTGCAGTTGATGAAGTAGTCATTGCACTTTTCTGTAGCTGCCCTTTCTTGTGGACCTTAAAATAACGGCTTTCTCCCATTTTCTGTCTGGCATGATTGCCCTTTGTTTCCTTCTGAAGCATCTCAACTCACAGCAACTCACTGCTGATGGTCATTTTTGAAGGTTGTACACAAGCATGTGCCCAGCAGTTCTTCAGAAAGATGTATAAGAAGCCTGTTGGCAATTTATTTCAGCTTGTTTAAAGATTTACACTAACTAGTACTATTCTCTGAAGTTGATAATTTCACATAGTGGTACTTACTTGGAAAAAAGCAAAAAAGCATTCTTACTCATGTTTTATTTTTACTGTTCAAAGGTTGTAGCCGATATACTTGGTAATAAGTAGAAGCAAACTTAATTTCCATAAGATATATGAAAAAATACTTCAATTCTATGACTGAATTCATGTTCTAACATAGAATTTATTTTTCCTTCATGTCAGAACAAAAAGGATCTAATGTTTTTTGGTTAAGAATTCCCTAAAATATTACATGAAATTACCATTCTTAACAGAATTTATCCCAAGATCTCTGAAAGCTTGCTAAAACAGCAGACCTCTAAAGATACAAAAAAATTTAGATCCTGGAGTTTCACACAGATAAACATTTCAGCACTGTTATATTTATAGAGTTGTCTTGTATGTCAACGAAGCTACTAATAAGTTGTCTATTATATATGTTTATTTTGGGAAGAAGCCCAACCAAACAAAAAAGCCAGACAACATTTTAAAAACAAAATGTTTACTATTATTTATTTTTACTTTCCATAAAGAGATTATTCTTCTATCACTGTTAATGCAGAGGAATTTTATTTTTTGTTTTATTTTTGTTTTGTTTAGACACCTGACTGGAGCAGTGAAAGCCAAATAATGTAAAGTTACTTTCTACAACAATTTTGTTAATAAAGATTACAAGCAAATATAACAATAAATAGGAATACAGTATGCACTAATAGAAGTCAAAAGTGATATTTCTTAAATAGGTTGTAAAGTTAAAAACATTCCTGCCACTTGTCCCATTGTGTATCTCAGATTTTTGCCCATTTGTCATTAGGCTGTACCCCTTTGTGGCAAGAAATGCATTATTTTTTTCTGTTTCTACAGTGTTTGGCACAAA
The DNA here is from genome assembly GCA_036785705.1 of Acanthornis magna. Lineage (NCBI taxonomy): Eukaryota > Metazoa > Chordata > Aves > Passeriformes > Acanthizidae > Acanthornis > Acanthornis magna. The sequence goes on along the minus strand of JAWUZG010000141.1, from coordinate 1,640,676 downwards.
ATACACTCCTCATTAGTGGAACTCCCCGGTTTCCCTACAACAGAAAAAAATTAATTAGAAGAATGGTCTGATGTTTAAGTCTCTCGACTAAAACTGGAAAGGGTGGATAGAATTCCTGTCCCTTTGGAGGACTCAGTCAGTAATACTTGGCAAATCATACAGTATTTAATTGTTTTCATCTGCACAAATTTTTTTCCTGTATTTAGGTGTGTATATAAAGATAATCAGATTTTCTTGATGCCCCTCCTTATTGGATAAATTGCTGGGTACACAGAAAGAAACTCAATTTATGGGAAATTGTGGGGAGACCTTTTCAGTACTTAAAGGGGACCTGTAAAAAACTTTTTAGCAGGGAACAGTGGTAGGAGAAGAGGTAATGGCTTTAAATTCAAGGAGAGTTGATTCAGATTAGGTACAAAAAGAAATGTTCTACAATGAGAGTGGTGAAACACTGGAAGAGGTCGCCAAGAGGCAGCAGGTGCCTCATCCCTGGAAACATCCAAAGTCAGACAGGGGTTTCAGCAACCTGATTTACTCAAAGATGTCCCTCCCCTTGGAAGGGAGTTTGGAATAGATGACCTTCCAAGGTCCCTTCCAGCCCAGACTGTTCTATAACCCGACAAAATTCAATTCTTAAAGACAATGAGAGACGTATTTTGTCATGATGTCACCAATGCATAGATATTCCCAGAAATATTTTTAATTATCTTTCTAATATTTAAAAATTTCTTGAGCCAGGAGTAAAGGGTGGGATGTATTATCTGTTTGCCTCTATGCTGCAGCTTTCATGCGTTTTCCAATAATTTCCTTTACAAACTCAAATTTATAGCTTAATGTTGTAGCTTTCCAGCTCTACTAAATGTTGATGCTTACGGTGCTTTTCCCACAGCTGCTTCTGATGTGTCTTTCAGTAATTCATTATATTTTGTGGTTATGTTTTCTTTTGCATTTCTAAATTTTCTAGATAGCATTGTGTTTCTAATGCGTGTGCATCTTTTGGCCTTAGCACCTTTTAAAAGTTCACCTTATTTCCATTTTCAGATTATAAATGTGTCAAATAAGGTTGGTTATAATGCTGATCCTAGCAGTGTCCACTAGATTGCTTTTCTGTAGCACTGTAAATGTTAATCAAGTAAAAGCATCAGAATTTTCATCAACAATATGTCCATTTTATTAATCTATCCATGGTGGAAAAAATGCTGTTTAATCAGTTTGCTGTTCTGCCTACATTTAAAGTCAAATAATATCAATTCATTAAATTATCTAGCTCATGCACTTACTGTTTCACAGACTCATAATGCATCCTGTGCTTCACTGTACAATTTGTGTGGAGTATGTGTATCCTGTTACATTTGGAGTCTCTTAACATTCCCTTTTCTAACCACACAATGGTTGCAGTGGGAAATGAGTAGCAATATGGCTGTAAAAGACTGATTCAGAGATGTCTGTAAAATCAGACAAACCAAAGAAGGAATATGTAGATTTATACATATATATGTATACTTAGCCTGTTAAATTCTTTGAGATTTGTAGGAGCAGAAAATCTCAGAGGCTGGGCATAAGCAAAACTCCCAAATCAATGTAGTAACTGAATATAATAGAAATCTGTCAGGGTATCATAACTTCAAGACACTCTGCAAAAGAAAATACCTCTCAAATCTCTGTAAGGCAAGTAAAATTCCGATATTTGAGATTAATGTTAAAAAAAAATTGCTAAAGATCTGCATAAAATGTCAGTTTCAGAAGCATGAATATTGTGCAAGTTAAGGGGAGCGTTTTTTTATACCTAAATGTCTGCTGTGTGATGACCTATTACATCCAAATGAATATCAGTGCTATTAAAACCCCAACTACTCACGTTTTGAATGCTTGCAATCATGCCTTTCATTATAAAGAATACTTGAATAACTGCATGTAGTACCTACTGCATGTGCCCACTGAAGTAGGTTTGTTTTGTAGTCAGCAATATTTGCCAAGAGCTCTTCACACTGTCACTCTGTACAGTAAGTAAAAGGAGTTTTTGAACAAAATCAAACATGAAAATCCATTCATTTCAGGCAAGGGTGGCCAGAATTCAACAAATAGAGAAGGACATCCTTCGTATACGACAGCTCCTGCAATCACAAGCAGCTGAAGCAGAGGTTAGTGAGCAATAACTTGCCTTTTTTTATTGTGGTATGTATATTTTCTCTAAAAAACCCACATTATTTGAATAAAGTGGTAGTCACTTTATTCCCATTATTGCCATCAGCTATTGCCATCACAATTAATTAGGCAGTCAGTATTCTCAGACTGTTATTTGCTCTCTTTCCAATGAACTGAGGATGGAATACATGTATTAGTCTTCATACTAGTGTGGAGCTTTAATCAATAATCATTTATCAGTTAAAAGTTTAGCTTGAAAATTCAGAAAAAATGTCAACATGCAGTGTGCTTATAAAGGATGAGTCTTGGTTTTAGCAATATTTAAAACAATCAGTTGTACAAGCCTTTCTAATTACGAAGCCCTGATAAGTACCTTCATGGTTTGCTTGTCTTTTGAAAGAGATAAGATTTTTAAAAAGGATGAATAGAGCTTCTGTCAGACTTCATTATAGAAGCCTGGTGTATTTTTAGTGTTTAAGTACAGGGTTCTATATTAAGAAATGCAGGATGCTTCCTGTAAGTTACGAAGTCCATAGCAGTAATTGCCATTAGCAGAAACTGCTCTCGTAGTGGAAATTCACTTAGAATGTCAACTCCATTTCTTGTACTGGTAAATTAAATTGTGTGTTTGACATGAATATTTTATGACTTTTCTTCACCCAAAATAACTACAGGAAAAGCTCAGAGCATCATTTGGATCATTGAAGGATGCATATTTTTCCATTTTGTAAAATACTTGTTTCATAGTTCCAGGATTTATGGGAAAATCCATTTTCATAAGTGATGCAGACAGTAGTCTGTGAAATTAAAGTCACTTGGTCTATTGACATGAGTCAGTCCAGGTGTTTATAGATATTGATGAGCTCTCCCTGAGCCTTCTCCAAACTGAACAGTCACAGTTCTCTCAGCCTCACTGCATGTGACAGATGCTCTGGGCCCTTAAGGACTGCTGTAGCCTGCACAGAACTTGTTTCAGTGAATCCATTGTAATTCCAGCTTTATTGTGCTGGGAAGGCCTGAACAGGAGTTTGGATGCTGAGCAGAGAGGAAGGGTCACCTCCCTGGCCCTGCTGGCAATACACACCTCTCTGCAGCACAGGATATTGTTGGACTTTTTTCCGAAAGAGCCTTTGAAAGGATGGCCCACCAGGACCTCCAGGCGCTTCCCAGCTGGACAGCTCCAGCCTGTGCTGGTGCAGGGGGCTGTTCCCTCCCAGGCACAGGACTTTGCACTCTCTTTCTTGAACACCATGAGCTTCCCCTCAGCCCATTTCTCCTGCCTGTCCAGATCCCTCTGGAAGGCAGCTGAAACCTGCGCTGTATCAGCTCCTCTGCCTTGGTGAGGGTGCACTGTGTTCCAGCACACAGATGTTGAACAGTATTGGTCTCTGTACTAACTCTGGCTTGCCTCCAGCTGTGCTTTGTGCTACTGATTGCACCCCCCTGATTCCCAGCTGTTCCAGCAGTTTTCAGTCCACATCCCTGTGCACTCATCCTGCTGTTTGCACCCCAAGCAGCAGCGCAGAGCCATGCTGGAGAGAGAGGCACCCGGCTGTGCCCATCACGCAGGCTTGGGCGTGCTCCCAGCAAGGCAGTTCTGCTGCACCTTGTCCTTCCTTGCGTGCCTGTGCTCAAGGACGTTCCTCTTATCTCACTTGCATGCACTGTCCTTGTGTTCCCACCAGCCCATGCTCCTGCCTTGCCAGCCCTACCCTCTTGTCCCCTGTCATTTCTAGTGTAAAGCTCTCCCTGCCTGGTTCACCGGCCTCTCAACAGATACTTTTGCCCCATATAGTCTGATGGATCCTGTCCCCAGAGTGTTTATCTTCTTCTCTGGTAGAAAAAACCCACTATTTTCAACTTATTTGAGCTCAGGGGTTCAATCAGCATTGAGATGCAACTACAGAAAAAAGCTTTTGTCTTAGTTTTTCACTCCTTTCACCAAACTATTTGGCTGCCTCATACACTGAAGTTCTGATATACTGAAATTTTGGTGTGCTGAATCTTACCTGGAAAATGTTTGGATAACTGGTTACATAGTTACATGTTTTAGGACAGAGTTACTAGGGTGCTGATGGTGGTTAAGGAGGCAGTCACTACACACACCTTAATACTTCATAGTGTGTTTTAATAATTTCCAGCTGATGACCATCTCCTGAAGAGAACAGCTAGATCTCATTATGAAATTGTTCGGTGGTGCGGTTGCATTGCAATCTCCATATAACTGAAAAATACAAACATGAGGAATTTTTATGTATTTATACTATGCTTGATACAGTGATACTGTTACTGAACAAGTTATATTTCTTTAAGAAGAAGTCTATGCAGCAGTGGGAAGAAGTTGGAAAATTCTTTAAACCTTAGCACAGTAGTGCTTGATCCCTATATTTGTGGTTAATGCTTAGTTTTGTACCATGCAGTGCTCAGTACAAATGCCAGAGATTAGCATGGCCTAGTGTTAACTCCCTACATCTGTGACTAATAAGTTCGTGTTCCAACTAACGCTTCCTTATTTACTTATATCAGTAATTAATATGTACTAGCTGATATCTTAGTTTTGAGAACAAGGATTGTGTGTGACAACAACGAATGATAAGAGAAGTACACTATGACCTGACCACATATTTGAGGTACTCTCAAGGAGAAAAGATTCATCAGAAGATCTGAACAATATGCAGATAAGTCAGTGGAAATAATTAGCATATATGCACGTATTCAGTAATTTGATGAGTATGTATTAGTTTCAGGAATATAACCTAGTCTGTTACTAAGCATGCTTCAAGGAGAATTCCCCATGCATCCAGCACTGTTAATAAAGAAATGTTGGCTTTCTAACCTGTTAAATTGGTTGGAGAGTTTATTTCCCAGTTTTCAGTGCCAATACCCAAATTGAATATGCTTCTTATGTTGTAAAGATCAGGTAACGACAGTAATAACTATCACAGTTTGTCTGCTGATACAGTATGCCCTATGGTGATGCCAGTCACTGTGGAATCCAAGTGCAATATATCTTAAAGAATAAGACCAAATATAATGCTGCAACATAAAATCAGCTTTTGGAAATCCATGAGCAGAGAAAATGCTAGCACACATTATATCGCATTTTTAAGGTTTGGCAAATTGCTACGTCCTGTGAATGGTTCTAGAAAAATTTGAAGTCAGTTACCTGCAAGTGGTGGTATCTTCATCCACTGTAAGGTTAGACCTGTCCAGAAAGAATTTTTGGCTGTTGGGTACAAATATGAAATTATTTAAAACAAAAAAAGGAAACTTTTGGTACCAATGGTACAGACCATTCTTTCATAATATCTGTAACTTGAAATATGTGAAGTACTTCCATTAGGCAGTATTGCTGTCGATAAAATGTAAAGGATTTTTTCCTTCCTAAGATTATGCTTAGCAAGTTTTAAACTGTGATGGATGGACAGGAATATTCTCAAGGATTTGACTTACCAGACTTCCTTTTGCATTTAAATCAACCATAGCAAAATTATTCCTCAAAGTTTCTTAATTTAGTTTCTTGCATTTTCCATTTCCGTATAAATGTCTTACTTACACGTGTATGTATATTGTGTTTAATACGGAGTAATGTCAATTCCTAATGAATACATAAAGTTCCTCCTTTGGCAAGTCATGTTGGCAAAGTATAAGGTAAATTTATTTGTAATTGGCTTCTGTAGCAGGAATAGTCAAGGTCTACTGTGCTAGCTAGAATTTATAAGTTTCTACTAATAAATACATGGCAATTAATAATTGGTAATCATTGTTGACTTCAGCAGCACTTAAAAAATTGTGGGAAACACAATGGAAGGAGCAGCTCCCTAGCCCTGTAACCAGCACATGCAGTCCTCCCACCATTTTGCTGCAAGAGCAGACAAGTGAACTCTGTCAAACTGACTTTTGTGGTCTGATGCCAGAATTCAGCAATGACAGAGATTACAAACTCAGTGTACACCTCCTCAAAAGTCGTGCCTCAATACAGGTGGTGCAGTTTAACCCAGGGGACCTGAGTGCCATGCTTTGGCAGCTGTGCCTCATGTAGGGCGTACAGAGCCTGCTGCAGTTCACATGCTCTGGTTTTTTGCTGATGTGGTTGGTAGCTTCTATATTTTCTTCCACAGATCCTATGTTCGGTGTTGAAAGGCATCATGAAAAGGGGACATACTTGCAGTGGTTGTATTACACTTCTAACTATTAATCTGCAGTCTGTCAGATGAATATTAATTTATTTACAATATTACTATATATTATCTGTGTGTGTGTATACACACTATATTCATATAAAATAAATAAATGTGTTTAAAATAATCATATATATATATATATAATAAGTATTTCTATAAATACTGAGTTTTCAATTAATAACCTGTGATCTGCTGCTTGTGTTGTTATTAACTCCTTTGTGCCAGTCTGAACGAAGAGGACAGCTCAGTTCAAGTTACTTCAGTGGCTGAAGTGGTACGAAGTCTTCACTGAGAACTTGCAGATTTGATGTTCAAATCCAGCTGATAACTCCTGTGACAATAATGGGTTTGCACGTTGCAAGTGCATTCTGCATTTCAAATTAGATAAACCCTGCTAGTAACTGTTTAAAACTGTCTTGCAAATTAATTTGTACGTGGAGTTGGCGACTTTTTGTATTGGCATATTCTTGAGAGTGCTTAGGGGGAATGGGAAGCCACCTCATTCATAAAGAGCATGTAGCAAACACATGTGTGTTAATAGGAGCAGGGAGTGTTAAGGAGAGCAGAAACTTTTCTTCTCAGGGAATGAAAAGTATCTCTGGTCTGTGTTCTGGATGCAGCAGAACTATTTAATAGATACACACCATCATCACCACCCTGCCCCAGCCCCAGGAGTGTTCTTGGAAGAGAAGTATTACTCCCCCTCAGGTGACCCAGTGGGTCAGAGCCTGGCTAATGAACCGTTCAGATTTTTACCTCTAAGCACATTCAGTACTGCTTTCTTCGTGGGATTGAAAATGTCACCTAATGACTGGAAAATTCTGTCTTGAGTTACACTGGAGGCTTAGATGTAGATTTTGTCAAACTCGTAATTACACTTTATTCAAGACTGAACATGCTGTGAGATGGATTCAGCATTATCCTGTATTCACCACGTGTACAGCAAGGTCTAACCTTCACTGGGTGCCTCACTGTTGGACTGGGAAGCAAAATTTCTTTAGTTACTGTACGAGCATCAGTACCAGTTCCATTTCATACACAGTGACAGAGATGGTGAAAAATTACAGATCAGATTTAAAAGAATAGTAACACTGTTGTCTGCTGAAATATTTTGAGATTTGCTTTGTCATTTACTCATTTTCCATAAGTTAACATATAATGTCAAGAAATTTGTTACCTATAGTTGTTTCCAATTTTATCATGTTATTTATGTAATATTCCTGCATTTTTGACATACTTTATTCCTTTAGTTAAAGTACAGGTTACACTTTAATTATCACTTCACATGTGTTACGATTAATTAGTGGTTTTTGAAATTCTGCTCAATGTTATGTATTTTCTGGGTTGGAGACTGTACTCTCTTTATATGAAAAAAACATTCATGCCAGTGATACGATCTGAATATTATCACAGAGAGTAACTAAAGACATTTCAGGGTGTATACATTGAAGAGAGGTATTGCTAAAATTCAGAGGTAAATATCCTTAAAGCAAGATGAGGCAGGCTATCTGTCATGGGCTCTGCTGCCCAAGAACATTGCAGAGCCACATAGAAACTGCATGACATATACCAAATGTAGCTAAACAAATTAATTGAGATTGTGTTGTCTGTTAGGTTGTAGCTTCTCAGTCTGTGAAATGAGGCTTGGCAACAAAAATAATACTTTTTAAATAATCTTGCTTTCAACTCCAGACTTCAGCCATTTCCATGGATTATTCATGTCTTTCTGAAAATCTGAAATGTTCTAAACACATTAATAGATGATGTTTGATATTTCATTTATTTCATAGCTGATCATTTAAATGCCTGTCAGCAGCAAGGAGATCAATTTAATTTTTATGTAGATGTATAAAAATCTGTTTTCCTAAAGGAACTGAAACCTGTCTGTACCAGCTTGCCACATCAGTTAAATTTATTTTCACAAAATATTAGACGGATCAGTGTCAGCCTATATAAATTTCTTTTCTGTCAAAGTGGTAATTCCTGCACTGCTTGTCCTTGACATTTAGAAGGATTCTTGTAGTACAGATATCCTTCTGTTCAAGCAGAAATTATTCATCTTTGAACGGGAAGCTTAATTGAACAGCACTGGCCGTCGTCCCCAGCAAAAGCAGGGATCACGTGGCCGAGCAGAGCAGACAGTTGTTTGCTCCAATTCTGATACATTTCTGATAGGGATGTGAGCACAGCTGGTGGAAAATGGTGCTGCTGTGTGTCACAGCAGATCCTTTGTCTTGCAGGGCTGTAATCCTCAGAGGATGTGCTTCACTTTCATCTTTCAGTTTTTTGAAGGCGCTCGGTCTCGGCTTTTAATTTTTGAGGCTCAGGGTTATGAATTGTAAAATGCTGCTCTAATGCTATAAAAAGCAGTGGCTTCCTGAGGATGCAGTATTGATGATGCTCTCACAGCTGAGAAAGCTTTGAATGGTAAATTGTACCTCATTTCTGTTTGTAATTTCATAAACTCTTGTATTAACAGAGAGCACCTCAAAGCAAGCATGAGGCAGGTTCCCATGATACAGAGAGGCAGAATGAAGGACAAGGAGCAGCAGAAATCAGCGTGGCAACCAGCAGTACTGGTCAGGTAAATAGAGTATTTTGCTTGTTTTAATAAAATTAAATATTTGAGATGTATGATGCTTACATGCTGGTATTTACCTTACTGTGTTTGCATGTCTACGTGTTAAAAAAATGCTTTTCTTCTTTCCATCTTGTATTCACTGGAAGGAAGTGTTTTAATAAAGGGCAGTATAAATATTCAATAATGCAGGAAGCATTTTTCTTTTGTTTAAATGATTAATGAGCTTAATGGTGTGAAGGAAATACCAAGAATGACTACAGAAATCGTATTTTATTATAGGTGAATTGTAGTATTGGTAATGAATTATGGAAAACTTCAAATTTTCATTTTAGAAATTAACACTAAGATATCAGTGATTTTTGAAAAAAGAGAACCAAATGACAGGCTTATCAATAATGTTTCTTTAATACTGTACTATCTAAAGCTTCAAAACTGAAGAATCAGTGAGGTAATCTCCTGGAAGTTGGCTAAAGGGTTATTTAATGCTTCTAAATAATATTTCATTGCTGTTTCTCCTTTTATTAGTGAAATACATTAGTGAAATATTTTGAGGTATACATTAAATTCTTTACTTGTCTTTTAAAACCAATATTTGTCAATATTTATGACTTCTCTCTTTGGCTAAAAATACTTTTATTTACTTACCATGATATTTCCCTTCATGATTTCCAACTGTAGCTGAGGCATTCCCACTAGTAATTTGTGTTCTTAAAACTTCACACTACAGATTTAATAGCTGAATTCATATACAGGGTATTTTTGCTACTCCAGGGAAATAGAATTATTTAAATATTTCCTAAAGTGTCTTGTAGAAGATTTATCAGAAAGAATTGTGGTTTGGCTGGAATATTTCACTTGATTAAACATTAAGCACAGCCCATAATTTTGCTTTTGAAATACATTTGATCACCATTTGGAATTAAATTCTATCATCCATATCTTATTGAGGTTCTGACTCTTAATTTTTATGACAGCTTTATTGTTTGGGAAGTAAATAGTTCAGTGCTGCTTTGAGGCTGAAAGCATAATGTGTTTAAATAATTGATGCATTGTTGCTGTATCATCCATCTTCAGAGTATGAATTAGGAGCTTTTCCTGGACAATGTATTTTACAGGGAAGGAAGGAAGAAGGGATTATCATGTCTTGGTAGACTTTTGCAAATGGAAGATCCATTAATACTTCAGTTGAGGTCTTAACGTTGAGAATTTGTGCAGTTTTGACTGTTGCCTTATAAAATGTATAAAACACAGATATTCCTTCCTCCTGGTGGGGGATAGAGCCAGGGCATTGTATCTGTGTTAAAGCAGCCATCTGGGGATTATTTGCTTTCAGTGCAAGTCCAGACAGAGAAGGTTTAATGGATTGGGCATAACATTTATTTCTGATAAACCAGCTCAGTATACTTAGAGCAATCACCATTCAGTGGAGTGGAAAAAAAAAAAAGTTTTCACCAAATTATTTGGTTTTAATTGGTTTTGTAGTCAGTGTTAATTGAAACACTGCCATTTGAATCCAGGATTTTTCAGTATTCAAGTATGTTCTTTTCAGCACCATCTTTCATCTGTCTTTTCCATTGCACTCACTATTCTCCTGAAGTAAAATTTTGTTCATGCCTTTGTTTTGCAAGTTCTATAAAGGAATTTGTTGAGATTGTCCATCTTGTTAAGAAAATACATTACAAAACAGGGAAAATTACCCAATTGGCAGGGTAAATAGCAGGGTAAAACAATGAGTGAAAGACAAAGAATGTAAGGAGGAAACAAGATGAAGTAGACAGGAGGAGATTGTGAAAGAGGAGGTTCTACACAGGAAGGCTCCATGTAACATTTCCTTGTCGTTTCCCATTTTCTTGGATGAATGGCTATTCACCTGACATTGGCATTAGTCTTTACAAGCCAGTGAGAAATGTAAAAAATGATACACTTCATTTGAGCATCCTGGCGTCCCCCAGGTAGCATGGCCATGTGATGGCTCTGAAGGAATTGGTTACCTGAATTGACGTTGATCCAGTTCAAGGGAAATGACAGGAAAATTTGGTATTTCTGTCTACACCATGGTGAATTTCAACAAATAGTGCCACAAACTACTGTCACAAAAGTGTCATTTTTACCTTCTTGGATGAAACAAGCATAATGAGCTTAATAATGGAGAATTTTGGTATGTAGATTATGTTGAACCTGTAATCCTCTGAATGTAGTTTGAGGTTAAGGAAATATGAAGGGATTGCATGGGGTAAAAATCAGGGAATTTATTCCTGTATTCCTAGCATTGAACATTATTTAAGTCAAAAATGGTGAAAATGTACTGTGATTTTCTTCCTAAGCTTTCAGATTTTGATTTTTTCCCTGTAGTCAACAGAGAAAATAAGGGCTTGCTTGCATAGGCAAGATATATATTGGAATAAATGGTGTTAATATAAATAATTCCAGTTATACTCTTGTAGCATAAAATACTTTTTCTGGAACATGTATCACATTTTCTGGATTCAAATGCGAGAGTGAAATGAATATAATAAAGTGTTTAAATATTCCAGTACAACTAGATCCTTTTCTGTCCATACAAATACTTCATTAAACTACTCCTACCTTGTACTTACAGTCTCTTTCAGCTTCACATTTAAGATGTTGAACTGTATGAACTGTAAATATTCTTCTTTCTTTATGGTGCACGCAGAAGAAACACAGACATTATTTAAAAGTGTCTTCCATGGCGTTTTCTTCAGTGTGTTAAATATTTTTATTGAAAAAAAATTATATTCATTGATCCAGATAGTTTGAAAACGTTTTGCAAATTAAGCTCATAATTCCATTAACAGATCTTAGCTTTTTTTAGAGGGTCAAAGAAAGACTGGTGACTACCTCAGTAAAACAGTTACTGATACTAAAAGTGTTCGCTGAAAAAATGTATTTTCTAATTTGCCAAAGCAAATAGGAAGGAAGTGACATAGTAAGGGAAACTTCACAGATGGAAAGAAAACAACAGCAAATAAAAAAAGTAAAGAGTATGAGTGGATAAAAAGTGACAGACCAAGGAAAAATGTACATACACAAAATTGATTAAAAGAGGACAGAGATGCTAATAATTGAGTCTTGTTAATATCGGTAGGAGCATACCTAGGTTCTATGAAAATTACATCAAGTAGTGTAAGCATTATTTTATAGTTTTCACCAAAAAACTACTCAACCACTCATAATTTGCTTTTGAAATGGACAAATTCAAGTCGGGTATTCATTGTCCAAATCAATCTCTGGTTACTGGTGAATTCTTATATATCTGGTTGTGTTCTGAAGAAGTACAGGCCTATTCCAGTGCACTACAAAATCTGACATAGAAGTTGAGGCTGTTTTTTCACTTTGTCAAAATTATTATTCAATTCGTTGCAAAGTCCACTTCTTCTTTTTGGTGAAAACAGTAATTATAAATTCATTCAGTTGAAAATACAATGAGACTAAATCTCATGAAAAGGAGTTAAATAAAACCAGGTTTAACAGTGACATCTAAGTTGTGTCAGGGCAGAGAGGACCCAAGTTAACAGAAATAGGTTGACAGTTCATTGCTGTCAGCACAACTGCATCATCCAGTGCTGAAACTGAATTAGCCAATGTTGTTCTTTCACTCCGACTTTGTTTTATATGAGTTGTTGTTTAAATCTATAGGGTTCTGCTGCTCGAATGGACCACGAGACAGCCAGTGTTATGAGCTCTAGTAGTAACTATTCTGTTCCTCGCAGACTGACAAGTCATCTGGGTACCAAGGTAACCGAAGATTACAAACCACAGGTCGCTAATGCTACATTTTTACTAATACAATAACCTCATTGTTTCTGCCAGTGTACTAATTTTATCTGAACAATCTTGTCCATACATAGTAATTCTATTAAGTTAAAATTTTAGTATATTTTTTTCAACTTTCAAAATATATGCACAGAAATCCTTTTCCTAACTTGTTGATGATCAGTTAAGAGTTGTTACATTAAGGAACAAGCGATTTCTAGAAGTTACTGGAATATCTAAAAACCTTGTGATGTTGCTTTATAATCAATGATGAAAATTAACCTTTCGAAGAGCACTTACTCAAATACTTTTGCAGAATCTAAATCCACAAGACAGATGCAGTTGCCAAGAAATTAGACAGACAAAAAAACAATTATGTAAGCCTTTCACAGTGTCTGCAGATGGAAGACTGCACTCAAAAATATATGTGCAGCATGAAAAGAGGGGAAGAAAAGGGCAAATTCATGAGCCACTGGATCTCATTCTGCCTCTGCAATCAGCGGCAGTATGGATGCTGTGGATGCTGTCTTGAGCACAGTGTTCTGGGAAGCTGGACCTATTAGTTTTGCATAGTATTAATGACTTTGGGCCTTAAAACAGCATTACAGTGTTGTCATTCCAGTCCCATACTGTATGCACATCCGAAATGGAGGTGACATCAGCTGTTCTCTGTCTGCCGAGTTTTCACTGCAAACTGTAGAACTCCCCAAAGTTACAAACAGTGGGAAAGCCCTGAAGGCAGGGAACAGGAGTGAGTGTGGAAGGATAAAGAAAAAGACACAGGTTGAACTCAGTGTGCTGTGGGGTAGGAAATTATTAATATTCATGCCTGAGAAGGGAAAGTGGCAGAGATTCTAAATGGAGGAATGCATTTACAGGTGCAGGAGGAGATGAGGCTGTGGGCAGTGTATGTAAACACAGAGAGACAGACATATTTATTTGTTTTTCTTACAGTACATGACCTGCAACTTGGAGGCCTCATTTGGTGGGTCCCTGCCAGTTATTTTCTGGCAAAAACTTCCAAATTCAAGTAACACTGGATTATAGCTGCTAGCTGACATATCTGCAAAGAGATATGCATAAAGCAGATTAAATTCACTCTCCTTTAAGAATCGAAGTGGTTTGTTTAGATGCTATATTTGGGTGCTCCCAGACCAGGAAGACAAGATCTTGAAACTGGGGTGCTAGATTGTCCTAGAAGTGGCTCCTACTTCACTGGGTTTTGCCATGTGACCCTACAATTTCACAGACTCTAGGATTTCTATTGCTTCAGCAAAAATCCATGTTACCAGATTTACTGTTTAGTCTGCCTGCTGCTGTTCATTTATTTTAAAACTCGGTACGTGTATTAATCTTCAGGCACACTAGAATTGTCACTGAAGACACCAAATAAAATCATCCATTGATATGGTAACCAGTGCAAATATCTAATTATTAGTAGGAAACTTCGTCTAATGGTCCAAAGTCTCATTTCTTCTTTATTTACTACATTCTAGAGAAACACACACGCTGCTACTTTATCATTCCCTTTGATAGTTTATGTTGTGCTTTGACTTTGAATGTTCCTGTTTATCTTGGCTTTAGGAGTTTGGAGGTTTTAGGTAGTACCTAAGATCATCCTCTACATCCTGTTACTGTACTAAAAGTTGATTAGAAGAATCAAATGCATTTCTTGATTGAAAGTCGTTACTGAAGAGTGGTAGTACAAACCAAATAGTGTATTGACCACAGTATTACACTCAAGATCACTCAAAAATTGCTATTTTTAATGAAAAATTTGTTTACTCCAAGTTAAATGGGTAATGCTGGGTTTACATGGCTTGAGTTAATTTGACAAACACTTGGTATTTCATATATATATACCAAATAAGCATTTGTTTGCTTTACTTGTTTTATCCCTGTAAACTTGAAAAGTATTAATTTAACTCTTTAGTTTTGCATTTGCTCTAAATAATCTGGTCCATATAAAAGCCAGTCATCATAACAAAAATATCCGTTAATTTGAAGTATTTTAAAGGAAAACTTTAAAATACATGGATGTCAGTTTTTAGCATGATGTAGACTAAAAGTTTGTGTAATAATTCTTATCCTTCATCTAGAATAATTGTACTTAATACCACATAGCATAGTTTTTCACTGAAGAACATCTTTAAATAAAGTGTAAATAATACAGAACATAGTTTTTTAAAGACAGATTTAATTTTAAAGCTATTTATTTTCCCAAAATGAAACACTTCCATCATATGTTTGTTTAGTCTTTTTGCATAATGGAAGTCTGGAAGTCTTTGCTATTGCCTTTGTAGATTAATACAGTTACACACAGCTACCACCCACTTCCAGCCATTTAACCACTAAATGAAATTTATTAAGATTATGAATGCTGAAGTAGTAATAGTATTTAATTATTCTTAAACAGCACAATTTTTTTGCCATGAAATAAGGGGTTTTTTCACTCATATGTACCATTCAAATTTCATTTCAATTTGATGTGTGCTTTTAAAACGTAACTGTATTTTTAAAATCATTTGACCTGCAGGTGGAAATGGTGTATTCATTGTTATCAATGCTTGGTACTCATGATAAAGATGACATGTCAAGAACATTGCTAGCAATGTCTAGCTCCCAGGACAGCTGCATAGCCATGCGTCAGTCTGGATGTCTTCCTCTCCTCATCCAGCTTTTACATGGCAACGATAAGGACTCTGTGTTGTTAGGAAACTCCCGTGGTAGTAAAGAGGCCCGTGCCAGAGCCAGCGCAGCACTGCACAACATCATTCACTCCCAGCCCGATGATAAGCGAGGCAGACGGGAAATCCGTGTGCTCCATCTCTTGGAGCAGATCCGTGCTTACTGTGAAACGTGTTGGGAATGGCAGGAAGCACATGAACAAGGCATGGACCAAGACAAAAACCCAAGTAGGTTCTGCAAGCCATATAAAAATGTTTCGAGGATATATTGAAAAGAGTGAATTTACAGAAAGTACAACTTTAATCTGACTTCTTGTTGAATGTATGCAACTTTTCTTATATACATATGTGTGTGTGTGATTTCTTTTTTATTTAAGTTCAGCTAGTGCTAGAAAATAGTATGTGTCACAGATATGATACCCTACTTACAACCTTTTTATTTAAATCTCAGACTTTGGTGTGCTCTCCAGAGAGTAATTCTAGTGGTTTATATTCTTGATTTGTAAAATAATACTGAATATATACTCATTCTGTTTTACATTTTAATGGATAAACAGTTCCAAATTGCTTTTCATGCAGATGTTTAGAAGATAGCACATTCCATTTGGGAGAGGGGCAGAGAGCACAAATTAAATAATCTCAATCTATCTATAGAAAATGAACCATCATTTTTAATGTTGTATGTGAGAAATGTAAATTAATAGGATTTTTCTCAGGGAACAGTCAGAAAAATAGATTTAACCTTAGAGTTAGCTTAGCTGCTTCTCTGAATTGAGGGCATCCCATGAGTTCAGCCTGTAGGTGTCCCTGGCCAGGTGTGTGACTGAAATCAGGGGCTGTGGGGCTCTGCACAAGCTGTATCAGTACCATTTATGCTTTATCCAGAACTAGCTCACAAAAGTATGAACCTGAAAACTTCTAGGTTATGAAACAAAGTGTTTAGTTAACCATTCATAAGGATATAGCACCCAAAGAAACAGCATATTATTTAATGCCACCAGAATTTTTGACCGTATTGATTTGTTTCACAAATATTATTAATTTCTAAGAATAATAGGCAATATTTTTGTACTGCAAGTCGTGTTTCCTACTCAACACATACATTCAGGATTCTCCCTAATTTGTTTTTAAGCATCAAATATATTTATAGTACACACTTTTTTAGTAACATTCTTAACTAATTGTATGTTCATGAGTTACTGGGAAGATACAAACCTGACCAAAACTGCAGGTGATTTAATATTAGGTTTGCTGTAGAAAATTTAGGATCTAGACAAAATCATCTGGGAGATACTAATTGTTACTGTTTCTGGATCAGTGCCCGCTCCAGTGGATCATCAGATTTGTCCTGCAGTGTGTGTTTTGATGAAACTTTCATTTGATGAAGAACACAGACATGCAATGAATGAGCTTGGTAAGATCACACATAGTTCTCTGACTTCTTTCGAAAAGCTTGCTGGAAAACATGGCACTCCATCTGTATATATGGCTTTTTTTACTAATAGTTTGAACTATTAGTAATAGTTCATTTGTGTCAGTTGTTGCCCCCTAAGTGATGAAAGCAGTTGAAATGAACCACATCATCTCCCAGTGGATAAATTATTATGTCAGTTACTGTTTTTTCTGGCATGAATTACGGATTTTGGAAGAGTAATATTATTATGGAAATATTTGCAATTCTACATGTACTGGACTTAAAATGGAGAGTGCTCCCCAGGATGGGAGGATTTTGGTTGGTGTTTTAGTGGGGTTTTTTCATCCTGCATTGGTTGCTGTTTGACAGCCTGATTTTTTTGGTCCATGCTCTGTTAAATTCCATCCATGCAATTTTAACTATTTGTATACCTTTCTGAGCATTGTGGTTTTCAGACATTTGAGGTTTGTTCTGTACATAAAAATGCAATTTTTTCCTTGGTATATATGTCCTCTACTTTCAATATTAGAGTACAGATACTATTTTTTTTCTTATTTGAATTTTTTTAAAGGAGGTTTGCAGGCTATTGCTGAACTGCTGCAAGTGGATTGTGAAATGTATGGACTGACAAATGATCACTATAGTGTTACCCTAAGGAGGTATGCTGGCATGGCTCTGACAAACCTGACTTTTGGAGATGTGGCAAACAAGGTGAGAGCAGAACTGTAAACTTGCAGTAATTTCAGTTCATAGCTATGTTTGAATTACAGCTCTCAACACAGGTGATGAAAATCTTCAGGATAGGATATTGAGTTAAAACTCAAGGCAGGAATTCAAATCTCATTCCATCCTGTTGCTGACAGAGAGCACCACAAACTGAATGTTGCATAATGCAAATATGGTATTGGCTCTCAAATCACTTTTAATTTGTCACTGAAAATGAGGATTTTATCTATTGGCCTGATTTTTTAATGAGAACTAGGTTAGCGTGGCACACAGCGATACTATAGTGACTGATTCTTTCTGAGGATGTTGAACTAAAATTCATAATTGAAGCAAATTTTCTGAAGTTGTCAGTTATTTAACAGTACTGTTACTGTCTATTGAAATTTTTCAAAACTCTTCAGGCTAGAGCTTGCTTTTAAATATTTGAACCATATCTGGATCAAACTGGGCACCACTTCAATCACTATAAGAGAAAATTGGTTCCCTTAATTTCTGACAAGGACATTTCTTTCAAAGGCTACAAAGTTCCAGTAGATTTTTGCCCCAAAGTTTGCCAACCTGTGGATCTTAGAATAACTCCATGTTGAAAAAAGACTGCTCTAGAGGCAAGACATTTCAGGAGTAAATGGAAATAACAGGCTTCAGAGAACTCAGGTTTTGTTCTCTCACTAGGCAGGAGGTAGCAACACATTGCTAACTCACAGGAGTTTTATCTGGTGCAAAGTAAAGAAGGCTTCTAAGGTAGTAAAATTCCAGATCATGTCCTAGAACTGCTGTGAAAAATACAAAAATGTAGCACAATTTTACCACTTATGTATTGAAACTGATAACTATACTGAACTTTTTAGTAGCTGTAAACCAAACCTTTGTTGTTGTCAATGTATTTACTAAGTTTTTATTGCACTACAGATATGAGTTGCTTAAAATATCAAAACATGGTGCAGAAGCAAGCCACCTAACCTGCTGTTTCACACTGTTCACTTTCTTTCCTCTCCTGATTCCTACCAGGCTACATTATGTTCCATGAAGGGCTGCATGAGAGCTCTTGTAGCCCAGCTGAAATCTGAAAGTGAAGACTTACAACAGGTAATGCTCTTTTGAGATGAAGTATTTCTTTTGTTGTCTTGTCTGCCTTTACTTTGATGCAAAATTTTTCATGTACTCACTACATTAAATATGAAGTAGATTCTTCTTGTAAAAAATTCTTATCTGTGGGGTCATGTACTGGGGGGTTTCTGGGGTTTGGGGTTTTTTTAATCATAATGCATGAGCTATAAATCTTATTTTTATGACTGTGGTCTGTTAGTGTGTTCTAATGGGTTCTGCTGTGTAAGGAAAACAGCCTGAAAATAAAGTCTTTAGGAAGTGCTGAGTGTAATCCTCAGAGCTGAGAGAGCAGAACTGTTGGAACATGTGTAAAATTATTAAATATTAAATTATAATCAACTTTAATTAATGCATATTATGTACAAAGTTGAACAGCTCTTTAAAAGGAAACCCGTTTTCCTTGCAGTCTGAGTGAATCACCAGATAAATGAACAATTTTAAGTAAAATTGACCTTATCTCTTAAAACACTGTTAACAAAAAATTCTCTCCACTGCAGGAGGAGCTCACTAATTAGAATCAAGGAAAATATAAGAATTACAAGAGAGGTTATTGGATAAACTCTGTGATGTGGTATTAGGACACGTACTGAGTATTCTTGAAAAGGGAGTCACAGCCCCATGGGCCCTCTGCCCCCTGGGTGTCTCCAGCCCAGGGGAACCTAGACACTACACACACAAACACACACACAGAGCAGGAAGTCCTTCACTCAGGACAAATTATAAACAGGATTTAGCAAGAATATGGGATGAACTGTACTCAAAAGGCACATCCACACAACTGTATCAGGTGTTCTGGTGTCACTGTGCCTGTCTGTCCCCTGTGTTTTCCTGTGCTTGACCCTTCCACATCACCTCAATCCATCTCTTTGGCTGCCTTTGAAACGTTTGGGTCCTCCCAACCCACAATAAGTATTCTACAATTCCAGAAGGGTCTCCCCTGGATCCCACTGTGTCCCACATCCCCAAGCCAGGAATGTGGACTGAGCTGCCTCAGTCCAAAAGGGGCAGAGAGCTGCTCCCTTAGACTCCCCTGAGTGGGTGTCACACCTGGCCATGGGGCTGTGGGTTTCCTGGGAGAGCCCTGGGAAGAGCCTGGACAGGGCACCGTTCCCATCCACCTTCGGGGCCCTGTGCTCCTCTGGCTGTGCTGAGGTGGCTCCAGCAGGTTGGTGACTCCTGTGCTGGCCTGTGAGCAGCCAGGGCAGGGTGTCCTCAGGCTCTTCCATCTGCACTGTGGACCTCTGTGCTGCACTGGGGCTGTGAGCAAGGGAGCATTTAACACATAACCTGAGAAGTTTATGCACTTCTGTGACAATGAGAACATCCATAGGTAAAAGTTTTCTATCAAATTCATTTAATGAGGGATATGAATGCTTACAGCAGCACATAAATGGATGGAGTTTAATGTGTAATGACTGCCCACTATAGTGACAACCTATCTCAGTCTAACCACTGCCAAGGACAAGGACATCTTCTAGAGATAACTAATCTGCTCCTAAAAGGCACAGTGTATTTTAAAAAGACTTTAAAGAGCTTTATAAATATCAATCAAAATAATCATACCATTTGCAAGACGAGCAATTGTTGTTCTATTTTCCAAGCAGAAAAGCTGAGAAAAATACTATATAAATCTTTCCCCTGAGATGGCATAACTCTAGAACAGACATAAGAGTAGAGAAAATATCTATATTCTCTACTGGTGTGGGAAGCAGGAAACCTGATTTCAAATCTCTGTTTTAGGTACCAACACACAAAAGCCAGTACCTTAGATCAAACTTGATACTGAAACGTTAGAGCAGTCTAGCAGACAATACAACAAAAGGCAGATGTTAGCAAATTTTAGTTCAGTAACTGAACATGACCACTGTTAATGGATCATAGCATTTGATAAGTACAGGAGAAAATTCTGATAATCTGCTAAAGAAGTATCTATCTTGAAACATGTTATTCTTCTTTCACATTTTGCAGGTCATTGCCAGTGTGTTGAGGAACTTGTCCTGGCGAGCAGATGTAAACAGTAAAAAGACTCTAAGAGAAGTTGGAAGTGTGAAAGCATTGATGGAATGTGCTTTAGAAGTTAAGAAGGTATCTTCTATAAGTGATTGAAATGAATTTTTGAGAGATCACATTTATTTTACACAAAACACTAATATTGTTTGGCCATTTTTAATAATAGCAGCTGGTCAAACAGTTGATGTCATTCATTCATGTAATTTGCCTTGAAGGAGAGTTTGATTTAACATAGCAGACCACAATGGAGCAATGGCTCCTCAAAACTGGTATTGATCTGATTTTGTTTATGAGAGTTGGCTGCTTTTGCTTTTCAGTTTCATGAGCTGTGCTGTTGAAATAGTCTTTTTTATAATTTTACTATTTAAAAAAGCTCTCGTCAGTTAGTTAGTAGGTATCTACCACTTCTTTGGTGTGTAGGTGGGAGTATATACCATCCCAGAGTCTCCTGCCAACAAGGTCTTCAAGCCATTTCTATCATTGTGGCAGCAAACAAGTATTGTGGCAGATATGTCTGAAACCTCTGGGGCACACAGTACCAAGTCCATAGCTGAAGGAAGGAGCAAAGTGAATGAAATATGTGTGCACTGCTGCCTGCACCCAGCTTACCATGCCAGAGAGCAGAAACCGAAATGTACACAGTTCCTTGAAGCTAATTTAATATGCTTCTGAGAGCTTCTGGTCCATCGCTGACAACTTCTCTCTCATGTTGCTGTTTTCCTAGGAATCCACCCTGAAAAGTGTTCTGAGTGCCTTATGGAATTTGTCAGCACACTGCACTGGGAACAAAGCTGACATATGTGCTGTTGATGGTGCTCTTGCATTTCTGGTTGGCACGCTGACGTACCGGAGCCAAACTAACACTTTAGCCATCATAGAAAGTGGAGGAGGAATACTAAGAAATGTTTCCAGCCTAATTGCTACTAATGAGGACCATAGGTAGGTACACTTCTGATGATCTTTAGTGGTTCCACGTGTATATTTAGTAGATCGTTTCTATGAGCAAGCCTTAATATGAACGCATGTATTAAGCATAGTAATTAAAAAGTTAATTTGTAGTACATTTGATAAGGCAGGTATTTCACTTACATAACAGAAATATGCAAACAGATTAATAGCTGCTACTTGTTAGTGATGAACTGTACTAAAAGCTACTATTCATATTTGTAATAGGATTTAGTTAGCATTCAGATGAAAACTCGTGGAAATACGAGATATTTACACTGGAAAATTCTTGATTATCCTTTCTAAGGGCAAAACTCATTTCTAGAATAATAGGTTTCTGTTTTGCTGTGTCTCCTACCCTTTTGAAATGCCACTTACGGATGTTTGTTTTCAATTACTCAACACCAGGCAAATCTTGCGAGAGAACAGCTGCTTACAAACCTTGTTACAACACTTGAAGTCACACAGTTTGACAATAGTTAGTAATGCTTGTGGGACCCTGTGGAATCTCTCTGCTCGAAATGCGAAGGATCAGGAGGCGCTCTGGGACATGGGAGCTGTGAGCATGCTGAAAAACCTGATTCACTCCAAACACAAAATGATAGCCATGGGTAGTGCCGCAGCTCTACGGAACCTCATGGCAAACAGGCCAGCAAAGTACAAGGATGCCAACATTATGTCTCCAGGATCAAGCCTCCCATCTCTCCATGTCAGAAAACAAAAGGCTCTGGAAGCAGAATTAGATGCACAGCATTTATCAGAGACTTTTGACAACATTGATAATTTAAGCCCGAAAGCATCTCACCGCAATAAGCAGAGACATAAGCAAAATATATACAGTGAGTATGTCCTGGATGCCAGCCGCCATGATGATGGGGTGTGCAGGTCAGAGAGCTTTAATGCTGGCAATATGACTGTGCTCTCACCATACGTAAATACCACAGTATTGCCTGGCTCCTCCTCTTCCAGTAGAGGAAACACAGAAAATTCTCGATCTGAGAAAGACAGGAGTGTTGAAAGGGATCGAACAGTAGGTTTAAATACTTATCATCAAGCTGCAGAGAATACTGGGAATTCCTCTAAGAGAATAGGAATGCAGATTTCTACTGCTGCAGCTCAGATTGCCAAAGTTATGGAAGAAGTAACAAGCATGCACATTCCACAAGAAGACAGAAGTTCTGGTTCCACTTCTGAAATACACTGTTTGACAGAAGACAGAAATGCCCAGAGGAGATCAGCCTCTGCCCATACTCACTCAAATACATACTTTCCTAAATCTGAGAACTCAAACAGGACATGTCCTGTGCCTTATACAAAAATGGAATACAAAAGAGCTTCAAATGATAGTTTAAATAGTGTCAGCAGCAGTGATGGCTATGGTAAAAGAGGCCAAATGAAACCTTCCATTGAGTCTTACTCCGAAGATGATGAAAGTAAATTCTGTAGTTATGGCCAATACCCAGCTGACTTGGCACACAAAATTCATAGTGCAAATCACATGGATGACAATGATGGAGAACTAGACACTCCTATTAATTATAGTCTTAAATACTCAGATGAGCAGTTAAATTCTGGAAGGCAAAGTCCCTCCCAGAATGAAAGATGGGCAAGGCCTAAGCATATAATTGATGATGAAATGAAACAAAATGAGCAAAGACAGTCAAGGAACCAAAATGCAACCTACCCTGTGTACCCTGAAAGTGGAGATGATAAACACATGAAATATCAGACACCTTTTGGACAGCAGGAGTGCGTTTCTTCCTTTAGATCAAGAGGATCCAGTGGCTCAGAGCAGAACAGAGTAGGCCCAACTCTCGGAATGAATCAGAAAGTAAACCAGTCCTTGTGCCAGGTTGATGATTATGATGATGATAAGCCAACCAATTACAGTGAACGTTATTCTGAGGAGGAACAACATGAAGAGGAAGACAGACCAACTAATTACAGCATAAAGTACAATGAAGAGGAACATCATGTTGATCAGCCTATTGATTATAGTTTAAAATATTCAACAGAAGTTCCAGCACCTTCTCAGAAGCCATCTTTTACTTTTCCAAAGACTTCTTCAGTGCAACTCAATAAAACTGACCATATTCCCCCAAGCAGTGGGAGCACGTCAGCCCCCTCAGCTGGTTCAAAGAGGCAGAACCAGCTTCACCCAAGCTCTGCACACAGCAGAAGTGGCCATGCACAGAAGAATGCCTCCTGTAAGACTCCCTCTATTAATCAGGAAACTATACAAACTTACTGCGTGGAAGATACCCCAATATGTTTTTCAAGGTGTAGCTCTTTGTCATCCTTGTCATCAGCTGAAGATGAGATAGGACGTGAGCAATCCACACGCAGCACAGATGCCAATAATACACTGCAGATTGCAGAACTGAAGGAAAACAATGCCGCTCTAACTACAGAAAGTGCAGCAACTGAAATCACATCAACGGCACAACACATCAGAACAAAATCCACTAGACTTCAGACTTCTAGCTTGTCTCCTTCTGATTCCTCTAGACATAAAGCTGTTGAATTCTCTTCAGGTGCCAAATCTCCCTCAAAGAGTGGTGCCCAAACTCCTAAAAGCCCACCAGAACATTATGTACAGGAAACACCACTCATGTTCAGCAGATGTACTTCTGTAAGTTCCCTGGATAGTTTTGAAAGCCGTTCAATTGCTAGTTCAGTTCAAAGTGAGCCTTGCAGTGGAATAGTAAGTGGTATTATAAGTCCCAGTGACCTTCCAGACAGCCCTGGACAAACAATGCCTCCAAGCAGAAGTAAAACACCACCGCCTGCTCAAGGAGTTCAAGTAAAAAGAGAGGTACCTAAAGGAAAAGCACCTGCTACAGAAAAGAGGGAGCCTGGTCCTAGACAGGCAGCTGTAAATGCAGCTGTTCAAAGGGTTCAGGTACTGCCAGATGCTGATACACTATTACATTTTGCCACAGAAAGCACACCAGATGGGTTTTCTTGCTCTTCTAGTCTGAGTGCTCTGAGCCTTGATGAGCCATTTATACAGAAAGATGCGGAGTTAAGAATTATGCCTCCGGTTCATGAAAACGAGCATGGAAACGAAGCAGAACCTGAACAGTCCGATGATACAAAGGATAACCAGGAGAAGAAAGCAGAGAAGCCAGCTGAAGCAGAAAAAGACATTCTGGATGATTCTGATGATGATATTGAAATACTGGAAGCATGTATTATTTCTGCAATGCCAACAAAGTCTTCACGTAAAGCCAAAAAGCCTTCTCAAGCATCTGCTCCAAAAATACCTCCTCCTGTAGCCAGAAAGCCCAGCCAGTTGCCAGTTTACAAACTTTTGCCTTCACAAAGCAGGCTGCAATCACAAAAGCATGTGACTTTTACACCAGGAGATGATATGCCACGGGTATATTGTGTTGAGGGTACACCAATAAATTTTTCAACAGCTACATCTCTGAGTGATCTGACAATAGAATCCCCCCCAAGTGAGTTGGCCAATGCAGACAACGTGGGTGTGGGAGCAGAGTCAGGGGAGTTTGAAAAGCGGGACACCATTCCTACAGAAGGCAGAAGTACTGACGATCCTCAGAGAGCAAAAAGCTCAGCTGTGACTCCTGCAGGCCTGGATGATGACAAAACAGAGGAGGGTGATATTCTGGCTGAGTGCATTAATTCAGCTATGCCAAAAGGAAAAAGTCACAAACCTTTCAGAGTGAAGAAGATAATGGACCAAATTCAACAAGCATCTTCATCTCTAAGTAATAAAAACCAGCCAGAAGGTGAGAAAAAGAAGCCAACGTCACCAGTAAAGCCTGTTTCCCAAAACAATGAATACAGACCACGTGTGCGAAAAAGCACAGAGCCTAAAAGCAATGCTAGTAATGAAAGAAGCTATCCAGAGAACAGAGATGCAAAGAAACAGAACCTTAAAAATAATTCAAGAGATTTTCATGACAAATTGCCAAATAATGAAGAGCGTGTAAGAGGAAGCTTTGCATTTGATTCCCCTCATCATTACACACCTATAGAGGGAACCCCTTATTGTTTTTCACGGAATGATTCCCTGAGTTCTTTAGATTTTGATGATGATGATGTTGACCTTTCACGGGAGAAGGCAGAATTAAGAAAAGGAAAAGAAGGAAAGGAAATGGAAAGTAAAGACTGCTCCAATGCAGAACAGTCTTCAAATCAGCAGGCAAGTAACAGGACACAAGTTTGTCAAAAACACCCAGCGGGTAGAAGCCAGACGAAAACTTTCTCTCAGTCAACTAAAGATATTCCAGACAGAGGAGCAGCTACAGATGAGAAAATGCAGAATTTTGCTATTGAAAACACACCTGTTTGTTTTTCTCGCAACTCATCTCTTAGCTCCCTCAGCGATATTGATCAAGAAAACAATAACAACAAAGAAGGGGAACCTGCAAAACGTCCCGAAGCTCCTGAGCCGCAGGTGGAATCCAGCAGACCACAGACTTCTGGTTATGCACCTAAATCATTTCATGTTGAAGATACTCCTGTATGCTTCTCCAGAAACAGCTCTCTGAGTTCTCTTAGCATTGACTCAGAAGATGATCTTTTGCAGGAATGCATTAGTTCTGCTATGCCTAAAAAGAAAAAGCCCTCAAGAATGAAGAGTGATGGTGAAAAAAATAACTCCAGAAGCACAGGTGGTATACTAGCAGAAGATTTAACACTGGATTTGAGAGAGATACAGAGGCCAGATTCAGAACATGGTTTTTCACCTGATTCAGAGAACTTTGACTGGAAAGCTATACAAGAAGGCGCAAATTCTATAGTTAGTAGCTTGCATCAAGCTGCAGCTGCTGCATCACTGTCTAGACAAGCTTCATCAGACTCTGACTCTATCCTTTCATTAAAATCTGGTATTTCTCTAGGGTCACCATTTCATCTTACCCCAGACCAAGAAGAAAAACCTTTCACTAGTAGTAAAGGTCCAAGAATTATTAAGCCAGGAGAGAAAAGTACACTGGAGTCTAAAAAAGTAGAATCAGAAAGTAGGGGAATCAAAGGAGGGAAGAAAGTGTATAAAAGTATGATCACAGGAAAAGCTCGCTCCAACTCAGAAGTTTCAAGTTTGAAGCAACCACAACAGACAAGTGTGCCTTCAATTTCACGTGGCAGAACAATGATCCATATTCCAGGTGTTCGAAATAGTTCTTCCAGTACTAGTCCCGTTTCCAAAAAGGGACCACCACTGAAAAACATGAACTCCAAGAGTCCCAGTGAAGGCCAAAGTTTGACTAGTTCTCCAAGAGGAGCCAAATCATTGGTGAAACCTGAGCCAGCTCCTGTTACTAGGCAGCCATCAGGGTTGAACCAGAGTGGATCGAGTAAAGGACCTTCTAGATCAGGATCTAGAGACTCCACCCCTTCTAGGCCTCAACAGCAGCCTTTAAGTAGGCCTCTGCAATCTCCTGGACGAAACTCGATTTCCCCAGGAAGAAATGGTATCAGTCCTCCCAACAAACTGTCACAGTTGCCAAGAACATCATCTCCTAGCACAGCTTCAACTAAATCCTCAAGTTCGGGTAGAATGTCATACACACCACCAGGCAGGCAGATGAGCCAGCAAAACCTTACAAAGCAAACTGCCTTACCTAAGAGTACCAGTAGCATTCCACGAAGTGAGTCTGCTTCAAAGGGGTTAAACCAAGCTCTCAGCACTGGTGGATCAAACAAAAAGACTGACCTATCCAGAATGTCATCCACAAAGTCCAGTGGAAGTGAATCTGACAGATCTGAGAGACCTGTTCTCGTTCGTCAGTCAACTTTTATTAAAGAAGCTCCGAGTCCAACTCTGAGACGGAAATTAGAAGAGTCAGCTTCATTTGAATCTCTGTCACCTTCCAGGCCAGATTCTCCCACGAGGTCCCAACTACAGACCCCAGTTTTAAGTCCATCTCTTCCTGATATGTCTTTATCCTCTCATTCACCTGCCCAGAGTAGTGGCTGGCGCAAATTAGCCCCCAATCAGAGCCCTACTATAGAATATGATGGGAGACCAGCAAAACGCCATGACATAGCTCGTTCCCATTCTGAGAGTCCGTCTAGGTTGCTGATCAATAGATCAGGAACGTGGAAGCGTGAGCACAGTAAGCATTCCTCATCACTTCCTCGTGTAAGCACTTGGCGAAGAACTGGAAGTTCCTCCTCAATCCTGTCAGCTTCTTCAGAATCCAGTGAAAAGGCAAAAAGTGAAGATGAAAAGCAACATGGAGGTTCTCTTCCTGGACACAAGCAAAGTAAAGAAAGCCAAGCACCGGCAAAAGGTACTTGGAGAAAAATAAAAGAAAATGAAATTCCTCAGATAATGAATGATACTCAGCATTCTTCTTCGGGTGCCACAAATGGCTCTGATTCCAAAACCCTCATCTATCAGATGGCTCCAGCTGTCTCTAAAACAGAGGATGTGTGGGTGAGGATAGAGGACTGCCCAATTAACAACCCTCGATCTGGAAGGTCCCCAACTGGAAATACTCCCCCTGTTATTGACAGTGTTTCAGAGAAAGGGGGTGTGAATGGTAAAGATCCTAAAGAGATTCAAGAAAAGCAAACCCCAGGGAATGGAGGTGTTCCTGTTCGTACCGTTGGCTTAGAAAACCGTCTGAACTCTTTCTTTCAGATAGACAGTCCAGACAAGAAAGGCACTGAAACAAAGCCTCTGCAGAATAATCCTGTTCCTGCACCAGAAATTAATGAAAGTACTGTAAGTGAGCGTACTCCATTCAGTTCCAGTAGCTCAAGCAAGCACAGCTCCCCCATCGGTGCTGTGGCAGCAAGGGTGACTCCTTTCAACTACAACCCGAGCCGCAGGAAGAGCAGCGTGGACAATAGCTCTGCTCGGCCATCACAGATACCCACACCGGTCAATAACAGCACCAAGAAACGCGACACCAAGTCTGAAAACACTGACTCCAGTGGAACACAAAGCCCTAAACGTCACTCTGGCTCTTACCTGGTAACTTCTGTTTAAGTGCAACAAAAAAATAAATAAAACTGATGTATTATATACAGCAGCTACTTAGAAACTTTGTTTCAAATGAAACAAAAAAAAATGGGGATTGATTTTTTTTTTCCTTTTTTTTTCCTTTTTGTTGTTTTTATTTGTTGTAAATAGCTTTGATTCTTGTTAGATGGTCCTTGTTCTGGAAGCCATATTTGATAGTATACTTTGTCTCCACTGGTGATATTTTGCAGGAATACCTGATTGATGGTTTGGAATAAAATTGCTAACGCAAGTGTATTTGTACAGTATGTTTAACATGTATTCCCATGTTTAACATGCATCCCATCCCATAACCCTTTGAATATTGCTTGTCATTGAAATCACGGAATAGAGCAGATAGAGATGATGCAGTCACATAGCTTTATCAATAATTTCTAGATTACAGACCAACTAAACTACATCAGGGAAGAATTGGTATTATTTATGCAAAAAAAATATACTCATGTTTAGTATTTGTGAGTTCATCTAACCCAATAATTAATCATGTGGCTGTGAAATTCACAGTAATATGGTTTCCGCTGAACAAGCTTTCCTAGCCTGCTTTTCTGCATGAATGGAAATGATGGTTCATTTTATGAAGTAATGATTAACATTTCTGTGGTCACATAATGTGCATAGATAGTTATGGTGTAACAATTTACACTTTCTTTGTGCTCTGAAAAAGAAAAAAACAACAAAAAAACAACTGTGTAACTGTAAAACCTTGAACAAAATTATTTTACCTGAATTAGATTTTATCTTAAAGTAGGTAGAATTTTTTTGCTATGCTGTAACTTGTTGTATATTCTGGTATTTGAGGTGAGATGGCTGCTCCTTTATTAATGAGACGTGGGTGATGTCTCAACAGAGACAAAAATGAACATTTCAGAATAAATTATTACTATATGTAAGTTGTGTGTGTTACTTCTGCATTACATAAAAATACAGGATTTTACTTTGAGATGTCACCATATAATGTGGTTTTATGCACTTAACACTTAAGGCCTGATCCGGGATAATCCTGCACCTCCAATATCTGTTCTTCCTTATCACTGGCAAATGGCTGTTGTAGGATGCTTTTAACATTTGCAGGATCAGGCCCTAGGTCTTCTGTAATATATTTGTAATTGAGACAGTTACACACATCTCAGGTGCATAACAAGGCTAAAGGCAGGGTATTTCCAGTAGCCACGCAGTATAATTGTTCTCATGACTGCAAGCCTGAAACAATATTATATCTATACAAATAATACTTGTAAAACAAAACATTTTTTGATTGGGGATATAATGTAGAATGTGAAATAGTGACTATAAGATGAAATTTTGCTTCTATTTGCGCTCTCTGTGCTTTTTTTTTTTTTTATTTATTTTTTAAAAATTATGAAGGGAAAAATATTGCAAGAATCCCATGGCAGCAAGAAATTTGTTACCGTAGTAGAAAAAGAATTTTATGCAAAACATGACATTTGCTGCCTCGAGCCTTTTTGATGCAAATATAGATTGTGCTAGAACAATGCTGAAAAAAACAGATTTGTGCTTTAAAAATATAAATATATTCTGAATTTAGATGAGAGTTACTTCAAAGTAGAAACATGAGAGAACAGAACATTAACCATTCTGTGCATGTTTGAACAAACCATGAAATGGCATATCAGTTTTTGTTGTATCTCAACTGGACTGTTCTAAAGTTACCATTTGAAATAACTGATGTGTCAGAATGCCCTGATTTCAGGAAGCCCTGAAATAGAGCAATTTACCTTTATGTTAGCTTTAACACAGTTACAGAGTGTATCACTTCTGTGGCTTTTGTACTTCTGATACTGAAATGAATCAATTGAATTCATTATAAATCATGAGCTGATTTCAGAACACAATCAAGACACTATCAGCCACCCGAAGTCATTTTATATAAAAGCCAATACCAAAAATACCTGTTTGGCAGAAGTGGTATCTTATTTGCTCTTTTGTTCTTTGCTTCCTGTCAGATTTGCTTAGAGAAATGCCATGTTCCTGTATCACCTGGTGAACCTGTTAAGAAGCAGCACTCCTCATGTTAGCATTTGAGCAATTTTGAATATACTATCATTAAACTTCTAATATGAATGAATATTAGTGTCCTTTTAAAGATGAAATAGAAACAGATTATGTCATGTGTTCCAAGTCAGGACTTCCTACTGGAGTAGAATATGGAACTCCATCCTTGAGTTTTAAATGAAAGACCACTTTTGTTGTAAATGTTGTGATTTTTTTTTTTTTATTTTATTTTTTTTTATTATTTTGTGCTGGGCTTTTAACAACTAATACAAAAATATACTACATAATCCAGAATAGTTGTTTACCACCGGCATTACATATTTGTCCTGTCAATTTAAGAATTAAAGGTAAACTCAGTCTCAGAAAAGAAATTCTGGTTGCAGTTCTGTAACTGAAAAATGACTGAAATCAGTTTTTTAATCAGAAGATAAGGTGAAACTATAAATAATTGTATGCGTATCAAACACCAGAATGTCTTTGAAAATTGTAGTGGCTTCTCGACATAGACTTGGGGATACTTCATGATCATTATAATTGGAAAGTTTCTCTTAATATCCTCTTAAGTAAACCTATATTTGTAGCAAAGACAGGCTAGAGAAACTTTCCAACTATAAGGGTAGTGATACACTAAAATATGCTTCCCATGGGAGTTGTTAAATTTCCATTATAGAAGTTTTAAGAAGAGGTTTATGAAACATCTCATAGGGATGGACTGTAGTATATTTCATATTGCCTGTGTGCAGAGATGGGTGATCTTTTGAAATCTCTTCCAGATCTACATTTCTCTGATTCTTTCTAAAATACTTAGTATCCACTAAGAGCCTTTCAGAATATTTAAAGACATCCATGATGTTTGATTTATGATGGGGATATAAAGTTATATTCTATAAGCTTAACTGAAAAACAGATCCCAGAAATATAAAATCAAAAACATGAAAAATGGTTGCAATAAGTATATTTGGTCTTGGATTTTGTTAATGATGTCTAGATTCACGATAGTCAGATTTGATTTATGCTGCTAAAGATAACCTCTTGTTCCTTGGTTTCATTTGTATGAAGTTGCCACAGCAGGTAAGAGAACATTATTTATGTCAAGGCAAAACAAAGAATAGCAAGGAGCTAAAGAAACCAAGACTCAATTTACTGTTCTTCTGGGATGCACTGCCTTTCTTTCTACCAATTTTGGTAGAACTTTTTGTGACTTGTGCTCAGACCTTTATTTGTCCTTGAACTAGCTTATCATATCTAGTGCATACCAAACTTCTACTTAAAAATCAGTTTATACTGAAAAATAACTCATAAAGCTCATTTCAGACTGTCTTATAGCTTTGTCCTCTTGATGTGAAAAGTGGAGATCTGACCTCCCCGCAGTTCACTTTTTTAAATGTACTTCCATTTTCGTTTCTTGCAGTGTGCCACAGTTAAGGTTACTGCTCAATTTCTGTGAAAGCTCTTCTGACTAAATATTGCAATCTTTAAAGGGGAACTAATCTATTTCTATTTTTCATGCGCAGTTCTCTGTGGAGAGTATTTTCCCCTGAAAGATTAAAGATAATGCTCACAACTCTGTCAGATATGACAGCTTAAAAAATTAAACAGCCTTGCTGCAGTTTCCTGATGAGATTGGAATGTTGTTTCAAGCAGGATTTGGCTGCAGAATACAAGTATAGTTTATGCTACAAATATCAGTAAGCTGCAGTGTTCTTCAACATAGACTAGTCCCCTTGACGGCTTTGGGAAGTTAGCTGCTGTGTCTTTTTTGGTAAAGGAGGAGGGAAATAAAAAGGGACAATTTCAGAGAGAGTCATGTTGTCCTAGGGATGTACTTTACTTTCCTCCTCAGTAAATTACATAAGCTGCAACAGAGAGAGAACAGCTTGTGCACAAATTAATGAGGTTTTATTTTGAAGTATACCAGTAGACCACAAAACTGCAGAACCTTTGTTTGATAATCTGAAAACTGAATTATTTCATGTCTACTTTGGAGTACTTCATAGCTGTCCATCCCCCTGTTCCTATTAGCAAAGTTGATATTACCAAGATGAAAACAGTGTATTAACTTCCTCTTTCTTCTGAAGGATAAAGATCCATACTATTTCTAGAATTGAAGAAATGGCATGTGCTGTTGAAGGAAGTTTCCTTCTCCATTCTGTGCTCCTGGCTATGAATCCTGGCTCTCATGTGACCTTTCAGTGGACTTGCTCACCTCTTACCTGCTCCCCTGATGGGGAGTAGTAGGAGTTGTGCTGCCTTACTGTGCTGAATTTGCTCAGTGCATAGTTGGACATGTGCCACCTGAGCCAGCAAAAAAATATAAAACAGCTAGGGCAGGTTGAAAGAGGTTGGGATAGTCTCCTTTATGGGTAGTCATTGGATCGAGCCATTACAAGCAATTTTAAGCCAATATGCCAAGTTTCAGACCTTCACCTTTTTTGACACAGCAAAAGCAAATAAGAGTTGGATTTTATTTTTTTAAAACTGAATTTTTGCCTAATGGCCTCTAGTGCTTTGCATTTAAATACCTTATGTTCGGGTAAGTCCTTTATCCTGGAAATTCTGACAACTAACTTCAGAGTATTACATCAGTGTATAGATGTGGAAAAGATACATTTCTTCATCAAAAACACCCTCCGCCAAAAAAAGTTACATATGTAAACTGGAAGACAGTTTTTAAATTTGCAGTATTAAACTCAATGCAGTAAATCCTTCCAGTAAAAAGATTAATTGTAATTACTTGTTTTCTAGAAGTGGCTTGAAGAGGGAGATTACATCTCCCTTTCTTAATGAGGTCAGTATTGTAGGGATGATCTGAAAAACGTTTAGGTGGACTCTTCTGACAAGTTCTACTGTTACTAAATGCCTCCCAAAATGTCTTTTCTCATCTAGCTTTCATGAAATAGTATGAACAGCCATAAGAGTGTCACTAATAATCGCGTGTAGACTTCCACCTAAACATAACTTCATACATCTACTGTAATGCCTTGCAAAGTTGGATCCACCTGTGCGACAGCTTTGTTCTTGATGAGATGTGTGATTTGGATGAAGCTGTGAATCAGAAGTGAAGTGTCAGTTAATGTAAAGCATGACTTTCTCCACACGTTTAAAACTCCGAGGACCTTCTTGATACCAAATTTACCCAAGTGTATTCACTCTCTGGTTCCACAGCCATCTCCTTTGCACTTTTACATTTAACCAGAAGAGATGCCCACTTTTAATTTCATTTCAGATCACATGTAGAAATAAGATTCCTGCATCATAGTTTCCTATATGCAGAATAACAGTTTGTATCTGTAAATGTGTTTATAGAGAATGTTACGTAGCTAAGGTTGAGTTTTTAGTCAGAATGGTAAGTTAACTGCTTACGTGTTGTGTTTGGTTACATATTGGAAGTGCAAGGGAATTTGGTGTGGTGCAGAAGAGCTTTAAGAGTTCACAACATAATTAATGCAGGTGTTGATTAACTTGTGGTGCCAAGATGAATTTTCTGCTGTCAAGTTTCAGTTTACCAGATGTGCTGTTTACTTACTCTAAGATTGGGTAACGCCTCCTTAACACAGTTTTGCAAATTACCTTTCTTAGGAAATTTCACATAGTTACACGCTTATGCATTTGAGAATTACTGCCACTTCAAGATTTAAAGAGATTATTCCAATTTTGCTGTTTGTGAAAACATCCTTTGCTTGAGTGGCTGTAGAATTGCAATTAGGATATCAGGAAGACGTAGAGGGAGCTGGTTCACTCAGTAAAATGCACTTCTGTCCAGAGCTCAAGCCATACATACAAACAGTATATCTAATGCCATACTTTTTGGTGGGATCTAACATGAATAAAGCTTGTGCTGGTTCACTGCAAGTAAATTGTCATCCTGTGAGATCAGATGAATTTTCCCACCTGTAAATGTTGTTTCTCTTGAACAAACTCAGCCCACAATTATCTTTCCTTCAGTTTTGTTGTTTGCTTCTGCCTGAGATGCATTACTGTTTATATCCTAACTCTGTAATTAATTCTTTCTTCAATTATTCTAATGTATTTTGTTTCACAGTATACTTATTCTGAATTTAGTCTTGCTATGCATAATTTATTTATTACTTGCAGTGTTATATAAAATTTCCTCCTGATTGCACCTTGTCAGAGTGGAATTGTTTTCTTGGCTACTACTGAAAATTAGGTGTCTGTCCACTGTATTAGAAATATGATTTCATTTGAAAAGGAAATTGTTGTTAAGACAGTTCAGTGATGCAGTATATCAGAACTAATGCTCTAAAAAATCCCATGCATTTTCATTTTCATCCACATTTCAGATAAATAAGTGGAAAAAAGAAGCTTGAACACCTGGTTCACCAGTAGAGCTCTCTGCTCTCTTCTGTGTTTCATCTTAGAAGGAACAGCGCAAAACAAACTAGTTCTGACACAACATAATTCCATCATCTCTCTGTTACTTACAAAAGTTCCACAAGAAGGTTTATTTAATTAAGACTCATAAGCACAGCAGACACTATTAATCACAAAGTCTTTCCCATAATGATTGAATTCTTTAGTCCCTGGTTAGACTATTAAGGAACCTAGGTCGATTAATTCCCAACACGATTAATTCCCATGCACATATATATTTATATTTACATACCTATTTTACACTCCCCTATTCACACTTTGAAAGAAACATTTAAACTTTTAAAAAAGGCACTCATGCTGATTACTAAGATCCTTTGTTTTCTAATAGTTGTATCCCCCTTTCATATTGAGTTCTAATTTGAGGACTGATTAGCTGGTATCTTAATTTGAAGTTCTAGAAAAAAAAATGCATCTAAGTCTTTGTTTATATGCAGAAAAGGAAATTGCCTTGCTCAAAATTTAAATGTTTTATTAAGAATAATAATTTAAAATAGCATTATAACTATCACCTGCAATTTAAAGTCAGCAGGGATCATGAAAACAATGAGATTTTGAGTGATGATTATATTAAATAGAAAGGAAGGTCGGCTAAGCCAAATTCTGCCCTTTTTTCCCTAACAATTCTCTGTACAAAAAGCTCATTGTTAGCAGGGAAAGGCTTGTGCATCTTACCTGACTGTTGCTAAGTTCTGTGATGGCACACATTCACACTGGAAGTAACTGTGGAAGAACACAAAGATGTAAAAATTAAGTCATAATACAAGTTATGAGAAAACTCCCAATTTCTATTATTCTTTGTAGTAGTATTTTGTTGTTATTCCATTGTGTGATGAAAAGGAGTTGGCATCCTTTATTTCTTACTACACTGAGCAGCTGAACAACTGTGACGGATTATTTGACACTTTTAAGCATTTTAAGTGTCATTGTTTAACCACAGTTGGCAACCAAGCACTGCCCAGCCACTCACTTACTCCCCTCCAGTGGGATGGGGGAGACAATCAGAAGAAAAGTGAGAAAACTCATAGATCCAGATAAGGACAGTTGAATAAACAGAGAAGGAAGAAAATTATGATCATGATCATGACAATGAAAAACATTGAGATTATGTAGAAAAAGTGATGCACAGTACAGTCGCTCACCACTTGGTGACTGATTCCTAAACAGTCCCAGAGCAGAAGCCTCCAGTCAGCTTTCTCCACAGTTGCATCCTCATCATGATGCCATAAGGTTTGGAATATCCCATTAGCCGGTTTATGTGTGCCCTCTCCATTTCTTGTGCCCCTCAGCTCTCTTCGTGGCAGAGCATGAAGAACTGAAAAGTCCTCGCCTTGGCACAGGCACTACTCTAGCAACAAAAAACATCAGTGCATTTTCCAGCCTTCTCATATTAAATGCAAAACACAGCACTATACTATTTACTGGAAAGAAAATTAACTATCCCAGCCAAAACCACAACATAAATCATTTGGACTTCTTAGAAGTGAAAATCTAGCTTAAGTGAAAGCCATGAATTCAGTGCAAATACTGTATTATTGTGTCACACACAGATGACTGATGGTTTCTTTTGATCTTGGAAGCTGACTGTACAGATTTGTGACTTTACACAGCTGTCAGCTGCTTCACAAGGCTAAAACAAGGACAAAGAATGGGTGTAAAACTGAGCTCTTTACTTAAGAGATACAGTCTTTGCAATCAGAAGGGATGAGAGATGGGTAGAAATCCAGGTTTTTCCACTTTGCCAGTTCCCTTGTGGCCAGCTAAGAGGGATTTGGATAGAATCTTGGCAATGTGGTGCCCAACATTCTCCCCAGTATCTCAACGAAACACTGTATATATTGTCTGCTGTACTTCCTACATTAATTCATGCAAGTCGAGGCTTGGGTCTAGGTGACATAATCCAAAAGACTTTCAGCTCCAAACACTGTACAAGTCAGGATGGCTGTTTAAAGGCCACTTGTCAGTTTCTCTTGCACTGCAGCACTTAGATTGAAACATTTAAGCCTCCAGTGGCTTTAGAACATCCCACAAGCCTTAAATAAGCTACTGACGTTGTTTATTGTCCTCTACCCGTTAAGATGAACAGAAGTGGTGCTTCTGCCGATTCATAAAGAATGCTGTGTTGGTGTTCTCTGTAGGATGGGCATGAGGTAGTGCCTCTTCCGAGAACACTTACATAGCAGACAGGGTTTTGGATTGTTAAAACTGAAAGGTACTCTATGGATTTAAAATCACAGAATCATAGAATGGCTTGAGTAGGAAAGGGACCTTAAAAATCATATAGTTTCAACCCCCCTGCCATAGGTAGGGAAATGGCATATACAGTCTTTTAGAAGTGGCACATACTGAGATCAGTGTGGTAAATTCTGTGGGTTGAAGTTTCATGGTAAATAAATGCCAGTTTTATGAAACTACATGAAAGACAGCATCATTTTCTCTCTATGCTGTTGAAAATTCACTGTTGGACAGACCTAGTTCACACCTGTCTGTTACTTCCAACTTGAGTCATAATTTGTGAAGCATTTTTCACTATGAAAGTTGGGGTTTTTTCCCAGCCCTCATATATTTTACTTCAAAATATCTTTTTGGAATTCTCATTTTCAAAGACCGTGAAGAATATCCTTCTCATCTTGCCCCCTTCCCTTCAGTGACCATTGAACAAATCACGATTTCCCTCTACATCCCCATTATCTGTAGTCCACTACAGAGCTATTCCACCAATCCAGCTGAAAATCTACCCTCTCCTGAATAATTTCACTAATCCTATTATTATGTAGATACTTCTAGCATGTTTAGATGATGCAGTCTAGCCTCAAGGAGAAGAAACTGAACATGGATGCTAGGTCTGGATAAGCAGGTGTATGTGACACTTCCAGTAAAACAAGGGAACTGGGTCACCTCAAATCATCTCCATATTTTTTGGCTCCCACCTCCAGTTAGGGCATCCTCATTTGCCCCAAGTGAATTGCAGCAATCTATCCCAGCCACTTTGAATTTCATATTTGTACAGGGCTCTTGTTGCTGGGTTGTTTTGTTTGGGAATGGGGTTTCTTTGGGGTTTGAGGGGTTTTTTTGTTTGGTTTTTGTTGGGGATTTTTTTGTTATTTTTCTTCCCCAAACACCATTAACAGTAAAAACAGAGTCTCAGTAAGGGCACCTGACTTGCTGGTGACAGTGTATACAGAGAGGGAATTCTCTGCTTCAGGTGCTTGTAGCGTAACTCTCATTCCCTGCCCCTTGCCCTTCCACTGCAGAGGAAGCAGATGGAAAAACCTCACCAAGTTATACAAAGCTTTCCAAGACCTGCTACTATCCAAAGGGATTATTTACAATTTTGACGCTTTGCTGCAGATGTGTACAAGTCCTATCCTCACCAGCAATTGCACCTTCTCTTCCTACTGCTTTAAATTTTCTAAAAGCTGTCAGGTGTTGAGTGCTTTATTCCATTTCTGAGTCCAGGGCCAGCAGATACTCAGGAGGTGCATGCAGCTAAGCATGCCTGAGCTGGAATGCTTTGTGACCTATTTCTGTCTCTGAATTCCTCAGGCTGGAAATATGCAGAACTTGACTTTGAAATTCATTTCTTGTGGCACTAGAACAAATGCAGGAATTGGATGCCATATACTCAATGAAGTCATTCTACAGTGATGATGGGGATTAAACTGACCTGTGTCTACTCACTGCTTCATTTTAGGCATCCTGGTTTCAAGATATTGTGGGTTCTACCACCTATAAAGGCGATTGGTAAGTAATAAGAAGATCTGCAGGGAAAAAAAAAAGAACATGCTTCCCCTGAGTGGTCACTGATGTTCACCACATGATCAAATCTGTAATTCCACAAACTCCATTTCTGACAATTTTTTAATTATTTTTCCATCTGAAAAAGGTGTGGAAAATAATTTCTGTCTTCATACCCTTTATATTTCACAAATACTCATACAGGCAGTGTATCTTCTCTAACACTAAATTAAAATACCATTTTACAAGAGAAGCCATTAATATATTGGTATTAAAAAGCTACATGAATTCAAAGAAAAAATAATAACATGCAACTGTCAAATAAAACATTAAACAAATACACAAAACCTTTCTCAATGTCCTGAATTAGGTGGACTGACTGAGAGCAATGATAATACTCACAAAATACGGCTGTGTTCGCTGCCTTTAACATACTGTCAGAGCAGTGTTTTTCAAGGTGATGCACCAGAGAACACAGAAAACACAGCTTTACAAACTAACTGAGAAACTAAAATCACTACAGAAATCTAAGGAAGTAGTATGATGTGAATTTCAATATTTTTTCATTAAGTTTTAGCCCATTTTTTCAATTTAAAAGAAAATGTGGTAATGCCAAATAATTATTTCTTAGCATTACTTTCTAAAAGATTAGATTAGTTAGATTGTTCTTTGATTCAAACACTGCTAGAGCACTGTCCTTCAGAGGGAGATTTATGTTCATACCCTTTTGGTGGGTTCAGACTTGTGTGTCCCAGAAGCAAAGGGCAATGCATATTGTTCAAACCCAAATGGCAGTAAGCTCGGTTTGTAAGAAGGTTTAGGATGACCACATTTCATGCTATGGTCAGATCATCAACACGCCCTGCACGCCTCATGCCTGCACAGAGACAATGAATATACTGCAACCTGGTCAGCCCACAGTTCACCCTGAATTGAGCACTAACACTCCTCCCACACAGCCCACCTCTGTCTTGCTAAAAGGAGGTGACAGCAGTTGACAGAGGAAGCTTCTGCCCATGTTGGCTGATGTGCAGATTTAAGCAGTGACAACCTGGACAAGAGGACAACTCCCAAGGTAGTGGCAGCTCTTGACGCTTTTTAGGTGGTAGGGATCTCAATAAAAAGTCATTTAATAGAAAGACAAGTGTGTGCAAGCAATGGAAATTTAAAATAAAAACACTGTGCAGAGAAAGAAAAACATAGGAAATCCACTACCAAGCTACTGTTAACAAGATGAGAACGTTTTGTTGCTAAGCAACAAAATATCTAAGTAATTATTTGTTATGGATTACCTCTTAGAAAGCTATGCTTGACTCTGTATCAGTCAGCTTGATGGTACTCTGGAGATAACCCTCCAAAAACCTGTCTTTAGCAATGGACAACTATTGCATCAAAAACTTCCTTCATAACTGGCACACCTCATTTACATAAACTTGTTTTTCAGCTGAGGAGCTTGTTGAGTCATGCTTGTGAGGTGCTGCCAAGTCGCTGAGTTGGTCTCAGACAGCTGCAGTCGCATTTACAAAAGCTGCTTGCTCCTGCTGACGCCACACAGTTGTGCTGTTCATGTTTTCTGCACTACTTTGCGCAGTGCATTCACTTCTGACAGAATGAGTGCAAAGACAGAAGACAACAAAACGGCTCGTCATTCAAAAGGCTGAATAGACAGTAACTTTTTAATCTGTGCCCTGATTCTTTCTGAAGCTTCTCCATAACGCTTAACTCTTTCAAGTTTTCAAGAATGCTACTTGCAGTTCTCCCCTCGGGGTACCACTGTGCTGCAATGGGTCTCTGCACCCCCCCCCCTTCAACATTTCCTTGCCAGCTGGATGTACTGGTGGAGCAGAAAAATAAAAAAAGAAACACCACCACATATAAATACTGGTTAGATACCTTCAGTTCTTTGTCCTGAAGAGTGTAACAGTGCACAAAATATGACCTGTGAAATTCACAGAGTGACTGAATGGTTGAGGCTGGCAGGAACCTCTGGGTGTCATCTAGTCCAACCACTGGTCCAGCAGCGCTACCAAGAGCTGACAGTCCAGGATCATTCCCATACAGCTTTTCAGTATCTCCAAGGATGGAGATTCCACCACCTCTCTGGACAACCCATGCCAGTGGTCGGTCACCCTCACAGGGAAAAGATTTCCGATGTGGAGGGAACCTCCTGTGTTTCAGTGCGTGTCCATCACCTCTGGTGCTGTTATTGGGCACCACCGGAAAGAGCCTAGATTCACCCCCTTGCACCCTCCCTGCAGCTGTTTAGGTACATTGGTGAGATCCCCTGAGCCTTCTCTTCTTGAGGATGGGCTGCTCCACTCTTTCCACCGCCTTGCTGACCATTCACTGTACTCTCTCCTTTGTATCCATGTCTGTCTTGTCCTGGGGAGCCCAGTGCTCTCCCTGGCACTCCTGGTGTGGCCTCCCCCGCGCCGAGAGCCAAGATCACCTCCACTGCCCTGCTGGCAATGCTTCTCGTGCTGAAGGCCTTGTCACAGGGACACGGCGCTGGCTCATGCTCAGCTCGGTGCCCAGCAGGGCCCCCACGCCCTTCCTGACAAGCTGCTTCCCAGCTGGGCTCCCCCAGCCCGTGCTGGTGCCTGGGTTCGTTCCTTCCCGGGCGCAGGACTTTGCTCTTCCCCTGTTGAATTGCTTGAGGTTCCTGTCAGCCCTTTCTCCAGCCTGGCCCTGTCCCTCTGGACGGTCCCTGACCCTCTGGGGTATCAGGCCCTCCTCAGTTTGGTGTCACCAGAAAATTTGCTGAGGGTGCAGCTGCCCCCTCACCCAGAGCGTTAATGACGATGTGACACCGGACTGGAACCCGTACGGACCCTCTAATTGTTTCCTTAAGCTTTAGCGTTTGGTTTTTTTCCCATGTAATTGTTTGAAGCTGTGGTAATTCCAAATAAACATTTCTTGACATTTCGTAGACGGACCGTTCTTTAATTCAAACACCGCTAGAGCTCCGTGAGTGAAGGGCACCACGCGGCGGCCGCACGGCCTCCCTTACACTTTGCGTCGCCCACCGCCACCCTCTGGGCTCGTGTTTCACTGGCGCCTGCAGCCCATTGTTCACGGGTGCGTGTCACGGCATTTCCGCACATCCCCGGAACTCCTGCGCCCTGCCCGCCGCCATTACCAGCCCCCGCTCCCTCAGCCTGGCGGATGCCGCACGCGCGGCCCCGGCGACGTATCGCCTTCTCACAGGCTGTGGCACTTGACAGACAGCTCTGTAGGCCAATAGAATCCTGTACCGGGCGGTCGGGGGCGTGCCCTCCGCGCCGCTGTGGCGCGGGGCGGGGCTGGAGAGGCGATGTCATGGCCACCGCCGCCGGTGCCGCGTCTCCGGCAGACAAGGAGAGGTACCGCGGGCACGGCTTGTTTTGGGGTCGGGTCTCTCGTGGGTTCGTTTGTTTCCGTGTCACTCAGAGCTCGCGAGAAAGAAAACGCGAGCGGAGCAAGGGGTGGTGGTTGGAATCCTTGTGGAGCAAGGGGGGGGTGGTTTGAAATTAAATCCCCGTGGCATAAGCGGTGGTGGTGGCGGCGTTCGTCTGTCTGGGATGTCAGTAAGGAGACTGGAATTCCCGTGCAGAGCCCAGAATAAGCCGCCTCATAAAGAGGGCAGTGGAGAATACCACTGGAAAGGAAAAGGAGAAAATAGTAGGAGTTGAGGTGGTTTGGGCTGGTTTTAGAGGCAGCACGGAACGTGATCTTTGTCACTCTTGTCATTCAGCTA
This sequence comes from Acanthornis magna, assembly GCA_036785705.1. Classification (NCBI taxonomy): domain Eukaryota; kingdom Metazoa; phylum Chordata; class Aves; order Passeriformes; family Acanthizidae; genus Acanthornis; species Acanthornis magna. The sequence goes on along the minus strand of JAWUZG010000141.1, from coordinate 1,598,224 downwards.
ATTGAAATCTGTCCATACCATATGTTTTACTTTCCCTATTTTCTTATGCTGTCATAGGTCCTTATTCAAATGAATACAGGCCTTCTTCCACCTCTCTCTGGCTCACCTAGTTGGGTTTTTTAATTGTCTAATAAGTATAATTGAGGTTCTGTCACGCTAATCCCGTGTATGTGCTTGACAGGTTTAAATCTACCGAACAGCAAGTTTCTAAGCGCAGTTTTTCAGTAGCTTTTATAAACGTACCCAAATCTGGGTTGATCTGTGTGTGAATTTTAAAAAACAAAGCAAAACAAACACAGAATTCAGTTAGCTATTAGTGTAGTAAAAGCTTTTCAGGATGTGTTTTTTAATTCTTTTCAAGGAAATATATGTATTCACTTCCAGGTTTCAAGGTTGTAAGAAATAAGTGAAAAATGTTCTATTTCAGCCTCCTTTTTTTTTTTTTTTTTTTAAATTCTCAGAATCAGTAGTGCCATCACTTGTACACGCTGTCCCTAAAAGTGGTGTCATGCAGTGTCCGTGATAACTAAAAGTGCGGTTTTGCAGCATCTTGCTGAGCAGTCTAAGGAAAATAAATGTTTGTTCTAAGTTGCTGTGGGAACTCCTGTGTTGTAGCCAGGACATTTATTTTTTGTTTTACTAGGAAAATACTGCATAAGCATTAAGCAGTTGATATAATTTACTTAAACTAACTGTTTTCTCTTCTTAGATTCATCTGCATTTATCCAGCTTATTTGAATAACAAGAAGACAATAGCAGAAGGGAGGAGAATACCTATAGACAAGGTAATTTCGTAGGTGGCAAGGAAATATGAGATTTTGTTTTGCTATGTAGTAGTTTGTAGAGAGCTGGAAAATACGTCTCTCTGATCTTTTCATTCCCCCATGGCAAGTAACTCGGTAACTGGAAATTACAGTGTATTTGAAGGTAATCTAGTGCCAGCATGTGAATTTCATGGAAAAGCCCTTGGCTGAACTGTTTGCTCTCCTGTGAGCAGCACCTTGGGCAAGCAGGTGAAGTAATGGGGAATTTGATGCTCTCAACCTCCTACACAAGTTTGCAGAATTTGAAAGCAATGCAGAAAAGCTAACTATAATTATTGGGTTTTGATGACTGACTATATGGGCCTATATTCTGTGTCCTGTGCATGTGACACAAAGACATGGTAGTTACTGTTGTTTTGAATGTCCAGAAATAGTTTTTCATAATCTCACTGCTTTCTGATAATTTTAACAAGCAGTTCTGGGAACATAAAGGGCTTTCCTCATTGGTTAGGGTTGGGCCTTTTTCTTATGACAGTTAAAAACAAAATCTTTCTTGAGCATGCAGCTTGCCAGTCAAAGGTCTGCCTGTGGGAGGAATCTGCTGCCCTGTGGCTAGAAATTTTCTGGTTTTTCCTCCCTCAGTCCTTTCTGTCAGTTTGCTGTTGCTGATTCACAGCTTTTGGTATCCTTGTACTTACAATAACTGTTAATTAATTTTGGTAACCTTTTGTAAGCACTTCTTTAACTTGCTCCCTTGTCCTAATGAATTCTATCTCATCTGTTTCCTGTTTTCTGATGGCTTAGCTCTTTTTTTTTTTTTTTTCTTTTTTTTTAATGTATTTTCTAGACCACAGCAGCACTTACAGATGACTTCTACACTAGATTTGTCATTAACTTCTCTTTCCCCATCAGCTTTTCCTGGTTACAGAGTGTAGGGTGGGAAACTGGTAACTATTTTTGTATGGGCAGGTCATGGTTGAATACTAATTAATTTTAACACATTGTTTCAACAGGCTGTTGAGAATCCTACCTCTACAGAAATCCAAGATGTGTGTGCAGCAGTAGGATTCAATGTGTTATTAGAGGTAATTAAAAAAAGAAAAAGTCCCCCCCATTTGGAAAAAATCCCAAATTTGTTATGTGTGTCTGTTCTTTCATTATAGCTTTTCTTATTAACTTACAGTTGAGAAGTTTTTACCTTTGCTTGCTTTGAATAAGTGATCATAATCATGAGTAAATGTTGGAAAACTGATGCAAGTCCAGAACACCTCAAATCTCTCAGACAATGGCACTTTTAAGCTTATAAAAAGATTACTTCTGTTTTACCATCCTTCTTAGAAGACTGCCCTGGGTGCTTTAAAGTGTGTCAGAATAAAAGCTATTTTTGCAAGCTGCAACTCTGCAAATTAAGCTTTTAAAAAGGAATGTTTTTAATGAAAGGTGATTACCTTTGCAATGAGTCTTGCATAGGAATAAAATTCTGATAGTGGGAATCTTGATAGTCCTTTGGGGTTACGTTTCAGCTACACAGTGTTAGCTTTTTATTGCTGTACATTCTTTCTCTTTAAATTGTTCGTTGGTTGCTTCTTCCTTAGGGAATGAGTCTGGATTTCTGAGAGGTAACTTCACAGGTCATTTCCTGAAGTAATTATTAATTTAGAATTAATTATTAATTTAGAATGGCATTGATTTTTCTAAGAAGACTATAGGTCCTCATCTGGAAGTGTGATTGGCACACAAAGCCTGGTAAAAAAATTAGCTGGACAGTGCACACCAGCTCTGCTGAGAAACCTGTGATGTTTCATCAAGAAGGAAGGCTATAATTAGCCAAAAACAGCGAGTGAGACCTATCCCTTGCTATCCGTAGGTGTCCAGAAGGGTTTGTAGCAGTGGAGATAAAACCCTGTGTCGCTGTGGTCCAGACTACTGGAGTTGTAAAACGGTCCCTGTAGCAGTTTACTCACAAAATTACTCTGTACAAGGAGTTGTTTTCAGCAGTGCCTCTGAAACAGTTGTGTCTTCCAGTGCTCGTTATGGTATGTTTCTCCTTTTGTATGACAGAAAAACAAGATGTATCCCAGAGAATGGAACAGAGACGTGCAGTACAGAGGAAGAGTACGGATCCAGCTCAAACAAGATGATGGCAACCCATGTTTACCTCAGTTTCCAACACGTGAGCAGGGTGCCTGGGTTTAGGCTCTTCACCTGTTAATAAACCAGAAAGACTTAGTTTATTTTATGTTACAAACCTGTTTAATTAGTTTTAATTTTTATAAATCCCACAGTTTTACATTAAATCTTGTTGCCCATATAAGTCAGCAAACTCAAGTTGCAGTGTGAGCATTGAGTAAAGTTTGTAAAATGCTGCTGCCTTTGGTCGTGCTGTTTCTGCATCAGTGTCATTGAAGGGGCCTCTGGGGAACGTTGTGTGATTGCTGTGTTGAACACAGCATCTATTCAGTTTTGGCTTACTGTTTTGTTGACATTTAAAACAGAGTGTTTAGTGCTTAAATCGCTAAATTCCACCATTTTCTTAGGGTACATACATCATCTGAGCATCAGATTGAAAAAACACAACACTTCAGTGTTCAAGAGTTCAGCTGAGTTTTCTGCTGGCCGTTTTCATGAATTAACAATGAAGCAGCTGCCCTTAACTAATTAATAGGAATTTCTTATCATGAAATAATTTAGTCTTTTGCAGTTTTTCTGAAGATGAATCCATATGTAAAAGGGAAACAGTGTATATCTTTGAAGGAAAGAGCAAGAAGAGTGCTGTGTGTACAGTAGTGGAAGAGTGGTGACAGTCAGAGGGAGATGATGTAAAACAAGATTGCCGCTGAAAGGCAGCAGTGCCTTTCTAAAAATGTGCTCAGCTTTTGCCTAGTCATTCTGTCCCAAGTGTTTTGGGCTAGTAAGAGGCAGTGGTAAAGAGTAGCAGGAAGGATGTAGACACTTCAGAGATTGTCAGGTTATGTGGCTTTTCCAGTCTGATGTAATGTTTATCGGTCCTGCACTTTTGGGGTTTTTTTTCCTCGAGTTTTTTACAAGCTCCTTGCTATACAGGGGAAGGAAGCAGATCTCATAGGCTTTTTATCTATTCTTAACACAGTAGGAATGCATTGATCTCTTTGTGTATTTCAGGCAAATCAGTGATGCTGTATGCAGCAGAAACCATTCCCAAACTGAAGACAAGAACTCAAAAGATGGGAGGCAGCGATCAAAGCCTTCAGCAAGGAGAGGGAGGCAAGAAAGGTAAAGGGAAGAAAAAGAAATAAGCTGACACCTGGAATCCTCCTTACATCGCACAGTTGTACTTACAACAAGTGCAGATGGACACCTTGTTGCAAATTTCAAGTGAAGATACAAGCAAGAAATGAAGAGTTGAAGCTGAATAGACCTGCCTGCTTTTCTGGGAACTGGAATGCATGTAACTGCCTTGCATCTGTGTAACAATAAATCTCTTTTCACACATAACCTGCAAGTCTGAGGTTAGCATCCACTTTTAAAGTGGAAGAACATAAGCAAATGGGGTGGGTGGGAGAATTATTCTTTACAAAAGAAATATGCACCTGTTAAAATCTGTTCGCCTTAGTAAACCATTTATTTATGACAGTGAAGCAATTGGCTTAATTCTATGCTATTCTGTATTAGGAAGAAATTCTTCACCATGAGGGTAGTGAGGCACAGGTTGCCCAGACAAGTTGTGGATGTCCCATTCCTAGAAGTGTTCAAATCCAGGCTGGATGGGACTTTGAGCAACCTGTGGTTTCACCCCAGCTGACAACTAAGCACCATCCAGCCCCTCCCTCACTCCCCACCCTCAATGGGATGCGGGAGAGGATAGTTAGAAAAGAAGAAGATTGCAGGTGTAGGTAAGAACAGTTTAATAATTTAAATCAAATTCAATAATGCAAATTACAGTGATTATAATTAAATATAATTATCATTACTGTTTTTTTAAGGGGGGGCGGAATCAAAATAAGTGATGCACAATACAATTATTCACCACCTGCTGACTGATGCCCAGCTCACCCCCAGCAGTGATCAGCCCCTCCTGGCCAATCCCCCCTTGTTTATATACTGGACACGCTAAAATGTGATACACAATGTCCCTTTGGCCAGCTTGGGTCACCTGTCCTGGCTTCTTGCCACACCTCCACACTGGCAGAGCATGAGGCACTGAAAAGTCCTGGAAACCAGGACAGTAGGCCCCCCTTATTCCACATAATTTCTGTAATGCCAGGTCCCACTTCCCAAAACCCATCATTTTCCACTCTTATGATGCATATACACACACAGATAACATTCCCTTAAATTATGGACCATCCCTACAAAAGCTCATTGAGTTCACCGAGTGCATGACCTTGGGCTCCATCTGTCAGATCTGTTTTCCAGGCAGGAAGGAAGGTGTGTGGTGTTGGACTGCTGCATGTAGAAACCAGCTCTAGATCCATCATCGCTGTGCTCATCTGGTTCCATCAAAATTAATTCTTTATTAATGTGTGATCAGAAGGGAGTTGGGGTCAGATCCCCAAACCCAGCGTGGCACAGACAGGCAGCATGGGGTACCCAGTGTGGTGATGGGCACAGGGCCGTCCTAGAAGTGACAATTCACAGTGTTACACAGTAATTAACAATTTAATTCATTGGCTATTCTTGCCTCAAATCAAATCCCTTTGAGACACACACTGGACTTTTCCATTTTCTCTCAGTACCCACCAAGTGCTTCCAGGTTCTTGAGCCAAAGCAGTCCCAGGGATGGGTTCACCTTTGCCTGAGGTAGGGATAACCCAGACTCTTCTCCCCAGCATGTTTTTAACATTCCCTGGAGGAACTTGATCCCCTTCTGCAGTAAGCAAGAGTTCAGATTTGGACCAGGCCAACTGGCAATCCCTGGATGTTGACTTTTTTTTTTTTGCTGTTTTTGCTGAATGTGCACCCCAGGGCTTGAAGGTCCTACCACCATCTGGTCTCAGTGTGGTCTTTTACCATCCATTCCATCATTTGATCTTTCCAGAGGCTGGTGCGTGACAGGGAATGTGATATTCCAACTCAGTGCCATGCTCTTTGGCCTGAGTGTCTATGAGATTACTTTGGAAACAAGTCCTGTTGTCTGACTTGATTATTTCTGGCATATTGTGTCACCATAAGACCTGCTTTTCAAGGCCCAGGATAGTGTTCCAGACCGTGGTGTGGGCCGCAGGGTGTTTCCAGCTGTCCAGTGGTTGATCCCCCCACTGTGAGCACATGGCACTTGCCTTGGTGGATTTGGGGGACTGTGATACAGTCAAACTGCCCGTCCCCCATACCAGAGAGGCTTTAACTGCTTGGGCTTAATCACACTGCATGTTTCATATCCATGGATAATCTCTGTGACTGTTCATGCTTAAGTTCATCCCTCAAACACCGGCAGGAAAAGACCCTGCCCGTGTTGCCTCATGCCTCATTCCAGGGTGATGTTGGATTCTGCAGGAAAGGACTGTCTACACACACACACATCCCTCCTGCTCTCTTCTCACTGTTAAGGGAAAATTCTTACCTACCAGTGTGACCACTACACAGACTTTCTAAAATAGGAATGTTTAGCAGAGGAAATCCTGTGTTCTAGGGCTGTAATTGACCATGGTCACATACCAATGTCTTCAAGAGTTTTTTTGTTTCTGCTGATGTAACAGTTTATAGGAGCTATCTTTAGAGTGTCTGGCATAAATTTTGAGAAGTTAGTTAAATAGTATCCCTGTGAGCTGATGGAATGCTGTGGGGTACAAGATGTGGAAACAGATGCTAGATGAAAAGGTTGTTTTGTAACAGAAAACAACTGGGCACCATTGCAGGTTATTAATTCACATAATGTGTAAATCAGAGCTTTAGACTACAGACAGCTGAAAAATGTGGAGATTAAGTCTCATGGGATATTATTTACTATGGTCTGAAGTTAAATAACTAGAAGTGATCTGACCTATCTGTGTGTGTGAGAAAGAATCTTAGCGGCATTGCTTATCAAACTTTCTTGATCAAAGAACCCAAAATAGTAAAAGCTATTTTAAAGTCTAGGGATATTACAAAGAAAGACCAAGAAAGAATTCAGAAAGGGTAATATTGAGCTCAAATATATAAAACTGTAAATTAGTCAAACTAACAAAGAAAGCTCTGTGGGTATTTTGGGTAAAGCTGACCTTTTTCTTTCTAAAGCCCTACTAGGAAATCAGATGACTACTACCATTAGGAAGTTGAAGACTGAGTTTCCTAACTCCTGTCTGCTTATCCTTCCATCTTTAAATGGGACTGTTCTGCTTTTCATGATTTCTGGCTTTAGACTAAGTACACGTGAACAGTATTTTTTCCTAAACGAGTCAGTACAAAGTTAAACACAACTCCCCTTTTCCTGACAAAGTTGAGTTTATAAACCAGACTTTCATTTCTGTTTTGCCTCATTTTAGTAAACTGGGTTCCTTAGAGGATTAAAAACAAGCAGGCCAAGACCACCTCAGCTCTTCCTCAGTAAACTGATCATGTGTCATTTCTGGGAACAGGCAGAATCTTATGGACCATTGTGGGACTGGGAATGGAAACAAGGCTTCTGTAAAAACACAGAAATACTGCAACTTCTGGTCTCGATGCTATGAATAAAAATTTTTAATTATGATTTTATTTTTCTGGGGGAAAGTGGGTTATAATGGATGTCCTTTTATTTCATTTGCCTTGCTTTTATGGTTTTCTATGAGGATTTGCTTATGCAGCGTCATTACTATAAAGACACAGTGGTCCGTGGTTCCCTGTAGGTGGCAATAGTAACAAAGGAAGGCATGAATCCATAAGTGGGATTTACTCAGCATCGAGGACAGGAGGAATATGGGTATTGAATTAGTGTCTCTTCAGAAGAAACCAATCTAGCTCTTTAAAACTATATGCTTGTTATTTCCCTATTCAATTGTCTGGGTACCGAAACAAAGATTAAACATCTGAAATGGACATATGAGCTCAAAATCCTTATAACAGTCCTTATAACAATTTCTGTCAGGAATGGATGGAAACGTTGACAGTGAGCATCAGGGAGGTCTGAAGGTACAGGCGATCAACAGCAGAATGACTAAAAATGAGAATTCAGCACTATTGTGAGATAGGTGGTTTAGTCTTTCAGATTTATAGCATGTAGCTGCTATAGCAGACACACAACCATAATTACTCAACTATAAATGTGGGAGCTTTAAAAAGTTATTTTGAAATGTGTTGTAACTTGGAAAGTGGCAATAATATGTGATCATATGTAGTTGTCAGTCTTCAGCCATGAATTAAATCAAAGACTAGCTCTGCGAAAAGCAGCTGATCGTAAAAAATTTGCCTGTATCTACATCCTGTTCCTTGTGTGTGTTTAAGAGAGCCTTTTAGCCAGAAGTCCCTTTTGGGGCAGCATATACCTGTGGGATATTTGTGTGTGTTCTACTTGAGAGTGAGAGATGGTGCAGCTCCCTTGTTACCTTCTCCGGAGCTGCAGATGTAGCTGGAGCTACACATGTGGTGAAATGGAATGGAATGGAATGGAATGGAATGGAATGGAATGGAATGGAATGGAATGGAATGGAATATACTATTTCATTTGGAAGGGACCTAAAATGACCATCCAACCCAACTGCCTGACCACTTCAGGGCTGACCAACAGTTGAAGTACAGTGTTAGGGCTGTTGTCCAAATGCCTCCTAAGCTGTCAGGCTTGAGGCATCGACCACCCTCTCTAGGAAGCCTGTTCTTGGGTCTGAGCACCCTCCTGGTAAAGAAATGCTTCCCAATTGTAAAGTCTGAACTTCCCCTGGCATAGCTTTCAATGATTCCCACATGTTCTGTCACTGGACATCAGTTATTCAGCTTCTTCCTGTTACAGACTGGCCTTTATGGGGTTATTTTCTCTCTTAGGATAAGGGATACCCTTTTCAAAGGGGTTCTTTTCCACTAAATAAAAAGAGAATTAATTAGAATGAATAAATAATTAAATATTATTATCTAATTATTGTAAATTATTTTATAATTGATAATTAAGTACCCCTTAATACCAATGTTCTCTTCATCTATTGTTTTGTAAATTTTGAGCCTGTTGAGTGAGTCATTTGGTTGATAGCAAAGGTCTCAAAGCCAGTAATTTCCCATAAGTCATTAAGCTAAGCGGTCAAATCAGAAGATAAGACTATGTTGATGCATTATCCAGTGAAGAAACTTCTGATGTTCCAAGCGGGATAAGGACAGGCACAGAGATTATCTGCCCAGCAGTTTGTGCTGACTAAGCTGCATTTACCATGTTGGGTGTTTGGGCAGCACACGTGCAGCTGCATGTGAGGTACCGGTCAGATCTGGTAAAACAGCTACCAAATGAGCTGCTCAAGGGTGGGGGAATGGAACATGCCATAGTGGCTGTGCAAGGGAGATGGGAAGAACCTGACAGTCTTTAGTAGTCTGGGACCTGGGAAAGCGCAGGGGACACTCCAGGTAGGAATGGAGTAGCCTGAACCATCGTGCTCTTTGCTGTGAAACAGCATGTGTGCCTCTTCATCTGTCGAGGCTTGCAGGTTCTTTGGTATGTCGTTTTTTGGGTTTTGGCTGTTTGCTTTTCAGGTAGCAAAACTTAGGCAATGTCTAATTGAAATCTTTAAGTATTCTTCTCCTGCAAAGATACAGCCATACAAAATATAAAGTTTTGTGGAATTACGTAGCCTCAGCAAAAGTGTCGACCACATAGCACTCCAAAGTATGCTAAATTCAAAGTTCATCTTCAGTTATTAGTTCATGAGTTCATGTGGTCATCTGAAGAAATTTTGCTTCAGAATCTCTTAATGGCTTATGTACCAGTAGGAAACATAATTTTCAAAAAGTTATGACAACACTGTTGTACAACTGAGGACTTCCTTAGTAGCCCTGGGCTGTCATTCCTCAAGTACTATTTCATTCCATCATGTTGGATGTAGAAGTTCTCTAGAAGACAAGACTGATGTTCATCATATTTCTCAGATTTCTCTTTTCTTTACCGAAAATACTGAGAGTCTCTCATTACCTAAAAGATTTGTGATTTTGTTTTTTAAATCTCCATACTTCCTCCTTTGCATAAGGAAACTATCGTTTGTGGAATTTGAAATGGGGGTGGAAGGTGACTAAGGAATTAGTCATAAAAATTTTAGTCGATTCTCAGATTATTTAGAAAGCGTTAGCAAGACCAAATGCAAACTCAAGAAACTTTGTCAAATTAAAAGTAGTGAGGATTTGACCTGACAAATACTAGTCACACCTTCCACGACTTAGAATTTCTATGCATTGTTAATTCTCTTGCTCCAGTTTAAAGGGTTTTCATTATTTTATCACTGGTGGTGATGTTATTGTTGTGGGAGAGGGGTTACCCTTTTTCTGAATTTATTTTCCTTTTTAGCTGAGTTTGGAAAGGAGTAGGATAAAGCAGTGGTAACAGAAAGAACTCTTAATTAAGTGTAACACCACTGCCAGTAACTATACAGCATTGTTTGTTGAGGTCATTTATGGAACACAAGGAAACCCGCAGGAGAGAAAAAACTTGGAAATCCCTGTAGTTTACAATCTTTCCTATGTTTCTAAAGAACACTAAACTTTGACAATTCCTCAGGTAAGCCAGGCTATGAAGAAATGCTCACTGTTGGGAAAAGAGCTGCATTCCAAACTCTCCTATATAGGGCCTGATGCTCTAAATCTGCTTCGCTGCACCCTCAGATTGTCATGAAACTGAGGCACTTCCTTTGGACTTTTAGAGAGGTTTCTACTGGTTCCACAGTAATGAAGTTTGGTGGGGGAGGGGGAAAAAGGGAATACTTTGTAAGGACCTTCTGCCTTCCCAAAGCAGACAGGTTTTCACTGTTGAGGTATAAGGTTCTTAAGAAACACTGAGGCATCATACCAGTCCCATAAGAATGTCTTTATTTGTGTCCATTTTTATTTAGCACATTACAACTTCAGCAAAGACATGGAGCAGATGTGTGTACCAACATTTGCACATAAATGTTGTGAAGACACAAAGAAAAGCGCTGATCTGCGGGGCCAGCCCAGTGGAGTTACTTGCAGGAAAGGATAACTTGCTGCAGAAATTCAGTCATTTCTATTTGCATCAAGGCAAAAAACCAAGGTCAACTTCTGTTAACAACAGACTGTAGTCCTAATTCAAGTAGAAATCTGACAGAAGAGCACTGATTGGATGTGCTGGTAATATCAAGTTTTAAAGACAAGAAGTTGATTTAAAGCCTTTCAAGTTCTGAGAGAGATGCAAGGGACTGTTTTAACACTTACCTAACATCTACCTAGAATGTTTTATCCCCATTAATAACAGTGGAAGAACTGTTGAGTAGTATAAGAAATGAAAAGTAAATCCACTCTCTACTACAGACGTCATTAGGCTTGTAACATCTAAAATTTACCATAAGCTTTTAGATAATTAAGTTATGTAGTGCTTTGCACCGAAATCAAATAGTCTATTAAGAATCTTCATTTGTTTTTATCTAGTTACTTCTAATTTCAAGAAGTGAAACTAAATTACAGTGGCCACATGAGTGTTTTACATACAGCTGAGAGTTTAAAACATAGGACTAGGATTTAGTAAGGCTTACAAAAAAGTCTGGTGGGTTTACGACAGAAGAAGTTAAGACAAGGAATTAAACCAGTTAAATGGTGACTCATTTCAAACTTTTTACTTGCTTACAACCTCAAACTTCGCTGTAAACTTTATCCTCTTCAGCATATCCCCTCCTAACAAAAAGCTGTCATGGAATGATTAGCTGTGAAATTTTGCATTGTTTTCTTCAAATGACAAACTGCATGCTGTCCTTCAGAACAGGAGGCACAGTGGGTCTTGTATTTCCCTATCCAAGTTGCCAGCCCTAAAGGCTACATTTTCCAGCATAAAGCTTAAAATGCTTTCTCTTAAGACACTTTTACATCCCCTCTTATAACTCTCCAGGTTAAAACTGACCTGCTGAGTTACACTGTGTGCTTCACTCTTTTGCAGTTCGTGCATCTGAAAATTTACAGTGAATGGTTATACAACAACTTGTTGCAGGAATTCAGAAGCCCTCAAAACTTTAAGTCTTTAGAATTGCAGATCATGGACTGGAAATAATTTTTTATACTATCAAAAGCTTAAGCTTCCTTTCCACACGTTCTGTGAGCTCAGAACTGCCATACCATTAATCTAGGCTTTAAAGAAATGCCAGTATGGACATGAATACAAGGAAATGTCACTAATTCATGCTTAATTAATTCATGTAATTAATTTGTTGAAAATGCTGCAGTGTGGAGGAGTACAGATGCAAATCTAAAAAGAAAAATATATATTCTATTACATCGATTGTAAAAAATCCCTTTATTCTCTTTGCAACTTTGGTTGCACTCTTACTGATTGCCAGGAATACATCAAATAACAACAAGAGCATCTCCACTCAGGAAGTTTAAGTGCTCATACAAAGTTGTTCTTAGCACAGTCAGAAGAGATTGCAGATTTTCATGAGCAGAAAAAGCTCATTGGGGTTCTAGTCCATCCCCTTAATGATGGAGTCCCAAAGACTGACATCCAAGGCAGTTGGAATTTTAAAAGGAATTCAGGAGAAAGTGCTGTAATGGTATCACTCCTTAGCAAAAGGTGGGTTGTGCTTGTGAGCGTGATCTTAAAAAGCACTGTATTAACAGTCTTGGATAACAACTTATTTTAGCAAGAAAAGGGAAGAAGTTGTACTTTAGTCACTTTGCGTTAATCTTGTGCGATTTAATGTATCCACTTCTAGCAAATTACTTCAGGCCAATATGAGCTTTACCACTCCAAGGAAGTTATTCTTTCCTATATTTAGTATCTATCCATTTAAGAACACACACACTGTACCAAATACTGTGTTACAACAAAACATGCAACAGTGAATAATCTCTATAATCAGGTGCCTAGAACATGTAATTTCACAATTAACAGTTTTACTGGTGGGTAATACATCCATTATGCCATCTCTCACAATAATTCCCTGTATATTCAAGAAGGTCCATTCAGAATTTTCCCTATAAAATAGCTTTGTGCTACCAGATGCACCACAATCAAAGTGTTAAGAGTAATTTCATAGACAAAGAGACAACTAAAGTGCAGAGCCTGAGGGATATATACTTTTTATTTATGTTACTGCAGAAAGAGATTACTGAAAGACTTCTTCTGCATGAAGATGAATAAAATATTTTCATTAAGCTTCAGATGCTGCCCACTGCATTGCTTTCAAATAAAAATGCATACTCTCTATCAGTCACAGCAAAGTAGTAAGTAAACTTACAGCACATTCCTTTAATATATCAAAATGTTTCCAAGGCAATATTATTGAACTTATACCACAGTCCCCAGTAACATCAAGCTGCACAAAGGAGGCAGTAGGGAAACTTATCCAGTTTAGGTGCTCTTCTTTTCTTCACCCAGCAAGTTCACTGTTGCTTTCTTGGCTACAGGAAAATAAAATCAAGTTTAGTCACAGGGCTACAGACAAAGTGGGTTAATCAGTGTTCTTGAGCTGCATAAAAGAAAATTTTCCTTTTAGGTCACAAAAGACAAAACACAGAAGAAAATCACAGCTTTTATACACACACATACAGTGGTAAAACTGGTCATAAAAATATTTTAAAAAATGAAACATAAGCAAGGAGCAGTACAATAAACCTTCCAGACTGATCTATATAACTACGGTATTGTTAAAACAGGACTGTTCATACTGTTAAGGACATGCATGTCTGTAGTAAGAAATATACCATAACGATAAAACGAGCTTGGAATAATGCTAATATTTCTGTGTACATGCATATGTATGCACATTATTGCTTTTTTTTAAAAAAAAGGTTTTTTGTGGAGATCTTTATATATAAAAATAGGAAAAAGAAAGAGTAAGTGATGAAATGAGGACAGGAAAATCCCATGTGCAGCATGGAAGGACATTAATTAAGATACATGCTTAACAATAAAGACTCAGGAAGAGTCTTGCAGCAAAATTTCCAAGAATAGTTGAGAAAGGCAGATCTTTTAAGAAGACACGAAAACTGCTTAACTTGGTAAGATGAAATGAGACTGAATACTTTGGTGGAAAGGAGAATTAAGATGCTTTGAAATAGCATATAGATAAAATTCCTTTCAAATGAAACTTAAATAAATATTTATTTTAGCTACTTAATACATTTTGTTCTCTTATTCATAAAACCAGCATCAGATATTTTAGAGTGCAAGGGTTCACTGTTGAATGCAAGGAAATAAAAGAAAAAACTTAAGCAATCTACAGGTTGTGATAACACATAAAAATAAAATGTAAGTAATTCCTTCAAGAGTGAGGAATCCTTTGACCTCCAGAGGAAGGAAAAGTACAAAAACATATAGATGGGAAAACTGCACTTCCCACGGTGCTGTTTATTGCTGTTAATTGCTTTATTGCACAACTGGGAGCCCCTCTAAACTAAGCGGTATTCGAGGGAGTATTTTAGGATATATGAGGATACACTGAAACAATAACTGCATTTATGAAAGATATGTCTGGACCTGCCTCTAGAGAGAATGTTTCTAGTGGTGTGCGTGGTGGGAAGACACACCAACTACATAATTTCTTCCACTCATTCAAGCCTAACTGCAATTCTAGGAAGCAAGATCCACTGCAACACCCATTTTCTGAGAATCCAACTTCTCCATTATAATTTACATCGTCTCTTTGCCGTTTATTTTTGTTTCCTCCAAATGATGGATATTAAGTGCAATAACAGGAGCTCCCCAGTGAAATCCCCCCTGCTTTCTGTGACCAGGGGACAGCCTCTGGCTCACCCTCTTTAGTGATGGTGTCCGCAGTCTCTGCAGCCTTGTCCTTCAGGTCCTGCACGACGCTGTCCAGCTGGGCCTCGTGCTTCAGGAAGAAAGGACGGATAATCCGGTGGTAGAGGAACTCTGCCCCGTTGGAAGGGCTTGGAGCCATGCACCACAGCAGGAAGCCACACTGTGAGAACAAGAACATCAGCCTAAGCAGGAGGAATCGTGAGCAGGGGACAAGGTGCCTTCCCCAAGTGCCGCAGAAATGAGCACATCGGGAACAGTGAGTCATGCCCTGTGCGGTCAGGGCTCAGGGGCTGCACGCCAGGACAGTCACACACCCCGGATCTTTATATTGGACAAATTTCACGGATGCTGTAGGGATAAAGGCGGAAGGGCTGCAGCAGTAAATCTAATCTGGTGTCAGGTGTATCAAGATTGCGTGCACTTCTTGGTTTTCTTTTTAGGGTAAATCTATAAAACCTGGTTCAACAGACATCAGTCTCTCTGAATATTTCTAAACATATGGCACATGCCCCCTAAATTACTTCAATTCAGCCAAAACACATCCATGTCCTCTCTGTGTCCCTGCTTTGAAAACACAGTGGGGGACAGAACAGGATTGTGTGTACCCCAGAGGTGAAGTGACAAGGAGGAGAGACACACCCAAGACATACACAGCGCACAAACAAGGATAATGCTTCTGGATTACACAGTTTAGGTACAGCTTTTAGAGCACCATCTACTCTCTGGAAAAATCAGAGACCACTGTGTGGGGTCATGTTTCTGCATCTTACAACAGGGGATTGGAAAGAGATCAATTACATGTACCACAAACCCCTGTCTTTACTACTGAAGCACATTTATTTTGCTTTGCTTTCACTGCCACGCAGAGCATGATGAAACATTTAAGGGACAGGCAGTGCCGTAACTAAATTTGCTTGAGCTATGAAAATATATATAAAATTACTTTACAGGACAAAACTGCAACAAAATGAAGTACATTTTTTCAGCATTTGTACAGTTTTTCCTACACACAAATAGTACACAATTATTCTATATCAAAAGCCTCTCCAGAAAACGAAGGCACAACTGCATTTCTCAGAGTTTTGTATTTTTCCTGAAACACTAAACAAAACCACCCCAGCCTCAGTCAAAACATGCTTTCATTTCATGTTAGACAGGATTCCATGCTTGAGGATTTCCACACATTTCTGGACAGAAAGTAAACAAAACACATAGTTTTCTTCAAGCAAGCCTTCCAAATATTTGGGAAAATCTCCCCTCTGTTCTTTCCCAATAAGGTATATTGCGAGTGGATGTTCTGTAGGTTCTGCTCTTCACATCTGTAAAATTTTGGCTTTGTCTTCTCTGCAGTGCCAAACCAATTTACCATCCTTTTGGGTAAGCATTAAGCTTTCTCCTTGAAACTACTTGATCATGGTGTCAAAACACAATGACTTAAAGCAGTGTTTGCCCAGAAGACAAAGAAAGGTTTTTTACAGTAAAGAGTTCACCAGAGAGACTGGCCCAACAGGAACATTCCAATGAATTAAAACAAATAATTTACGGCAAATAACATGCCGTAAAGTCTGGCACCAGTAAGTAGCAACTAATGAATTATCATTAAGCATGGTCAGAGAAAATAAAGGCAAAAAGTGCCCTTATCAACATAAATACAGGTTTTCAAAAGCTTCAATTATTTGGAGCTTAACATAATAGAAAGAATACATGGTACTATCTCATGTTGTTATCTTTCATTAAAAGTTGACAAGTACACTGACTTTATTTCCTCTTCAAGAATATCTGAACAATTACTGAGTTATTCAACTTCTCCCAACACACTAAAAAGTTAGTGTGTTTTTTCTCTGTTTTAGAAAATCCCTCAGATGTCAGTCCAATTCCCTCGGAAACTAAATGAAATTGAAATTTCCCTTTTCTTGCCTAAGAGCAAAATTAGGAATTTTGATTTGACAGCCTTCTCTCAGTCTAATCAAGAAAAAAGTAATTACAAATTTGTTCTCAAATACCTATTACTTTTGAATTGTATTGAAACAGATGTTTATATGCATTTTCTACTGGACACATAGCAAAGTTGAGAACCTCAGTCTTTTCAAAGCTTGAGAATGTTAGACTGCTAACTTCGATTATTTTCCCCTTGTCTCTCATGAAACTGAACTAACATGGGCTATTAAAAACAAAGGGAGTTGTAAGAAGATCCAGCAAGCTCAGGGTGATAAAATTGGTACCCAGAAAAAAAAACCAAAACCAAAAAAACGAAAACAAAACAAAACCAAAATATAATCTTTGCAACCCTCCAGACCAGACGGAGGAGGGAATGGAATTCACCTGAGCTCAGTCTGACTCACTTGGACCTGCTCCTAGCAGCTAGTTTTGCCCTGGCAGCACCAATTTTGTTCAGAAATAGCATTCTAGTATTTCAAGGCAAAAACATTAGTGGAGTAGGGAGTCTCTCGCATTCCCACCACCAAGAATACTCACAGGACGATAAACTATGCTACTTTCACTGGCTACTGTACTCTAATACCTTAGTGCCACAGAAATCTTTAAATCTTGAACAGAAGTGTTTAAAACTAAATCATATGCACATGAAGTTATGAGCTTCATGCATGTCCTGTGCTTCGGAGAAAAAGAAAACCCAAATCCATAAGGAAGAAGTGGGCATTACCAGAAAAAAAAAGCCCACAAAATCCAATAAATCTCATCTGGAGAACAAAAATATATACAAACATCATAACAAAATCAAAGGAGTTATACAATGTGCCTTTCTCCCCCCTATAAAATCTTCTAGTCTGCTGAAAACTTCAGTGAGACAGAGTCTAAACTCTGGACTTCTGGGACTCTGGGAGCAGCTGTGCCCAGCATCTCAGCCATACCACATGAAGGTATTTTGAAATACTGAGCAACTAAAACTCAGTCTGCAGTGGAAGCCACAAGCTGTATCAAATAGATGTGAATATGCAAATTTAACACGTTTTGAGAATGAATGCAAGCTCGAAATTTTCATGGGTGATGTATCATTCTACTTCATAGAAGAGACATGGAGACATTGTGAACTACCCGACAAGAGGCTTCAGTTCATGGATGGAATGAAGTGTGGAAGCTGCCTGATTCCTCCTTCTCCCTCTGTGGAGTAACTTTCATCCTTCTGCCCATTCAGCAATGCTTTCTGATTTTCAGCCAACACCTGGCTACCTTTGTACAACAAAAGTAAACCTCTCCTACCAACCACTACTGAGAGTAAATACTTGACTGCCATGGGCCTTGTGCAGCTATCATAGAAAGCTGTGCGTTGACATAATCCCCTGTGTTTGCTTTTGCAGAACTGAGAAAAGTGCTTTTCCCTTGATCCCAGCCCTACATGTAACTGTGGCACTCCTGATGCCATTTTATCAGAGCCCTTTGTGGTCTTTGTTTGCAAAGTCAACCAGAATTTCAGTCCTGTGCTCCTCAGAAAGAGAGATGTGGTGGCATGAAGAAATCATTGCCACATCTTTGCCACCAATTGCCAGGAATTTAGAAAAGAAGCTCTGAAAACGCACTGTATGAATTCAGAATCATGTGTATATACCACTGCAGATGATGGGTTGAAGTCATAATTCTACCAAACTACAAGGTGTCCAAATGCTTGTAACAGTTGAGGCCTGTTAAAGACTGAAATGGAGCAATGCAGAGGTGTAAGCCAGCTGTCACAGTCAGTTTTTGTCTACAAACTATGGCATTTCCTGGAAACAGCTTTTGGCACCATCAGGTCTTACCATTAAAATTTTAAATTACCCTACCCGCCACTACAGCGGGCAAGCAAATCCTTTTAACAACTTTGGTGGGACTAAACCAGGCTAACAAAACAAAAGAGAAGGAAGAGAACAGCCCACTGAACCAGAATACAAGTAACAGTTCTTGGAGATAAACAGCAGACTCTGCAGCAAGCTAGAATGCTGTGGAGAGCTTAGCCGAAGGGTGGCTCACAAGTAAAGGGCACCAGACAGTTAAGTTAGTTGGAATGTAGCAGTCAGCTGTATCATTGAAATGTAGCAATCGACGAGAACATGATACCCTGGAACACCGATGTTTGGTAAGAAATAAGATGTAGCAGTGAAAGGAATGTAGAAGGAGTGTGGGAATCAGAAACTGTTAACCACAGCGCTTACCGTAAAGAACAGGCAAACAGAAACTCGCAACAACCAATCGTGAGCTTTGCTTTTGCAATCTGTATGAGCCTCATTATGTACTAGATAAATGTAGCCTTCTGATCTGAAATAAATCGAGACTTATTGACCATCATCGGGTGGTGTTTGTCTCCCGCCGATCTCCGACAGAATGCTTCTACCCAAAAGCACATATATGGAGTGATCAGCTATCTCCTGGAGTAATTTAATATGTTAAAGTTGACTGACACCTTAGATCACAAACAAAGCTTGGAACACATTAATCAAATCATTGCTAGTAGTCAAATCACACTAAAAAATCCACATTAGTGACAATCTCCTCTGATACCTACCAATTCCTTTCAGGAAACTGAAATTTAATTTTAAATTTTAATTAAAAATTAAAGCTGTAGGACTCGAACTATTCTCATGTTCCAATTTCCTTCTTTGCTGCAACAGCACACATGTCACTACCTCCCTTCAAGTGCCTTCATGATTTTACTCTCCACTTGTACTAATGCCCTTAAAGCAAAGATAAAGCCACTCTGCGGGGTTCACCATGTCTGTCATTTGTCCAAATTCACCAGACCACCAAGAAAAAGAACTGTCTTTGGGGCTTGTTTGACAGTTACACTGTCTCTTTCTAGTCTTCTAAAACACAGCAGACCTTTCCCTTCCACCCATCCCAACTTCCCCTCCTGCCTCACAATATCATCAGCTGTCTGGTTGTCTGATGAGTCTGCTGTCATCTATCCGTTCTTGGAGACATTAGATCAGTCATACCAAAGGTCTCAGTTGAGGAGAGGGGTCACACGAACTAACTTACCTTTAGCATGTAGTAGAAAGGGAACCAGGACAGAAAGATGTCAGAGAAGAATTCAGCTATGCTGAAAATGCCATACACAACCCAGTAAGTCAGCCACTGCGTGTCATCATCTTTGTTGGGACTTTCAATGGCCTTGATTCTGCAAAGAAAACAAATCAAGTGAGCAGAACAGTAGCATCAGTCTCGTCTATAATGCTGAAGTTTTCGTGACTCAGATTCCTTGTTATGTATGAATCTTTGCAACCAAATTACTCCAAGAAAACTAATTAGCATCTATCATACAGACAGTGTGTCAAGATCTTTGAAGAGCAAAGCTTTTCCCTACATGTCACATTTCAAAACCAAAAGGTACTCAAGCTATTTCTAGCTCCATGATTACAAGGAGGAAAAAAACCCAAACAAAACCAGCGAGCATTCTGACCTTGTTTATGAAACATTTTGAGGGACAAGATAGGGAGGGGATAATCTTTGGCCATAGTTCCAGTTCTGAAGGCATTGTGGTAATCCTGACCAGAAGGCTACTGTACATCAGATACACACAACAGATAACCCGAGTGAGCCCAGGCTTATGGGGCACAGGATGCCATTGATCACACCGCCTGCCTGGCCTTGCCTACAACCAACAGTGACCATCCCCCTTCTCTGGCAGTCAGAAAGGAATGACGAATAGAGTCGTTATCTTGGATGAAAAATCCTACAATAGCTGAAGTTATCAAAATGGGGTAACCCTGCCTACAGACAAGGCCTGCACAGCATTCTAGGTGCGGGCCAGAGATCTGTTCAGTGCTGCACAGCTTGGGGTTCCCATCACCACCAGGGGTATAAGACTGTCTATGCTATTCTCTGTTTTTCCACATAGTTAGTTCTAACAAATAGCATTTTAAATCTATACATGATACATGCATGCACTAGACTCCTCTCCAAAAAGGTAAACTTACCTGTAAGATTTGCTCTATGTCCTAGGAAGCACTTGGTCTGCATAAGCAGAGGAGATCCCGATCTGTATGCTGAGGAATATATATCTGCATCACCCATTGCACTGCTCTATAAATTAATTCTTACAAGACTTGCCAAGTCTGATGTACACTGAAGTATTAAGAACAGGATGAAACAACCTCTATGGAAATACTGGGCTTTCCACATAATGATTTCATGGGCTTTTGTTCTCCATCTGCTATGAGAATACAGCTCAAGTTTATACAGTTCTAAAAATCAGAAACTGAAAGATGCACACATGCTCCTGCAGTAAAAGTAGTGGAGTGGAGGTTCTGGAGACAATAAATTCCAGATTAGCACTGTAAGAAGTTCTAAAAGAAAATGCTAGCAAACCTAAGCCTGATAATTTCAAGCTTAAGAATGTTAGAAAGCATTTGTCCTCTCCGCTGATGTTGGAGGATTAAAATCTGTAGACCCAGTTTAATGAACTTAGTTTTGTTTCTTCTGTCACTTATTCCTTTAATATCAGCTATATTGTTTCTGAAGCAGCATGTGTGAGATGTATCAGAGGTGCCAAGTTTTCTGCTAGTTCCCTAAAAAAGGCAGAGTTAGGGAGGTTTACAAAGCAGAAACCAGAAAGTTGGCTGTAAATCCATGTCCTGGTCTGTGAATTGAGAAACGCTGTGGATTCCATCACTTCCTAGTTTCTGTAAGCCAGGGGGGAGCAGAGGGAGTTAGGGGAAACAATTCCTGTGACATGCCATATATTTTAGCAAAAGCACTGTCAAACTTGCCACATGCAGAGGGAGCTGGCACAGCTACAGAATTGAATTACTTTGAAATGCAATACAAGGACCTGATGCTTAATTTATGCATTATTTTCCACTGGCGTTCAAGGCTGGCCAGCAGTGTCCTGCAGTGGGAAAAGCAGCAGCCTGTGCCATACCCCATCAATAAGGGAATCTTACCGAGGCACAGCACCAGCACAACTGGAAGAACAGGTTTTCCACAGGCTGGCAACAGCAGGTCTAATTCCTGCTGTTCCTAACAACACAGGCAGCCAGCCCAAGCAATCTGCTCAAAGGCAGTGACAACGCCAGCTGCTCCTGTTCCCACTGCAAACCACATCTTCTCTATGCCCGCACCTCTGAAGAATTCTAATGACACCAGGTGAGGGGGCTGTACAAAAACAGTCCCTGAGCACCGCAGGAGTTAAGCAAGAAGGCTACAGAGCTGTTTTCAATGTGTGAAACTGCACTTCTGGAGCGAAAGAAAAAAATACAAGGACTAGTAGGGATGTTAGAGTGGTGGATAAGCAGCAGGGAAAAGAACCAATTGCAAAGTTTCTCTCTCTGCTAAGAAAAACTTGCTGTAGAGGTTCACCATGTGAATTTCTTTAGTTCTGCTGACAAATTCTCCATTAGAGGCACGAGGGGAAGGCTTGTTTTACCACAATAAGCATCCTAGCTAGGTATTTGAGAAAAAATGCTTTGCAGTGAAACTGCCAGCAGTCTTGCTGTTTTCCAGTCACCATCTGAAGTCATATATGAATTTAAGGGATGTTTAATTTTTTTAAACATTATTAAAGTCATCTTGGTAACCATGAAAATCAGCTTTCATAAAAAAGAAAGGCTTAGAATCTCCAGTTTTGTGGCAAAGGGCAGATGGCATATCACTGTGTTAATGGCCCACGCTCTATTATCTTCTCTCCTCTAGAAACAAATGGCCTTTGAGAGCTCCCGAACGCAGTGCCATGGGTGTTCCCCCTTTGAACGTTCACCATCTGCTGCTGTAATTCCTCAGGGGATACATGAACAACGCGCTTTTATTGTCAGACAGTCACAAGCAGCAGCACTACAAGTAGTCAAGGCCCCGTCTGATTTATCCAGCTAATGTACGCAGCATTAAATCCACACGTGGTTGTTCTCCTACACCCCGTAGGGAACAGTACATCTCCCCTCCTTCTGCAGTGATCTGATCCTGGTGGGCAAGTTCAGGGGCAGCCCCTCTAACACACCCAGCAAGCGACAGCCACGTCAGCTCAAACTGCTCCTGCTGGCCACGACTGCAGTCCCAATCAGGGAAAGAGGGGGGGGGGAAAGCAGGATACAGCAGGGCTGTCAGCAAATGAAAGTTTTAACTGAAGTCAAGGGAAGGCAGGTATTTTATAAATATTGTGCTTCGGAATGGGGGAGTATGTCCCCCACACGTCCCTGTTGAATAAAAGGGCAAAAGTTACCTCCATCCCTTGCTTCTTACGCACTATTTCAATAGTAAGCCACAGAAAATAGTACTTGTCCAAGAACAAGCACTGTGATTTATGTTGAACATCTGAACAGAGAGGGGGTTTTATCCATTTATAACTACACCCTTTCCAACATGAAAATCACACCACAATTAAACTTAGCCTTTTAAGTTATTCTACAGGTATAATCCTGGTGTAATGCCCTGACAATTAATCTTAGGAGAGACATTATAGAATTCACTTCAAGCCAAGAACACTTTATTCTTTCCATGTTAAATCACCAATCAAGCAGGCTGATATGAACAATGCAATCTCCATCAATAAGTGAAAAGATATAGACTAAGAGGCACTGATACTATATCCTACTTTAGGATTCCCTTCTTATAAATTATTTCTGTGTTACAAGAACAAATAAGTCAGTCTCATTAACATGTAACACTAAGATTTTCTAAAAATGAAGGACCATCCGAAGACTATAGCTTCAGATTTAAAAAAAAATTAAACCCTTTTGCCTAGTGCTCATTTGACTGAATTCCACATTAGTTATATGTAGTAATTACATATCCCAAAGGATCTTTTACACTGCTCAAACACTAACTGTAGAGGACTTTAAATAGAGCCTCAAACAACTACTTACAGTAGTTCTGCACCTTGAAGGCAAAAGCAGTCACAAGGAGCAGCTTCCAGTAGTCTGGACAGAAAATATCACAGCTCAGTTATTTTAAAAACAGCTGCCTGTTCAAGAGTAAGAATGACCTGCTGTGGGCCAGCACTGCGACGGACAGGGAGCCAAGAAAAACTTCATTTTCAGCCAGATCTGTTCCCCAGTAACCCTGCTAGCTGGTGGTGCCAAGGGGGAAGAGTGGAGGTTGTCACATTCTGTAGCAGCCCAGGGCTCCCATCCACAGTGTAGCTGCAGCATCAGAGCACAGGCTCAGTTTTTACCCTGTGCATCCTACAATCAGTCAAACTGAACCCTATATCTAGTGTGGCTACTTATCCTGTTACTGATAGTAACAGACACTGGTCTAATTTTAGTAAGTTTCCAAGTGGAGTTCCTTCACTTACAGCATCTGACTCATTTCAAGAAAAAAATCAGCTCTTTTCCAGGAGGAGACTGCTGCTCCTCAATTAGCTCTGGCATAACAAATATTTTGTTGCAGTCGATTCACACATATAGTACTCACAGGCTAAGTTATGAGCTTGGGGTGGGTTGTTTTTTTTTTGAGCTGAGTCCAGATGGGGAAGGCAGAAATAAAGAAATGCCAAATTTTATTGCTGTGGTCTCATGTGAAGTGATCATTCTTGTCCCTGCAATTTACAAGGTGTACCTGACAATTCTTGTATAAATAAAGTCGGAAGTTTAAGGTAAAAGATCGGTCTCCCTTAAATGCAGTGATTATGTTCTAGCTGGGAAAGACTGGACCATTTTGTGCCTCCTTCCTTCAGTTTTCAGGTCCATACTATACTGAGTAAGCAGGTGTATTTGTCACACCCTTAGCCAGGTGTTAGTTGTTTGTTTGTTTTCATTTAATTTAAAAAAACCCTGAAATTACCTATACTTCCAGAGCTTATACTTACTGGTCTGCCCCAACTCTTTACAGCAGGTTGTAAAATAATTTCTTTCTAGCTATCTATCCAGACACCCACGTAGAACCAACTGCACCACAGACTTCCTCAGCTTGGTGCCTCCCTGTCATCCTCATGTCAGACTCATCCTGGCAGGCTGCTGCCCTGACATCTCACGTCATTTCAGCTAAACAAGTACCTGTGCACTTGGATTTGCTTTATCATTTTGGCTTCTGCATTTCCATCCATCAGCTAAAAGCCTTCTGCTTTCCATCTTTCTTCCTCCTCACTGACTGCAACAGCAGAGTCAGGCATTTGCAGATATGGAAGAGATCTTCCTGCCAACTGCACTTTACACAACCACTGTGATTTAAGTCTACCAGATCCCTTCTCTCAAAATTTTGTGTATCTAGCAGATGGCAGCAGAAAAACTCATGAAGGATAGCAAGGGAGGGCTTCACTGTCCATGCACAGACAGATATTATTAGAAGACACCAAAAAGCTACATAACAGTAGTAAAAAGGGTTCTAACTGTGTTTCTTAAAAGGAAATGGAGACTGAGGCAGCAAAAGAAGCACATGCCATTTTTTCCAGTCGTGAAGTCCTGCAGTCTGCATGTTAACTCAGCACAAAGCTAGATTCTTGAAACAAAACAGAAAAAAAAAAAAAAAAAAAAAGCAGGCATCTTCTCATTTTTCTGCTCGCTGCCCATTCTGGACCACTCTCTCCTGGAACTAGTGTTCGTCAGACTAACCAGTGAGTCAGTCCCCAGTTCTGACTCAGGCCAAAACCAACTTCCCCAAAACACATTCCCACATACATGTTCTCTTCTGCAGAGTTTGAGATGCCTTAGTGCCTCAATTCAGAGTAGACCCATCTGTATTACAATCAACTTTATATTTTTAATGTAAACGTAGGGTATGAGAGTAAAATTGAAATTTTCTTACTGTTATCATAGCATTATACTCCCTGCAGCTAAGCACTTTCTATCTCTAGAAAGAAAAGCACAAATTGGTCCAAACAACTGCTAAAATGGCTTTTAAACACAACACTCTAAAACTTAAAAACCAAAAAGTGAGTGTGCTTGAAGGAATTGATTTGGCAGAACATATTAAAAAGAAAACAAAATACAATTTTTGCATCTGAAGCCCCATGAAAAGATTATCAGGCACAAGAGAAAACAGCATATGTGCAGAGAAAACAGCACACATGGAGACAGATTTGAAAATTTTCTACTTATATCTATACTGAGCATTGTGAATCTGGTTAGATATGTCAGCTCTCTCAAACCATATTTATAAAGCAGCAGCAGAGCATTACTTCCAAACCTTAGCACATCATGCAACATTTTTCATTAAGGAAAAGAGTAAGCATTTGCCTTAAAACTTACTAAGAGAAAGGAAATTTGCTGCCCTAATTCTCAAGCAATGCAGGAACAATTTTACCTTTTCTAAAGAACTGTGACCAAAGAAGAGCAGTCTTCCTGTTTTAAAGGTATGAAAGAGGAAAAGGAACTAGGAGACAGATTCAAGACACCATGACAATGTTCAAATTAAAACTTGAATTGAGTGCTTATACTTCTCTACAATCATTCCAGATTGTTTCCTGCTAGTAAAATGCCACGAGCAACATTTACATACTAAAAACAGCTAAAGCGAAGTTACAGCACAAAATTAGCCAAAGCAGAGAGAGGCATTATTGTACTGTACTGCTTTTCTCCCTTGAAGACACGAGTAATAAGTTCAGACATTTTATTGCCCAAAGCTATTTTCATCTTTGCAATTTTTAAACCAAACATGACAGCACTTAAGAAATTTCCAATCCTTTGCACGCATTTGTTAGTCATCAAAGGCTCCCTTCCTGCTCACACTCTATTTTTTCTGAGGCAGTTAACCACCACTAACTATGGGTGGAGCTACAATTGAACACGCTAGCTCTGGAAAGTTTAGAGAAGCAGTGAAAATGCTGGCAATGGTATTTATATACTTGCCAACACTCACTTTTTCCATCTCTAGTCTGATTACTGCCTTGTGCAGTTAAAGCTTTCTAGAAGTTAAAAAATTTGCTTTTATTACCTGTGGTAAACTTTTCAGTGCTGGTCTACTGCAACCCACAAAAGCCTAATGCAAAAGTAAGTATTAGATTTCAACTTAAAATTATTTATTCTGTTCCATCCCACAGAACTTACAGATTTCTAGGGAATGAGACTAGAGGTTGCCCGACTTATTGGGAAACTGCCAGAAAAATACTGTTTCAGTTTGCCTACATTAAGAGACTCAGGTGAGCCCTTGCTGTGACATGTCAGACTTGGATTTATGTGAAGATTTTGTATTGCCAAAGAAGAAACTCCTGCAGGTATAAAACCACTAAAGATTTACCCAAGGCAAACAAGGTGAACAAGGGGGAATGAGGAGGGAAACAGCTGTGCCTGCCTGAAGCTGTATCAGGCATTAACCAGGGAGATGCCCCCTCCCCGGCACTGGTTTGCACCACAGTGATGAGAAAGCAGGCAGCAGTGCAGCTGCAGCTGCACCACTTCACACCATCTGCCTGGTCTAGCAGCTACAGCCTCCAGCATTTCTCCACTGAAATTCACACCTGCTGCACTGCACACACTCACAATGAACACAAGGAATGACAGACAGAAAAGAAAATAAACTGCAGAATTATACAAGGCCTGACAGGCAGATACCTGCACAAAACTGTCCTGGTTTCATGCGTGAACAGACTGAATTCTGAGCTGAGGGTCTCTGGGTTTGCTATGATTCCAATATATTTTCTTTTAGGAAAGCGTAGAGATGAACAGTAATCACCATGGTTAAAGTAATTCAGAACTGAAATCCCAATAAAACAGATTTGCGACATGCCCATGGATCACCCACCAGGCAGCCTGTTTCCCATTTTAAACAACTGTAAGGACAGCAGAGCACAGACATCTGTCCCACTCCTTCACGGGTGCCTTTTCTGCTGACGAGGAGCCTGACCCCACTGCTTTGTCCCTGGCCATGGCAGGGTGACTGGAAACTATACAACATTCAAGGTTCCTTCCAACCCAAACCACTCCTTGTTTTCCACTTAAACAATTCAGTTACTGACAATGGAGAAATGATACACTGACCTACTTCACAAAAGAAGAAAGTAAACAAACTGAGGAAAAGTAATCTGCTTTGTCTCTTTCAGTACCTTTCTCAGACATTTCAGGCTTGGGTCCATTGTTGAAACACCTGTGTAAACATCCACCTAACACCCTGCACAATACATTCCATTTACAGCTCCTGACCTCTTCCAGAAGCCACGGCTTTTAGAGCAAAAGGCATTTGAGGGTGTGTGCAGCGATGAAAACAGATGAAAACTGTTTTCTGTTCAACGCTAGGAAGCAAATTCACTACTGTCAGTTCATACAGCTGGCCCTTCATCTGCCTTTCTAAGGGGAACAGACCAAATAGCAGAGGAATAAACAAACCACTCTGGCCAGTGTTCTTTATGCTTTGGGTCTCTATGCATTATAAGCAAGGGGGATGGCACTTGGCAGCACCCTGACTACAGCACATGATCCAGAGCAGCAAAAACAAATGCAGGCAGATCAAAATGTGGAAAAAACTCTATGTATTAGCTCTGGACTTGGGAGGGGGTCAAGCCCACCAGAGCAGTCAGCAGGCTGCCACCAAAAGACACTGGCATGCAGCACGCCACATGCATTTTAAGTTAGATTTTCACCTAAGATTAAAATTTTCTCCTATAAATGGTTTTCAGCATTAAAAAGGCAGTTAAAGGAAAATTACCTGAGCATGAACTGGAAAAAAACAGAACTGGCATTGTATTCATGTGAATGTTACTCAGCATGCTTTTTTGTTTAAGTAAAACTTGTAGGCAAGGACAATGCTCTCATTATTTAAGGAAAAAAGTAAAAAAACTGAAACGTGCCACAGCACCAACATCTGGGAAGCAACTTTTCACATTAAGTCACATTTAAAATAACCTTTCAACATGAGAAAGGGTAGACAGGCTACAAAAATATTTTAAAAAATTTCCAGATTTGAAAGAAAAAAATTGGTAATGAAACCTTATTATTCATATTTGATTTGCTACTGTCTTGTTTCCACGGTTCTAAGAGTTTGTATTATCCATTTATTCAGCATCATTGCTTAATGAAAGGTTTAAAATATAATCCCAAACCAGTTTAAAAAGAAAATTTAAAGTTTAAATAGGATTTTAGAAAGTAATTACATAATTTTAAAAGTGACCTAAGTGAGACACAAAATAAACGTAATTCCTACACAACCATTTCAATGTTTCGAAGGTTTGTTGGCTGATATTTTCCCTTTCAGGTTTTAATGAAAGAATACTTTTAAACTAATATTTTAATTTAGGAAATTATCATTTAGGAAACAAAACCTAAGTTTCTCCAGAGTTCTTGACCTATAATCTCCAAAATCAGTGAACGCCAGGAACAGCACTTAGAAAAATGTTGTTTGGTCTTAAGCATCATAACCACAGGATGTTTTAAGAGTCTAAAACTAAGCCAATCTCTCACATCTCTCAAAAAATAAAAGAATTGATTTTGTATTGCCCAGGATCCAATTACAGAGAACATATTTTTAAAAGCTGCTGACCGTATCTAAATAGTAGCATAAAAGGCAAGCACTGTGTTTCAACAATATAGCAATCCTGCTGGGAAGCACTTCCATTTTATGAACGTATTAGGTTACACAGGTTTTATTTAGTACGTTTCTGCAGTCTTTTGGAATACACTCGACTGCGGTCCTGCCTAACAGGAAAGGCATTTTGGTCTAAAGGACTATATAATTCATGTGAAAGATAACAGTTACTTTGTTTTTAAGAATATCTAGGGAGGCCTTCCTTTGAGAAAGGAAGTATTTACAAGTCTTTCACACCCGAGAGGAGTTACAGCGTCTTCCTTTCCTCCCCTCATGGGCGAGGCGGGTTTGGAGTAAATCTCACTCCCTAATGCCCCTCTGCCTCTGCATTACCCAATACTTTGCATCATGCGTACGCTGAGGATGCAACCAGAGCCTTCCTGCCCCCGCTCAAAGCATCACCGCGAGTTTTAACACAACACCCTCAAAACAGCGATCCTCCCTCCCGTTACCAGGTGAGAGCCAGCTTCCCGCTGGAGATGACAAAGCTGGGAACTCGAACCCAAAGCATAACCCAAAGCCACAGCAACCGGTTACGAAGGGTGGAAACCAGCCAGCGTCTCCCATCTGTAACTCCTGACGTAGCACTCGCCAGATGGGAGAAGCCTCGCTCTTCACTGGCACCCGGCACCTGTACCTGCTAAAGGAACAGGGTGGGCGGCAAAAACAACACTTTGGAGCACGGTCACCGGAATGCCACCCCTGCCAGGCCCGGCACTAGCTCATGGGATGCGATTTTGCAACCACATCGGCGAGTGGCACCCGGGACCACCGTGCGGCGAGAGGGGCGGGAGTCGCGACACTCACGAGACGTAGGCGGGGTAGGCGAAGCCGATGATGTTGCAGAGCAGGGACGCGCCGTATCCCACCACCAGGTACACGGCCACGATCCCGAGGATGCCTGAGGAGAGAAGGGAGAGCCGTCAGCGCCCGGGGGAGCGCGACGAGGAGGCGCGGGCAGGGCGCGGCCGCCCGCGGGGCGCCGGAGCGGCGGCGGCCGGGGCTCACCGGTGGCGATGTAGGTGCGGCTGACGCCGGTCTTGCTCTCGATCCGCTCGAGCACGGCGGTCATGCAGTTCTTCTCGTGTAGGAAGCGGTCGAACCGCTGCCGCATCGCCGCGGTCATGGCGCTGGTGCCGCCCGCTCCGCTCCGCGCCGCAGCCCCGCGCTCCCCGCGGCCGAGCGCAGGCGCCGCCCCGGCACCGAGCGCCCATCCCCGTGGCGCCGCGCCCGGGGGCGGTGGCGAGCGGCGGGGAACCATCTTCCGCCGGCTGCGGGCCCGCTCCGAGCCCGCCCCTGCGCGAAATGGAGGTCTGGGGGCGCGCCTCGCCGGGGCAGAGCCGGTCCCCGATGGGTTTGGGGGAGCCCGGGCACAGCGCGGGGTGCGGCACCGGGCGCGCTGCGCGCAGCCGATGTCCCCCCGCGGCCTCCCGCCCTCCTTGCCCCGCCGCCAGGGACAGAATTTTAATCTTAGAGGAAGGCCAGGGACATGTATCCTGCAAGGATGGTGCGCCTTGTTTAAGTAATCAAATGGTGAGCCTCATGTGTCAAAGATGGCAAGAAGGAGGCCACGCACGTAGCCGGCTCCAGTTCCCTAAAACTGTTCAAAAACACCCCCAAATACCAGTGCGTGATACCATCGATTTCAGACACGATAAGCAAAGGTCAGAAACAGATGGTAGGCATAAATGTGATGTAGAAGAAAGGTTATGACAATTTACTGCACGGGTACCCAAAAGGCGTGTGACCACACCGAGGGCAGCAGCGCCTTGCTGTAACTGTACCCTGGAATTTATGGTGTGTGCAATGTTCTTGCCAACTAAATATAATTTGTTGGCTGTGATGTAGTCCTGGAAACTTCCCCGGCTGGGGTGACCCTTCCCAGCAACTCCTCTGCATCTGACTCAGCATTACAACCAGTACTGGGACTCTTTATGCCCTCTTCAAATCTGTGTTGCTCTTGGGTATGCCAGAAAATACCAATCAGTCTTCTTTTGTGTGTGTCTTATCTTCACCTAAGAAAAATTTAAACGTAAACATCACATTGTGCTTTGGAGCTGCCAGTGTTTTGGGGAAAGGCATTTTGCAAATAATTTAATTGCTGAAATATATTTTCTTCTTTCCAGTAACTGTCTTACTATATTAAAGCAGAGATAAGGAGAAGAGGGAGAATATTTAGTCCATAAGCCTGGTTAAAAGGTTTGTCCTGCTGTCCTGTAATTTTAACTCCGTTTTTTTTTTTTCCTTTTTTTTTTTTTTTTAATTGAATAAAAACTAGAGTTAAAAGTGATCTCTGGAAGTTATGTAGTCCAGTCTTCTGCTCAAAGTATGGCTAATGCTAAACCTCGATACCGATGCTTAGGATTTGGACCGCTGGGGTCTGAAAATGTTCACAGATGGAAATTCTGCAGCCTCCTTGGACAGCCCTTCACTGTGCTTAACTGCAGCCACAGAGATTTTTTTCCTCACATTTGAAATTGAGATATCCTTTGATGTCACATGTGACTATCTTGTCCTTTGCCCTGCTTTTTTATACCTCTGAGGAGGTTCTAGTTCACTTTAACCTCTAAACAGCTGAAGGTGGCAATCGATGTCCTCACTTAGCCTTCACTTCTGAGAAGCACAACAATTCCAGATCCTTGACCCTCCTCCTATGCCAAGTGTTCCAGCCCCCTCCTTTACCTTCCTTTGTCTGCTGTATCCATCTGATATGTCTTGGGTTTTATAGAGAATGTGGGGGATGGCTGGGACTGGAATTACACGGCACAAAGGGATGTTGATGCTTTCAAACTAATAAAGAGTATTAACAGTGCCAGATATCCTTAAGAAATGGTCCTTTACAAGATCTGTGACACATTTAACTCTCAGCTTTGCAAGCAGGGCAAAATTCTACATTTTAATTTAAAATACAGCAATATTAAAAACATTAGCAACTTCACTGAGATTCGCTTTTTGTCAAATATTAAAGAAATTGATGTGTAGAAATTCCCTGCTTATAAGGATACTTCCATGTTCTGATGAGCCTAAAGGTTAAAAATGAAACAAGGTAAGCATCACCAAAGGCTGCAGAAAGCAGTGTGACTCATTTTGCTTACAGGATATGGAGAAATTACAGGAACTGCTAAACTCTAAATGAACAGTTCTCAAACTGAAGATTTGCAGACTTGGATCATGGTTTGCAGGAGTGCAAGAAGCCTCCTGTAAACTTAATGAGGTCTTTCGGGTTTTGTTTTCTCTCCCATGCTCATTTTATTTGCACTTAACAAAGTCCCTCTAAAAATTTGGGTTTTTTTCATCATACCTGTAAGATTGAAGGACTGAGGAGGAGAGCAGGTAAGATACAAAAGTATTACAGAAAATGGAATTTAATAAAAATGTTAAACCCAACTAAATTCCTGCTGAGTGTTCATAATAACTCACTGTCTGCTTTTTTGTTCTTTTATTTAAAACTAAACTATAAAATGTGGCATTAATAGCTCCCCCAGCTGCTCTAGACAAATGTTTTCAGTGCACTACAGTGTGCTGAGTAAATTCTTTATAGCAGTAAGGTGCATAATTGTTTTGTTTAAGATACTTACGTTACAGAGGAAGCGCAAAAAGAGTTTTTAGAAGAAAGAAATTGGAAGGTCAAATAGAAATAAAGGTAGGGTACTGTACTAAAAAGTAACAACAGTCTTCCAGCTCAGTATGGAGAACACACTGTAATGGGCAGTGCTCTTTCATGTTCCCAGAAAAATCTGAAAATGAGAACAGGGAAGGAATATTGCAACCTGAAAGAGCTAGAGAGGAAGGTTAAAGGAGGATCGCGTGACCTGCTCAAGGAGCTTCTTCAGGAGAGGAAGAAAATCAGAAAAATGCAGCAGAACTACCCCATGGAGGACCAAGAGGATAAGTGCCTTTCCACCTTGCAAGACCTGAAAGTAGTGGTGTCCTAAACACCAGAACCAAAGCACATGCAGCAGTAGCCCATTTGTCCAGGCTACTCAGCCACTAGCTGTAGGCTACCATGAAGTACCAGAGCTGATGTCTAAAGTCACAAGCTACAGGACACACCTGGGCTGGGAGAGGAATTGAACCCTTAGAGCACATGCAGAATGGCAGGCTGCCTATCCTGTGTGCTGAGGGTGGTGCCATCAAACAAACCAATAGAAAACAGCATGTCGCAGGGTTATGTCCTTTTCATGGTCCTCCACTCTTCATTTTCCCTTTCTGTATCTTAATTTTTTTCTACCTTTATTTTCCAGTTAATACAAATCTGTACCTTTACTTTTTCACTTTGATGTTTTAAGCTATTTAATCTGGTTTTAGGATCAGACTGTCCTAATGACTAGATGTGCTCTCTTACTTCTTTAACTGTCTTCAACACTGTATGTCTTTTCACCCTGAGCTGTACTCCGCTCTTACTGCCCATCCAGAGTAAAAGGTCACCTTGTGGCTTTAGCACAATTACTTCAGGGCCTCACAGAGAGGTTTGGGTTGGAAGGCACCCTAAAGCTCATCTAATTCCAACCTCTCTGCCAAGGGCAGGGACACCTTCCATGAGACCAGGTTGTTCAGACCTCCATCCAACCTGGACTTGAACATTTCCAGGGATGGGACATGCACTGCCTCTCTGGGCAACCTCTGTCAGGGCCTCACCACCCTCACAGTAAAGAGTTTTTTCTCAATATCTGATCTAAACCTACTCTCTTTGTTTAAAACCATCCCCCTGCCTGGTCCTGTTATTACATGCCTGTGCAAATAGTCTTTCCCCATCTTTCTCATAGGCTCCCTTTAGGTACTAGAAGGTGCTATAAGCTCTCTGTGGAACCTTCCCTTCTCTGGGTTGAACAACCCTATCTCTCTCAGGGTGTCTCCCCAGCCCTCTGATCATCCTCATAATCCTCTGGACTTGCTCCAGTAGGTCCACGTCTTCCTGATATTGGAGGCCCCAGAGACGGACTTCATCCAAAAATCCACTTGACTTGGAGTTTGAGTGGATGATCACATGCAGGGGATGTGTGTGTTACCTGGACCAGCTGGTTAAGCCTGTTTGAGATCAGTGCCGCCTAAACAAACCCTACTGCCTTGTGCCGTCATGTATGTAAAACAATGCACATGTTATTGCCATTAAATCAATGATTACCTGCAAAGTCTTAGATCATAAATTATTTGAGCAAAGCACTGTAATGTTAGGAAAAGCCCAATACAGGTTTTCCTGATCAGGCTTACCATAGTTCTCTATAAATAAAGTAACCACATGATCATTGACTTGCTTTTTTTCTCTGTGTTTCCTCTCTCCTCTGCAAGGTTCAGAAAACCTCTCCAGGGTTTAGGTACCATACTTCATCCAAATCTGCTACTGAATGCATCTTATTAATTATTATAATGTCTTGTGCATCACCACAAGTGCAGCCCTTTCTGTGGTGCTTCTCATTAAATAAAAACCCTTCCAGATTATTTTCAGATCTTTATGGTTCTCTTTCCTTTACAATCAGGGAACTGAGATGAACACAGGTTTAAGCCTAAATTTTCATTAACTTTTCCACAGGGATTTAATATACCTAAAACTTGCTTTAAAGTATTTTAACTCTTTGTGGTCCTCCACACGGGTTATATGGCATGGGTTCTGTAGAATATCCACCATCCTCCTGATGGTCTGTGCCAGCTCTTCACTCACCTCTTTTACTATGTAATGCATGGAGCAAAGCAGGGGAGTAGTGTTTGCACTCTCCTTGGATGCAAATTTGACCCAAAATACCAACTTGTAACAACTGAGGGTGCTGAGCTCATATTGCTTACAGAAGTTATTTCTCTTCAGTACACTTACCTGCTACCTCCATCCTTTGTTGGAGATTTCAGTATAGAATCTGTTTATTGAAGGGCTGAGTGGAATCAATGCGTTTTTCTGATGACTTGGCCAAGCTGAAGTCCACAATCTCTTGATTGCAGACTCACCAGGCTCTGCCTCAGTCTTTTTTCTAATTCACATCACCTGCAAATAAATGTTTATTGAGTTCTGGATTTGACTGGTTCTTGGCATCTGAGAGAGCCCTTCTATCCAATGCAATTCTCACTTTGATGAGCTTCTCCAAGCAAAACTTTCTCCACCCTCAGTTGTTGCTTGTCCTGTGCAATCCAGCTGCTCTTCTGAGACGCCCTTCTGAATGCACAAATTGACTGGTTTTTTATTTTCTGCCACCTTCTCTCCTGGCCCACTGCAAAAAGGACAACAACATTGTTTTCTGAATATCTTATTGTTGCCTTTCTGACTGCCAAGGCTGACTGATAAGCAGTGATTAAAAACCAGTTTGACTGCATCACTGGGTGATTCTGCACATTGCTTGGAGCTGTGAGGTGTGGGTACTGGCTGAGCTTCTCAATGTTATGCCTGGCCTTCATACTCTCCTAATTGCCCTTCGAGCTTGACAAGAGCTATTGCCAACTTTGCCACCAACGCATGCAAGTTCCCTGGAGGATTTATCTTTGATGAAATATAACCTGAATGTGAAGGCTTTAACTCGCTTTGTGTGAGCTAATGGGTGAAAGGAGTGCATGTCAGTTTATCAAAGAAATTAGAAAATGCACAGCAAGAGAAACCACAATGATAAACAGCTCCAAATCCTACTTATGAACATACTTCTTCCTATGTTCATGTTCTGGCTAAGCTAGTCTTCCAGCAATGTCTCCCAAATGGAGCAAGCAGAAATGTTCAAATATGTCTCTTCTCTCCCGTCCTGGAACACTGTCTACAAACTTTCATTATGTTCTTCAGGTAATGCATTTCTCTTATGTTAAGGAGTTGTGTTATCCAAGAGTGATTTGTAACTTAGGTAACATTTGACAAATTTGTTTCTTCATTGCATTAGGTTGGGTATGTTTCAGAAACCATGAAGGGGCTGAAAGTACCATAGATTACCTGAGATGTCAAAGTGCATTTTCTAAACCACTTTTTTTCCTCTTTATTAATTGTAGGGGTTCCTGGTATCATATCCACATGAGAGAGGGGGAGAAGGTGTGGGGTGTGTCCCTGAATGTAGCAGAGCAGGGAAAAACAGTAGCAGCAAGAGTATCCTGATACCTGAACAAATTCAGATCATGTAACTTTTACAAAACCTCCTACATTTACTCTTTCTGGTAAAAATGAAACTTTTTGGATCCCTGAGCAATGGGATTGACCAGTTTGCAGTTGGACCCTTCCAGCTGTTCCTCTGTCTAGAATTATTGACAGTACTGTAGTGGACTTTCCTTCCTCTGCCAAAGTTCTTCCGTAAGTCAGTGTAAAAGCAATCCACCCATCACCTCAAACATCACAGCAATAAAGGTAGTGAAGCAAAATCACTGTCAAATACCACTTTGTGGAGTTTGCTTATGAGAGAGGCACCAATACATGTAAATATGCTGCTCCTACTAAGACTGATCCCTAAAGTCTTCTTACAATATTGCTCCTTCAATACACGGTTGAATGCCTTTCCTTTATACTTCTGGAGCTATCATGGAGTCTCCTGTTCTTTGTTATAATTTTGGAAAGGCGGCAAAGGATACATCTCTCACTTTCTGCGCCTGGCAGTCAATAAATGACTTGTAAGTATACATACTTTTTGTGTCCTCAGGGTAATGGTGGACTGGTGTCTCTGCATGCTGGTTTTGGCTGGGGTAGAGTTTATTTTCTTTCGCTAGTATGGAGCCATGTTTTGGATTTGTGCTGAAAACAGGGTTTATTATACTCCATAACATATAGCACCATGCTCAGGATATAAAGCTGTGGGGAAAAGCAAAGGGGGGACATTCAGAGTGACGGCATTTGTCTTTCCAAGTCACTGTTTCACATGATGGAACCCCGTTTTGGAGATGGTTGAACACCTGCCTGATTATGGGAAGCAGCGAATTAATTTCTTGGTTTCCTTTCTTGTGTGTGCATGTTTTGCTTTCCCTACAGTTTAACAGGCAATAGTAACAACTTACTAGACAGTTTAATCTTTATCTCAACCCACGAGTTTTCTCATTTTGCTAATTCTCTCCCTGATCCCGCTGAGGGAAAGGGAAGCCAGAAGGAGTTCAGGCACTTTGGCGAGGAAGGGGAAGCGAGGAACAGGAGGAGAAATGCATGAAATACTCGCTGGTAGCTGAAATCAGAGGCTGCAATGCCAGCAGCAGTGGCCGCGGAGAGAGCAGCGATACCCTCTGCCGGTAGGGAGGCTCCTCCGGGAATGCCACCCGGAGCCAGTTTTCTTTCGCGGAATCACAGAATGGTTTGCATTTGGAGATCATCCGGTCCGATCCCCCCGCCACCAAGGCAGGGCCACCTGGAGGAGGTGACACAGGAACGCATCCAGGTGGGTTTGAATGTCTCCAGAGAGGGACACTCCACGCCCTCCCCGGGCAGCTCTTCCAGTGCTCTGCCACCCTAAACGTGAAGTTCTTCCTCATATCGAGGTGGGACTTGTTGTGTTTTAGTTTATGGCCATTGCTCCTTGTCCTGTCGCTGGGCACCACCAAAAAGAGTCTGGCACCATCCTCCCGGGCACTCGCCTTGGAGATATTTATATTCATTAATGAGATTCCCCTCTCAGTCTTTTCTTCCCCAGACTAAACAGGCCCAGCTCCCGCTGCCTTTCCCCACAAGGCAGAAATGCTCCAGACCATCGTCATCTTCATGGTCTCTGCTGGACCTTCTCCCGTGTCTCGGTGTCCGTGTCGCGAGGAGCCCAGAGCTGGACACAGCACCGCAGCTGTGCCTCACTGGGGCCGGGCAGAGGGGCAGGATCCTCTATGTCAGCCGTGCCGTGTCCCGCGTCCCGCGTCCCGCGTCCCGTGTCCCGCGTCCCATGTCCCGTGTCCCGTGTCCCGTGTCCCCTGTCCCGTGTCCCGTGTCCCGCGTCCCGCGCCCCGTGTCCCGCGTCCCGCGTCCCGCGCCCCGCGTCCCGTGTCCCGCGTCCCGTGTCCCGCGTCCCGTGTCCCGCTTCCCGACCCTGGTCCCGTCGCGCGGAGTTATCGGCGCCCTAACGGAAGCCCCGCTCCTCACCGCCCATTGGCCGTCCGCGATCACCTGAGCGCGCCGATCCCGCCCCATTCCCCGCCCCATTGGCCGCCGCTTCGCCGGCGGCGCACGCCGATTGGCCCCGGGAGCCGCCGCTCCACCGCCCCCCTCAGCGCGGCCCCGCCCCCGCCGCTTCCCTGCGCTCCGGCCTCCGCCGCGTCGGGATGAGCCGCGCTTCCCCATGGAGACCAAACGGGCCGAGATCCCCAGCAGCGTCCTGGACGACCTATGCAGGTATGGCCGTGGGGCGGGGACGGCCCCGGGGCTGCGGTGCCTCTGCTGCCGGAGGGCGGGGAGGGCGCCTGCCCCCGCCCGGTTCCCCGCGGGGCGCGGGGCCCGGGGCCCGGGATGCTCGGGACACAGAGGGGTGCGGGGCCACCCGGGCTGAGGGGCGGCTTCGGCCGGCCCGCGGCGGCCGGGAAGCGGAAGGAAGGGGCTCGCCCCGTTCCCCCCGTCCCCGAGGCTCCGCCCTCCTGATGGAACCCGTCCTGGAAGGGCGGGAACGCTGCCCGCGGCACCCTCTGGACCTCGTGTGGGGCTGCTCCGCCGGCGGGCCAAGAGCTGAGTGCGCGGGGGAAGTGGAAGAACATTGTGGGGATATCTTGCGTGGTTTGGGCCGGAAAAGGTAAAACTGCGTCGGCGGTGTTTGCGCAGGTGAAAGAAGAGCTGGGAGCGTGGGGCTGGCGTGACGTGTAGCTGAGCACTGATGTGGTACTTGCCGCTCGGAGGTCTGGTTTCATTTGGAAGGGTGGCAGGGAGTCCCTTCTGCTGAGTTACCTCTGCTGGAAGGGAGCGTGCCAGCGGACGGAGGGGGAAGAGCCACAGGGACACCCTTCGGTCTGAAGCAGCCCTTGTCGGTTCTTCCAGAGTGAAGCACTTTTCTTGTTCCAGGGGCTTTACGTTTGAATTCTCATAAGTTATGGATTCTGTGTTCTTGAAAAGGGCCAAGTTGCTTTCTCCCTGTGTGGTCTCAACCTCTGATCATCTGTGCTGCAGCCCTTCAAACTTTGTAATTTGTCTGTCATCCCGAGAATGTGATGACACAAATTGCATGTGATATTTTGCATGACATAATCCTTCTGTTTTACCACGTCCAAGGGACTCCTTATGACGTAGTAATGTACAACAGAGAAAGGTTACTGAAGAGAAAAGGTACCCCACTTACTGTAGTTATTATTTTCAAATGAGTGAAAATGTTTAGAAGGGAAAATACCACAGGAATACTGCCCTGCTAAATATTGTTTTGCACTTGTCTAATGTGGGAGTCAGAGTTTGTGATATGCATGTAAATTTTCATTTCCCTAAATCTGGCCTCTGAGGCATGTTTGTGTTTCCATTGTGTCTCCTTTGGGCTCCCTGCAGAGAGAGGAACTTGCCTTTCAGATTGCTGCTACCATATGATGAGGGGTTTTAAGACTTTTTCAGAAAATCCAGAAGGGAATTGCAGTGTTTGCAGAATTGCAGATACAGCCTGTTAGTGTATCACGCTGTGGGGTGATTGATAGAAGGGCACATGAGTATTTGAATCTTATATTATAATAGTCTTGCTGTCTTACTGTGTTCTGTGAGGTACTGTCATCTTCTAGCTTTGAAATGGTGTTTTATATTATAATTGTGTTAATGTTAAAAATGGGTTATAAAAATATCTCTCATTTCCCACCTTCTTCAATCTATATATGATATTAGTGGGAATTTTGGTAGAAAGTACCAAGCAGTTTTTCCTATTCAGTTATTGGGTATTGTTAAATAACAAGTCACAGGTGTCCATGTAATTTTTTTTGTCATACTGCCTTGTGCATTACTGAATAAAGAAGTGGAGGTGCAGAGACTTAATGTAGGTTTTGCAGCTCCTTGATACTCCGTTTTTCTTACAAACAAGTGCTGTTACCCCATCTTTTCACCTCAGGACTGTGGTTGGTTCACCTTCCTCAGAGCCGGATGCTCACCCAGCCGCACACTCCCCCTCTTCAAAAAAAATTTGAACAGCAGCTTCCTCTACATGTCTGTTTTTTCCAGGGAAACTTCATGTCAACTTCATCCTTTCATTCTTTATTCCTCTATCTCCTCCCCTGTGAGGAGTTCAGGAGGATGGGGAATGGGGTTGTGGTCAGTCCGTAACACATCCTCTCTGCTGCTCCTTCCCTGTTATGCTTTGTCGCTGCTTCAGTGTGGGATCCACTGTGGGCTGAGGCGCCTTCAGGGCATATCTATCTGCTCCAGCACATGATCCTCCAAAGTGTAGAGTGGACATCTCCTCTGCCTCCTTCTTCTGCAGTTTTGATGTTTCACTGCTGTTTTGTGCTCTTTTTTTTCACTTCCCCTGCCTGTCTGGTGTTTTTGTCGTTTCTTAAATACACTTCCCTAGAGGCACCACCATCTCAGCTGCTGCCTTCAGCTGTGCCCCTCAGTGCGTTCAGCATTGTCCAGCTCCTCAGTGCCAGCAGCTGGACACCTGCACCTAGTACAACCTAGAGATGCCTGTTGTTAGCACTTCAGTTGCTCCAAGTAATTTGGAAGTTAACTTTTTGATTAATAAGTAGCATTCTAATTGGCTTTGCTCTTATTCTCTAAAGCTTAATACCTGGCTTAATGTCCTCTTTGATACTACTACATGTTGTGTCTTTAGATTTGTGTTTGCCTGCAGTGCCAGGGCAAGAAAATATCAGTGAGATATAAAATAGACTTTCGAGTTTTTATCTTTTAGTTACATCAGCTTTATAGATAAAGGATCTTTTCAACACTCAGAATAGAGCCTTCAGAAGAAATTTGGAGTAGTATTGCCAGTTGAAAATGGGAAGTGGGAAAATGTTGAAGTGAGTAAAGTTATTTATGTAAGGGAGAATTGTAAAATCATAGAATGGTGTGGGTTGAAACGACCTTAAAAATCATCTCATCCCAATCCCCCTGCCATGAGCAGGAACACCTTCTAGACCAGGTTGCTCGTGACCTTGAACACTTTCAGGAATAAGGCCTCCACAACTTCTCTGGGAAATGTGTTCCAGTGCCTCACCACCCTCACTGTTTAGAATTTTTTCCTGTTATCTAAACCTGCCCCTTTTCTCCGTAAAGCACTCCCCCTTGTCCTGTCACTACACGCCCTTGTAAAAAGCCTCTCTCCAGCTCTCTCACAGCCCCCCCTTTATGTACTGGAGGGCCTCAATGAAGAATTGCTCCAGCAGGTCCCTGTCCTCTTTTTTTGGGGTTCCAATAGCTGGACACAGCACTTCACATGAGGTCTCACTAGAGCAGAATAGAGGGTGAGAATCACCTCCCTCAACTTGCTACCTGCACTGTGTTCCATCAAAAGAATGGACT
Source organism: Acanthornis magna (assembly GCA_036785705.1). NCBI lineage: Eukaryota > Metazoa > Chordata > Aves > Passeriformes > Acanthizidae > Acanthornis > Acanthornis magna. The sequence continues at coordinate 1,556,919 of JAWUZG010000141.1, read as the reverse complement.
GGGAGCTCATAGTGTCAGCTCATGTCAAGATTCTCATCCACCAACACCTCAAATCCTTCTCCCCAGAGCTGCTCTCCATCCATTCTCTGCTCAGCCTGTGTTTATGGTTTGTTTGGGATTGTTCCAGCCTGGGCGCAGGACCTTGCACTTGGACTTGTTGAAATTCACGAGGTTCACACAGCGCCCCTCTCAGGCCTGCCAAGGTCTTTAAGGGTATCTGGCCAAGCACCCTTTTCAGTGTGAAAATTGGATAAGAAGATGAGAAATCCGTGAATAAAGCATACAAGGGCACAATTCCAAAAGAGAAATGATACGGAAGGTGGTGGTGAAAACCTAACCTGGCCACTGATTGGTGAGGGAGTCTAGGAATGTTCATTCCAGCAAGTTTATCTGAGTAAGGACCTGCTACTGGAAAACAGGGAAAGAGTGGGCAAGTCGGAATAAAAAAATATGTAGCTACAGACCTAAGAAATCAGAAGTGGACACAATGACAAAAACCAAACCTGTTAGTTGCACTAATTGACCAGCTGCCAAGAAATCACTCCCAGGAATATCAGCCTGGCCTTTACCCCTGGTAGGGCTTTAGACCTGGGGGGATCCCATGCACTGGGAGGAGTGCCACAGGAAGAGGGAAGCAGCGGGGGGACAAAGCAAGAGGAGGCAGAAAGGGGTGTAAAAAAGGCTGGTTGTAAAACTGGGCAAGTTAGTACGCTTCTCTGGCTGAGCCTTCCACTCAAGTGTCACTGAGTGTCCTATCTTACATCTTCTTAGTAAATATTTTATTTATTTTTTCTCTGGATAATTCCACTCTCTGCCCCTGTACATGTGTGCTGCAAGAATGAGGTGCCAGCTACTGATGGGAGCTGTGTGTGGAAGTGGTCAAGGTGTCAGCTGCTGGAGTGAGGGAATGTATCTCAGTGCCAGCCACTCACAAGGGAGGGAGTCTCAGCTTCCAGCGTCTGGGGTGACAATGATGAGTGTCCTGGAAAACAGCTTCTGTGAGGGAAATTGTGTGAGTGAGGGAACCGAGGGGCAGAGCTCTGGCAGCTGGGTTGGCCGGGGGTCAAGCATTTTCTGTTCCCCAGATCTGTTGTGCATGTACTCACTAGCAATTTCAAACTGGACCACCTGGTAAGGCAGGGAGCTGTGTGGTGGCTGTGAGGGTCTAGGATATGGGCAGGGATGTTGGGTGGAAAGGGAGACTTGTGCTGGTCCTTGGGGAACCTGTGAATGTGCAGCTACCTGTGAGCCTGGAGAGTGTCAAGTGTGTGCCTGCACCAGTGACCTTCTGCCACTGTCCTTGGCCAGACTGCCTTGGAGAGGCGACCAATTCCGAGATCCTGTAACAGTTCATACTTGACAGATTTGAAGTATAGTATTTCTGGTTTGAGCAATGATATTATGCACTTTTTGAATTTAGCTGGTGGCACTTGGGAGTGGAATGTAAAAGATCTCCATCAAATTATTGAAGTTCGGTGGGGTGTATGAGCTTAAACTTCTAAAAAGGAAGTTCTGCTTTTGGTATAAATAAATAAAGCTTCTTCTGCTTAATTAAAATAAGCTATCACACAGCACTGCCAAAACTTTTATCTCAGTGACTCTGTTTGTGTGCCAGTATCTGGGCTAAAGCATAAAGTAGACTTGAAAAATAACCCAATTGTCTGTGTTCTGTTTCAGACTGAGAAAATTAGTAGGATAGTATTGAATTTTAAAATCTACATAAAGTATTAGTTTACTGTGGTTTTAAGTGAAAATACGTAGCTATGTTTAACTTGTGTCCTGAAAAAAAAAATGCATTGAAGTCTCTTACCAGAGTTTGCAGATGTTCTTTAAAGGACTTGTAAAAATGCTTTTGTTTTTGTAATACAGCCATTTATGTAGGTTGTCCTCACCCTCCCTGTTTTCACAACAATTAATTTACTTAGTATATTGTAATTGATGTTTCTGAAAGAACATCATAATCCATTTTCCTTCTTGACTTTAAAAGTAGTATTTTACTTTGTGAAAACTTTTTACTATCCCTGCAGAGCATGAGGGGGATCTGGTGGTCTGTTGGTATGTGCTATGGATCAAGAACTGTACTGTTGCAATGTTTTTATTGTTAGCTGTATTTAAATCAATAGATTTGGCTAATCTTAACTCTTTTTCTTTCCTGGCAGCCGATTTATTTTGCACATTCCAAGTGAAGAGAGAGACAATGCAATCAGAGTGTGTTTTCAGATTGAACTTGCCCATTGGTTTTATTTGGATTTCTACATGCAAAACACACCAGGATTACCTCAGTGTGGGATAAGAGACTTTGCTAAAGCTGATATCCTTTTTTATTACTGTGATTATTTTCTGTCTCAGTGGTAAAGTGCAAACTCAATATTGTTAATGATATTTCATAATATGATAATGTCAGTTCATGTGTTAATGATTAAAAGTTAGTATTGCTATGTGATGTTACTGAGTTCACTGCTTCCATAATTTTGTGGCACTCACAGAAGAGATCCTTCTTGGGTGACTAAAGAGCTATGGAAAACTCTCAGTTTCTGACATTTGAGGATTTTTCCTCATGGTTGCACTTTGCATGGTTGTAGGTTTCAAGGATGAGCTGTTGGAGCTCTTCAAAGTGAACTCCACAGTATAATTAATTTTCATGCAAATAGTGACATAAATGTTAAAGTAGTTGAAGATGGTATGTGTTCCCCCATGGGCAGTGGTATGTATTTGATGGAAGTTTCTGTTGGTAAGGGTAGAGGATGCAGTTTCACTGAATTCAGATGGTTTACCTCTGCATTTTTTGTTGCTTGCAAGGGCTGTACTATCTAGTCCTTGCTAGAGAAAACTTCGTGGCTTTCATCAGCAAGTGTTTCCGTTTAAAGACTTTTCCCATATGTTCTTGATGCGAGATTGGAATATTGCTTCTAGCGTTGAGGATAATATTGTCTATGGTTTCACTATGCAACATAGTGTTCTATTAGCTTCATAATATAGATTTACTTTGAAACACTACAGCTTTTATTTTAACAGTAAACTGTAAAAATGTGGTAATGTTCTGTTGGTTGATACTATTCTTTTGTTTTTTATTTATTTTATGTATGTTTTTAATTATAAATTATTTTCAGACCTACAAAATTCTTCTAGTAACTGTAGGCAGTGCAGAAAAAATCATAATAATGCAATAGACGTTATATATTCATTACATCTGTACTTCTCTAGCCCATATTTGCCACAAATATTAGTTCTGCTGCAGTGTCATATTTTCAAGTACTCTGCTGTGGAGTATTCTTTATTGGCAGTTTAATATGTTGTGGTAGTTTTGCCTGGCCCAGTTTTTGCCAGTGGATAGGGTGGGGTACAAAGATATCTCCTGCATGTCCTGAGTAAAGATTCTGGAAATTTCTCCACCATGTCCAGCAGATCCAATCTCTGATGGCTCTGAAGATGATGGACATGCTGCTGGCCAAACCTGGGCCAATTAGAGATGTTAGTTACGCCTCTGTGAAAACATATTTAAGAAGAAATCAAAACAATGTGAGCACGCACTTTTTTTTAGCCAGGGAAGGAGGAGGAGGAGGTAAAAATACGTGAGGGAGAACAACATGGAGGCACCAAGGTCAGTGGAGGTGGGGGAGGAGGTGCTCCAGGCGCCGGAGCTGAAAACTCTCTGCCGGCCGTGGTGAAGACCATGGGGGAGCAGGTGGTCCCCCTGCAGCCCATGGAGTCCATGGGGGTGCAGAGAACCCCCCACAGCCCGTGGGGAGGTGCCCACGCCAGAGGAGCAGGTGGATGCCTGCAGGAAGCTGTGATCCAGTGGCAGTCCCAGAGACTGAGAGTTGCAAAGGTCTTGGAGGAGAGAGAAAGGGCTTGCTCCCGGGATGGAAACAGCCTGGCCTCGGCTTGGAATTCTGCAACCTGGAGAGAATCTTGGACAGCAGCAATCGGGCAGGGCTGCTCGTGAGATTGGACCCACACCAAAGAAGTTCGCAGAGGACTGTCTCTCGTGGGAGGGACCCCCATGGCTAAGTAGAGGACTCTTCTCCCTGATGGACTAACCCTGACCAAAAGAAACCTCCATACCCTGCCCCCACCCCGGAGCTGTTGGTTAGAAGGAAGGAGGGAGGGGGTGAGCTGAGAAATGGCCTTAATAAATCACTTTTTTTGCAACTTTAAGTTTTCCACCAGCTTTTGCCCTAAATCTTGTGTGTCCTGCTTATCAGTGGTCTTATCTCAACTCATAAGTCCAGTGTTTTGTGTTAATTTTCCCTCTCCTCTGCATAGCTGCAGCAGGAGAGAGCATAGAGAGCAAACGTCGTAGGTGCCTGGCATTTAGCCAGGGTCAAACCCACGACATATGTGTAATCTATAATGTTATTAGTTTTACTAAGGACATGCAGATTTTCTCTCAAACTTTTAGAGTTATAGAGGTTGTTTATGTTTTCTCTGCATGGTGAGTTTTGATAAGTGTATTAGAATTTAATTTCTGTAACTGTATGCCATTAAAAAGAAGGGTTTTTTTTTGCATAGCAAATACTGAAGGTAGTATTCTGTGCCATAATCTAAATGAATAATTGTGGAAAAATGTATCTCCACTTATTTCAAGCAGAAGGAACTGAATTTTTGTCTCACTTCAAAATGAAGAAAATGTGTTTATGAATAATACATATTCAAAATAGCTGTTATGTGATTACATTATTTTTCAGAATTAGGGGGGACCTTCCTTCAAACAAGCAGCCTTGTGCAATCTTTTTTCTTTTTTGTTTTTTTTTTTGTTTATTTAAATCAGTTTGTGTGGGAATTGCCAGATTGCTTGATGCGCTCCAACTTTAAGTGTTTGGTAATGGATTATTCATAATATTTTACTTCCAAGAGAGTATATCTTGAAAGCACTTAAGGGAGGGAGTGTTTATTCTAAATTTTGAGTGAATGTCTTTTGTATTCTCTATGTGATTGGAGCTAGCTGCTTAAGTTTATCTTCCTTAACATGCTGCTCTACTCTTCAATCACTGCCCTTTTTTACTGCCTCAAGGTGAAGATGTACAAAAGGTTTTAGATGAGTGGAAAGAATACAAAATGGGAGTGCCAACCTATGGTGCAATTATTCTTGATGAGACACTTGAAAATGTAAGTATGGAAATAGTTGTGAAGGACTGTCTAGAGGGAAGGATGGCATATGCTGGCAGAAGTAATTCTTTGTTGTTTACATTTTTCTTCTGGAGAAATTTACATTCACTGTCAGATTCGCAGAGATCTGACAGCTGCTTGATATTGGTTACTGTGTACAGAAATATAATATGTGAAACAGTAAACACACTTCTGCTTGCTTTCCTTCTCAGGTTTTTTAAGAAATTTTTTAATTCTGAGTTACATGATTCCATAAAAAATTTGGGAGTTCTTGCTAGAACACAGCAAACCTAATGGTTTCCTTCCTTCAGGCTTAAGTATCCTTTTGGAGAACGGGGGGATGGTGGAGAGAAGACATTTAATGAATTGGTTAGAACACCTGTGTGTTTGACAGCTGCATTCCTTTGTATTTTGTAGGTTCTTTTGGTTCAGGGCTATTTAGCAAAATCTGGTTGGGGATTTCCAAAAGGGAAAGTAAATAAAGAAGAGGCACCTCATGACTGTGCTGCTAGAGAGGTAAGTTAGGTCAACTCCTTTAAGATAAAGAAGTCAAATCTTGCTGAAATCAGAATATATGTGTTGGATGAAAAGGCATTTTACTTAGGTATCTCTTTATTGATATCCCGTGAATAAACAGTCTGTTCTTGCAGTCATCTTCTGATGTACCTTCTGATGGCTTTCTGAGTTCCGGACTGGTAATCAAGGTTGAGGTTATATAATTTTAAAAAATAGCTGGTCTGTGTTTCAAGTTGCTTTGCACTAATGTGCTAAATGAACTGAGTACTATTTTTAAAGTTCTTTGCTGAACTATGAATTTACTGTTAAGTTTTACTTGTGGTGCTTGGGAAATCTTATGTAAATTCTGGCTTTTGGCATATTAATTTTAAGGGTCACCATAACTGTAAAAAAGTGGAGGAATAGGAATTTAGCCTGTGTAAAGAGGCTCAGGAGTTGAATTGGAAGTTGAAGAATTTTATGTAAAAATGGTGAAGAACTTTACTTTTCTATTTTTCAGTTGTGCAGGAACAAGAATCGATGTATGTGGCCAGTAAAATCTGAAAAATAAAATAATCTGTGGTATTTGTTGCTCCTGGAGACCTAGATATGTAGTGAAGCTGCATATTAAAAATGGCCTGTAAAAGAATATTACTGGTACAAACTCAGTGTTCATTCAACATAATACATCCAGAGTTTTTCAGAGAGAAAATTAAGGTGAGGGAAAGTAGTATGATGCATTGAGTATTCTTCAATTGGACTGAATCAATATATGAGAAATTATGGGGGTTTTTTTGGTGTTTTGGGTTTTTTTTTCCTGATAGATAAACTAGACATAGTTGCTTCAGGAAGGAATGACATGAAGTATGTCTTCCTCTTCAAGTTATGCTAGCAAAAGCATGTAATGGGGCACAGTTATACTGGGGGGAAAAATCTTTTGATGGTGGTGGTGTTAATTTGAAGAATTGATTAAGATTTTGGTAGTGAACAGCACTGCTGCTATCATCTTTTTTCCATCAGGTTAGATTGTCATTGTGGATAGACTGACAAACTCTTCAAGGCTTACCTGTGGCCAGGAATTGGAATGCTTGTAATATCTGAAATACATTTTTTAACTGCTTTCACTGAAATCAGCACAGATCTGAAACCATAAGCTGCATCTGTGTGAAATCTAGCTGAAGAGGTCTTTGCTTGGCAGTGCCTACACAGTTCAGCAGTATTTCAGAAGTTGATGAGGACTAACCCCTTCCATATTAATAAATTGCTCCAGGAAGATGTAATAGAGTTATTTCAACTTGCATTACAGGTCTGCTGTCTTAGAGATACATAAAACATGTAGATACTATTTCTGAGGAAACATCTGTGTGTAAAGGCTTGTTTTCCTCAGCAGCTTTCATGGATATATCTGAAAAATAACCATTCCTTTGCTTGTGGTAGTAGGTTGTGAAAGGATATCTCTGAATACACACACACACACGCACTAATTTCATCTAAATACTTCTCAGGTGTTTGAAGAAACTGGGTTTGACATAAAAGATTATATCTGCAAAGAGGACTACATTGAGCTGCGAATTAATGATCAGTTAGCACGGCTGTACATCATTCCAGGAGTTCCCAAGAACACAAAATTCAACCCCAAAACTAGGAGGGAAATTCGGGTATGTGTTACCTTGTTTATATCTATAGAAACCTTGTGGAGTTTGAGTTTTAAAGCCAGAAGTGTGTAAAATAATGAACCCATGAAGCACAGTGAACACCTCAAATGCTAGTTACCAGTGGCAGGTCTGCGCTGTAGGGTTTTGTGCCAACTTCTTGCAGCTCACCTGCAAGTCTGATACTTGACCATCCGTCTGACATCTCCATTCATCATGAAAACACAATAGACCATGCTGCCAAAATATAATTCTCCTCTTCTTTTCTTGTAGGTGGTGTCTATGTTAATAATTTCATGTTATTCCTAGTTACAGATGCATATGTAACTATATATTCTCAAGCTGTAATTATTAGCTGGGGATATGCAAAAGCTAACATATCAGAAGGACGAACTAAGGGTTGTTTTCTCTCTTTCATGACTAATACTGTCCAGATTAAAAGAATAGTATATTTTAAGGAGGAGGTTGAGAAGAGAACAGAAAATGGGAACAATTTTGAATGTATTGTGTACCATTAGGCTTTTAAAAGGTATTGTGAAAGGGAAAGGCAAAGGCTCAGGTAGAAACTTGTTGAAACCTTTGTCCCTGGTATTTGTAATCTTCACAGTTTGAATATTTTTTTCTTGTATGGAAATTCAGTTTAAAACAGCTATATTTCCATGCAGATGGTGTCACTGAACAGGGCCTCTGGCTTTCTTAGTAGGGGAGGTAGTTCACTGGACAGGACTTAGTCTCTTGCATTAGAGGCCTGTGTTTCAAAATGTGAAATAAGATGAAATTTGAGGTTTTTAAAAAATGTATAGTAAATATCCCCATTTGGAGAACAGTGACAGTATGAGTGGGAATGTTGAAGAGTTCTTGCAATGGCAGAGTTTTGAAGCATTGTCTTCATCTCATCTAATATAACCAGGCAGGCTGGTTTTGTATTCCCTGAAGAACTATATTGAGAACTTGTTCAGTGTGTAACTGATTGCCATAATTTGCATCTTGTCTGGACCTGGGGCTTTGGGAGTAGATTCTGTGACAGAAAATCTCATGTGGGATCTTCTACACTGTCTGTGGTCAGAATTCCTGGTTTTTTTCTCCATTCTGCAAAGTATACGATTTTAACAATTAAAACTATAATATATAAACTGTAACACAAATCCTATCCTTTACCCATGTTTTGTTTCTTTTATAACAAAACCTGAAACTTACTCTCTAACTAAATACCTTTCTTCCTAATAATATTTGATTGAGCATTAATGGTCCAGTATTGATGGCAACTTTAAGTAAAAAGTTAGTGAAAGTTATTTAAAGCCTCTACATTTGTATATGGCATTCTGTGTGCAGTGGTTTGGTTGGTTTGTTGATGAAACTCTTATTCAGAATTTAGTTGCTGATTAATACCTTTCATATTTTAGGTGCGATATGCAATGAGTTTGTGCTGTACCATCTGCTACTGTAGTGGCAGTCGGAAGAGTTAATTAACCTTTTGTGAAAAACGCTGTTGTGGCCCGTTAATTTAAGTCTTCCATGGTAATTTTTTAATTAAGGGAAATAATTGTGGCTGATACACATTTGTAACATTCTGCTAAGGGTACAATAGAGGGTATTTTGATTTCATTTCTTGTTTTTCTAGAATATTGAGTGGTTTTCCGTTGACAAGTTACCATGCCACAGAAATGACATGACCCCAAAGTCCAAGCTGGGATTGGCACCTAACAAATTTTTTATGGCAATTCCCTTCATCAGGTATGTTTGAGATGAGGCAAATGTTAGGCCAGGGTCTTTCAGACAACTTTAAATTCTTTAGATTTGTTTTAGTAAGTAGATCTTTTTGTTCTTCTCCTTGTATACAGGCCGTTGAGGGAATGGATTTCACGAAGGAATGGAGACTCCTCAGATAGCGACAATGGTTTTTCATCTGCAGGGAGCACACCCTCTAAGCCCAACTTGGAAAAAGCTAGGTAAGAACCAGGTCAGTTTAACACCTCTATATTCTTTCTTATAAAATGCTGGTCATACAAAGCTGATTGTCCTTTTCTCTTTCTCGAAGTATTCATGTTCCAGTGAGAGAGTAGTTTAATAAAAAAAAATAAAAGTATAGACTTATGTCATAGGATCATGAATGAGAACTTAATTAATGTCATGATATACAGGTGTCAGAACTGAGATTTCTTCAGTCTTGTTTGTGGGAATCACAAAAAAACCAGAAGCTAAAGCAAGTAGATAGCTTCCAGTGCTTCAAGTTCAATGTTTTTGGCACTTCTGCACAGGAAGAGTAGGACTCTCTAAAGCAGGACTGTAAAGTACTCCAAGAAGTGGCTAGCTAGATAAAACCTGTGGGGATCAGTGGGACAACAAGTGCTGCTGGCTTTAGATTCAGCTGAGAGAGAAGTGGTAGAGCAAACTTTAAAACCTGTAGTCCCTGTGAGAGGGTTCCGGTAATTTGAGTCAGGGCAACGCTGACGCTGAGAACAACAGGACGAATGTTAATGTGGACCTGGCCTTTTGTCTATGGAGAATACAAATGGCAGTGAGCATTATAAGAGTTTCTACACTAGGTTACTTAAGCTTGTCTTCCAGATTGTTCTCAAAAAGAAGAAAATTTTTTCATAATTGTCTTCTGCCGTTAGTAGATTTGAAGTTGTGTTGTAAACTGCCTTTGTTTTCCTGTACTAGATCCAAACTTCGCTGTAGTCAGCAGGTGTTTACAGATGGCTTTTCAGGAGAGCAGTGTGTGAAGCCAAAACAGCCACAAAAGCCATATAATCATCCTGAGGTGTCTGAAGTTTTGAAAATAAAGGTAGGTTGTTCCTTAGGCATCTGGACTGTTTAAAACAGATGTCTTTGTTCATAACTGTTCCCTCTCTAGGATGAAAATAGGGAATTGCATCACCACAGAATGCAAAAATAAAAACATGGAGTGTTTTGGGATTTCTCTGATTTATCTCACCACTAGAGGTGGTGGTATCAGGTAGTAATTTTATTGTTTCATGTACAGAGAGTAATTAGTACTTGCCATTATAGTGTTATCTCTAGTGTAACTGCATCAGTGCATGGGAACTAACTGAACTGAATTTATTGTGTAATAATTGTGTGATGGTGAGATAACAGAATGAGTAACAGCTGATGGCCTTGTAGCTTGAGTGTGTATTTGGTTAGTTTCAGTGGGCTTCAGTTTGTCTACAAAATAAACTGTTTGCATGTTTTAAAGGTACTTGGAGGGAAGCTGTAGCTATTAAGTAGGAAGTATCAGTGCAGTGATGTTCAATTCTGCCATTTACACTCTTCCCTCTGCTAATTTTGGACTTAACAGCAGAGTCAGAGCCTGAGGAACAATGGCAGAAAGCAAAATCAAGACATTTCCAGCCAGAAGAAGCGAACAAATGGACTGCACAGTCAACCAATTAAGCAAAACCATACCTTGGTAAGAAACATGCAGTGGCTGTGTCATTAATGGGTTCCAGTAATACTTAACCAATGTCCACAGCAATGTCCTGCTGAAAGAGAGTGCATATCTATCAAAAGTATATTTGATCAGAGTATTTGATACCTGTTTGTACATGTATGATGTTTCTTACATCATATGCATATACATCCATAGGCAAGCATATGAAATGTCAAAGTTTGCATTTTAAAAATAAGTAATTTTAGCTGTTGAAAATTTGTCAGTTGTTTCAGTGCACAATCCTGCAGCTTTCCAGGTTCCTGTCATATAAAAGCCTTCTGTAGTGTGTAGTAATAACTCAGTGTAGTGCACATCTTATTTATTCATGTAATGTGTCTTACTGTAAGCATGGGATTTTGTTATGCAACACTTAGAAAGTGGTAATGCAAATGCTTATTATTTCCCGTCTCTCCAGCAAAAATGTTGAGTTGCAGACTTGGCTTGGATGCCAGGATCTCATACAATTTCTTAATCATACAGTAGAGCTGTTTATAGCAGTTTGTTAATTCCAGTGTGATACTCTTCACTTGTTTTCCCTTGCAGTAACTAATTATGTTTGTCCAGTTCTTCTCGATGGGAGGAGACTCACTGAGCTGTACTCCCTTTTATAGCTGAATGTGCTTTTGGTTACCTGCTTTTTATGGCTCTTCAGTGTACTTTGCTGGCTCTTGTGCAACAGTGAGCCCCCAGTTCTCCATGCAACTCAGCTGGCTTGTCCAGGCTTTAGTTTTTCTTGTTTACAGAAAAACTAGAGTTTTTTACAGAAACCATAAATGGGTCCTGTAAAATCCTCACAATAGCAAGAAATGATTAGTTACGTTTGAGTGTAGAAGAATGAAAAGTCAAGGAATTGACTGCCCAGAAATTTGGATGGATAGGAAAAAACAACCATTATTACTGGTAATCTGTAGGGTCTTCATGGAAACAAGTGGAACTGTTACTACTCCACAGTTACTTTGTATGCTCTTCACAGACTTTTCTAAATATTTCTCTATTTCTGTTTCACTTGTGTTTTTGTGATTGTCAGTCTTCTGAAGTTTAAATCTTTTTTGTCCCACTGATAATTTTCTGATACAATTTGAAGGCCAGGAAACACTTAATTTGCAGAGAGTGGAAAGGGCCATATTTTTTCTATATTTGTGTACTTACAGCAGCAATACCTGGGGCTAAAACAACTCTTCCCTGGAGGATTCTAAGTTTGTGTCTCTAAAGCATGTTAAATTAAACTGGCAGTAGCAGCATGTTTGCAAATACATTCCCCTTGCTTTTTTTGGGACAAGCTGATTGAAGAGTGCGGTTTATGCCTGCACAGCTTTGACTCCACACCATCATATGCAAGACCCTCCCATCTTAAAACAGTTACAAAGTATTCAAAATCTTCCCCTACAAGTCTGCATTTTAAAAATGTTCTTTGACTCTTAAACGGTTGCATACTTCTGAAAGACTTGTGGACTTGAAGCATGTTTGCTGCATAAAGTAACATGACAATTCATGCTGAGTTATAGGTAAAATAATTCACACATGAGGTGTGTCAAAGCAAATATAGCCAGCATGCCTTTTAGATTATGCTTTAACTACACCCCTGAAAAATACAATGCCATTTTCTTTATCATAAAAAGTGTAATGTGTGTTCATTCTCTTCATCAGAAATGTGAAAAAAAGCTTAATCCAAGAAGACTTCAAGATAATTTTGAAACAGGCAAGTGCTGTCAGAATTTTCATCCACTGTCCTGTGCTACAGGCTGAAGGCACCTGAATAATGATGGTTGAGGGCTTTTTCTCATGCCAGCCTACCAAATCTTATAAAGCCATGTTTTTCCACGGTAGTCTGAGGTCTTGTTTGCTTTTTAATGAAAATTTTACTGTTTCATCTTGGTTTTGCAATTCTTCTCCTTAATGATAATGACTGACTGATACACCAGGTGGCTGAGTAAAAAAGTAACTAAAAGCTAATTTAGGAAAATAGCATCTGAGTCAACACAGTGCTGGTAATTGAGTGTTGGTTCAGGGTTTTCTGTCCTGCTATAATAAGCTGTAGCAGAGTGCACGCACTGCTTCAGCTTGTTACTTATTACTGCTTTATTTACAGCTCAGAAAATAGTGCCGTTTTTTCCTCCTTATTAAGAAATGTCTCATGAAACAGTACTGTATATGTAAAACTGGCTATTGAAAGTATTTGCAGTGACTTTTAAGATTTATTCTAGCCTCTAGACAACTTGTAAATATGGCTGCTTGAGTTACCTTCTTCTGTTTATGACCAAACATACAGATTTTGTTATAAATATTAATTGAATATATGTTTGAGGTATGGCTTTGTGTTGTTATTGACGCTTTCATTGGCAACTGCTGGTTTAAAATTTGTTTCATGCTTTTTTCTCTCTTTAAGCAGAAGCAGTATATGAGATGTGTTGCTCCAGTGAAGACCCACTGCCAGAACATGTAGAGGGACATTCTATGGCATGCAATGGCCATTATAAATTTGCTTTTTCATCAAGAGCTTTCTTGAGTTTCAAGTTTGACCATGATGCCATAATGAAAAGTTTTGACCTCTGACAGCAAACTTACTAGAAATAAGAATCAGACTTGCCTGTTGCAATTGAGGGGGTTTCTTATCCAGCCTTACTCTTTCTCAGGAGTTTTTTATTTTGTTTGGTTTGTTTGTTTTTAAATGCAATGCAGGGACTGACTGCTGGTTTGGAAGGGTTTGTTCTCTTTGCAGTATGGGAGTGGCATAGTCAAGTGTTGCACTTTAAATGCAGTCTAGCCTTTGTCCACAAAAGTACCTTTCCAATGTTCAGTTCACTTGTTCCTAGCTGTGCATTAGAGGGCATTCTTTTTACTTGTGTTTTATTTTTGTGGTTTTAAATTTTTTTTATTTTAACTTGCTGTGTGTTTTGTAGAATGTCATTGACCTTTTTTTAACTGTTGGAGTATACCAGCTTGCTAATCTTTTAACTGTTCTGATGTAAATTATTGGACTTGTTAGTCATTATTTTGTAGTACATTGCAATATTACGCAGTGGCAATGAAACTAATTCTCAGAGGACACCTCTGTCCTAGTGATTTTGAAACCAAGTTGCACATTTCAAACCTAGCCTCAGCCTGTCATCCTTTCTCTGTACTGATTGTTTGCCCGAAATACCTTCCCTCCTTCACACTGATAGTTTTTGTTGGCTGGCAATCACTAGTACTTGAGTCACATCTATAGCATGTTGACTTTTTGTACCTACTCTTCCTTGGTCTTTGATAATGACACTCAAACTGGGTAGATCTCAGCCCTTCAAAGTGTCTAACTTAACTCTTGTGCACTGCCCACAGCTGCATAAGGAGAAGTTACAAAGCAGCTGCTTGCAAAAAAAAGAAAAGCTTAAACTTGTCTGTGAGAGGTTACTTGTGTAGAATTTATACTGAATGTAAATAAGCCTCTGTAGATCTTGCTGAGGAGGAAGGCAGGTGCATGGATAATAGAGGCATTGTGTGACACTGAACAGCTTAATCAGGCTTCCAATAACTATTCCAAGGGTGTTCAGTATTGTATTCTGTGCTGTTGTCCTCAGATCTCTTGTGTAGTGTATCTGCTCTGTATATATCCAGTAGTATTGAATTGCACTTGCAGTTAGCATTTAAGTGATCTAGCCTCAGTCATTTTCAGCTACAGTGCTTTCTTAGGGAAAACATGAAAGGTGGGGTGGGGGTGCAGGGGAGGAACAAAAAGCATATAGGAATTGAGGTGATGAGCTGTTACATCACCTTCAAGTTAGCGGGTTTTGAGCATGTCCTTTGCAGTGGAGAGAAATGCACTGAAATAATTTGTCACAGCAGCTTGTAATAGCAAGCATGTCCCAGATTTAAAAACGGACTTTTCTCTAGAATAGAGGTAATTGATAACTTCATAGGTTGAATGAACTACACCCTTGTAGTGTATGTACATGCACTGAGTTTTTATGCAACTCATATGTCATCCAAAACCAAAATCCTGGTCTTCCTTCAACCACCCTACTTCATCTACCCTACCTGATCTGTTACCTAGTGTTTCCCTCAGAAATAGCTTTAGAACTTTCTCCTGGTTTATTCACCTGCCTGGCATCAGGTGATTTGAAACTCTAATGCTGTAATAATTTTGGCCATAGGAGTGCTCAACTTCTGTATCAGTCAACAGGAGAAATGGACTACAGCATTTCCTCCTTCTGGAGGACAAGGGTTCTGAGGGCCTTCTTTTTTAAGACCAAATTGTGAAATAGCTCAATCTAGCTTTGACTCACGTTTATTTATTTTTTTTTCTTAAACGTATCCAAAGGCCATACAATGACAAAGAAGAGTAATTGAGAAGGTAGGATAATGCTGGAGGAGGTTATGTTATTTAGCATCAGGTGAAAACTAATCTTTAGTTACTTTAGTGATTTTTTTAGTTGATTTCCCAGCAAAAGTGCCTTTACTCATGGTGAGGCAGAAGTTTGTATCATATCCTGAGGCTGCTACTGCCTGTGGAGTTAACAGGACTCTCCTAAGGCATAATTAAATAACAGGCTGTGGAAATCTTTTTATAAATAAGTTGACTTTTCAGATTAATTAGTTATAGATCATTTAGTGCTCTGTGAAATAATGGGGATGTTGACAAAACAGTGAACTTGGAGCATCTGTCATCTGTTTGGGAAGTCCTGTCCCAGGCAAGAGGAAGTCTTTAGAACAATGGAAGCATGTCCTATGAATAGGAGATGCTGGCTGCCCTCTGTTTACTGTGTCATTTTTTTCTTCCTAGTGAAAGGTTGGTTCAATATAGAAGATACTGGTTGCTTTGTTAAGCAACCCAAAGTGAAGCTTATACATATGTCATGATTTTAGTAAACCTAGCCTTAATGTGAGTTGCAAATAAATGTGATAAATATGCAATAACTTACTTCTTTGTATAAGGGTACCGTTTGCTGTAGTAGCATTGCTTTCTGCTTCCTTAGTAAGGTTTATTCTAAATCTATGTAAGTGTGGTGGCATGTGATCCACTTGGTGGGCTCCATCATGCCCTGCACGGTGAACATTTTGTTTACTATTGTTTATGTTCTTATTTCACCATCCTTTTATAATTGTATTTCTAAGTTTAGAAGTACTGTTTACATTTATCTTCCATAAAACAGTGAAGAAATAGCAAGTGAGATACAGGCTTTAGTTCTGTGAGTTTTTACTTTACGGGAGCTAGACACAGGGAAACAGGAACTGTTTGCATGTCAGACTTGAGAGCTGGTGTCGAGATACTTGAAAAACAAACACTGTCAATTTGAGAATGCTGCCATGTTAGGGGTTATTCAGATTATGAACGGTCAGTCAGTGTTCTTGGAATCGAAGAACTTGTGGAGTAAAAAAACATTTAGCAAAAAAACCTACAGGTGTGTGGTGCTAGGAATCTAGTACTAGAGTGCAGTTTCTAGTACTGCATCAACTCCCTGCTTTAGCGTGAGGTTTTTAGCATCTCTCCTTTCTCAGAATGCTCTGTAGTTTGACCTTGGACTGAAGAGTGGCCTGCCCAGGTGAGTGACTGGAGCACTACTGACTTCAGCTCCTTGAGGTACATCCATCATCCAGCTTTGGAAAGTAGCTGTGTCTTGTATAGTTTGAAGTGTGGCAACAGTGGTTCTGGGAAGGAGAGGGGGAAATAGCTTTATTTATTGCACAATCAAAGTATTATTTTTTAACACAATGTAAATTCTTTAGACCAAACATGCATAGTTTCTAGTTAAATTTTGGGCCTAATCACTGTTCCAGGCTTCTGTGCTGTGCTCCAACCTTCCTGAACTAATTTGGTGATTTGAGAACAATACTTAGTGTTTTTCCTTCACCTACCTGTGGCTGTTATAGATGTAACAGTTCCTTTTAAAAACAAGGCAGGTTTCGGGTCTGGCTACTTCTAACGTACTTGCTCTCAGATTGTAATTTCAGATAAGAACATAGTTCTTCCAACCTTTACTTAATGTAGTGATTTGCTTTTGCATTCATGCCACTATGGTGTGAAGAGCAAAGAGACTACATTAAGAATCCAAACTCCAGTGTCCTGTGGAGCAAGACAGCACTGCTGCTCCAGGGGTAACTGGCTGCCCAGTTGTGGGGTCAGTGGGCTGCTTAATCCTCAGGTACCTGGGGTTTTATTGCAAATTCTGAGCAACAGGTTTCTCTTCCAGAGGTAAAGCCAGGTGCCTTCATGTTTTAAGTTAGGAGGTTATACTCTAAATGTATTAGGAAGTTCATAGTTATTGAGAATTAATAGGATAGTCTCTCTTGTTGATTTAATTTCTGTAAATAAACTGATGTTAAGTCTTGCACTGTAAATGTTAAATAATCTGGTGCTTATACACAACTTCATAATTTCAAATTGTTTTTGTTATTACAGTATTTCAGCTTTTGAAACAACCAAAATTATTTAAGATATGGTAAATTTATACAAACTAACTGAAGGTGCTTTTACAGTAAATTAGACTTAGAAACTCTTCCGTAATAGGTTTTTGTTCTTATGCATTTATAGCAATAGTGTAGTTCAAGAATGAAAGTAGGCTAAATGCTAGTATTTGCACTGTTCTTAATCCCGTATGTAAGCACTGATAGATGCAGTAGGATTTGTGCTGTGTGTGCATTTCACTTTTTCATGTAGACTGTGGACTTAAAAGGAAGTCAACATAAACAATAATTACATTGGCCATATTCAAGATTGGACCAGAAGAAGTATTCTGGATTGGTAGCAGTACAATAAAACAAAATTTTTGGGATTTAACTTCCATTGAAAATGCTAGGTTCAGTGAGACTTAACTTTTTGTACAGATTGAGCTTTACAGAAACCTTTATCTTTAAATTGTTCTCAGCTCTGGATGCTTCTGGGAAGTCAAAATTGTCTTCAAGTCCTCCTTCAATTCTTCCAGGAAAAACAAGCACTTCCTTTTAAGTAATTATTGACATTTCAAAGAGTACGGAATGTTTAAATTCGATAAGGTCTCTATGGATTTTGCTGAAAACAGAGTATTTTGTCATTTTTAGGCATTTATATTGTTGATCAGAAGAACTAGCTTCTTGTTTCCAGTATGGGTTACAGTTCAGTGCCTTTAAAAAAATGATTACAGCTCATGGAGCATTAATCATTTTAAAATAAGGCATTCATAGCTTTTTAAGAAAACACGTCATGCAAACACAGTTCTCTATGACACATTTCCAACTGTGAGAAAAAGTCTGCAAATTTTTTTAAAGCATGTTTGATCAAAATTACTAAACTGTGGAGATGAAATTTGTATCTCACTGGTTGGGTACATAATTTTGTTATGCAGAAAAAGTATGGAAAACTGCATGATTAAGAGCTCTCAGCAAATACTTCTCATGCCAGTACTTGTAACTGAACCTTACTGTGTGTGCATGGCACTGCACTTCATCCCTGAGGAGCAGCTTAGCTGGGTTTGCAAGGCACTTTTACCATTAAAAAGCAAAACAGACCCCCCAGAAGGCGGCCCAGGGGCTGTTAATTCAGGCAGAATGCTCGATTGGTGTTCATGCTCCAGGACCCAGACCTGGGTGTTGCTTCCAAAGAATGACACTTTTCATGGCAGCACTGCATGCCTCGCAGAGGACAGGGAGCCAGTGCTTGGTGGTGTGGCTCACGCATGAAGGGTTGCGTCTTCCTCCTGTCTGTTCAAAGCTCAAGAACTCGATCTGTGTAAGTGGCACAGTGGTGCTAATTAAGAAGAGAGTTCATACAGCTAAAGGGTTAAAAGCATGACAGATTTTATTCAAATTCCATTATGTTCTTTTGAAGAAAGTTTGCATTAGTCAACTCTTGTATTAAATAAAATCTGTAACTACTTGTAACATTTGCTGTAGTGGCGATTGTGATTTTGTTTGTTATAAATTGATTCAGAAACTGAAACACACCATTTAAGAGAGTATGACTAAGTTGACATTTTCTTCTATATTGTTATTTTTTTCCTCTGTAAAATTAAATTACTTTATAAATAAACCAATTGAAGTACTGAAGTATAAATATAAGGATTGCTGGTCATTGTGAAATGTGAAGCCTGTGCTGCTGGTACAGGTCATTCTTTCACTGTAGAGTGTTTAAGTGTTACCTTAAGCCAGTCAGAAACAATGATTATATCTAGTGCCAGGAAAGGAAGTATTTTTTAAAGTCAGTTGTAAAAGTGGATGAGGAGCCCAGTCAACATGATGGAAAAAAAAATATTTTAGACATACTGGAGGAAAGGAAGTATGTGAACTTCAATCAGTGCTTTTAGAATATTTATGTAATATTGAGTATTTTGTTTTCTTTTTGTTTTGGTCCATATAACTTGTTATTAAAAGAACTGGATGTGTGGAAACTGTTGCACATGTGCCCTTCCATTTCTCTAAAGTGTTCACTGAAGCTGTGGAGGGTTTGTAGGAAGAAGTGCTGATGTTCTTGAGCCCAGCTAAAACCTGCGGCCAGATCTGAGTTCTTAACAACTTTTTATGGCTCTAAGGTGACAAGTCATGGTGAAACAACTCCCAAGGCAAAGAAACAGCATTAGAAATTTATTCAGAATATAAGAACATTTGTAAAATAAGTATTATAAATGCCTCTGTATAAATAAATGCAGTTTTTACAATTCTATATCAAATGAACACAAAATAGCTATTTTACAGCTGCTAGGAAACTAAAAGGTAGCAACACATTTAAAGCTAATTCAGTAAGGTAAAAAGTTTCTAAAATTACAATGCATGGCACAGTATTAAAGAAGGAGAAAATGCTAATAAAACCAGTAGAACAATACTGACAAGAATGCAAACTTAGTCACATGTGCTTTGCAATAGCTAACAGTACATTCAAGCTGGTGAAGATTTATACATAGAATTAGAGAAAAGACGTAAATTTTTTTTCTGAGCACTCTCTGAAATACAAAGTTTCATGCACTCTGATGACTTAAGGAAAAAGTCCAAACATTTATTAATGAATGGACTTCGGTTAGCAAGAACCATCTCTTTTTCTTGCTTTGCAAATTTATTATTTCTGCAACAAGTGTTAAAAGAGTTAAGTTGCTGTAACTCATGGTGCATTGCACACGCAGGTATTTCTGGTGTGCTGGTAATTCAGAGTTGCATAACAGGAGATGGGAGTTTTTTTGGTGTTTTTTCCGAGGATTAGTGCCATTTTAATGAGCTGCAGCTAATAATCAGTATTGAACAGTTTTCACAATAACATTAAACCTATGACCACTTCCCAGTTGATCTTTTCCAGTATGCCAACAAATGATGCAGTAGCTGCTTGCTGAGGCAAATAAATAAACTGGTTGTCTGGCAAACCATGGCTACTGCTGAGGCTGGATGGTACCAGTGCTACTTTCTCATCTACAGCCCTTATGGGAAAAAATTGGGAGTGGTTAAAATTTACTGATGATTTGTAATTTATTCTAAAGCACTTCCAGAGCACAGCTGCCAGGGAAGATAGGTGGTAAATGTAGTGAAACAGAACCAGCAAATTGTTAGGCCTGGAAAAGGCAGGCTGCAGCTTTTTATGCCTCTCTATAAGAGTATTTGAATTTTTTATGGAAGGAACTCTTCTGTGTGAGGGTATTGAGGCCTGAGCACAGGTTTCCCAGAAAAGCTGTGGTTGCCCCATCCCTGAAAGTGTCCAAGGCCATGTTGGATGGGGCTTGGAGCAACCTTGTCCAGTGGAACATCTCCCTGCCCACAGAAAGGGGTTGTAACAAGGTGATTTTTAAGGTCCCTTCCAATCCAAACAATTCTGTGATTCTAGTCTAAGCAAGGGGGAAAAAAAAAAGCCTAGGAGGCAGCCCAGTGCAGTAATGGTTTCTGGTCCTGTTCAGTGAAAGGAATTTCACATGGACGTTCCGAGATGACCTCAAGTCACACAGGTGTTTCAGATGCCAGGAGACAAAAGTGTAACTGCGTTTTTCCCTCAGCACATAGGGGATACTTTTCTTTGTGTTTCTCCAGAACAAATGTGCTCAGCTACCACTGAAGCTGATGGCAAACTCCCACCTTCCTGTGTGTGAGAAAATTGGACCAAAAAGGGGCAACACCATAGAGAGCTGCTAAGCAGAACCACAAAGATGGAAGAAATCAATGTGCCTCCTCCCTCAAGAGACTCATGCGCAAAAATTTCTATTCACATTATAAATTAAGAAGTGCAATTATTTCCAGAGAGAGGACTGATCAAAACCAGAACATCACTACCTAAAAATTTTGGAATCAGTGTTGTTTTAATTTGCTGTTGCCATCAATCACATGTGATGCTGGCTTTGTGGATGATGTATCAGACTCCAGAAAAGGAGGAACAACGCTCCAAGGAAAGAAGACAACAGCAGCTACAGCAGTAAGAGGTGGAACTCCAACTGCTACAGTTCCAGATGTAGCCAAGATGTAACAATAATGCCATATTCTGTACATGAATCCCCACAACTATGTTGTTTGCCTGACCTAACCCAATAGCAGGCAAGAAAAAGTCCTCTAAAAGTGTTTCCTTAGTACTAGTAATGGGAAGAGTAAATGAGGGAAGTTGCCATAATTCTAAATACACTAGTAAAACTTGAGGTGCAACTCAACATGTAAAGCAAAAAGGATGAACATCTCCTGCTACAAGATTCACTGGAAATCAGCCTGGAAAACGCAAAGCAGAGGCATAACACAGCAGCGGGCTAACACAGTGAAGGGACTCTAGCTTGGCTTGTTAAAACACACATGAAGCTCTTTTACGTATTCTGTCAAAAATAAGCAAATTCTGAATATAACAGGTGCTGTGGCAGACTCCTGTATTTTGATCCCTACAGAAATCAACCTGATCCCCATGATTTGCTTAATGTTCATTAATCTAACAAGCCAAAATTTGCACTTCAGGCAGTTTGATAATACAGTAATACGTGATTTAAACAAGAGAATGTTAGCAGTAACAAAAACTAAACCTAAGAAGCTGCAAGACTTCACCATTCACATTCTGTTTGTGGCTGGATATCCATACACCTACACATTTATAGTTTTGTGCCTAGGTATTCAATATTAAACAGGTACATTCCTTATAAGTACCTTTTTTTGGTCAAAAAAAAAGTATAAAAAGAAGACATTCTACCTCTTGATCACAGTAAGCTGTAATAAGCACAATACACGTGACAAAAATGGCCCAGCTTCTTAAAGAAAACCTTGGATATAGTGTATATAGCAAGAAAAAACAACTTTTTTTACGAAGTAGTTCACACACCATGCAATACAAATACCAGGAGGTCTCCTGTAATTTCTTACCCACCCTTGGCACAGACTGTCTGTGTGGCATGGTGAAACTCACAGCCTTTGGCCCTCATGTGCACTCTAAGAAATACACCTTTAACATAATTTTCAGAGATGTAACTATACTTTCTGGGGTTTTTTTTCCCAGTTCAGGAGGGGTTTTCCTACCTGATCTGCACTTTGAGCAGCAGAACTGCAAGCAGGGTGCAAAAAAAAAAGCCAGCCAGGCTGTCATCTCCCCACTCTGCAGCTCCCTGTTTGGTGGTGTAACCACAACAGTGAGTCTTGAAGGTACAGGATGTACTTGTGTGCAGAGGGAGCTCAGGGACTGGGAAAACTCTCACATGATCTCCAAATACCCAAATGAAAACCTCTTAACATGAATTATTCTGCTGTGTGACACTGTCACCCATGGGACACAGATAAAATGGAAGAGAAGCTGTATGAATATAGACATAACAACACAGACAATGTACACAATTACAGCATGGTAATTCAGGCACTGCCATTTTACATTATGAAACAGTTCTTAAGGTTAACACTTTTATATCCCCATGACACCTCTCTGGGATCCCAGAGAAGGTGCTTTTAAGTTTTGTCAGCATTGGCAATCAGAGCTTTTAACATTTGAAGCTACCTAAAATTCAGCCTCCAAAATAAAGTTGTAATGGCACTAAGCATCCTTTAAAGAGATGCATTTAAAGTGAAGTTTCATTGGTGTGTGGTCTGGAGTTCTCTTCTTCCAGTAAAGCTATTCTTTGTTTGAGCATTCTTACTTGGGTTTCATGCCTCTCCACCATGGCCATCATTTGTGATTCCAGTTTCTTCAGCTTATTTTGATGCTTTTTCTTTGCTTTTTCATAAGCTGCTACCAAGTTGCTGTTAAAAACACAAGGCACACACAGTAATTCAAAAAGGCTTGTTCAGAGCAAGTGCTACAAAAAATCTACCCTGAAGCCCCACCCTTCAGGAAACTCCAAAAGTTGGGTACTGATCATCTTCCCAAAATTTACCAGTGCTTTAAAATGGATTAGATCCAAACCCAGATCAGTGCTAATGTCTGTGTCTTTCCTGGGGAAAGTAAACTGGTAAAGAAAACATTTTCAAACGTGGTTCCAAGAGCCAGATGGAGGTTGCTGCTGATGACCTCTAATAGCACTGTTCATGAGTCAAGATACCACAAGATCAAACATGATTTATAAAAACACGGCATGGCCAGAACCTGCTTAGAAAATCCAGGAGTGACTTTGCATTTTTCATTAAAAAAAAAAAAATAGATTTACATTCAGAGGATGGCATCTTGTGCTAATTTGCTAGCTGCTGAGTAGCTTCTGTGCCTCCACCTTGACTGGGTTGGAAAGCTTGAGAAGGGTGCCGCTTCTCACCACAAAAGCTTTCAAATGTATTTTAAGGAAAACTACACTGTGAGTGATAGGCTCCTTGCAGGAAGGGCAGCCGCAGTCCACCATATTCCTAGGCCATCCAAACACAGTGCAAGCAAAATGCCCTGAGTGAGCAATAGAATTTAGGTGTTACCCAAGACAGCTTATTAATGAAGAGGCTGGAGGCAAAGAAAAGGGTGCAGTTTAAAACACGGTAACAGATTCATAGGTTTTTTTTGTTTGCTTTTTTAATGGTGCAATCACTAATAGGAACTCAATTAAGATTAACCTATTTCCCTGCCTTCTGTTCTTAATTATGTAGTTGTTAGTGGCCTCCATGGGAGGTTTATACCTCCCCCATCTCTAACTATTATCTGAAAGTGTCAACATGTGAATGTAAGGATCCAGAAACTTCTCATTAATGTACAGGGAATATTACAGTGCTTTGCCAAAACACAGCAAAAAAACCCCAGAAACAAAAAAACAAACAAACAAACAAACAACATGCCCCCCCCCCCAACAAAAACAAAACAAAACAAACCCTCAAACCCCCAAAACAATGGTGCATCCAACTGCTGGTAGATCCTTTACCTGTTTGCCCTTTTAAGGTCATTAACAAATTCTGCAGACTGCTGATGTCTGATTTCACTGCTCTTCGTGAGTCTCTCCAAAGCACTCACTAACTCCTGCACTCTTGCTTTCAGTTTCTTCTCCCTGGATCAGGAGAAAAGGAGGTAGAAAATTATTTTCAAAGCAGAAGTAACACTTCCGCTTGGAAGTGCATCAACTGTTGTCCTGTGCTGGGTTGACATGCTGAAAGTATTTTCCTTACTACTACTAGGATAATACAGGAGGTAGTTCTTACACTAAACTTTTCCAAAGATCGGTATTTGTTGATATTTATCCGAAGATAAAATTCTAATATAGTTATCAATACTTACTTACCAACTCTGAACCAAAAGCTGATTACGTGAAGTGGACAAAATGGAAGTAAGATACCTTATAATATTTTCACATTGCAAGTATCTCTATGAGGGAAGGAGAAAGTGAACAAGACAGAAATTCCAGGCAGGAGCAAGCAGTAAAGCTTGGGGATTAAGCTGGGTTTAAAAAGCACTTCCCACGTAATCATGTGGCACGAGGCAGGTGCTTCTTCCTGCTGCAGAGCTGATGGCTGATCACTCAGCCCACTCCGACACACACATGGGACTGTTCAGGAGCCTTCCTCTGCAGCCAAAACTCCCAGCACAGAGAGCCCAGTGAAAAATAATGCACGATTTGGAAGGAGGGGAGGTGGGGGTGATGCCTTAATAATTTCTGTTTTTTTACTCTTCATGTATCTGTAACTTGGTGTAGGTCTGTAGCTTCTTAAAAAGTGCTGAAAAGCCCTGTTCCCAGCACCTTTAGCCGAACAAGGCTCTCTGACTACGGATTCAAGGACATATTCATTGCCTTGGGGCCTGAAAATATGGAAACAACTGTGATATGGGGGGAACAAGCCTGGGGTGATTAACATCATCACCTGATGGTGCAATTGGAGAATTAAGGGCCAATATGCTAATGGGACAGAACTTAGAAAAGGTGAAGGTGACCCAGTGTCCATTTTGGGGGAAGTCCCCGAGGGGGACTTTTGCTTGCCCAAATGTACCTTCAAGGCCCTGAAGGTCTTGAATAAATTTGTCCACTTTTTATACTCCTAATTTGTCTTGGCCTCTGTTTCAGGTAGCCTGCTTTTTTAGGCATTGGGGGAAGAAAAAAAAAACGTGTTTTAAAAATGACATGGAGCTGGGATCACTGGGACACGGATTTTGCAGCACCAAATCTTGCACTTAGGATCTCTGTGTGTTTACCTGGAAATATTTGTCTGTGCTTTGCTGCCTAGAACCACTTTGCAGTGATCCAGCTCTCCCTCTTGTGCTTGTTGCAGTGCTGCTACGTGAATACACTTAGTTTCTTCTCAATAACCAGACTCAATAACTGCCAGCTCCCAAATGAGCCCAACGGGAATGAATACCCTGAAGTTTGTGAAAGCTTCCCCAGCTCTGCAGAGACCTCCTGAAATCCCAGCTCAGCAGCCTGCAGTTCCCAGGAAGGCCTGGATACGGCAGCCTTTCATCACCAGAGAGAGGGACAGCGCCCGGCTCCAGCAGCAACAGAAGGGCTTTCACAAAGACAGCCGGGGAAATATTCCAAGTTAGCAGTCTATCCCAACACTCTCGGGCACTGGTTTACCAGCCAAATTAAAAAGGACATAAGAGGGCCCTTGTTGGTGAAGAATCATCAGTATTCTTTGTACATCCTTTCTTTGAAGGAACACACCCTCTGCTTTCAAGTAATGCAATCCTTTTCCCTTGTGGTTAAAAGTTCACTGCCATCCACCCTAAATGTAAATCTCAATTTTTATACCCTATCTCATTAGTCAGGAAGACTCAGCACAGTCTACAGCCAAAATCTGTGTTCTGCAAGGAAAACAGGAAAAAAAACCCCAGAACATAAACAAGAAAAGATCAGATGTGACAGAGGGCAGATCTAATGTGTTTATGGCATGGCACCTACTGGTATGACAGAAGAGAGTAGGGTAAATTTGGGGCTTCCCTGCTCCAAAGGTTGCCACAGCCAGAGGCTCTGGGGAAGGCTCAGTAGCACCATTCTCAGCATGACAACCCAGTATGAGCAGCAAGCCCAGTGAAATAAACATGCACAGTTTTGGATGGGCAGAGAATCTCTAAATTGCTGAGGCTGATTTAACTTCGTGTGCAAGAAAAAGTATAGCTGTGACAACACTGCACACAGTCCCATGGGAAAGAGCCCTGCAGAGCCATAGTTCATTGCAGCTAAAGTCCTTCACACACCTGCTGTAACAAAAGCTGCGTGGAAAAGAAACACAGTGGAAAGACTTTGAGGAACTTTTCATGCATGATAGTTTGGTTGCTATGGTGACTGTTACGTGATAAAACAATGATATCACCTTTTGGCTGTTTTTCACTCACACCTTTCAACCAGCCCTGTTCAGCCTGATCTCAGCTAAACATCGAGCTGTATTTCTTTGCACTTGGTCTACAACATCCTTGTCTTGCTGCTTGTCAAAGACACAGAACCAGCAGAGTGGAAAGCACCCTGTTTAAGCTACTTAAACATCTTTCAGATGCCTGTTCTGAATCATCTAGCCAAACAGGAAACATTGGCTAACACTTCAAATCGATAGATGACTAAAATTTACATTGGCACTAGTAAAATACCAATATTTCTTTTGGCTTTTCATTGTATCTTGAAGTCAGTGAAACAGCACTAGATAATACCTACTCAACTTTAATCTCATGGAAAGCAACTGGTGGTTTGATTTCATGTGCCAAATGTCCCAAATATCTGAAGAAAACAACCCACAGGGATCTACTTCTACACGTGTTCCTACTTTTGAAACTGCCTGTCTAAATATTTCAAGAGACATTTCATAGAACAAGTCACACCTGAGTAGCCAGACACAGCAGCATTAGTAAAGGCAGAGCAAACACCTTGGTTTAGTCTGCGAAATGAAGATGCACTTGTTAATGACTATTACACACTAAAAACATGTAAAGTTTTCCCGAGGGTGCTCCATCTTCTGCTCGAGGAGCAGAGAGACCTCAGAGCTGTACCTCACTGGCTGGGGGAGAGGGTAAGAACCCTGTGCCTCATGATGCTAACTCCTCCTGGTTCCCTCAGTGTCTATCACTCATTACCTCAGTTTGGTCAGAAAGGATTGTCCTTATTTGTTTTTCTTCAAAACTGATTGCGTAGTTAGGCAGTGAACAGGAGTGATACTGAATCCCGAGATGTAGTATTCAGGGGATTTCCAGCACCACAGCACTTTTCTGACGGCAGGACATGAAAAATCAGCCACTACAGGTTTAATGTGGCAGAATATTTTCAGTATTGCAAATGCAGCGTGTCGCCACAATGAGAACATGCCAAAGCTGCAGATCAGGGATGGAACTGCACTTGATGTGACAGACATACAAACATCCTACGGATGTGGGCACAGCCTGCTGCTGCCGGACAGCCTTCCAGAGTCTGAGCTCCGAGCTCCCATGGAAGCTTACACACCAAACTCACACTGCCATTGTGCCCAGGGCTGTAATATGGACCTCTGTGCATCCCAAGAAAGCACTTTTCTTTGTATTTTGATTGGAAGAGGGAAGGAGAAGCAACTATTTTTCAGAGAATGCAATTTCTGTCAGCCCCCGGCTCATGAGTCTGTTGGACTGCAGAAGTCAGCAGGGCTTTTAATCCCAACAGTTCCTCCTCCAAGTGGCTACTGCAAGCTGGAGCTGCAGAAAGCATAGCCACAGCACTTCATGTGCACAGAGAAAATGAGCAAGTATTCCCAAAGGAGGGAATGAGCCTATGATCTGAGGGCATGGCTCACTTCCAGCACAAAGGCTCTCTGCTGCTGAGAAGTCAGCTGGGGAAATCCCTGACTGCTCCCTTTCCAGGGAAAAGCTCAGAATAAGTGTATTCAAAGGCCTACAGCCTACAACATCCACTAAAAATACCATTTTCAGTGAAAGGCCTAATATGCTGGTAATAAAGGCTTTTGTTTGGTATTTTCACAACCAAAACACTCAGTGGGCAGTTGCACAGTGATTTTCAAGGGCTTTTTGTTTCAGGATGGCTGAATAGGAAGGGGCTTACTGGTGTTCTCTGGTTTCAATGCTACCAGTTCAGAGAGTGGGGAAATCTGCCAGGGCCATAAAGGAAACTCTTTTTCTGTCAATTTGGCCTCCACGCAGTGACACCATGTTTGGCACACAGTAATGTAAGCAAGGTCAGGAGCACCTTACATTTTCCTTCCTGTTTGGGCTTTTCCAGACATGTTCAGGTTTCATGTGCTAGAAGTCTTCCCAGATTTTCCTGCTCTTGCTGATTTCATTGAAAATTCCCCGGTGCTGCAAACAGGAAGCTGCTCTTCTCTGGCACACAGAAAGTTGATTTTTCTGCCCCTGGCTTGGAGCGCACCCAGCGAACTCCCCTTCTTGTGAAAGCACCAGCTACCACCCCTCTGCCCTGGGGTCAAGAGCACCACAGCTCTTGCCAAATCTGAAGCTAAAGACGAACAATGAGCTCTTTCCAAATGAAGAGGTGAGAAACTTTCCCACAGCAAGGCAGAGGAGTCTTGCAATCCCTAAGGCACATCCTCTTACCCATCAGGGAGCACTGCCTGCTACAGGCAGATCCCTTCAAATCCTGGCTCCTGTGAGGAGTAGGGCGAGCAGGATCAGTACCTGCCCCTGAGCTCTGCAGACACAAAGCCCTGACACAGCAGCTCCAGGAGCAGCCAGCCGAGGGGGAGAGTGGCCCGAGGATTCCTGGCAGAGCTATCCATGCCGCCAGGGCAGCCCCAGGCCACTGGGGGTGGGGAAGGGGAGGGAGGGAAGGCACCTCCTGCATGGTCCATACCTATCTGCGGGGCCCCTGCTTTGAAGGGAAGGCACACATCCCACACTCGACTCCTACTCCCTTCCCTAATATCCTCCAGTTGCAGTGACCCTGGCACCATCCCTCACTCCCTCTCTGACTTTTCCAGTTGAACAAGGTGACACATGATTGTTTTTCCTAGGCATTTGACTCCTCTCCTCTCAGGAGATAACAGCTGGACATTTAAAAGGAATGCAGATAAATTCTCTTTTCATCAGCAGTTTAAACTAACATCTTACATCGGGCTGGCATGCAGAATCCCCAAGCTAATTCGAATGCATGCCTGCCTCACTGGTCTGGCTTGGCCTGCTAAGGAAAACAACCAGAACACAATAAATGTTTTAAAGAAGTAACAAAGCAACACTACATAAATGCCAAGAAAATCACCCCTTTCAAAAGCCACGTCTTCCTGGCTTATCTACTGAAGACACCTGTGCTGCCAGCTACCTGTGCACCGGAAGCCTTTCCTGATTGCAGAGGTGACAGAAGGTGCTTTAAAAACCACTTTGCTGGGGCAAAATACTGTACTGCCTTTTTTTGCGGATTGTCAAGATGTTCCGAACAGATCTCAAAAGCCAGACAGTACCACAGGCATGTGTTACACCACCTGCAGTGGGGAGACAGGCCAGGTGTGGTCCTGGAAGCGACTTACTGGCAGCAAGAAGGGAGAACAGCCCTGGAGGGAGGCAGCAGCATGCCTGCCACACTCACTGCTCAAACCTCCCACCCAGCTTTGCCAGCCCAGCCTGAAAACTCTCCAGACGTGGAGCTATTTGGAGCTCCCTGTGACGATCATATCCAAGAGCACAGCAGCTCAGCAGTTCAGATAACCACATGGTGGTAAGAAGAACTACTTACTCCATGTCAAAAATTGAGAAAAAGACAAATTATGGTTGTCTGTGAGGCATAAGGTAAAAATAGCTACTTGAGGTGCTTCTAAGGAATCTGTCCCTGATATCACCATGAATCACTTCTCTTCTTGTGAGGTTTGTCCCAGTGGGACTCTCCAGAGGGATTTCCAGAGACAGGCCATGCCTCCTGAACTCCCCAGGCAGCCATGGGGAAACCACAGCAGGATATTGCACAGTCACAAAAAAGAGACGCTTCTGAAATTTACAATGACTGCAATCCATATTACTGTCTGGCCTTTAAGTGCCTTGGAGTTGCTTATCTCCTCATTTAATTGATGTGATAATTGGAGAACAGAAATAAGCAAACACTGACAGAAAGCAGCTGAGGATGCATCAGTAGGTCCAGAACACAAACCCCTGCCTCCCTCCCTCCCCCCACTTTTACCCACTGCATCTTCATCCTGTATCTTGTCAAAGAAAAAGAGGCTTTTATGAATCAGTAAAAGTCTAAAGAGCAATTTTAAATCGGAATTATTACAGTATGATGTGTTTTAGGCATTTCTATTTCCATTTCCGAGACAGCCTTACTGATGGTCAGGATAGGCCTGAATTTCAATGATGCTTTTACTGACTCCTGATATCACGAAAGTAAGGTCAGCCCTTGAAAACATGCCAAGCTAAGACACAAGTTTATGGAAATTTAAAATAAAGGAAGGGGCTTGACTTCTCTCTCACTGACATCGTGTCAGGAAATAGTCACTGCCATGCCTTGGCACAGCTTTCTATTGAAATGCTCTCTGAAAAGAAGTCTGGCACGACACATGGTTGTGGTCTTCAGACAGGGATAAGGACCTAAGACTGCAACAAACATTGCTATGTCTCAACAGACACATGGAGGTCATGGCAACAGGATGCATTTTTTATGTCCTACTAGAAATACCTGCAGCTCCCACTTCCAGAGAGGCAGGACCGCAGCTCTGTGCAAAATGGACTTTTTGTTCACAGAAAAAAAGCTGCTTGCCAGTCCTACTGATTACTACTCATTTCCTCTTTCCACAGCGACTTCACAATTAGCAGCATCACTCATTACGTTATCTCTCAGTTTAGAAGTCATCAGGCATAGTAAATATAAAAGCTCCTTTGTTGTGTTGCCAGATGGAAAGTCACCCTTTTGTGAGGGAGATACTGAAACATGTCTAGACTGACACGATTTATGTGACCCTGAACAGCCATCAAGGATCATAATTTTGTGCCAAATGATGATGCAGCCGAGGTCTGAGCAGTCAGTCTAGTTAAAAAGTGTTTTGCCTGCCATAGTCCTTGCCTAGATCCTTCCGGGGCAAGTGTTTTAATGATTTACAAATTATTCTCTAAATATATGAATAAAATACAACCCTACACAGACAGAAAAGCTATCAGCAAGTGGGAATACAAGGAGAGACTGCAGGAGGACCTCAACAATCAAAGCATTTGCAGCAAGGCCTAGAGAGAGGGAGAAGTTTCAGTATTGCCAGCTTGGCCATTTTTCACAGAAAGTAAGAACTTAGCAGAAGCAAAGATCAGTTCTATCACCATTATCATCACCCTTCTAAAGCAGGATGGAATTCTTACTGCCTCCCTCCTGCCACCTCTAATGCATTTACCTGCATTAATGTATATCCTGTTATGTGCCTACTGAGTTACAAACTCATACAAGTCATGTACAGTGCTCCCCGCCCTGACCCAGGAGGGCAGAACAAACCAACAACGAAGAGACTTTTAAGGTCTTCCCTCACAGACTGTGTCACATGTCTGATTTTGGGGTATCCAACCAGATCCTGTCTTATAAAACTGGCTCTGGCACCATCACCACGATGTCAACCAGGTCACGAGGTTGCTGAGAACACATTTCTGCCCTCACAAGAGTATGGTATTTCCTGCCAAGAAGCTTGTTTATGGATGTGTCAAAGTCAAGAAAGAAGAGGCTTCATGTCCATTAAAGCACTTCATCATTCCATCAAGAAAAGAGAGATGGGAAAATATAACTGTTAAGGACTCTGGCAGAAAGTGTTTATGTTTGGCTGAAAAAGGATGTGTCTCTAAAGTAGCAAGCAACAACAGATATTAGCTAACCTAGATGTAACTTTAACAGCATAGGACTTGCAGCTAATTTACATTTCTCCTAGTTAGCATAACGGCCATGGAAAAGTGACTTCTGTGAAAAGCTGGTAACAGGGATTTTAACTCTGAGCACTACTACAGGTAATCCTGAGTCGTTCTAGAACAAATACGATATGACACAATAGACGAAGAACTGCTTCTGCCCTGAATTTCTGCTGATGGGCACTACCAACAAAAGCTTCACAACAGGCTGCTGGATTCCAGATTTACAAAAAAAATCCACATCTGCAGAGAGAAGCCGGCCTGGCTCTGTGGATGAGACTGCTCTGCTGCATGGCCATTTGCAGATTGTGAGCTTCCAAACTACACCAAACTAAACCCAAACCGTAACTACGTCCTGCTGTTTTATTTGGGTTTCACTTTGTTTCAATTAACTGAGAAGAACCTGACAATTTAACAGCAGCAGAAGGACAGAATGCGAAAGTAGTAGAGGGGGGAGCAGCCAGAGCTTTAGTGTCTGTAATGACAGGATGAGGAGGGGACAGGAAGCAGGGCTGCTGATTGATATCACATGCTCAGACAAAGAGGCTCAAAAGCAAATGGGTTTTTGCACCTATCCTTGCAGCTCTTGTTCCCTGCCCCAGTGACTACTGCCTGGAGAAACAACAGGTAGGACCAATTGCTGGATGTGTGCACGAATTGCAACCAGCCCTGAAACACTCCTGAGCATTGGCATTTAAATACTGCCTCTGGACCACAGAGCAGGACAGGCACTTGTTTCATATTGCCCCCCATCCCTCAACAAACAAAGCTACAGGGACAAATACTTTTGATTTTGTATTCTGGTCCTATTTCTTTGGCAGGTGAGTAGGATACACTTGCAGAGGAAAAAGGACTTGGATAATTTTTAGAACTCTTTTGTGGATTTGTGATGGTATACATTTCATTGTGATATTTGAGGGCCCATTTATCCAGAACAGCAGCTAGAGACTGGTATTTTTTAGCAGAGCTGTGGCTAAAGAGGTTGCAGTAAGGTTTCTCCCTGTGCTAGACAAACCTTCAACTGACTTGCAGAGACAAGACTTTAGGGCAAGGAGGGCTAAGCATTCAGCCTGATTTGGCTGGCACACTGATTAGGGAGAAAAATACCCCGTCCACACAGCTTGCGAGAACTGTGCTTGAGCCCCACTGGCAGCAGCAATCACATTTAGTACAGTCGTATTTCCATTACACAGAGAGCCTTCACAATTTATGTACAGTTTAATCCGATTATTTTTCTTCCCCATTTCTGCCTGACAAACTGTACTTGCGAGGCCCTTGGCTGGAAATCCATGCTAATCAACTTAAGGCCTAGTAGATAAAGCAAAGTTGTTTTCTCTGTGTTGTCAGCAAACCACATTTCATGACTATGCTCAAACCTCTGCTAACTAAGGTCACTGGCATCTTCTTGAAATCCTGGAGCAAATAACAAGAGCAGGAAGAAGCAGCAGCTTGAGTGAAGGGAGAAAATGCTGGTGGAGCAGCTCACACCAGGGCTGCAGTGTGAGGGACACGGGGGAGGCCAATGGCTCTCTGCAATGTTTATGTAAATTACTTTCGTTGATGGGTTTTATCCACCCACACACAAATGACAGTTTTGATTATTTTACCCACGGAATTTTGTTTCCTGCATTGTGCAAACGAAGTACTCAGCAACTGCCAGACTACTAAGCAAATAGTAGGAGATGTATTTACTCTGCCGTGGTAATGATCTTACATTTTTACATAATGCCTTTCAGGCTTAAGTGTCCCTAGGCATGCCACACATTGCACCTATGAAAAAAGCACCTTAGGAACAGAACACCACAGCTGCCTGAAAGGACATTCCACCATCAAAGAGGGTGCAAACACCAGTAAAGCAAAATCCCAGCCAAAATTCTTAGCGGCACTTTGAACAGGTTCTAAATATAAGAACCAGATTAGATATTAGAGAGCCATTTCTTGGAAAAGGTGGATCAAGTACTAAAACCATTACTGAAACTGTGAATTTCTTTGTCATGAAGTTTACCACACAGCTGGTGCAGGAAAAACTGCTGCACAAACAAATATCTAGCTAATGTATAACTGTACTGAAAGCTTAGGCTTAAAACCTGGCTGTTGATAAAAGCCGTTTGTCAAGACATCAATTTTCTCTCCCATTGGAAAGCTAATGCCTCACACAATGTCATTTGTAATTGAACTGTGGCTCCACTTACATACTCAGGAGGCAATTGGAGCATCTGAGTCATCAAAATGCCTGCAATTCCCACTCCTATAACTCCTACCCAAGTTGTAACCTGCGGCCAACCTTCTTAACCAAAGATCACACTTCAAATCCTGTCTTCACTACAGGTTTTCTTTACACACGCTAGAAAGCTGTGTGACTGTTTTATGTCTCATACTCCTGCCTGAATGCGGTCATTACTGCCATTTTGAAGGTTTCTTTTATTTCTGAAATTCAGCTGAATTTTAGAGAACCTCAATGAGAATGGAGTTGAGCACCATGTGAAGACTCATCAGCTGAAGAACAACAGCAGAAGAGAAGGGAACATTAGAAGGACTGTGATTGTCTTCCCACGGAACAAAAGTATGATCACTCTTCAACCCACTTGAGGGTTAGAGTGAAGGTTCAGAAATAAACCTTTCCCTGGACATACAGGACAAGTCAGTGCCTGGTGAGGGAAGCTGTGCTCACCTCCTGAGTGCATTTGTCAGCTCAGCAGTCAGTTCACTCTCGTTGTATGGTCTCAGCTCAGCAAGTGTTAGCGGTGTTGCGGTGCCATCACTGCATTCCTGAGGAAGAAGGGAAAAGCCACTTAAATAGAAGTTACTGACTATCTTAATGGGAAAATTTTGAAAACCTCTTAGTTCACAGCTACTTTTAAAATGAAGGTGAAATAACACAATGCTACAGCAACATGGCAGTGTATCAACATAACAAGGAATGGACGAAACAGATTAAATACTTCACAAATCCCTCTAAATGTTTTCTAAACCACTGCATCTCACTGATTTGCAGAATTCTGCTACAGTGTGCAAAACTGCTGGTGCCTTCCTTATATTTCTTTTGACACCAGACTTGAAACAAAGAAGCACCCGAATCAAAAAATTCAGATGATGTATTGCCAGAAATAAGTAAGAAAGACATAGTTCTGGATTTTGTTTTTAAACACACTATTGAAGTTTTCTGGGGACACAGCATTAAAATAGGATAAATTAAAGTTTTCTGAGGTATTTATTTCTTAATGCAAATTATTACTGCAAATGTAGAAATCTGTTTATTTTGCACTACACTAAGGAGAGAAAACTCTTCCTTCTCAAATTATTACAATCTGACTTGGAGAAAGAGATTGTCATTACAATGCTCTAAATGCTTCACGGAAGTGAGTGCTAATTTTTTCACGTTTTGTGTTTAGGGGAGAATGGCATTTTGCTTAGACTCCCTTCCAGTGTTTCCAGTGAGTTTGCAACAGGCAAAACACACATTCAACCACAGCAACTTGTATGTTTGGCAAGACCGGCCTTGTGGTACTCCTCAAAACACCCTCATTTTAGCCCAGGCTTAACCCCAATTCTGCAAAGTCCTCTTAAGTCACAGCACAGAAGGAATCACCTAACAACAGGGGAAGAGAGAAAAGATCTACATATAGACAAAAGACGAGAATGAACATGCTAATAGGGATGAGAGGGGTTTAATTAATTATGTTTATGACTTTGGAAACATAGCTTGACTCCCGACCTTGCCCAGTTTGTCTTTGCTTCCACTGCTGGTTGAGCTGAGAGATCTCATTCTCTGCTCTTTTTGTTCTTCCACTTCAGACTTCAAATGCTCAATATGGACAAGGTAGGCCTGCTCCTGGGCCTCTCGAGTGCTCAGCTTCAATTCCAATGCCTTCTTCTCCTTCTCCAGCAGGTAAAGCTGTGCCTTGAGCTCTGCCATTTCCTCCTGTTGAAGAAATATTGTATTATCAGCATGCTGCTTCATGGGACTAGGTACCTAAAGGAAGATGAGGTTAAACAAGATTTGTATCCACTCATATAACCTAAGTGATCTTTTCTTTGAGAACAGTAAGCTTAGATCATCATATATGAATTCAGCAGTTTGCACCCTGTCCCAGAAGACATATCATGCACTCCCATATGTTAGTTTTCTCACGTCAAAACAATGTGACTTGGAAGTAAAGAAGCAAAAACAATGCAGGGGAAAAGTTATAAAGCTGTCAGCCAGTGTCTTAGAGAGGCTCTCAGGGAAGGAATAGGAGGGAATGGAAAGATTGAATTAGTTAAAAATTAAAACCGCAGTTGAGGATTGTTGTATGGACACATACAATGTGTGAAGCAGAATGGCAGCAGACACATCTCATGTGTGAAAATTCAAGTAGTTTCGGTTTACTTAGAGAGTTAGTCTTTACATATGCAGCAACTTTTTCCATGAAAGTATGTTTTCTAAAGATAGCATCTAAATTTAATTGAAATGACAGCGTCACCTGTTGTATATTTACTATTTCCTTTTTCTTCCAGCTACAGGTTGCTGTGAAGCATTTTGCAGTTTAACACACTTGAATCTTCAGAGTGTGAGCACAAGTGGCATTTACTGAATGAAACCCTGAAGGAGAAGGCAGCAAGTGGTTCCTCTTCTAGGAATTTGCAGAAGACTTTGACAGTCCATGCAAATCCACAAGCTTCAAGTATCAAATCAAGCAGTTATTTTGGGATGAATTAATTGAATACTGAGGGATATTTTGTACTTGCAGTCATATTGTAATTCTGAATTTGGGCAAAAACTTGAACAAAAATTAAAACTCCTGATTCAAAATAATCAGAAACACCACGGAATTTTCAAAATAAAAATTTATATTGGATTTGGTCATGTCAGAAAAATAAACTAGCAAGGACTCTAATGTGGCAAAATATTCTAGAAGTCAGGAAAAGTCATGACTCAGGAGGACCACAGTACACAAGTTCGGACACACCAGCCTTCAGAAATAAAACAAACATCAGAGCAGATAAATGTCATGCTCTAGTTAACTGTATTTCACCATATAATCTATAAGAGCATGAAGTGCTGTAACAAAGGTGGACAATGGAATTCTTAACGTTTTTCACCAACAGGCTGTAGTCTCAAAGCACATAATGAGCAACATCATCAACACCTGTACACAAAAGAGGAAAAATTATTGGTGTAGAAAGCTGAGACTTCTTATCTAGATTAAGTCCTTTGAAATGCAGAAATGCTGTAAACCAAGAATTATTTACACCCATCAGAAGTAATCTCCTTGCTAACTGGGGCATGACAACAACTGACCTCAAAGCAAGACCACTGAATGATGACAAACTATGGACGAGGATGTATTTGGAAACATGGTTAATTATTGCTTGAAGCAAAGAATTGAATTTTTCAGGAGTACTGGCAGACAACTACATCTTACGCCCTGGATCAGTAAAAAAAAAAAAAATAAACAGGGCAGCTGAGAAACCACCCTCAAACCATGTTTCTAACTAATAATGAAGAACTGGTGTAAAGGCATTTTCAAATTGATGTGGTGATCAGTTTTTACTGGGGATCAAAAATAGAAGGTGCCAAAAGATGAGGCAGAGATTCCAATACAGATCCAAGTTTAGGATGACAGCAGGAGATTGTAAGACCTAGCAATGCAGGAAATCGTTGAGTAGCTTGTTACAGCTGTATCATCCTTGCTAAGAACGTGGAAGGGAGGGAACAAAATAAAAATGCTAAACAATGAAGTCTTCTGCAGTCCATCTGCTTCAAGTTAAATAAAATACCATAAGGAAACTTAAATTCTCCATTTGTCTCAGAAGGAGGCAGATGTGTATGCTATTCTGTGTAAGGTACACGTTTCAAATAATTGATACAAAAAATTTACTCAGGAAGCCAACATGAGTCCTGACCTTAGGTTCAACTCTGTTCTAGCTTGACAAACAGATGCGGAGGCTTAATGCAAACCTGAGCAACAACCATGGAAGCTGATAAGTGACACATTTGACAAATTCAAGTTTTCACTGTGTCTCTTTCAGAAACATAAGGTTTTCCTGCAGTCGTGAATTCCAGCAAAGTACAAGAAATTACAATGAATAACAGTACTGTCAGTTTTTCTGTACTGCAAAGGGCTGAAGGTAACTTCTGCCACCCATGCAAAATGTATGTCTATTCTGTATGCACTACACACAACCTAATCAAGAAGAAAATTTTCTTCTTCTAGAGGCAACTCCTGCAGTGAAAACCTAGTGTGCCAGGTCCAGCCAAATGGATGTCATGTGTCAAAAACAAGTTAGCTGATGGTTGTGTGGACAAAAGGATTTCCAGCACCCAAGAGTGTACCAGAAATTATGATATGCAGCTGCTGGTGTTGCTGCCAGTCAGGGAAGGCAAGGGCATTACTCCCAAGGGATACATCTCTGCAATTTGCCCTTACATTTAAATTAAATTAAAATTATGAAAACAAACTAAAATAAGTTAAAATTTAAAAAGAGAGCTATGAATGGCATACAAGAGATTTCAGGGAAGAGCTGGATGCAAAAAAAAAGCAGAAGAAAGTGTGATATCGGAAATATATATCTAATGATCTACAAATGTCTTCCAGTACATCTTGCATGCTTTAGTTGTGGGGAATATATTGCTGCTGGCCACAATATATTTAAACAACAAACATTAACTTTAAATCTTCTAACTGGTTGCAAGCAATCTTTTCTGAACTGCAAATAACGAAGGCATTATTGCAAAACTGTATCTGTCGTCATGGAAAAGCAGCACTACTAAGAACATAATTAACATCACCAGGCTACCAGTTAGCCAGAAGCAGCACATCTGAATAAAAATCTATAACTTTAAAAGCTTATGAAACTATTAGGATTTGCTGTCCCACTAAATACCATCACTTGACATGTCTGCAATTAAATTGGCTAAATTAGCACTTGCTAAATTGCAGAAATAAAACTTACTTAAATGGAACCAAAACCAGACAAATTCTGAATGCAGACATACAGACATACACTTGTATTGCCTTTGATATGTTCCTATGTTTTAGTTCACCTCTCAAAATCAATACAGAAGACAGATTTAAAATTATATAAGCTCTACATCTGGTCAGTTAAAGAACAGCTTTTCTATATCACATCTTTAGAGCTGGACAGATAAGTCAGAGTTTTCTCCAAAACCCTTTCTTAATGCAAGTCATTACACACCCTACTCCTTGCTCAGACTCTGGACTGAGCTACAGATTGCAACACCGTGCCTAGAACAGCCCAGGACTTGTGACCAACTGCCAGAGAACATTAGGGATGACATCTGACAGACCACTCCCGCACCCACACCAGTATTAAAAAGAGCTGAATTTGTTCTGCTTCAGTTCACAAATATTCATGATGCACATTTGCAAGCTCGTAAGTAATGAACTGTCTCTTGGGAAGTGCT
Source organism: Acanthornis magna (assembly GCA_036785705.1). Taxonomy (NCBI): domain Eukaryota; kingdom Metazoa; phylum Chordata; class Aves; order Passeriformes; family Acanthizidae; genus Acanthornis; species Acanthornis magna. The sequence continues at coordinate 1,517,755 of JAWUZG010000141.1, read as the reverse complement.
GAATCATGGTTTTTGGTCATCCTCGAGCAACTCAGCTGCTGTATCTCTTAGAGAGAGCGTCTGGTTTGTCAAGAAGAGTATTCCAAGTTTAGAGACACAGATGAAGTCCTTGCCTAATTCAAAACACACATAGCTCACCACTATTAATGCACTGCCTTCTGTCACTTTCTGACCACTAGATTTTCAGTCCAGATTATGTGTTCCAACAAAGTTATCCTTTGTTACTCAGTGACCACGAGCAAAGCCCCCATGTGTGTGACTGAGCATGTTCTGTAGCACAGGGGCATTGCCAGCAGAGCAGTTCCCCTCTATGTTATGAATAAAATACCTTCATTGCCATGAGTTCCTGCATCAAGACTGCATTTTCCAGGTCTAGCCTCTGGCTGTCTCCACGTGGCTTAACGTCATAACTAAGGGGATCAATGTGGATGCTTTCCAGCTCCAGCATTGTCAGTTTCACTGCTGCCCTGTCATTTTTCAGCTGCTGGATGTAATCCTTCAGCCGCTGCTCATCCTCCTTCGTAAATTCCGTGTCACAACTGCTTGCAGTTGAGCTGGTAGTGCTGGAAAGAGAAAGGATAGTATTAAAAAAAAATACATCTGGAACAAAATCTTAATTTTTACATCAAACACCCTCCCAATACTTCATCAACGCATCTGAGTCTTACTTAAAAGTTCACAGAAAGGACGCAGATGTAGCATGGACTGGACACTGCAATGTAGGGTGTGACAAATGCAGAAAAGAAATTAATTTTCTAAGCTGCATGAGAAAATTGAATCATGTGACAACGTCTCTGCAAAGCCAGATATTTAGTGATGTGTAACTGAATTACTTTTTCCAAAATGGTGTCTTCTGAAAAAAGTATTTTTTTAATTAAAAAGGGGGGAAAATGCTACTTAAGACTTCTTAGCAATAACCTAGCACAGCAAGCTGCTCAGACATCAAGTCTTCATCTTCTTTGAGAAGAAGCATCTGCTAAGAAAAAAGAATCAACCCAGACTTGATTTATCTCTGCCGATGACCATACCAGTTATCACCTCAGATATTTTAATGGATACTTTTAGGAATCAACCTGAGCAAAATTCCAGTAGCAGATGCCAGGAGATAGCACCCTTCAGTTCATACGAAGGTGTTCTCCTCAGCATACTGACATTCCTTCAGGGCTAGAATGGTTTAAAACTAACCCACAGAGCAGAAGGAATTCTAATAAAAAGTCATAATAAAAGACTTGCTGGATCTTCTGAACAAATGAGGGCCCTTTACTCTGCACCACAAGTGTTTACACAGAAATTGCAGAAAGGGGTAATAATGTCTTTAGAGAAATGGTGGCTGAGTGCTGCCTACCCACCTCCATGCATGCCAGTGCTGCAGGGAGCCCAGACTGACACAGCTGTAGCATTCCAGGGCTGAATATAGTTGCAATAACACTAAAAGGAAAATAAAATGCCATGTTGTTTCTACAGCCTCACTCAAAGCTGCCTGCTGTCTCCTGAGGTCCTGTAATCAGCTGCCGGGTGAGGGATAAGTCATCCATTAACTGTGCCTGTCTGGAATGCTAGATGATCTCAGTTATCAGCAGGGGAATAAATCACTTTTTGTATCAAATTGCACTGCTGTTCAACATTTTTGTACTAAGAAAAAAAGTCCCACCCGCTAGATGCTGTTGAGAGCCAGGATGATATCCTAAAATATTATGCATGTGCAAAAGGGGAAGTCTATCAAGACAGGCTCCGTTTTTCTTTTTCCTTTGCTTCTACTTCAGCTAAAGCTACATTGATTTTAAAGTGCTTCAAATAATTGCCCACCTTCCCACAAATTCCAAGCACAGCTTTGGAGAAGACAGAGAACTGGCAGGTCTATAAAGATTTCTCAAAATCCTTCCCCCTCATGAAATACCACATTACAGCTCTTTACTACAGTTCTATGTTAATTTCACATTATTCCTCCTTTTCTGTGGGATAAGAGGTGCCCACCATAGTCGACACAACTGTAAATTGGACTTTGCTTTTGTTTTCATCCATTTCTATCTGCAGTGGAGCTGAAGAGCACTCAGTATCTATATACATAGAAACCCTCTACAGCTTAAACAAATTTTTGTTCATAGTGTTTCTTGATTAGAAAATCTTGAGCACTTAAAAAGTCTTGCTTTACTGAGCCTAAAGGTATATCACTGAAGTAGATATTTATGTAAAAATAATGAGGATAGACAGTGTGAAAAATACTTAATTCTGAAGTTATGTTTCAAGTTTCCTTAGCACCCAAAGACTGTAATTGCAGAGCTTTTCTGGATTAAATGTAAAACAGCTGTTGATAGAGGAAGGATAGCTTTTAAAGTCTTCAAATCTTGGGGCACAAATATATCATCTCAGTTTTTATTTGCAAAGGAAAGAAAACCCAGCCCTCCTGCTGCAAATGAAACCTGAGCAAAAAAACCCCTGAAAGTTTATTGTTATGTTGAGCCGGACCTCATACTCCATGCATATTCACAGATTTTGGCCCTTAAAGACCCACAGCTATGCACATATATTTTAGGGGAGTGTAGTCCAAACTGAGGAAGGCAGTCTGGGCTATTGCCAGTGATACTCAGGCTGCTTTTACTTCAGTCCTGGCTGCCTGCCTGCCTGTCTGCAGCTGAGTTGGCTCCTCTGGTGAGTTGCTAGCAAGCTGCTCTTCTTCTTCTAGTTTTTTTTTTTTTTTTTTTTTAAGAAGTTGAGGGGAGCTCAGCAAGGACTTGTGTCTCAGCCAGCACACAAAAGGACAAGAACCTTCACTCTCCCCCTGTATTTGGCAGCACATCCCCACCCAGAAGACTGGAAGCAGCGGGGGTAGAAGGGACAGAAACAACACTCCAGTGTTTCTGATCTCCCACAGCAACTCTGTCCAGGGTGTGTTGCCCCAAAAGCCCCACCAAACAGCTCTCCACAGCCACAGTGCTGGTCCACTGCTGCTTTCCTTAAGGGATGACAGCTGGAGAGCACTTCATCCTGAATTTCTGATATTGCCCCGCCTTCTGAACAGCAATCAGGACAAAGGAAAACATTTATAGTACAATGCATCCACCCAAAAACCACAGGAAACTGTTGCAAAAGATGTGCAGTTTCTCATTTCTCAAGTGTTTAGGTAAGGACAGAGAAAGGATCACAGTTTCATCACAGCTGGAGGGAATACAACATCAATCTGATCATTCTCACTGATGCTGTATCAGAACAAGCAAAGAGAAATGTTCTTCACACTTGCTTCATCCCTTGAGTCTGTTATGATGATGTAATGCCAGGGTGATGTCAAATTAATTTTCATATACAATTTGTGGAAAGTATGTGGGCTGGCACAAGATAATATTCAGTCTTATTTGCTGGCATATGTGTGTGTGCATAAAATGCAGTGGATGGATATAAAGGAGGCTTTCAGCAGTGCTTCTCTGTCAGTAGTTTCTGTACATTACAAAAATTTGTCCATTAAGCCCTATAAGAGCATCATTTTATCTGTTAAAAATCAAGCCAATGAATAGATAAATCTGCAATTCAGCAATGGTGCAGATAATACAGTTGGCAGAACTTAGATTAACACTGTCAGAACTGAATCCACAGACTTGCTTGAATATCCTCACACAACCTAATGCTTTAAAAAATGCACTTGATCCACAGTATACAAGGCCCAAACAGCTGCTTTCTAGCTGAATGTTGTGGCTTGAGATCTTAAATAACACAGTGCCAGGAGGTAGTAACTTCCTGAGAAACAGAAAAATACCCCAACCAGGCAAAGGACAAACAACAGCTAAAATGAGAGCCTTTGGTAAGCTACCCTGTTTCCTTCTGAGACTGCTTCTGTCCTGCAACAAAGTGTTACATAGATAGCACTGAGATATCTCTTTGGATGTTTCTAACTTATTTGCACGCCTCAGCCAAGATAATCTTGTCTGTCACCAACTTATCTGAAACCTGCGATGGTTCTGATGACAGATATATTCCTACAGTTGACTGAGTCCAGATATTTTGTGACACTGCATAATACTGAAAAGAATTGTCTTTGCATATAAGGGACCAGATCTCTCCCCCTGTGAACCCAGATGTAAGGCTGGGCTTACTAGCACAGCAGGGAATAAAATGCACCATTTTCAGTCAGTGTTACAACCGGGCTTCTTCCCTTTTGTTTCCTTCCCAAGGTGTAATCAGTCAAACTTGTTGGCAGTGTATGTTCTATACTTAGCTTCTGTCCATTTAAAACAATTATGACTTCCAACTACATTGCAAAGCGATTTCTATTTTCAAAAACTGAATTGGCAACATCATTGTGGTGCTGCAGCCAGTCAAATGAGTTTAGATGCTCTCTCATTGCATTTCATTTATTTTCATTTCAGTTGCTGCTTTTTACAGTCTTTAACCACTTGTCACTAGTGGCTCACCAAGCATTTACTCTCAGTAACATGTTCGGTGATTTGACATTCAGAATCTCATCTGAAATTTCGAAGCCCAAGATGGGTCAACAATTCCACTGTAAATCCATATTCTACAGGATTTGAAACAACAGGAAGAACTAGTCATTTGTCACAAGACTCAGCAAAGGATAGTTTTTATCATCCCACTCCTGTTCTATTCATTTAGCTTCAAAGGGAGAAGGTAGCAACACACATCTGCAACTAAAGGCCTGCAACACTAAAACATCTAAGGCGAAAAAAATCAGTTTTGCAGATTCAAAGCATCTTTCAATCACATACTGTAAAAATATTTTTGCAGTGGTCCCCAAGTGCTGGGTGGTTCACACAGCACTCACTGGAGGTGAGAGGAAATGACCTTAAATTGTACCAGGGGAGGTTCAAATGAGAAACTAGAAAAAGTTTTCACTGACAGAGTGGTCAGACATTGGAATAAGTTGCCTGGGGAGTCAGAGGAATCACCATCTCTGGAAGCATTCAAGAGGTGTATGGATGTGGACCTTGGGGATAAACCAAGGTTATGGTGATGCCAGGGTGATGGTTGGACTGGATGACCTTGAAAGGTCTCTTCCAAACTTGATGATTCTGTGGTCGTGTGATACAAACATAAAAAAACATGTGCCTTTTAAACCAACACAGGTTTTCCACAGGCCTGGCACATGTCATGTATCTGTAAGCTGAAGAGGGAATGCCTCTCTTGAGACAAGGCTCACAGGAAGAAAAAATCTGAAAACACCTCTAACCACGTGCCACTTGAACACAACAGAAGGAAAGAAGAGAAGACTTGTATTTTCTGAAGAAGCAGAAGTTTCAAAAACATTTTCGTTGATACGTATGCTTAGGCAAAGATAAATTACTTTGGGCACAGGGGGAGGGACAACAATGTATAATTGACAATCAGATCAGGATGCCCATGCCACAAATTCCTGACTTGCTGTGTGCCCTCTGGGTGAGTGACAAGAGCTTTCATCTCCTGTGTTCCACATAGATGAAACAAAATAGTAAATGTTATTTCACTCAGCACAGCATGTTGCTCCATTCCAGAAAAAAAAAATATACTACCATGATAACGGCTCAAGCTAAAATGTAAGAACATTTACATTTGCATTTTCGCATTCATGACACAATTTACCGCAATGAAATTTTAAATCCTACACCACTTTAAACATACTCTGCTGAAACTCTATCTACTGATCCAACACCTTACACAGACAGATACACACAAGTCCAGCTGACCACCAAATGCTCATGGTAAACAATGAACACAAACACAGACTCTTATCCTCCCTCTATTACCCTCCCAAAAATTTTACTAAAGAAAGCTTTGGAGACTATATTCCTACCAAAACGTTTCAGTGAAAGGCTAGGAAAGCAAACACTAAAACAGGAATAACCCCTCTCCCTCCATAGATCTTCCCTGTCAATACTGGAAACTACCTGAGTCGTTTTATAAAAAAAAAAAAATTAAAATGCATGCCACGTATCTCACAAGGAAGAAAAATACAGAGCCAGTTACAAACAACAGAAAATAACCCTATCAAACAACAGAACAGAAAACAAGTTTGGCTTAGGTAGAGGTGTTCCTACACGTAGACACAGACAACATGTTCACATACAGGTGTAGATACGGCCTAAGACACGGCAAGCCAAGTGCTTGTAACAGTTTTGTGTAACTTCTTTCCAAGGCCAGTAAAAGCTTTTGGTACAAAGTATGATCAACGTGGTAGCAGCACAGGTGCTGTCACAATAATTTCTATATGAAGTCACAGCTTTCTTGGACTGAGAGTGCATCAGAAAACTTCTCTGAATAAAACATTAAAATTCACTTCACATTAGGACCCTGTTCCCTCAGATTACCTTTTTGCTCACTTTTTAGCTATTCCACGCCAGTCATACAGCAGGAAATAAGATCCTTTAGAGGAGGCATCAGCAAGAAGAGGAAATGATACAGTACTAAAATAAACTTCTGAAGTGTCAAAAAAATGACAGCATTTGAATAAAGAACTGGCTCGAAAATGGAATTAAAATGAAGTTTTAGAGCAAATCTGAGAAACCAAAATAACTTTTAAAGAGAAAAATGTTCATCTATATTTATCCAGGACACTTGCCAAATTTGTATCCACACACAAGCACACATATTCACTGCAGAGTACAATTACACCACAGGCACGCAAAAACTCAAAATGAAGCTGCTGGCAGTTATATTAGAACTGAACACTTCTGCAATAATAGCTCATCCAAGTTTCATTATTTTATGTCTTCAGAAAAGCTGCAATACCCAGTCTTTCCTGGAAGAACAGACCCTATCCCACTCCATGAATAAAAAGAACAGGGTGGGAAGGAAGAATTTGAAGAGGGGCAGAGGGTAAGGAGAAGGGAGAGGAAATGGTTTAAAACGGAGTGGCTAGATTTGCAACATTTAGAAAACAATTCTTGAGGAAGTCAAAATGCCATTGAAAGCCTGTTTCAGATCTCTGGTTCTCTGCATGTCTGTGCTGTCTGCATACAATAGGTATGAGTAACAAGTACATGATTTGAGGAAGAAAGTCACTGTAGTAAAGCAAACATAATGGTTTCACCCTTTATGAGGAAGATCAAAGTTCTGAGTCACCCATTTGCAACAAACTAATACAAAACCCTTCTTGGCTGGAGTTGCTCAAAGTCCAAAGACAGTTAGACCACTGAGGCATGGTGACTTATAAATCAAAGCACAGAAGCCAGAGGACTGAGGTGAGGGGAGGCAGCTCAGCAAATACAATAGAACATAACTTCTGGTCTGAAATCAAAGATCAGGAGATTAAGGGAGCAGAAGGGTTGCAGTTACCTGGTGTGGCTGTTGGAGGAGAGGCTTTCCCAGGGCTGCACACTACAGCCTGTGACTGCATAGGCTCCCCCACAGCTCCCATCCAGTTTCATCAGCAAGGCTTTTGCAGCATTCTCAGCTGTCTTCCTGCAGTCATGAGCCCTCTTAAGCATCTGTGTGACATTTTCATCACCCGTCTGGTCCCCTAGTTTTGAAGCAAACAATGTTTCAGATGGAAATTAAGGCAAGAATAAGAGATGCTTCCACTCGCTCTCAGTTTATACCAAGACAATGACAATAAATTACCAATCTGTGATGCAAGAGCAACTTCACTTCTGTGCGAGCATGAGTGGTAACTGGAATACAGCCCTGAATGCACCCCTCTCCCAGTCACAAGCTCTAGGTATTTGTGGCTCCAGGCAACATGTCTTAAGTGATGCATGATTTTAGCTTGCCTGTTTATATCCGTGTGCATTCTGCATTAACATTAGGTTTGGATGCTCAAATTACGAACACAGTAGAAAAGCCTCAGACTGAATTACAACTCTCACTCCAATCAGTGCAGTCTGGTTTTACAGTGTAAGTCATTTCCAGAGCTTCTTCTCACAGGCACCTTGATCTGAAGCCTAATGGTTTGCCAGAACATCTTCTTCCAGGCTACCTGGCCAGATAGAAGAATTACCTTGCTGCTCAGAAGCAACCTTTCACAGTTTACAGTCATGCATACTAAGTCAAAAGAAAACTAGCACTGGTGTTTATTAACCTGATATAATTTTTAGTGGTTATACAGCACCTGTGTAGCTGGTAAGCTTCAGGAGAAGCAGGACTGAAACCACCACTGCCACTACTCCTAGAGTATTCCAGTTGCAGCCAAGTCATTAAATTAAGACACGTTACTGGCTACACAGAAAATCTACAAATGTATTTGTAGATAAAGCTACAATATATTCCTACTTTGCCAAAACCCAACAGCTTACTCTGTGTTGGATTTTCATTTAATCCTTGTTCAAGTCAATTACCTGTAGTTCACACTTGCTGAGTGAAGTGCATGCACTAGAAGTAACATTAAAGAGGAAGAAAAAGGGTGAATGCGCTGTTAAGAGAAGCTGGATATGCTCAGCTTTAGATGATGCAATTCCCATGTATTTTCCACTCACAGATGTTGATACAAAGCTTGACTGATCTTCAAACCAAAAATCTGTTATTTTATCTAGGTGTGTTAATCAAATTTCATGGTGAAGTAAAGGTACATAAACCATACACAACTTCCTCCATGCTGTGCTGTGTAATGGGAAATTTGCACTATTTCTATCTCAGGGCTGTAACTGATAATACCATAATTAAGAGCTGTAGACAGACACCTACATAAAAATTTAACTACAGTCTCTTCCATAAAATGCACGTCAAATGAAACCATACTCAAACCCAAAGTATTTCTCCCTTCTAAGATTTCTTTCTACCACCTACGGGATGAGAAAATCGAAGCCTAAATTAGCTTTTGCTACTCACCGATCTCTGCCAGCTGGGAAAAGCTCCCAGCACATTGTGGAAAGGAATGAACAGAACTGGGGGAGAAAGGTGGAAGAAAATCTCAGATATCCCTTCTACTGAGAAGCCAGTGCTCCTAACACACCAGGCATTTGCTTATGCCTCAGAACAGCATGAAGAGTTACTTTCCCTCTGAAGGGTTTCCCATCTTTCTACTTGAAAAGTAGAAAGTAGTAGTACTTTCCCTTCTTTCTACTGTGGCTTCTTTGCCTATCCTTAAAAGGAATGGGACTATTAGTGCTGGAATTTCATTGTGTGAACACCTATTTTCATCAGAAGAATGGAGACAGCAGCAATACCAAGCTCCACATTTCTGAACCGTATTGTACCTATGATAGTGGCTTGTTCCAGCACTAAGCAGGCAGTGCATTAAAAAACAACACTTAGGCACAGGATTAACTAATCACAAAGTAAGAAAAATCCAGAACATACAGGCTAAACAGAAGATAGAATATTTTAAAATTTCAGAGCAAAGGTAAAACAGGGGGTGAAAAATTACAGGCTTTAAATTTTTTTTTATTTGTAGCTACTCAATGCTACCTTTGTATAGTTTTAATCCCAGTTTTTCATAGATTATACTCAGTTTCTGGGGAGTCAGTCTTACTGAATCTGGACTTGCAATTACCACAGCTGTATGGCCCTAAGCCACCTGTGCTCACAAGTACTGTTTAATTATTCCACTCTGTACAGTTGCATGCCTGCAAGTCTCGTCTCACCCCTTCCAGAATAGCCCCATCAAAATAATTTACACAGGTGTATTTAAATTGTTCTCTAGTATTTTCTCTCTATTTCTGGGGTGTGTAAAATAATTTAAATAGCTAAAAACAGGGAAAGACTGGAGAACATTCTTAAGCAATGGGTCATGACACGATTCACCATTACAACCAGTTCAAATGCTAACTGACATGCAAAAAAAATTAAATTAAGTGATTTGTTGACATCTTACCAACAGAACCAACACCTGCAGCTCTGAATTGCCCAAGAATGAGACTCTGCTCACTTTCTGCCAATGCCAACAGCAGCTCATATGCTTCTATGCACTGCTCACTGAAAGGGAAAACAAAAACCACACAAAATATTAACTGCAATTTAAAGGGGAACAATATCTGCAATAGGAACAACATAAAAAGAGGTAGCTGATTAACCGCATGATTCTCTACAACTTGTCTAGCATCAGGAATATTAAATAACGTAATACACATAGCTTTTATCACAAGCATTCAACAGTCTCTCCTTTCTTATAAAACTGTAAGGTTGGCCTCAAGTACTGTTATCAAGACAGAAGAGAGTGGCCTGGAATAAAGCAAGCTCCAGAAGCATGTTCTAAACAGTTGACAATACAAACTATGGTCAACATGATCCATTTGAGAAACTCTCCCAGACCTTCTCACTATACAAAATACAGTATTCTATTCTCTACAATACAATTATACTACACAAAGTGTTGTAAGAAAAAAAAAAAAGAAATGTACTTCTTGCTTTGTCCTGGCTGTAAGATGTTCCTCCTTACAACAGAAGAGCTTCCAATTATGAGTCACACATTCCCTGTTGCATTTTAATGTTTTTAAAAATACATACTAATATACTATTAGCAATTTATACTTCCTTGCAATTTGTTCAAGGCTGGTACTAAAAGAATACATTCTTTAAAAGGCATACAATTTGTCCCAAGACCAAACCTGCCTGTCCCAAATTACAGTTGAAGGTGTTAATTGACACCATATTTTTACAAATCGTGTGAAGCAAATTTAGATACCTATTACCAAATACCAAGACACTAATACACAATTCCAACTGACACAATACAAAGTCATTCTGAGTTATGTGGAGGTAGCACTCTCTGGTCCATCAGTCTTGGGAAAGATACAGAGAAAAGGTATTTTAAAGTTGGATTCAGCAAGCCTACACACAACCCCTAATTTGAATGCTAATTCAATATTTAAGAATGAAGAGATAAACCTCTACCTTCCTGTTAGATGCTGGTCAACTAGTGTTGGAATACACTGTGTCAATAACTTCAGCTGGGTAGTTTATCAAGCAGTTTAATCAAAGGTAGGAAAAAAGAAATAAACAGTATTACTATGGCCACACCAACAACTTCACTCCTGAGCACTTCTACCCAGTCTCCCCCAGCTTCCTCTTTCTGCTTGAGCCCCCTGTGTACATACCTGTACTGCAGTGCCAGCCTGAGGGCTGTGGCATTGGACTCGTACTTCCCCACAAGCATGCTCATCCTCTCCGCATTGCTCTTGCACTCTTCCAGTGTTATGGTCAGCAAGTCATTTTGGGATTTCAGGTGTTCAATACGGCTGCAGAAAAAGAAGTCAATTGCAACCTTCAAGCTTAACTTGCAGTCACTGTCCTGAAAATTCTATGACAATCATAGCTTGAAACAACAAAAAACTTTTGGTCTACACAAGTGTTTTTTATTGAAGATGGCAAAATCCACCAATTCTGTATCTCTTATCAAAAACCAAGAGCATAGAAATTTCTCTTAGGTCATCCTCTCCTCCTTCCTTCTCGTAAAATGCAGGCACAACCCTGTGCAGCAGCAGCAAGCAGAAAGCCGTAGCCTTGTTTTGCAGCCACAAGACTGGGTTGGACAGTTTCATATTAACCTTTCGCTCAGTTTTTCTGCCTTCATTCCTCACTTTCTGCTGCCACATTTGCAGCTTGTTTTAAATGGAATATTCATTAGTGTGATTGTGGGTGTGTGCAGGGACCATGCAGTCACATAAATGCCTCCTTTCTTCTGAACATCCAGAGTAACTATTCCATGTGAAGTCATGTTTGGGTTGTGATTAGGGAGGGAACTTCCAAACTGCAAATGAGGTTTCAGCAGGGCAACGTAATCTCCAAATGTTCTGGCAACAGTCAAACAGAAGCTTAACTGTAGTACCCTCCTCAATGGGGTTAACTCTGTATATGAAAATGAGGATTCAGAATATCAGTATTACTGTTTACTCTCTCTGCTGACAATTAAACCACACATCAATGTACCATCCTAACTGTAAAAATTGGATAAATGCCAAACCCAGACACACAAACAATTTGAAACCTTGGCAAGGCAGTTAATGAAGAAACCAGTGCCATCCAGGACTCTAAAATCACTGACTTCTTGACAAAGAAGAATAAGAAGGGCTAGTATACCATTTATTCAGTTACTAGAATAAAGCCCTGACTTTTCTAGCTGCTAGAACTTGTCACCTTCTGTATCTTGACATCTTCTATAATGATACATGCTGTCAAAGTATAGTTGTGCAGTGTACAGAAAAGAGAAAAAAAAAGAAAAAAGAAAACAAGGATGACATTTTGCAGCACTACAAAAACATGAGCTATAAATAAAAAGACACTGTACTGATCAGACTAAATTTGAGCTAGCTGTGGGTAAAAGAGAACTTGGATAGAGACATGCTGAGACACAATTCTCATGTTTGATCCACTGATCCACAGTTTTGATTTTATGTGCGAAAAAAGACATAAAACATTGGTTTTGATAGAGCTTGCTGAAGGGTAACACCAGCAGTACTTTAACTGCAACCAGAAAGCTGCAATCTCTCTTCTGCAGACAGAAACCAGTTTACTGGTATATATGCCCCACCACCACACACCAGTATAGTTATTGAGACAGTTAAATGCTATTATTCAATTTCTCCAGGACAAAGCAAAGAAAGCTAATTCCAGAATAATGCAGATTAAGTTATGTGAGTCCTTATTACAAGAAGTGATGTGTCTTATGAAAAAAGATGCCATGACTGCTTGGTCGGACACAGAGAGGGACAGTCTACAGTGCATACAGGGAAGGTGCTGTGCTGGTGTAATAATGCCCAAACTCATACTCGTGGGAGGAATCCTTAGCACACGATTCCATCTCCTGTTCAGCAACTACATTCCATGTTTATCTGCAGCTGCCACAGCTGAGCTGGAACTGAACTGAGAAATGTTCCAAAAGGGTAAAGAGGCGGTCAACTTTAACAAAGCTAATAGAAGACAACATGTGTGCACACATCTAACTTTCTAGCTCACCTATTTAATCTCTCCGTCTCCACTTCAAACTCTCGGATTTTACTTTCAGAGATAGCAGATCCATGTGAATAGAGAGTCTGGAAGATTTCCTGGATGTTTGAGCAGTCTTGGAGGGAATGCGCCAAATGTTCAGCCACAGTACTAGACACCTGCACAGGGCAGTTAATAGATCATTGTGAACAGATATCCACTGGATTTCTCCCAGATACTCTCTGCATTGAGAACTGCATTTGCTTGCATGCACTCATTTCAAGGCATTCATTATTCAGTTTTTGTTATGAATTTTACATTGAACAGAACATTTACAAGATTCCACTTTTAGAAGCCATTTTGTTCTAAAATTCTACTAAACAAGGGTGAAGTCCACTATTTCACTTTACATTTAAAAAGCCTACTATGCAAGTTGTGTACTTGAGAGTTTACCAAAGGGTTAGAGCCAAGTTCTTCAGTAAAACAAATATTAACACACAGTAACAACAGTGCTATTGATTTACATTGGCATTTCAAAAGCAGACCCCAGTTCGCTGTTGATTGAAAGTTGTGAAATGCAACTGGAGAATCTTCTTGAAGAATATCTTGGAGGAACTGACTCCAGAATTTTCCTCTTGAAGTCACTCATGAGAACTATTTCCAGCCACCAGTTATGAGAAAATGAGATCTTAAAACTGGGTGAAATAATTCTTTGTTGAAATACTTTCCTCAAACTAGCTTTTGAAGTATTTTCAGATAGTTAATATATTTTTATTATGAAAACAATGTTTTTATTGGAACATGGATCATGCATGCACACAGTTCTTAGTCCTTACCCCTATGCTGCTGATTTCTGATCCTAAGACAGGTCTATCAGATGATGAAGACTCTGATCTTGTCTTTGACAACTTCACTCTTTCTGCAATCTGCAAGTCAGAATGCTGCACAGGTTACACAGCAGCCCATATCCCACAAAGATCACACAAAACCCACCTGTTCTCTAGTTAGACTTGCAAAACTAAAGCAAACTACTAGAGAACTGAGCCCTGTGTTGTAACTGAGAGAACTACAACCAATAATGTTTAATTTCTTTCCACAGCTCAAGTTCATGGACCTGCTCAGGACTACCCTGGATATCTCCCTTTAATCCCATGCTTGCATAGTGCAAAACAAAGCCTGCCTTCCCCAGGTCATGAGAGAGAGGGGTTACAAACACACAAACCCCACCTTGGCTATGGGAATGTCATTGCTGCTGCTGCTGGTGCTCAGCTCTCCCGTGCTGGGGTTGACGGGGCGGTTGGCAGGAGTGAGACGGCTTGGACTGGACGGGCCCGCAGCCTGCACGCTTTGCAAACGAGTCTGCAGCTCCCGGACCTGCAATAAAACATAACAATTTGATTTTTCCACTTTTATGGTTTAAATAGTCTGGATACTTTCTCATTGTCTAGCCAAGTCTAATTGCTTCTGGCTTCAGCACAGAAGCTGTATTTTTGTATTGTGGTGACTGTGAAGTTTTCATGCGGGGAGCAGATGAGAGTGGGTTATTTTAAAATGCCACTGCTGTCAGTTTTTTACACCATTTGCAATGTGGAAATATGCAAACATAACACTGTAATTACTCAAAATTTCAGCTGTCCTATAGGTATAGAAATTATTCTCTCCGGGGTAAAGCTAATGCTCCAGCCTGAGATAATGATGGCTAAACAAATCAAATGACAATCCTCCTGTTAATGGGAAACTCCAGTGCTGAAAGAAACTCTTGACATAAATAAATCACATGATGACTTGGTCATATTTAAAGGTTAAAGAAATTCAAACATTAATCATGCCTCAAGTAAAGCTACCATTTAGTGAATAATGTACAGCAAAAAAAAAAAAAATACCAGCAAAGTACTCAACCAACAGTCTGCAGAAGCTCTCTGTAAACATACACTGCAAACACTGGCTGCACGGTCCTCATAACACATCAGATACTTTTAGAACTGATGTCAAAAGATCTTCAGTTTAAAGGTTAAAAAAAAAGAAAAAGGTCTGCAGGAACCAAACTATAGCTGAGCGAAAGACTATAGTGTTTACCTTGGAATAATTCTTAACAGACAAGGAAAAAATGGTCTGCTTAACACAAGAGTTATGCCACAAGGTAAAGTGACAGAATTAATTTTTCCCACAGATCTCAAACAGAGTGTGAGATGGGAGAAGGTGGAGGAAACCATCTGAAGAGGACATTCCTCTGAACACAGTTTTCCTTAATTACACAGGTTTCTATGCCAATTTTGTTGGAACAGTCCCTCTACAAAACAGAACTGGTGAAATTTTATCATAAACCTAGTCAAGTAAAGTTCAGCCCATTTGATATCCCCCTGCACATAGCATGAAATGCAACTGTGATTCCTGCTGTCTAAAGCAAGGTGGGATTTTATACTAAACACATTTATACAAAGAACTGACTAAGCAAGCTGAAGTTCCTTAGTCAAAAACCCACAAAATTAAAGTCGCATTAAAGCTTAGGCTTTCTTAGCTGTAGGTGCATCTGGACAGTGTTATATCAATCTTTGCTTGAAGCAGCAGCAGTGATGTGTGATCTGCACAACAGATGCTGCAACCTACTGCACAGAGGAAAGAGTTCAAGTTGGAACGCTCTCCAGTCACCAAAGCCGTATCTTACGCCTCCTAAAATCCTCTACAGCTTGCTTCTATTTCCTGAAGAGTATCCCTGCCTCCCCCTCTGTTGTATGCAAACTGAGGGTCAAACTGACCGAGCACTTAGTGTGAAAAGAAGTTTTAGGTATTTGCAAATTACAAAAACAGGAAAAAACCCCTGTGTGTTTTACATAACATGTTATTTTTAAAAAGCCATGGGTTGAAACAATAAAAGCACATAAAGTCTAACTGCACTAAGTTCCCTGTTCAGTCATGGAAGAGTGCTACGCCTTGAACAAAATGAAACCCAACAACACAAAACCTGAAATCAAACCAAATTAGAGTAACTTGCAGAAAAATGGATATGGGTGCTTGACCCAGAATTATACAGCTTAACTGCAATTACATCATGAAGTTAATTGAGCAGAGTGTATAAGTGCACATTCACAGCAAGCATCTTCTACATATTTGCAGCTGAGGCCTCTTTTGTTTGTACAGACATATTTAGCTTCAACATGGATACAGCTGCACTAATGCAAACCTTAAGGACAGAAGTGCTCTACTGATGCAAACCAATAATTTCAGCCTGTTGATATGCATAAAGCTGAAATAAACCATGCATGCATATTTCTGCTTGCAGATGTGGAAAGTCAGTGCAGATAGGATTTGTACTGTGGCATTAACACTGAAAAACAAAAATATAAAAAGCAACCCAAAAACTTCACTAAGTCAAAATTGCCATTTATTACTATTTCTTTTAACCCAGGCTGCTCCAAATTAAATTCTCCAAGTGTTTAAATTACAGTACTGTTTAAAAGCAAACAAACAGGAAAACCATTTGAATGTTTTCTTTATAAAATAAAATCCCAGCCTAAATGTCCAACTTTAAAATTGCCAAAATATTCACCTATGCTCAGAAGCCAGTCCTGGAAGATTCCAGTCCAAAAGCAATTAACATTCTAAATTTAAGTGCAACCAGTAAAGAGAGCAGTAAAGCTGCTTAAATGGCCAGTGTTGGCAGACTCTGAAGTTTGAAACTATCTCATGCAAAGACTGTATCACACAAAACTCTTAATGCAGATACGTTTCCTTTATTCTGTGTTTTTTTACTGGGCAGTGACTATCAGCCAGGATTACAAAGCTAATTATTCATACAGGTCTGTGAAACAACACTAACAACAGAATGAAAAATGAACACAGCTAAGAGTGCAGTCAGGCAAAGCTTTGCTCAGGAAAGCATTTCTAGAAGAAAACTCAGAGCACAGCACAGTTAATAATCTGTGCAACTCACTGCCTTAATATTGTATCACAGAAGCAACCACAACTTAAAAAAGCTGCCTGCTTATCTGTGTTTCTTGATGTATTTATTAATTCAGGCCTTCATTTGTGAAATTACATGCTGAGCTGCCTGCTATAAATAACTGCACTAATTTTAGCAACACTCAGTACTGGATGCTAATTCTGAGCACGATAACAGGACATGTTTGTCTGACCTGTAAAATCACCCATCTCACAGTTCACACATTGACCAAAAGCCAGAATCTCATGACTGGGTTGCCCACCCACCACACTGCCCAGAGACACTATTTATGTAACTATTTATGGCCACCAAAACCTCCATTGTAAACAGAGCAGTATGCAGCATCTCCTCAGAAAGTACTATTCCACACCGGTAGCTATTCTACAGAAAAAATAAAGAATGACCAAAGCAGAGAAAAAATACCCCAAACCCAAATCAGAGTTCAGAAGAGCCAGTTTCTTCTCTGATTTGGTGAATGCATGAGTTATGAAAAGATCAGTTTTAAAGCACAATTAGAATTTTTCTAACTTCCTGTATCAACAGTCTTTAGCATCATTACTAATGTAATATAAATTATTCTGAGGGTTATGCCAACTCACAGAAAGAAGGTAAACTGCAGTACTGCACATGACACGCAATAAAAACTTGGAAATTGGACAGAGAGGAAGGGAATATCTTACAGGAAATGGGTGACAAAATTGGCAAAATCTGATGGGTAAAGACAAGTATAGAAACACACCCAAGAAAGTTAACATTGGAAGAAGGAAAAGTGTGGACTTGTGGGTGTGGGAGGAGGAATAACTAGGAAGGAATTTAAGAAAAACTTCTTGAGTCCTTGAATCATACTAGCTCAAAGACAGAAACACACAGAAGGGTATAAAAATTGCCATAAACTCCTGAAGCACTAAAATGAGGTGGAAACTGTCTGGCAAGCAGATCTAATTATATGATCACCAAAAAAAAATAGATTTGAGAATGGAGGGAAAAAAGAGAAATCCAGGGAAATGTCTGTGAAATCCAGAAAAAAGGAAAGGAATGATCTTCTAAATGATTGGAGGAAGTCAAAGAAACTACAGAGGTAAAGACGTGCTGGAACCCTGGAAAGAGCAGGAGCAGGTGCATGAAGTAAGACACAAGGCAACAGAGCCACTAGGTTTCAGAGCAATGGACAGCCTAGATACAAAAAAAAGTCAGGTGCAAACAGATGTTCTCGAGTTACTGACATACATGTAAGTAACTGGAAATGTCACTAATTAATATATGATGATTTGCAATTGAACCAATTGTTTAGCTGCATTTCTAATTTTTTTCCTTTGAAAGCTAAGAATTGGAGTAGGAAATAGTAAAAAATTAAGGGTAATTTATTACCTTAAGAACTAAATAAAAAGAAAGTAAGGGTAGAAGAGAAAAGGGGCTGACACACTACAGCAATGTTCAATTTATTAAGGACTTAATAAGTTATTAACAAGCGTCACAGACACATTTGTCCAAATGTATCATGGGCTACAGAAGAATATTTCTGTGGAATATTCTCATTATTTGTAACCATGACTCTAAGAAGCATGTTTTTTAGTCTTTTTATTTTACACAGCCATAGTGACAACTACATGATTCATTAACATATCCTAAATAAAAAACTACGGCTACAAACTGCCTGTTTTTGTCACTGATTTCCACATTCAAAGAACACCTGCTGCTTTTGTTTCTAAACCAGTTTCAAATGAGGGACATGCCTGTGATTCTTTTTGTTCTACCCTACTTGTGACCTGTTTCATCATACAGTATCTTTGAACCCTTCAAGTAATAGCACCTTTTCCCCTCAGCATTTTAATGTTGCTTCATTTCCTTTCCCCTATTATACGGAAGAGGAAGATGAAGTACAATAAACCACAGGGAATGTACCTCTCCCGCTTTCTGATTTATTCATGCATACTGCAGATCTGTGGAGGAGAAGATGCCAAATCAAACACCAGCGTAACAATTCGAGCTGCTCTGAGAGGTGAGAGTCCTTTCCAGCCAAAAGAACCCCTTACCTTTCATTCAGGCCTAGTGTTGATTATTTTCAGCCAGATAATTTTCAGCCTCTCCTATACCATGAGCACCAGATCAAATAAGGTCTGAGTTCCTACAGATTGTCTGTTGTGATTGACTGAGTACGGAAAAGAAATCTTTCCTGGTATCTATAAGGTCAATTAATCACTGAGTATTTGCATGCAAGCTTAGAAAGAGAAGTAAATCTCTATTTTGTTGACACCCAAGTGGAGATGCTGCTGCATAAGCAAATACCATGCAACTGAAGGAGGCAGAGAATGGAAATAGCTTTGGGCTGCTACCTCGGGTTTCTGGTGCTCCCCAAGAGACAAGGAGACAGAACAGCTCCAGGATCACTTTAAGCTGTGCAAGCAGATAATACTCTCTAAAGGCCCATAACATATCAGTGTTCTCCAGCAACCTGAAACAATACCTTCTGATCCCAACAGGAACGATGGCAAAACTAAGAGAGTCCAGCAGCTCCTGCCAGCTTAGTGTCATCTGAGAACAGCGCAGGCCCAAGAATGCCTGCAAGGCCAAGGATCTGAGTCCTGCTGTGGTATGGGTACGTTTCAACTGCCCACAAGAACCACATATTTTGGGAGAGCCCTCCTCTAAAATGAAAGTTTTCTGGAGTGGGAAATGTGGGCAGCTGATGGGCTCACACATAAAATGCTAATTTTCTACTACTCCACAGATTATGTTTTCATTACGGTCTTAGTTGAAGACAGCTAATGAAGTGGTTTTATTCTTGTCAGTTTGGTGATTCCAGCTGCGTTTGGAGAAGGTACAGAACAACCCTCACAACCAGAATCATGCGATTAACTGAACACACTGACATATGGCTCACGCAGAGAACAGACTTAACAGACTTCCAGAGCGGGAAATGCATTTTCTCTGCAAACTTAGCTCTTCAGAACAGCCTCAGGGAAGCCTGAATGCTGCCCACATCCACTGCCTCTTATGCCAATCAGCTCCTTAAGACTGCTGAGGTACCAGTCATCTGGCAACTTTCATGGGCAATAAATAAAAAACCCGCAGTTTTTACTTCGCAGTCACGATGGAGTTTACATGCTGTTTCAGTGCTCTTCATCTGAATCCCTGGTGGATACAAGAGCTTTTGTGTAAGAACACAAATATTACTTTTTCTTCTACTACTTAAGCCTGTTACTCTTTATAGCAGTTGTAAATAGTGCTGACCTGATTACAACCTTATTCTCATGTAATAATAATATTAACCCCACAGAAGTTCCCCACCATCTTATCTGTATTACTGGATTCAGGATTATGGTCAGCTATGTGTAAGCAGTTTCTAGGGCACTGACCAGCCTGGACCTAAATAGATTTTATTTTTAATGCAGCAATATAATCCAGAGGTAAAATAAACCTCTGCATTATGAAATTAGGTGCTACACTGCAGACAACCCACCGAAGTAAGCAATTACCTCATTCACTAATGACCTGTGAGAAACAAAATCTGAATGTATGTTGTTTCTTAGCTACTGTTCCAGAGAGCAGCTCAATCTGTTAACTGAGCGCTGTAAATACCTAATTAAATTAAATCTCCAACAAATCTGAGAAAAATGTATTGAAAGCACTCGGCTTGATTACAGGCATTGGTCTGAAGGAATAGACCTATTGATCTGGTAAACTTCAAGCTTGTTCACCCAATTTAATTTGAGAAGGACAGTAACTAAATTTTAGTTGTATCTCGTTTCCCACTCTCCAGGGAAATAATTTGAAGTGACTCTTGAGTTCAGGTGGCATATAGAAAATATTTAATAGGTTAAAAAAACCATTTATTTTGTTGTCACTATGGACATGAAGCTACATTAAAAATGCAAATATGGTCTCCAGAGCAACAATTACATAGTGTGTAGAGAGGGTCATATGTCATGAACAAAATTCTCTGGTGGGGGCAATAAATCAGTTGGTCTGCATGATAAGGATGATATTAATTAACAGATTTTAGTAAAGTCCTCTATAGTTGCAAATAACTGAAACAAGTTGATGACCTTAATTCTGTTTCCACCAGAGATGCTTCCACAACATCAGAGAACTGAAACTGCTAGCAGCCAGACAAAAAACCCCAGAACTGTGAAAAGATGCTAAGGCTGGCACTAGAATTAATGCAGCAGTGTTAACTTGGCTTTTTCTGCTCTCCTTCAGATACAATACTAATGCAATGATCCGGTTTTTAACAGGTATCCCTGCATAGTCATATATTTCATCATATAAACTTAACTTTAATATTTTAAAGCTCCATTTAGAAAGTAGTTATCAGCAGCCTCAGTCCTTACAGTTTTTTCAGACCCCCAATCTTCTTGCCTCTTAGACACTTCACAGTCTAATTTCTGGCCTCATACAGCCACAGGTGGTTCATATTAATCTGTTCTTGCTCCAATTTTGTCCTCTAAGTTTAGAGAACCATTACTCCCATTTTTCTTTCTTTCTTTTTTTCTCTAGCACTTGTAAAGAGAAAAAAAATTAAGATTTTGTTTTGCCATGTTGATCAGGACAAGTCCCTTTTCCACAGACAATGCCCATTTCCCTGACCATTGTCCACATCATTTTTTGGCAATTAAACTACACTTTTACATGCATAAGAGATAAGAATGACATATAACATTCCAGATCAGATCTCACCACTCTTTCTACTCTCTCCAATCTCTACTGGAAATAACTTTTCTGGTACCTCATAGGACTGAATTTGCTGCTATGGCTCAGCCATGCTGATCCCTGAGGGTTCAACACCAATTCCTTCCCATTTTCTGTTTTTGAACTGAGGAGCTCCCAGCTGTCAGCACAAGTTTTTGTTACCAACCTTTTGAGCACCTTAACTTCCATTCCATACTTCTCTAAACATGAATCTTTTTCTGTGCTCAAGGCCACCTATCTTTTTCTTGTTTGATGTCTCAGTATTGATCTGTATCACCTGTACTGTCAACATCTGCATTCATATAAGCAAATTCCTCCAGCACATACTTCTATTCTCTGCCTGCTTGTGTTGGTGTGTACCCCCTCAATTTGGCAACAATCCAGCCAGTCCATAAATGCTGATTCTGTAGCTCAAGGGGTAATACTGCCTCTGTTACAAAAAAATTGTCGCTATAGAATCAGTCCAAAAATTTCAGATCTGAAAACAATCCATGGTATATAGTAAGACAAAAATTTACAACTGAAAAGTTGAAGTGGTCTTGCTTGGATCAGAGATCACTGTTCTTGCCTCATCACATATGCTTTCTTAGTGTTAGGAGAGAATTTTGGAAAGGCAATTTTTGGCTTCATATCTGAAGACTAGAAATCTCACACAATGCAGGTTCATGCTAAAATGACACAGTCACTGCAGAACAGTGCTGGTTTTTAATAGCAAAAAGAGATGATCTGCTTCCAGTACATAATGAGTAATATTTGCAATAATTTACCATGATATGGGGTCTGAATTGTCAGACTGGATACAAACTTGAAACTGCCTGTCTTAAAAACAAAAATACTTAGTATCAAGCCAAAAGGCTGCAGATTTAACAGATACAAAGTTAACAAATTTTCAAAGTAACGGAGCTCTAGGTCACATTCTCTTGGATCTTTCATCTTTTTTGTGAACAAATTTCCCACCCCCCCCTTTTTTTCCCCCACTTTGGACTCCACACAAACCACAAGGCCTTTATCTGACCTTAAAGCATCATAAAACGTAGACAGGGAAGCAGGACATGGCTGGAACTACTCATTGTTCAGTATGAGAATTATTACCCATTGACAGGAGTCCTGCTCTTTTTCTTTCTCCTAATCACAAATTAGATTCCCATCAAAAACAAAGAAATATTTGTTGTTTACAGGAAAAAAAAGGCTCACAGGAAAATTCACAAGACGAACATCTGCTTTCTCTATAGCCAAGTTACACATACTTCCTTGAAGATGAATATCAGTTTTCTGCTAACAAATGATTTCTGAAATCAGGTTGTTGTGCACGCTGGCTGTTCGTCACACACTCTTTTTCAATTATGTTCAGTTTTGTCCTAGTTTTGTCATTTGCTTAGCCCACCTTTGAAAACAAAAAGCCCTACAGCCAGCACAGGAAGTTAGATTAAAGAGAAGATTGTTCTGGTGACAAAATCACACAGGTTGGAGGAAAAAGAAGGCATCATCTGTGCAGCAGCCTTACCCTTCTACGCAGTCTGTCCCTCTCCTCACGGACAGCATTCATGGTAGCCTTGGTCCTGTTGAGCTCCTCCTCTTTGCTGCACAGCATGGCCGTGAGGCTTTCATTCTCTTCCCGCAGACCAGCCAGCTCCTTCTCCCACCGAGATCTCTCCTCAGACAGGTTTGGATAAAGGTCACGTCCCAGCACACCCTCAATCTCCTCCACGGTCTGCAAAAACACAGTCATCAATAAGCAGAAAGGGGCAAAGATGACTGAGCAGGACTAATGGGTACATGGGACAGAAATGTGTGTTAACAGGCAACTCTACACACTTACATGTACACTCCCAGCTCCTCAACACCATTAGTTTGCTTCTTTTGTTTGCTAAGTAATATCAAACAAAATTATTGCTAATTTTCTTTGACAGTTTGACCATTTCATTAAAATATTTCACACTGACAAACACCAAAGCAGACAAATACATACAAATAAAACATGTCACCTGTGAATGACAGCAATCCCAGCAGTTTAATCTCAGAATACTTTAGAACAAATTAATGACTCCTTGTCATGGGCCAGGACTGTACTTATTGTTTCCCTGCTGAGTAAAAGACAGAAATGAGCAGCCTGCGAATGTGCATGGCATGGTGCCTTATTTATTGCTAGACCAATGCCACAAAAGGGCAAGGAAAAGAGTGGGAAAGGATTAAAGGAGGGCTCGTCTTTCCCATGTCCCTGAGTATGTTCCTTCCTTGAGGTGACAGCAAAATAATAGAAAGAACTCTGGCCTTGGCTAGGCTTACAGGGGATGTCACAGACTTTCTAGTGCCCAAAAAAAGGCTGGATTTCTCTGGGACACATAATGCCATCCAGCATTTCCTGTACCATCTCTGTGCTCAGAGCCATGCCTTGTAGGCACGGTTGAGTACGAGGGACATTCAGGAACTTGAAGTGCATGAAACTAAACCACAAGCACCCACCCACCACGGACAAGGGAACAGTGCCACACCTGAACCGACCGTCAGATCGGCCACTCAACATGTTGAAACACAACACTCAACATGTCAGAGAACCATCTGCAGGATGGAATCTATTACCCAGCGTATGCTGTGCCTGTGTCCCACTTCTTCAACTATGGAAGATATCTGCAACAAGCAAACCCACTCCAAATGCTGCTCATAAGCTTTTGAATCTCTCTGAAAGCAATGTGTATTAAAATGATGGGAAGAATCATGGAAAGCAAAAGAATGTTTTACCACTGCCAATGTAGAAAGTTTCATTTCATTGGCTAATCCAAAAACAAGTTGTAGCTAAAGCCTATACTTTTACATCTAATATGGAAGATAACTCATCCACCAAGGTTAATAATAGTCTATTTAGTTGTTTCAATCAAAAGAACATTTACATCCTGATGGGTTCCTTCCAATTCAGCATATCATATGAATCTATGAGTCTGTGATTCTATATATAACAAAATTTACTGCCGTGTTTATTTCCTTAAATTGGGAGGGACAAAAAGCATCAACTAGAGTACAGCTGAAAATGACAAACCTAGTTGGAGACATAACTTCCTTTTCTGCAAGAAATCTTCCCAGTGTTTTCAGCACTCTCTGACTTTGAAGTATCAATGAAATTTTATTATTTGTTCAGTTTATCCTTTTGAATTGTATTTCATGTCTCTCTTACTTAAAACTGCAATACATTCGGAGCCACAATTATGAAACTCTATTGACAGAGTATCTACACAGTATTTCTGCTTACAGATTTGGCAGAAAACCAAAATTACTTTTCTGAAAAAGCAGAGCCTTGCAACATCTCTGCGAGATGAAAGATGCTGCAGCTTTCCCTTGTATTAGCTTCACTTGGACCCATAGGTGTCAAATTATGACAAGGTAAATTATTTCAACAAAGCATGAGGATGAGTTCAAGTTCTGAATAAGCAGAGGGTAGTTAATCTCGCAATGCAGAGAAGTTCTGTAATGGCAGGAGGATTCTCTTTTGATGATGCCAGCTTTATTTTAAACAGTGCCTCTTTGTTGCTGATTTCTCCTTTCCCTCCTTCCCCCCACACCCCTCTCGAACTTCCCCTGCTATTTTCTCACCCCTCTAATGTGAAGTTCTGCTGCTGCCTCCTTCCTCCTTATTCCCCACACTCCAGTGTTGTTATTTTCCCAACCCCTCCCTTTCCTAAGCCACCGCTTCTCCTCACAGCACTAAAATTTCCCGGTGTCCAACATGCTACCAGCCATCCTCCTGGAAAACAAAGCATAAATGCTGTACATAGATATAGCTATGTAAAATAATGTTGATTATTTTTCTTCGAAACAGCATTACAGAGCTGTTTTATCTGGTGTGTTGCTGCCCAGCAGATAATTCAGGTATAATTTCACGGAGTATGGGATTGAATTACAATGTCGTGTTCTGAGCACAGGGCAGCAGGATGTCATATAATGGTAATTCCAGTCTTGTCTCTGACACTGCTATCAGTGGTCTCTGCTTTATTTTCTTCACAAGAAGTGTTGGGTTACAGATGTGGTATCAGATTAAATCAGCAAGTATCAGGTGTAAAAGAAGCAAAAGCGATACCTCTTCACATGGTGTAACTCAATGGCAGAATTTATTCCTAACAGAATTTATGGAGGCCAAAAATTTAGACAGGTTAAAAACCACAGCAGATACAAATAAGGAAGAAAATTCTACCCATTACTGTTAAACACAAAGACATCATCTTTGGTTCAAGAAGTCCCTACAGACCCACTCTGCTGGAAGTATCTTTGAAGGAAGGAGAAGAACATACTATGCATGTTGTTTTTGATGCTGTCTTTCCATTAGCATCTGCCACTAGGCAGATGGACTTTTGGTCCAACCCAGTGCAGCTGTTCTCATGTTCTAAATGTTTCATGCTTGGAAATATTTACAGCTTCAAAGATTTACTGGTTAGGTATCTGTTACTGATGTACTCTCCAAAATAAATGAAGCATTAATCAGACTATTCTGCGGAAATTTTCTTAAATATTTTTTCTTAAAGGATGCTGATAAATTTAATTTCAAGGTTTTTTCAGTTTTTGTGGGACAGAAACAATTGAGTTAGCTAGGGTCACATGATTTGTATAAAAGAAGCAAAAAATAATATAGCAGCAACTTCATTAAAAGGAACCCACTGAAATTTAACCACCAAAGCTGAAGGATTCAAAACATTTAAATGAATTAGTCTATTGGTAAAGAAAAAAGCCAACAGTCAAGGCAAAGGATAGTCAGAATACTTCTGGTTTCCATACTTCATGATTCCACCCACTTTAAAAAGCTCTCCATTTTTTCTCTGAAGAAAGAGGAAAGCAGAAAATACCTACAGCCAGGAGTGGAAAGGTAGAGAGGGGCTCTACATGTAGGTTTTGTCTCAGAGGATTAGGATTAGTACTTTGAATATTGCCAAGTACTATCTGGAGTTTTAGGGTTACCTGTTTCCAGAAGTCAGTATTCACCAGTAGAGAGACTGTAGATTCTGAGAAACAGGAAGAGATCAGCCTGTGTGAGGCCCAAAGAGGTATCTGAAGTGAAATGTGCTCAGTATGGCAACACATACAGTTATCACTTGAATTATTTGTTCCTGAGTCTGACTTACCTCACTTCAACTAATGCACAAAACACGCTTTGTGTTAAATTAGCTTTTGTTATGGTGCTCCCCAATTTAGTGCTCCCACTGAAACAACTCCAAACCACACCCTGCTTACGCACTCCCCAGTCCTCTGTGGTGAGATGGAAAGGGAAATTGGAGGCACAAAAGGCAAAGATCAGGGGTTGAGACAAGAATGATTTACTGGAAACAGCAATGAGGTAAGAAAATTAACAGTAACAGCAAAAATACTAATAATAGCGTACAAGAAATGGACAATTTGCATGTGAGTTCTCACCCCCAAAAATACATGACCAGGAAGGGATGCCTGGAAAATGAGGGATACAGGATAACCTGATCCTTCCTGGCTACTGCAAAAATTAATTCAGTCCTGCCTGGAACCAGGACAGCTTTATATTTTAAGACAGCCAAATCACAATTTAGGCATACACATTGTGTTTTCAATCACTTGTCAATGATGGACCAGGACCTTGGGCAGGTGACAACTTGTTTGCTGGATATGCAAACTTGCTAAACAAAGTAAATTAACTGTTGAGTATCCCCATTTCTCTTACCTTTGAGACACGCATAAGACCAATACATTTCTGATTTGAGATCAAAAGTATATTAGCAGCTCCTCCTCAACCTTGAAAGGTATACAACAGGTGTGTTACTACTTACCTAACACACTGAACTCAAGTTGATTCCTGTGAAGTACTTTTAACACCTTTGGAAGCGAAGTCTGATTACTACAGAAGTGATCAAGTGTCTCAGGAAACACACACTGCATTTAGAGCCTAATGTTACCATTACCTTAATGGCTAAATCACAATGTTCGCTGGCAGTAGTGAGCTGTTCAATGTGTCTGTCCACTTCTGCCACTGATAAACTGCAGCTGCTTTTCTTTCTCCCACAGACAACATTTTCCAGACCTGTCAGCACTCTCTGCAGTTCTGAATTCAAGTCACTACAGTTATCTAAAAGAAAGCAAGACAAAACAAAACAAACAGCGCAACAATTAGTGACTCAGTGAAAAAACAAACTCTAACCAGGAAGTGCCTGCTGCAGAACAGCCAGGACTGATACTGTTCAAAGAATGTCCTTGCACTCTGCCACTTTTTCCTCGACAATTGATAGGTTTAAATACCATAATCACATAAACTGAAATCATGAGCTGCCTCTCATTTGACAAATAACAGCCCCACAGCTTATCTCAAGTGTTCACTCTTTCTTCAAAACCCCTTCTTTTCTGAAGAACATTTTAAGATATTATATGCGACATTCTGTAACATTTCTTTATGTTGCTCTTTTGGCCATTCAAAGCCATTCCCCCGATTTTATTAATCTCATACGTTCGTCTCTGTAAATACAACATTTTTCTGTCTGGTACATTCAGAGATGTTATGACTTCATGGTTTTCAGAGGAATTTTTGTGGTTGCACTTAGGTACTGGCTGATTTTAAAAGATCATGGTGTTTACAGAAATGATCCCTATCAACTATCTTAAAGGTTGTGTTTTATTTTAATAACTACTCCTTCAAATGCAACTGCAGAATATTCAGGGATCATAACACCACAGCTTATTGTTGTATTCCATACTACAACCGTATTAACAACTTATACAACAATGCTATTTTAATTATAGAATATCACAGAGATTGACTTCCTTCCCTGTCTTTAGGCAAACTTCTCCTGTGTCCCCTGCCAAAGCATCCTCCACTTATGTGAAAACAAGTGGGTCTCTGTACCTTGCTAGCTCACTCCATAAATTATTTTAATTTTTCTCAGGTTCACCTCCGGTGACAGAGAATGGCCGTTCCTAAGGCAGACTTGTGGCAGAATTTACCCTTGTGCTGTCTCCTGGATTTGCTAGTCAGTACTTCAGTCTTGCTAGGCAAGAGTTTGCAATAGCTGCCCACAGTAGAGCACACAAGGGGTGCACTATGAGGCAGCAGCACACCCACAGCTCCTCTATCCCACTAAAAACAGAGGCAGGCATTCTTGGTGGAGGGAGTTATTCCTGTACTGCTGCTGCAAGTGCTTCACCATGGTCAGAATTTCATGGCAGCCTCATAGCTGTGGTTCTTGCAGGGCACTAAAGCAGTGTGGCATTGAACTGGGTCTGAATTTCAACAGACACGAGCCACCGGATTATTGCAGACGGCCTTGAAATCTGCCCATGCAAGGGAAGACTGTGAGTCGCTGGATGACCGAATGAGAGGAACAGAAAGTAAAAACCTGCCAACTCATTATCATAAATCTAACTCCACAGCCTAATACACATAAACACAAACTTACTGCTAACCAAATAGAGGAGTTTAGAATGATGTTATGGCATTGCATGAAAAACATGAATGGGCAACATGTAAAACTTTATTCTGGGAAGTAATTTCACTAATTCCTGACTAGCAGGCACCCACGTGTTGTAATTATATCAAAAAAGTCCTTTATAAAAATAACAACATTCACTTACAAGCAGCATGTAGCAAGCAGGATGCTTACTTGTAAAAACCCTGTGTTTTGTTTGCTTGAATTTTCTTCGTTCCACAACATCTTCTATGATAAACATTTAGTACATTTAAACAACCTTCAGAAGCCCTTGTCTGCTGGGATTTGTTTTGACAGTAACATTTCCCCCATAAAATAAATGGTCTACAAAGTGAGAACCCCATTTCTGACAGAAAACCAGTGCAGCCCAATCACAAGCTCTGCAAGATGTACTGGAAAGCATTCACAGTTCTGGCTCTAGGTGTTTTATTGCCTGTAGCAACAAAGCAGCAGATCCACGTGCATTAGCATGTCATGAGGTATTACTGGTTTTACTAAGTCACTGATGTTCACTCCATTAGGGCAGTAAGCAAGTCATGCACATGTGTTATTAGAGCATGATTTTTTTAATCCTTATATACCTGTATCTGGAAGGATTAAAAATTACACATATTCATGTTTCTATATGTGTGTACTTGTGCAATTTATTTTCACAGGAATATGGAAACAACACCCAAAAAAGGACAGAGTCTATGGTGAGAAGAAAAACATGGAAGAAATTCAGGAATACCTAGAGATAACATTGTTATTTTGTCTACTGCTATCTATGAGTCCTACACTTAAGGGAGCACCCAAGATTTGTAGATACTTGTGGTTAAAGGAATGACAAAAGTCAGAGGGTCCACAAAAGCTCACAAAGCCTTAATAGATTATACACTTGGCATGGAAATTGGGTCAGGTTAGGTCCTGACCTACTATATAAGCACACGGCCATGGGTTTTGGACGAAGTATGAAAGGGAAGATGGAAAAATAGAGATTAATTAAACAGGGGGACAGAGAGAGAGAAGAGGAGAGAAGATCACCAGTCCTGGCTCTGGCATGATCCAGCTGTGTGTTCAGGATGCTGGGCTGCACATACAGAACTGGGCTTTGCGGAGGTACCTGTTTATAGGAAAGTTTTCCCCGTTCTGGAGATAAGTTTCTCCCTTTCTATGCAAATTAGTTATCACGGTCAGTCTGGTCTTTCAGACCTTTCTAGAAGGTCTGAATCTGTTCAAGTAGGAACTTAGAAGCAAACATTAACTTTTGTAAATATTAATTTTTTTAAAATTAATTTTTCCAGACCATAAAAACTGTTATCAAACTTTTCATTAATACTTTGAATTCCCAAGGTCAGACACTTTGCAGTCACATTATTATTAATACTGTTGTATCAATGTTTCTAGAAATCATCGACATCAAAATACAAATGTGCTGCTGCAGGTCGTGCATTTATGAACAATACAGTATAGAAAATCAGAATAGAGTCCTGAAGAGAATTCTGGAAACCTGTGATAGTGGGGATTACACCAGAATTTCGCTGTAAGGTCTGCTTCTGGAAACACAGAGGCTCAGGGGGGACCTTACTGCTCTCCAAAACTACCTGAGAGGAGGCTTGCAGTCAGGTGAGAGTCAAACTCTTTTCCCAGGTAACAAGTGACCTGACAAGACCAAACACCCTCAAGCTGCACCAGGGGAGGTTTAGACTGGATATCAGGAAAAACACATTCATGGACAGGGTTGTAAAGCTTTGGAAGAGACTGCCTAGGGGGGCTGTGGAATCACCATTCCTGAAAGTGTTCAGAAAACATGGGGATATGGCACTTGACATAGTTTAATGGTGAACATGGTGGTGATGCTGGGTTAATGGCTGGAATCGATGATCTTAGGGATCTTTTCCAACCTTGATGATTCTATGATTCTACAGTCAAGACACAGAGGTTACTTCACTCATCAATTCACAGTTGTGTTCAGCATCAGTTGTGATTAACACATCCTGGATTAATTAATTTCCTCACCAAATGCCTGGATTTGCATGTCAAAAGCTCTGATACCTTTCTGCTGTGGGAAGGCATGAAGTCTACCAAGAACATAACTCACCCACATCTGCAGTGACCATGGTGGAATGGTTCTCTGGCACGGAGACTGAGTTCTGGTCCATGCTGCGCGAGTCTTCGTTAACCTCCTGCTGGCTTTGACTCAGCTCCGACCGCAGCTCCGAGTACTCATCCTCCTCCCTGGCAAAGGGAGTGAAGGCAGAAATTAAATCCTCTGAGGAAACATGCATCTTCATGACATTCATTTCAGACCCTTAAGCTGAGCCGCAGGATTCAATTCAGGCAAGTGTTTTGTCCAGTCAGTAGAGATGACTTTATACCCTTCACTATGCCCATAATGCCCACTTGCAGCATCCAGTGTCTGGTTTCCATTTCTTTATCCCCAAGTTCATTATTACTCCTGGCCACTGGAGAAGGAAGCAATGGGTGGAATTCAGTGGTAGGAAGGGTGTGTGCAAGGACATACACTGCTCTGCAGTGACTCCCCAGCTGATAATTCACACAAATCAGCACAAGTGGCTTTGATCCCAAAGTGGATTAGAAGTAACTGGTTTTGGTCTCTTTCTCAGTTCAAGGATCTCAGTCAGCATCTCGTGTGCAAAGCAAGCATGCACATGCACATACCTGCACAAGTGAATCAAAATGCTCTTGGAGACAGGTAGGTTTTTCATTTTCTCTTCCCGAAAGAGAGGAACAGTTAAGTGAGCATTGCACTGAACTGCTGGAGTTAGTGGAAAAGAAAAAGCCTCAGTTACCTAGCTTTTAATTTATTTGTCAAGCTGGTTCAACTAAAATAATTGAGGACACAGAATACTTTAGCTAAAGCTAATGAGCTTAAAAAATTAGGGCTTTTCCCTCCTGTCTCCACACAAAGAGTTCAAAGCACTGGGAAAGAAGATAAGTAAGTGAATAATAGCTTTGCTTGAGAACATTTGTAAACATTTTTTCTTTTGATCCACTTGCTGATTCGACTCAGATTTATTGGTTTTTTTCACTTTCGTAGTGACTGCTTGTACATTAAAGTATCTGTTTTAAACATTGGAAAAACACCAGTTTATCCAGGTGCAGAGCCCCTCTGATAGAAAACAAACAGCCATAATTTTGCTGCACACTAAATCACACGCAGAGCTTAATCTTGCTGCAGATTCAGCAGAAAAGTGTGAGAATGGAACCTTCTGGCTTTGGAAAAAATGAGGAACAGTGAAGACCCGTCCGGGGATCTGCATCTGGGAGGGGTATCTGTAATGTTAGGTCTGCTGTGTGTATGCTACATGGTGATGAGTGTTTCTTGCAGGATTCAGCCTGGAGGTGTGTCTTGATTTGTCAGGCAAAATAGCAGAGAAGATGGCCCATACATATAGGCATCAATGACAGAAGTGAAGTCTGCTCTCAGAGCTGCAGAGGTGACAACTTAGGAACCTCAATAACACTCGAAAAAGGACTTCCAGCTTGCTTGCCAAGCAGGGTTTCCCAAGGAATCAAGATGTAATTTCTACCATGCTCTTCCAGTCCTTGTATTTGCTTCAGTGCAAAGAAAGTGTGACTCTATCAGAAGTCACATAGTGACTACTATTACTAAACAAATGCAGGGCAGCTGGTTAACTCTGAGATTTAGATCAAAGAAAGGTCTTTGAGGTACCATGCAAGACTTGTTTAAGACAGTGTTAGAACCTAATCATGAATAGCAGGAGTTAAAACAGTGTAATGAAGACACATAAGCGTCAGTTAATGTTCCATGAACCAGTTTGTTATTAGCCACAAAAAAGCCGCAAGTAATTAGCTTTAGACAAAAACAATTACCAAGCACTCAAACAGTTGTAATTTTTCATCTGAAGGTAATTGATTTTTTTCATTTATGAAACAATTAGTCCTACATTTTTAAAACCTGAATTACCTCTACAAATAGACAAGAAGCTCTATTGGCCCTAAACCAATGGCACACACAATAACTTTTCTGCACTCTTCTTTGGGCTCTCCTTGCACAGATTTTTCTGTTTAAAGTACAACACAGCCTCATCTAGCTAGTACTAGTTCTGAGTTTTTCAGTTTAAGGGCCCTCGGTATCTTGGGGCAGTCGAAAAGTATATCACGCAGCAGGACTCACACCCTTCTGATGACTCAAGCCAGAACTCAATTTCTAAATGAACTAATGCTTTTAAAATCTGACCAGAAAGATCAGAAACCCATTTCTGATAAAGTGACAGCAAAGTCAATCAGTCCCTCCACCACCAGCTCCACTGGGAACAGACTGGGGGCAACAAGTAAGGGGAAATTCAAGGGCAGTGATACATCACAAATATAAATTCTGCTTTTCAAAATAATGCTGGTGGTAACAAAAGATACTGTTTGAGATTTTCCTTTCCCCAAAACAGAAAAAGAGTCCTCCAGTGGCACTGGAAGTGCAAGGTGCTCGACAGCTGACAACGACCAGCCATTGGACTCCTGCCACACCACCCAGAAGGCAGAGGCATTACAACTTCCTTATTGCTGCCATCAGTGACAG
This sequence comes from Acanthornis magna, assembly GCA_036785705.1. Taxonomy (NCBI): domain Eukaryota; kingdom Metazoa; phylum Chordata; class Aves; order Passeriformes; family Acanthizidae; genus Acanthornis; species Acanthornis magna. The sequence goes on along the minus strand of JAWUZG010000141.1, from coordinate 1,484,382 downwards.
CCTGGTTGTAAAAAGCAGGCATTTGTTATGTTATGGGCCCTGATGGTCTCACTTGATGGAATGTCATGGTGAGTTGGGGGCAATTAAGACCAGACCAAGCCATTTTAGACACAGAGGGCAAGAGATAAAAGTTGGAGAAAAAAACCCTGTGGTTTCCAGTTACTTCTGCACTAATTGCTTTCTTCTTGATCAGGTGCAACCAAAGATCAAGAGTGCTGCACAGACACTGAGAAAATATTGTTCTAACAATGAGCAAAATGGCACATTTTTCAGCGTTCTTTCACACCACAGAACACTAGCAAGCTGCATGCTCTCCTCATGTGCACAGCTTTGTGTTTCAGGTGCCAGCAGTTTTTCAACAATCATTTTACTTAAATAAGTATTTTTAAAACCCTCTAAGACCCTCAGATAGAAAGTACAGGTATATGGGCACAAAGATTGACTGCACTCTGTGTACAAACACTCCCTCGGAAACCAGTTCATTGTGAACAAATAGTGACATGCTCGAGACAGCATGGAAATTAATCACTGAGGGCAGGTGGAACTGGGCACTGTGTCCTGAAGCCAACATTATCACACCCACACTGCCATTTGAATTGAATCCAGTATGTGCCAGCTTCCACCTAGCACATATTTAGAAGCTAGAATTAGACCTTCAGGTCACTATGTAACTTCAAGTGCCGTATGTTATTTCTTGTGATGCTGCAGTCTGTTCACTTCCCTTCTTCTCCAACACAGCTTACTTTCCAGATGTATCTCAGATTAAAAGTCTAATGTCTGAACAAATGGTTTTACAGTAATGGGTTACAAACTTCCTGACAACTGTTTCAAGTAATCCTTTGCAGGCACCAACACTGAACAGAGTGTATTTCTGTCTGATATTGTTATAGTTGCTTGCTATTTTTAGAATTGTAGAGATGTACCCAAACAGCCACTGGTTTAGATCTAAAAGCAATTAGACTCTTTTCCTTTTCTTGAACCTCAATTTGACATACAAGAAAAACTGTCAGTCAACTGTAACGCTGAAGTTACAGTTGATTTTGACAGCCAAAGAAATTAAGAAAAAAAGAGTCAAGTTTGAATGAATCTAAGGCAATACTAAAAACTTCTGAAGTCAGAAATATTCACCTTAAATGTAGACATAATTCCATTTAGTACTCTACTGTGTAATTTCTAAATACTTTTTGTGCTTTAGAGTTACTCGGTGTAACCTTTATGTTCAAGTATTTACAATATGACTCTAATTGGGAAGATCCATTTGGTTTTCCTGTCTCCTAAGTTGAACCCACTTTGAAAGAAAATTGCAGTAGGCACCTTGTCAAAGGACAGAGACCCTTGACAACACAGAGACTCATCTACCTGCACACAGTATTTGAGTAATGGCAACTCACTTTTTTCACCTTAATGATTTTTTGGGGATTTTTTGGGGGGGTGCTTCCAAACCTGCTGGGCTGTGCAGAGCAGCAGCAGCACGCAGATGAGACAATTGCAGATGAATGCTGGCTTGCTCCCCCAAGCATTGTGAATTCATTTTCCTTAGGGAACACTGGAAGAACATAGTGCAAGAGCTGCAGCTAAATTCATGGGGCCACACACATGGAACTTTTTGTACCCAAGAAATGGTTAGCAAACCTAGAAAAATCCTGTAAACTTCTAGAAATACTGCTGTAAGATTACTGTTACTGCAATCAGCATACCAGATAACCCTAGGAAGAGACACGTGCATTGATGCGTGACTTAAACTCACTCCTTTCTTGGAAAAGCTGTGGCTGCCCCATTCCTGGAAGTGTTAAGGCCAGGCTGGATGGGGTCCTGAGCAACCTGGTCTTGTGTCTTTGCCCATGGCAGTGGGATTGGAACTAAATGGTCTTTAAAAGTCCCTTCAAACCCAAACCATTCCATGATTTTAGAGCTGGCATTACTAAACCACATGAGTAAAAGCCATTACACTTGTGAACTGTGCTAAACCCCTGACATTGCAAAGGCAAAAAACCCCAAACAACCTCTAACATGCACACCAAAACACAAAGAGAAAAATCCTCAGATTGGAGAATATTAACCAGCTTATACAGCCTGCCAACACTTCTCCTCAAACTGTTGCAACATCTTATTCAGATTTAACCATGGTGTCTGCTTACTTTCTGTCCTGCTTCCTGAGGGTATTGCTCACGTTCAAACAAAGATAATACAATTTAAAGAGGATAGTCAAATACCATCCATGAAACACTCTTTTATTCTAATTGTTTCCAGAATATTTTTGGGTTTAGGAAGTATAAAGAATGAAGAGTAGAGGTACATGAAGCTACACGTTAATTTATTTTTACAATCTAAAATCAATACGTGAGGAAACTCAACAGTTGCCATGTCAGCATTGGGGAAACATTCATCTGTTATGCAATTAGCGTAAGGTCTGCTTCCAGAAAGGCAGCCCAAATTTTGTGACAGCACAAGTAAAGCCTCTACTCAGTAGACCTGCAGAGACACAAATCAAAACTAAAATCCTCCTATTTTAGAGGAAAGTATAACTGCTGAGGCCCCAGCAGAGCCGTGGTTCCCCGAACACTTTCTCTCAGGACTGTTCTGTTCCAGCTCCTGGACTCAACAGTCCCCAGAGCCAAGGGTGGAGTGCTGTGAGTCACACCTGTTCCAGCAAGGACAGCAACTGCACCACCCCTGCTCTGTGGGATGCACAGACAGCTTCAAAGAATGACACATGTGGATCCCAGAGTGGATTTACAGAAAGCCGCAGCAGGAGGTATCAGTTTTCCTTCTTCCAGTTGTCTTTACAAACCCTGTGGAATCCCTTCAGTTGCCATTTTTAGGAGAAATATTACTCCTCTGTTCCCCAGACACCAAATAATTGGCCTGCCAAAGAAAACAAGCTATTTCCATCATTAAAGGAAATAAGAAGAGCCACTAAGCTAACAAACAGTTTTTGTTCTTACTAATAAAACCGAAACAAATGAAACCAGATGAGGCATTCCAGCTGTCTGAGCAAAACAAGCTCTCCTATGATTGTATTAAACTGGAGGGCCATGACAGTGGTGTGGCACCTGTTGCAGCAATATTGTTCTGATGTCTTTAAAGACTGGAACCCCTGCAAAGGGACAGAAAAACTGCATTTTTCATGAGAAGAACATGCATATCCCATCAGGCTTGGTTCTTGCACCTCACTTTCCTGAGCATGTCGCAGCTGACTTATTTACAGACATAGTTAAACATTCAGAGTAGCCACCTGATTCTAGTATTTTGTAAATGAATTCCACTTGGCATTTACTTTGCCACAAGGATTCCAAACACACAATTTTTATGAATTCTATGTAATATTCTTCTTAAATGTCAGAGCTTTTCTGCCACTCAAGAAAAAAAATATCAGTGAAGCTCTCATGCTTTCTCTGTTTTCGCTTTTTAACTAGTCTTCTCAAAAGACAAATGGAAAGTTTGTCTGCAGAGGTCATCAAGCAAGAATGAACAAGGGAGTCACAGTGATTTTTTTCAGAGAAGTACTACCAGCACAGAAAATATCTGAAAAATCTCATCATGACCATTGCTAGTTATGATCATCTCACAGGCAACAGTATTTTTGTTCTTAAATAACATAAACATTCCGCCGCTGCTTTAGTAATGGTAAATGTATTTGTGGTGATAATCCCTCTTTATTTATGGTACACCAAACCTTCTTCTTCTTGCATATTAGTATTTTCATGAAAGGTTAAGTGAGTGGTTTTAACAGCATTGCCTTATGCTAGCAGAAATGTTTACAAGGAAGAAGAAATGAAGCAATTACCAAAAAAAGTGCAGCTAATAGGTAAAGGAAAACTGAAAATTGGTTACATGGCTAGAGCACCACATCAACCTTATCCACAAATGCATCAAATCTAACTTGATGTTCTCTAGAAAATCCACAGATTCTAGTAGTTTTGCTGCATCTTCACAGGACAAAATTTAAGAAGCTCCTTTGGCATTTTAGTCCAGCTTTTCTACATTGAGAATAATGGGTAAAAACAAATGAGGAAAAATGCTTCCATGTAGTCAATTATTAAGTTTATTTTAACATAGCAGCAACCTAATGTAATACCCCAAGGCTTGCTGCTCCAAAAGAGACAACAATATGATCTGTACCATTGTGTTTTGTCAAAAATGCCAGGGCAAGAAAAGGCGAAACCTACTGAAATCTGTTTGAACCGTATCTCTCCCACAAATTATTTCACTTAGGTGATTTACATGAGGCCACAAAATAAAAGCAGAGGTTCAGGCTGGGTGTCTTCACCCTCCTTTACACACCATCATTGCTATCACTTATGTGGCACCCTGACACGATACAAAAAGGATTATTTGGATACGGTGCGTGTTTTGCAGTGCTTGTCTGGTTTTGAAAAGTGTGACTTTGCCAGAGAGAAGACTGTACTTATTGGGTGCTTGGGACAATATCCTGCAGAACACACACCTTAATTATGGGCAGCTACTCCGTACCTGTCATGACAAGCCTTAAAGTTGTCATCATTTTATATTTGGAGTATAATTCACACCATGTCTTGCACCAGTCTTGTCCCGGCCCAGAATTTCCAGGAAGCTGCTGTACCTTATTTTTGCTCCCTGCAGTCGATCAATTTTCTTGTTGAGCTCAGCAATGATGCTGTGCAGCTCTGTGATCCGCTCCTCATAGCGCAGCGTCGTTCGCTCCTGCACATCTTCGTGCTCTCTCATCAGGTGGGATTGCTCACACTAAAGGAACAGAAAGGTGTTATGGACAACTGCAGGGAAAGCAGGCCCAAGGCAGAAGGCACTATGGTTTTCTTACTCACCAAACCAACAGTGCCTTAGCAAAAGAGAAAAGGAGAGACACAAAACACTGACAGGTACACAAAGGCTGGTAGTTTCAATATTTGAAGAACGGACAGACTATGCAGTGTACTTTTTTTTCCCCCCTAAAAGAGCAGAAGTTGCCATTACTGCTTGAAAAAAACTTATCATTTGCAAATCAAAATAGCTATAAATACATCATCTTTGAACCAAAGGATCTTCCAGATGTCGTCTGAATTAGAACAAATCCTACGGCAAACACCACATTATTATAGAGTAAAGTAATCACACTTCAAGGTTATAACTTCTTCTCTAGTGTAGGTATTTGTTTTTATTAACCTTTAAAGATAACATAGCATATTTTTATTATGTTCATACTCTCCAATAAAATGCTTATGATTTGAACAATTAAAGAGCTACACGACTGCTTGTTTTTTATACATATCACAAAATCCTTTTTCCTTCCCACAGAATTTTAAATGTAGCCTCTCTGGCTTACTCTTCAGGCCAGCAAACACTCTACTGCAATTACAGCAAACCATTACAAACCGCTGCAATTATAAACCAGCAGTGCATGCTGATTGAAGTTATGCTTGGTGGTGGCTGGCAAGAGCTAGACTTCTAACATTTTGCTTCTGACCCCCTTCAGTCAAGCCTCCTTGCAATCACACAATGCTATGTACTATGCTGTCAAAAAAAAAAAAAAAATTCACAAGCCACTTAACAGTATAAAACCCACACTCCTTAACTGAAAACCTGCAATGTAAAATCCTAGCATTTCTAAGGGCCAAAATTGATAGTAATTTTGGAGGTCCTCCAAAATTGCTGAATCAATCTCTTTTTTATTCCAATCAAGTAAACACTCTGTACAAGCTAACTCTCTAAACCCTTTGTACCACAAATAATAATAATATACCCAAAGTAGTAGATGTGCCAGAATTTTCATAATTTCTCATATTTTTTTGCCACTTACATTCAGAGCTTAAGAAAATCATCTACATAAAAGACTGCCTGAACATTAAAATTTATGCTGAGCCTCAAGAACATTTTTATTTTGAACATTAAATACAATCTATTCCACATTTTTTAACTTCCATGAGTATGTGCACTGAAAAGTAGCCTGGACATCAGAGCACCCTTCCACAAACCACAATAAAATAGTTTCCACCTCCAGCTGTAGTAAAAATCACTTTCACCTTCATTAAGGGAAACAGATCATACCACCACACTGCAAAGGAGAGGAAGGGGACACATTTCAGAAGACTGATAATGTTCACCTGGCTTATAAGACTTCATGTTGGTAACTGATATGGCTGTACATGTATATTAAAATGACTCTGTATTGTAGGATCATTCCACAACTTATTTCTCACATTTTGATATCTTAATACTGTATCTGTTTGAAGAACTACCACAGCTTTCAAAGTGCAGGAAAAAAACAGAGAAAACATTTCCCAAAAGCTTTAGAGCAGATTTAGGGGCAATAAAGAGCTGCTTCTTCAGCCTTTCTAAACCTAAATTTCCTCTGACACACATATATGCCCACTAATGCTACCTCAGCATTATCCAGATCAATCAGTTATGTGGACTGGTGAGTTTTTTAGCTTTTAAACCAAAGGGATATTTCAGATAGAGTGTATAATAATTGTTTTCAGTCAATAAATAAAACCCCTATCACAACAATTTTTGTCTTTCTAAGCTATGCACTGAAAAGCAGAATTTGTTTATCTTGACTGAAGATATATGGACTTTTGCTAATGGATCTCAGCCACATTATGACTTGCTTTCTGTTTTCTCCAGCCATTTCTCAGTCACCATTTTTCAGGATAACCATCATTCGGTGACAGATGTACTTTGTGAACAACCAGCAGTCTGGCAATGTAAGACAACAGCTTCACATTTCATATTTTAAAAGCGATCTTTGGCAGAAGCAACTTGAAATGACCAAGAGGAAACCTCTGTAAAACCTCTGTAAAGGTCATGGTGCTAAGGACTGCCTTGGAGGTAGGGAACAGAACTTTATCTCCTAAGTTCTGGTCATCGATGATAAGCCTCAACTGAAAAAGGCAAAAGCATCCAAGCAATGGAAACATGGTTCAATATGACTCCCAAAACGCAACAATGGAAAATTCTTCTGGTTTTTCAGGATTGCTCTTTATTATGGAACATTCATCTGAAAATTCATAAAAGAAAAGAGAAACATGCATTAAGAAATGCATGTCTCTACCCACTGCTGAAGTTTTTCTCTGGGATACTGTGACTATTCACTGTCCTTAGTTTCTTTTTGCTTTGAGTCTCAGAACAATGATCTGCCACCAGTCCCTACTTTCTTCTAAGGTGTATGTATTCAGCTCTTACAATTTATTTGCATGTCCATCACACAGTGAATACCTTAGACCCTTTCCCTCATCTCTCTTCCAGCCTCATACTTAGGAGCGCCAGCCTCAAAACCCTTAAGAGGTCTAATTCTCTGAGAAAGCAAACGCAGGGATAACCCACTGAGAGGCAACAAAAGATGAGCAATTAATTGTTGCGATCAGGAGAGAAGTTTCCAGCACAGTTCACAATATAAGTAGAGAAGTCTTGGTTGGTTTTTGGTAGAGATTAAAAAGGTTATTTCATTTACAGTAAAAATTTACAATGGTTAGAAACATCATTGTCTGATTTCTTGATGCTGAAAATGATGTATGAGGGAGAAGGATTATAAGAGAAAACATTTTAATTCAAGCTTATTGTCTGAACACATGATTCTACGGCCTATTAATGTAAACAAATTCCTAGTGGAAGAAACACTAACAATGTGTTAAATTATGTTAATCTTTATATTAAATTTGCAGTGTTCAGAGGACAAAAAGAAGAACTACTGGCAGCAGAGCTCATTAAGAGATGCCCCAATGCCTCAGGCCCTGCAGAGACAAACACTGGCTGTGGTGTTGTTCACCAAGAATACAAGTCATCACCTGAACAAGCCACAGTGATAAACCTGTCTAACAGGATTACCTGTTAGAGGAGCTGAAAATCTTCACTCAACTAATACAGTGTTTTAATTTGAGAGGAGTGGCAGATTTAAAAGTGGCAATCCATTAATCTAAATCTAAGTATAAAAACAAGTCTATAGTGATAAATCCTCAAACACAAAAACATGCACAGTCAGAATTAATTGTTCTGTGGTATGTTCCGTGTATACTTAATGTGGAAGATGAATTCAAGCACACCGAATTAATCCATGTCAGACAAGGACACCACACAGCAGAATGAGTAATTTCAATGTTCACCTGAACACTACACATTTTTGTTTCAAGTTTCTCTGTTAAATGAGAAACTGAAGCCTTCCTGTGAAGTTCGCATGTTCTTACATGTCTACAGAAAGTGTTGCTTCTGTTCTTATACGTCTACAGAGCATTGGTTTCATTCTTATGCTGAAATTCTGCTGTCCTTCCCTATATTCTGAATAACCAAGAGGATGGCAAAGAATTATTACTGCAGTAATGGGACTTACTGCTGTGACACAGGATTCAGAACAATACAGCACATTCTTTGTATAGACCTATTATAAAAATCTAAAATAACAATGACTAAGCACAAAGAATGAGAGAGCAGGACTACCTTGGAAAGGAGATGAAATTATAAAAAATATATAGTAAGTTCTTGTTGTATTTGGCTGAAACGTTCAGCATGTTATTAAATCCTATGCTCAATCACAGAACTGCAGAACTCAATGTCACAGGATGTCGGAAATGCCAAGAATGTAGATGGATTAGAAAGAAGATTATACAAATCCATGGAGGATAGGATCGAAAGGACTGTAAAACGTAATGTGGCCTCCTCTTCACAGATGTTGGCAGAAAGGTGGGGGAGTATGAAAGAGGACAATTCTCTATATGCATTTCTTATGCTCTCCCTTCAGACACCCACTGTTTATCACTATCAAAGCCAGGACACTGTGCCATGCAGAGCTAGTAGAAAGCACTACGATTCCCTTAACCACAAAAAGATTTTTGGAAGAAGACATTAGTTGTGGTTGATCAGTGTTTTACAGCAAATTTCATTGAAGAGATCACTTTATTGCCAAACTGTATGCTGATAAGAACACAGAGACAAAGAGATGTGCTGTGTTACTGAAATAATAGAAGCATGTAAAGAAATGCTCTGGCTGGTCTCCACAGACTGCAGATTTGGAAGTGAGCATGCTACAGCAACCACTAATCAATTACATCACCTTACAAAAGCTTAAGCCTATGCTGTCCAAGTAGCTTTCTTCACCATTTGTCATCTATTACTTGAGTTGTGGTTCCCCAAATCACCTCCACTCTGCAAATCACCAATCCTTTCTTCAAAATGCCTCACATGCCTCACAAAATGATGAGAAAGGTATTACCAAAAATGCGTTTTAAGAGCTATTTGTTCCAGAGAGCATTTACCATGCCAGCTAAAATGAAACATGTGCTGCCTTTGTAAGTGCAGTTCAGATGCAGAATAGAGATTTAATACTGACCCACTAGCATCTGAGTATGGTTATGCAGAACCTCAAACACCTCCTCTTTAATTTATGCCTTCTGAACCTCAGATTCACATTAGACAGAGGCTGTAGAGGAAAAAATAATTAAGAAATCTCTGTGGAGTAGAAAGAAAAGTTTGAAAAATTAAGTTGCCCATCTACTTGGAAGTGATGCAGTTAGAAAAAGAAGACAGGGTGCAGTGGTTTCACCAGTGTGTATGTCTCAGTATCTAAACACTGCCAACACATTGAATACATGAGTTGTCTTTGTTTAATGGCTTGAATTCCTTAAGAAAAGTTGTATTTTATTTAATACACACTAAATTTCATCCTCTTGAGGGCTTTAGGAAAAAATAAACTGAAAAGAGACAAATCGTTAAAGCTTTATAGAAATTGTTAATTAAAAAATACTTTTTAAAAATCTGAAATCTAGTTACCACCCTGCCTTTCAGATATTCCAGTTTTGTGCTATTCACATCAGGTGGCAGTGATCACTGTGTTTATGTTCACAAGCACACAGTTCAAGATCAAGTAAAAACCCCCAGTATTACAAACTAAGCACTATATACACATACATAATTGGTAACTCATCAAAGAAAACACCAAACAGTCTTGTGCTAACAGAGCACATGTTAGTTGGGAGTAAGGACTGATCCGTAATCCCAGTCGCCATCAATGTGGATTTGGTACTGTATGGGAGCACCTACGAGGCACCCTTCACTGGCTGAGAGACAATACATGTATTTTTTAACAAAGACCCAGAAATAAAAATAAAACACTAATAAAAACCTGTGGCTAGCACCAGACCTTTCAGAGTTATAAATAACAACAAAGTCAGTGCAGTCATGCAGAATGATGTGGATCAGGGGGATACAGTGGATCCATCTGAGAGTTTAATGATTGTCAAATGCAGCCTCATATCAAACTGTAAACCAGAAAGAGGACTCTATCCCAAGAATGCAACAGAAATTAGAAAAGGCTCTCAGGATTATAGCTGATAAACCATGTCAACTCCCAGCGTGGCTCTGGCTCACATATAGAGGGGAATAAAAACATGAAAGTGTTTTTTATTTCTGGATGTTACACTGATGGTCTGCAGCAACAGTATCACTTACAAGCCCACAAATCTTAGAAGCAGCTGAAAAAAACATTAGGGAATGCAGGCAAAGGCTAAAATAGGGCAGGACTGAAGTAAGAGCCTGAAAATCAAGACTGCTAAATACTTCTACATTTGGCTTGAGTTTAAGTAACACAAATAAAAGGTCTCACCAAAATGCACTAAATATTGAAAACTCTAAATCTGCACAATCACAAAATGGCTAAGGCTGACAGGGACCACTGAAAGTTATTCATTCAGTCCCCTACCCAACCCAAGACCAGGTCCAGGAGCCTTGAGTACTTCCAAGATTGGAGATTCTACAACTTCTCTGGGCAACAAATAAGGTGTCATACTTTACAGGACAAAATGCTTTGATTATCTCTATCCAAGTACTTTGAATTAGTTTTGAAATATTAACTACTTCTAAAAGTATCTAATACAATGATAGTATCTGAAAACAAAGTTTTTGTTTATAGGAGAAATATTAAGAACAACAGTTCAATTTTCCTCATTTGTATTTTGCTCTCTGTAAGAACTGTGAAAGCATCGGAGTTCAGACCTTACTCTTATTTTTCCACGGGCCGTGCTTTCCACAATTCCACAATTCTAACTGGCTTACTGGAAGCTACACTGAGATCACCAATAATTTCTTGCATAACATCAAAGCACTGAAAATTGGCAATAACTTTTGATCAGTATTAATTTGTGCTGCGTTTAAATGTGACCCAGGAGTGCAAAGCTCTGCAACCAGTTACCTAATCCACTGAGAGCATGCTGTAATTCTTATATTGTAAAATATCTCAAAGCACTTGTTGCTTATACTGACTTCAGAACAAAATTAATCTGATGAATTTTCATGGGTTTTTTTTAAGAAGAATATCTTCAACACAGAAAAGTTATAACCTATGGTAACTATGTATCTTGCAGTCTTAAAATTCTTTTGACTTGTGACTTGACTTTTGAATTGTTGAATATTTTATCCTCTCTCTGAGGAAGAAGAACTGCACAAAACTAGGGACCATCTTCATAATCTTGAACTACTATTGCTCACCTGTGCTTTTGCCAATTTTTTTTCCAACAGGTCTCGCTCCTTTTCTGTTTGTTGTAGACGTTTATTAAGCTCCACAATGTCTCCCTTTAATGAAGCCAGGGCTGCTAAGTGAAGCTGGAAGACAAAAAGGAAAGAAACAAATTAACCAATTCACAAGCCATGCAGCAGTACTGTTTCCGAAAAGAGACAGTATTATACAGCAGCTACAGTAATGCTGGATTTCTGTAGTAGTTAACAGCAACCTCAACAAAGTCTAAAAGAAATCCACATGCAACTAATCATTTAATTAATAATTTTAACATGGAATTTTTCTCTCCAGGCAGCACACACATTCCTTCATCATATCCTTCATAAAGATACATACAATGAGGAATAATTCAGCTAAAATGTGTAGATTAGTTTTAGTTTATTAAGAGGTAGCCTGAGTCTTATGCTTTAAAACCTTACATTAAATGTTGATTAAGATTTGCATTATAGGATGAAGTGTACCACGTTTTGATGCCTTTAGGCACACAAAGGTTATCAATTTGGTGAAAGTGGATAACTCTATGCAGAGGATTTGGTTTTATTTTGCAACTAAACCTTACTCCACCACGAGCTAATCTTCTGCAGTTGTTGTTCTCCTCAGTCCCACGCCAGTGAGTTTCAGTGATTCTTATCTACTAACCCACACATGAAGAACCAAAACTGTTTTTCTTTCTGCAGTAGATCCTTTTGATGAAAGATACTTTCTGCATTTAACCGACAGCATGTGGAAATATATATCACACTAGGATAACTCACAGCATTGAAATTAGGTTAGCGACACAACTTAGAAATCAAGAACAATTCTTAAAAGAATTTTAATTGTTCACGCTCTCTTCTTGTCCTTAAACATCCCATTCATCGTTTCACTGAAGGCATCAGCCAGAATTCAACACTAAGTATTGACAACTGCAACTGGAAAGTCCAGGAGGAAAACTAGGCACTAGTACTGAAGTCTTTCTTTGTATTAGTAAAGAAACAGCTTCAAGTTATACTGGCTATGAAAACAGAAGTGACCTTTCACACCAGACCAAGCAACATAGCAAACACTGCTCTGCTGCCAAGATTCAGGCTGAAACACAAACCCTGCTTCTAATCCTTCCCACCCACTTTCAGTCCCTCACTCTGATAATTGGGTGGGTCAACTAAAAGTTATTCTTCTAGTTTCATTTACAATGAATCAGAGAATGAGTCCTATTTTGATACAAATTTTACCTTTACAGTACTGGAGGCCAGCAAAACTATAGCTGTTTTCCCATACTGATATGTGAAAGCCGCTGCCTGACAGCAGAGAGACGAGATCATTTGGCAACAGCTTCTTCACATATAGTATTCCCATTGTTAATGAAAAACCTCTGCCTTCGAGACAGAAAAGACAATTTTAAAATTATATCTGGATGTGAATTCTGCCTTTTTAAATCCTGTGTAACTGGGCATCCTCATTTGTGAGTTCAGTCAATGACATTTTTACTACGTCAGCTACAAAAATATCTTACAAACATGCAGTTATTTGTTCCAGTACAAATATATACATGCACAACTATAAGCTGCAGAATATTTAAGCTTCTCAAGGCAGCCCCATCCTTCCTGTAAAACCCAATAACTCAAGCTTGCTACGGGCACATGCTACACAGCTTCTACCGAGCATGTACACTGAAATCTCTTAATAAACCCAGAAACATCCTGAATACCTTGAAGTATTTTTGGCCTTCAGCATAAGGCCTTCCTTCCTACCACAGGAAACTATGCACTGATTGTACAGTGTGGAGAAAAAAAGAACCAGACCAATTGTACCAATCTGTTCATAACTCGCTTCCAATTTTCAGGAAAGCTGGTGAATTCTTAAGCCACTGTTTCACCTTATTCCCGTAACAGAGCGGATGTGTTGCAATGAAGCTTGCAAGTCTGTTCATCAGAACGTGCATCCTTCACCACAGCTTTCGAATAATACATGAAAAATGGCTACAATTCTCCAAACTGAATAAAACAATGCAGTCAAATATCATTCCCTTTCATACACTGTAATTAAATGATCACCAGCTGTGGTTTTAATTAAATACAAGACCAATAATGCCCATACACATGGCCTCGTACTATAAAAGGACACCATTAATTTGAAAATCTCAATGAAAAACAACTTGTTCTCTGAACAGTGGAACTAATGAGGCAGATTTCCAATGGATTTGTCTTCATCCTCTTCACCCACTGCAGTCAGCTCAGCTGTTCTTCACATCCCCTAGCACACTTCAAGCTGGGTAAGAAACAACATGAATTGTGCCTGGTTTTACAGCCCCTGCCAAATGGGTACAAAATACCTGAGTTATATCCACCTCAGGGTTCAATATAGGGTCTCTCTTCTCCAAGCAAGGAAAGGACAGCTTAATTTAAAAGACAAGGAAAGTTTGTTGCACCTTTTACTATTCAAAATTTACTTTCATTACTTGGCTTGTTTCACTTTCCGAGTGCTAAAGAAAGAAGAAGTATAAAAAAATAAATTTACTGAAACGGCAGTCTAGTCAAAAGGAAGCTATCATAACTGAGGAGGGCTGCTTGCGATACTCTGGTTTGATGTGCAAGTGATGCCTCCAGCTCCTCTGCAATATGGAAGGTTAACGCAGACAGTGTAGCTGCGTACTCTTGGCAGAGTCAAGCTCTCCTCCCCAATTCATTAAAAAGGTGTTACAAACTATTGCTGCACTTTCCCTTAAGGTGTGAGTGTTCCCACAGACCATGTTTCCCAGTGCGCTTGTTTATCACAAGGAAGGTGGGAACTGGAACGTGGATCTTCGGATGTTGCTTTAACTCAAAAAAAGGAAATAAAGAGAGCTACAGTCCATGCAGAAGTCATTTGGAGGTGGGGGTGGGGGCAGGGAGGGAAGTTCAGGTGTAGAAGTCAAGTTTAATAACCCAAACTATTATAGTGGGAAAGACTCCATTTAAAAATCTCAACCAGTAAGTCAATGATGACTGTAACTCTGCAGCACTGAAACGCTACAGGATGTGATAACTGAAAAAGAGAGAGGAGAATGGGGGTAGCTACATGGCATACTGGCTTTTTTCTCTCCTCAACAAACAGTGACAGATAAGGCAGAATTGCTATGACTAACATTCATACCAGCCATATATAGTTCAAGGTGGGCTGCCTCTCAATGACACAAGATTATGAAACATCAAAAACTCAGTAGTGTGCAAAAGTAACAGACAGCACAAAGATTTCTGCTTGTACAAGACATTGGTCTGAACCTTTATGCAACAGAATGCACAGAGACCTATTTCATACACAAAAACCAGTCCATTGACAAAACCTGTGTTGTTCATAAACTTTATATTGATCCAATATAGCTACTCAAATTCCATCAAGAAAGAAACCACTACTGTGATGCTGATGCACCAAACTGCCCAACAGGACAGGCACAGTAAACATGTGAGAACAAATATAAAAAGGATCAGACAAGCCAACCAACTTGCTTCTCTACGATCATCTAAGAAAATAAGAAAATAAATTAGATACATAGAATAAATAAAAAATTAATTACCTATCTTAACTTAGAAGGTACACTTTCCATGATTTTTTTTTGCAGTAACAACAGTGGGTTGTTTACTGAAACATATACACACCACATGTTCTACCCAATACTATCCTGTCAGGTTTTTATATACTAAATATACAGTAATGATTATTATTATTATAAGTGATTAGTAATATACAATTACAAACTGTGCTTAGCATGCTGTTGTTAAAATGCAAAGCAACATACGGCTAAGTTTTGAAAGATACTATAATTATAAAAACGTAAGAACAAGCTTAGGAAAAGCAACTTCCTGACCTCTCTTCCACCCTCCTTTACGAGTACAGTTTCTTCCTCATTATCCACCTGCTTCTACAAACATTTCATACAATACTATAGATGTGATTTGTGATGCGTATTTTGCATCATGCTTTGAAACCTGCTTTTGGTGTTGTGGAATATTCTATGCAGGTAAAATTAAGAACAACATTTGTAGGCGGTTGGGTTTCTGAAGAATTTTGTGGGAAACGAATACAAAAGCAGATGGGATAGTGAGATGAACTGAATGCCAAGGAAGCAGGTGACTACTATACTGTTGTACACACAGCTGAAAGTGTTCTGAGGCCAAAACAAACCAAGAGAAAGACACAAAGGGCAATGAAGAGAGGGCTGAAAAAAAATGGTAAGTTAAGGTTAAAGCCCTGAAAAGCAGTAAAATTACTATTATACTCAGCATTTTTCCCAGCCATTGTGAAATGTGATCCTCACCACTAAATCTGATCCACATTTTTCATTCCCTCAGCCTGGAACCAGACTAATTAAACCACATTGCTAAAACCAGTTGTACTCACTGCATATGTTTGCTATTTTCAACAGAGTAATCACAAAAACGACCTAAGCACGTAATTCTCTGTGAAATTAAAGTACTAATCTTATCCCTCTGGTTTCCTGTATTCCTCAGCTACAGTACTGCTGCACACCAGTTTGGGAATAGATGTTCAGAAAGGTAACCTCTGACATGACCAGGGAGCCATAAAATCATACCAAACTACATACCAAGACAAAGCAGCCAAATACCAAAAGACCAGCTTATTTGTTCTGTGTGTGTGTGTCCTCTGTGGTCGATCCGTAAAGCCCCTGCCATGGGGGAAGGATCAGAGGTGGACCAGCGTGAAGCTCAAGGAAGCTCAAGGAAGGATGTGGGCTGGGACTGATCACAGCTGTTGCAAAGAAGCTGACTTGATCTCAACAGCAGGGGGATCTGAGGGTGGGTTTTGCTTTAGATAAACAACTATCAACAGCTGAGAGAATCAGCCAGTGTGTATTTCTCCCCAAGTTCATTAAGAGTGTGAATGTCTCCCTGAGTTAGCCAGGCTAGTGTGGGGTATGCATATACATGGCTCAGACCAAAATAAAAACTATAAAAACATTATCAACTTACAGGATTTCAAAGAGAGTGATGAGCTTGAGCCAGTTTCAATTCACACATTTATTCCTGGCAAGGCCAGGGATGCCCAGGGTGGTGATGGTGATTACATTAGAGAGAGGATGGGAACCATGCTGGTGTGATTGAGCTGTGCACTGCAATTGCTCTCTTCTGCTATGTGTGACCTGTATCTGGTCCTGTGCTCTCACTGTGGTTTGTGTCATGCTGCTAAAACAGAAATCCCATGTACCATCAACTATCTTCAAATAAATAAATCTGATGTAAAGCATTACACCTTCCACATGTGGACTGTCTAAAAGAACCTGGTTAAAGAGCACAAGGCTTTGACATTCTCTCCTCTTTTTTATTTCCCCCTGGCATTTTACATAGTTTACTGCAAATAATCCACAACATGGACATTTTCTGTATGTTGCAACTACTTAGTTTAATGACAGGCAGTATACATAGAAACATCTGATTAAATATTAAGAATGCTGCTTCTTCTCTGAAAACTGTCCAAGTTTTTGGTTATCAAATTACATTGGATACTATGCTGGATGTGAAAACCCAAGCTGCTTTGTAACATGAGAGATGGACGGTGCAGAGAACAACACGGAAAATACAGTCACAACTCCAGCAAAACGTGCAGAAAGGGCAAAACAGCAAATGTCTACCAATGGTATTTTCTGACACCTTTCTTCTTCAAGGAAAGGAACGATTGCAATCAAGGAATGAAAAGGCTGGTAATGTAAGCTCATAGTGAAAAACACCTTCAAAGACACAGCAAAATAAAACCTTCAGCAATCTCAAGGCTGTGACTGTGCTGTGGATTGCTAACTTTAATAAATGGCAGCACAGAACAGTATCAGGGCTGGTCTAGGGAAAGCACAGACAAGGCTGGCACTTATCTGCTGAAGTGAATGAGAACCTTTCATGCTAAGGTATGGCAGATGAACTGAAAATATGTGAACAAGGTACAAAGAAAAAAATTATATGGAACAAAAAGTGTGAAGGAAATCACAGCACTGGTTCACACAACCAGGAAAAAATCCCCAAACAAAATGAAACAAAGGGAAGTCGAGGCAGAGCTTAAAAATCAAAGAGAGAAGCTAAAGATATGAAACTCATGTTACAGACATTAGTTATAGATAAAACTCCAAGGCATTGTAAAGTTTACATTTTATCAGGAGCACAGATCAGCACTACTTGGAAACAACACTTACTTAAAGTGATTGCTACATAAATTTGTAGCTACTCTCAACTATTTTTCTTCTTTGTCCCACACAATTTTCATGCCACCTTCTCCTAGCCATGGACCATAAAAGGTGTGTTTTTTATGGTCCAAGTGATGAAATAAACGTAATCAAACTCAGTTTCTGTGAATTTACTGACAAAATGGAAGAGAAAAACATAAAAGAACAACCATATCCCAGAAGCAGTGACATGACAGATCAATATTCCCCAGACATTCTCAGTTGTATGATCTCTAGAGCACGGCCCTGAAATACCACAGTCAACAGCCCTGTAAGTAATCACCCAAGGCAAAGTCAAAATTACTGAAAAAGGGGTACCACTATATTGCTAGATGTGCCTACAAATATGCCCTAAAACTTTATGTCCAAAACAACCGCTATGTGCTAATAAAAAGCCTTCAAATTTTCAAAGTGACATACAAAATAGACATTTTGTGACTGCTTCTGAAGCAATTATTGTCATATTAAACATTAGACAGTTACTTCATGTGCTTGTGCAATACTAAATAAATAATATGCCAACACTAGCCAGGATGGAGCCACTCAAATTCTAGAAAAACAAAGACCAAATTTTTGTAAGACACAGTTTTAATTTGAAAAATCTGCAGAAGATGTTTTCAATCTGTTTGTATTATTTATAAACAATTTCAACTGAAGTTGCTTGGGGTTTTTTAAACCAAAAATTAACATTAGCTGGCACTTGTGAATATTTCAAACTATTTCTTAAAACAAACAAAAAAAACCCTGTTCCAACTTAATCAGAGCTAAAAAATTGTTTCATAAAGAAAATACACTGAATATTGTTTAAAAAATACACAGAAGAGGTAAACTAATGCTATTCTGGTGAGCAGGATCACTTTTAGAATGTATTAAAGAAAACAAAAAAGAATGTAATCATGGAAGGTTTTCCTTTGAAGAATTAATCTGGCAATTCACACCTGATGAATAGAGCATGGTGCTAATTGTACTTCTGAATAAGCCTGAGGCATAGACTAACGGCTCTACATCTATTAGAACAGATGTTTAGAATATCATGGAAAAGAAAATTTTAGGTGACATAAGACGGAAAGCCAAATACTGAGACCTAAAAATAACAAAAGGAGACAAACCCTTGAATCTGGGGACTGCAGAAAACAATTACATGTTGGAAAGTTCAGTCTTTTGGGATTCTTAAGAATCTTACCTGTGGCACTGCAGGGCAGCCCACATGTCCACATCAACAGACTCTGAATGGCATTTGCACTGTACAGGAGTGGTCAGCCTTGCTTTCACCTTCCAGAGGAGGAACCTGCTGCTCTTTCCACTCCCAGTGAGGGAGCAAAGGAACAGTAATGCAGGGTATGAAAATGGGCTTGTAAGGAGACCAAACTTACAAGAAAATACTGTCTTCATTTCTCAACATACTGTCTGCAATCAGTCTTTCTTTAACTAAAAATAAAAAAAAAAAAAACCACAAAATTACAAATTAGGAAGGGTCCTAGCTAAGTCCTATGTCCATTCTTAGAAGGATTTCATCCCACTTTAGTAACTCATTTAGCATTCTTACTCTCCTTACCCTTATTCTGAACATAATTTAAGTAAGGCAAATTATCTCTTTATCACTGAACCAATGGAAAGAGGAAACAGACGTATTTTTTCCTATCTTCTCTTCTGGCCAGAGAAACATCACCAGAGAAAATTAACTGAGGAGAAAACCAGCAAGGTTCAGTGCAGGTCCTTCTCCCTTGAAATCTCAGGATGCCAAACTCATTTTCTCTGTTCCTTTCCAGTTTCCTGAGGTGATGGGCATACTATTTTCCCCTCAAGAATGAAAAGAGTGGAAAACTAATCCCAAGAATGCATGTCACTCAATCCTTTGCATTTAGCATTATGGTGACCCACAGTCTAGTGCTGGCTGCAACATTCCAGACAGGATGTCAGCTCATCCACATTGGCTTGTTTTCAGAGAGCCCTGCCATTCTTTGTATCCCCTTAATTTGCTCCTTCAGCCTCAGTTTCTTCTGGCTGGCAATAATCCAAACCTTTCAAAACAGAGATCGTCATTCAAGAACCACTCAAAAATTAGACACTACTTGTTATGCTAATTTAATCATAATTTACTAAAGCATCCCATGGTTCTTGAGTTCTTTCCAAAAAGTTCTCAAAGAGAAAACAACTTCTGATTTCCAAAGATAAAACTGTGGAATAGAAACAAAGCTGTACTTACAATGATACAAGGATCTCTGTCTCAAGCATGACCCACATGATCTGCTGTCATCATAAATTTAGAGAAATAAGGTCTGTATTGCCAAAAAACCCCAGCCCTTTGTTTCTACCATAAGCCATTAAAAAAAAACCCTCCAAAAACAACCCAACCCAGAAAACAAACAAAAAGACCCACCAAAACCTCTAGGATGTACTTGTCCAACTGTTTGAAACTCACAGAAAGAAAACATCTCCCCAGCTTTCCTTTTATCTTAATTTATCTCCTAAAGAGCTTTACATTAGAATGCCCATTACTAACTTCCAAAAGTACAGCTCTAAAATGATTTTTAGAAGGAGCTAATCAACTTTAGAGCTCCCAGATGGGACAGCAAAATTCCCTGGATGAGCATATGCTTGTTTAACAAAACACATTCAGTACAGTTCTAAATTATTTCACCTTCTCAAGGTTCACTGCATCTCTGAGACCTTCATATCCCCTTCCCTGCTCCTTTATGCTCTGTCCACCAGCCATTCCCTCTTCACAGGGCTTCTGATGGCCACTCCTCCCAGGAGCACCTGCATCCCTAACTGCACCCACCAGTCAAAGGTTCTTCAGGGTGAACAGATGGAGAAGTTGAGGTCTCCAGTGACAATGAAGTAGTGAGTTTTAAAACGTTCTTAGAAAGAAAATATACTCTAAACAACACTCATGTTTCACAGGGTTTCAGTACCAACTACCTTTACACTCCTGGTTGTAAATCTCAGACTAGTCCACTCTGTATTCCCAGGTCACTGTCTCACTATTGCATGGCAATTCTTAGCACAAGCAACTGTCTCCTAGACCAGAACTTACCATTTGAGGCAGAAGTCAGTTCTTTTGCCCACTAATCTTCAAAAGTCAACCAGTTCAAAACTGGATGCACAACTTCTCCAAGAGCACTTCATTTCTTCAGACTTAATACAAATCCTAGGCAGGAAAATTTCCTACGGTACTGTAACTTCAGCTGCTGCCGGAAGTTTCCACAATTTCCCTCTAGCTCCGTGCCATAAACCTTTGTGTGAGTTATCTTTGAGTATTTCTCTCATAAGAAACCTCCAGTACATTCTGGCATTTTCAATCACAAGTCCTACATCTTTCACTGCTTCCTCTTTCTTATTACATGGTCAATACACCAAGGAAAAGCTGACTAATTTTACTGAAAGCTTTGCAAATGGATGGCAACTGCAGGAGCAGTTAGCAGTATTGCTGCTGAGCTTTTCCACTGCACTGGATGTTATTACTTAAATTATAACAAATTGGAGAGAACACAATTAGTGTTGCAAAATACAGCCCTGATAAGGCTTTGTGATGAATAAGTTCTAACAGTGAGTATGTTACAAAGAAGTGAGTACATCAACAGTTAGTACAACACTGCTAGAGGAATTTGTTCACAACAGAAAAAGCTAAGAAAGGCAGCTGCTTATCTGGATTTTAGTACAGCAGTAAGTTTTTTTATATTTATATAAAGAGCTAAACTTGATTCTCAATGAAAGTATACCGAATAAAGTCTTAAGCACAATTGTTACACTCTATCCTAACAATCCCCCTCTCCTTTCTGAAAACAGTCTATAGCCCTACTCAAATTAGTTCTTGCTCTATGGCATAACCCTTTTAAAACAAATCTTTTACAGAAAAATTCCACTTAAAACCTCTTCTTCTGCCTGGAAAAACACGAAAACACAATTTACATTAGTGAAAACCACTAGAGGGTCTTTTTTCCTGCAAGATAAAAGCAGTGTCAGAGAACCAAGAAACTGAAAATGCCCCTCACCATATCAGTTTCATTCTCCAACTGATACCGGTTATTTGAATGTTCATATCTGGTGCTAGCCACCAGAAAACATTATGCGAGTTTTCTGCATGATGCCTCAAACTCCTTCCTGATGGGAACTACCTTTGAACAGAAACAGACAGCACAAAGATATGCAATTCATGAAGCAGGAGCTGTTAAAAAAACCTCAATTGCATGACTATATTGTTCTTTTCCAGTCATATGGATTACACTTTGAGCAACAGAACCTCCAATGCACACTCTGAGAAGGCAAAAATAAACATTAATAAATGTTTATTATTAATTGCACCAACACAGACAAATCTGCCCAGCTGGCAGACCTCAATGTGCTTACTGAGTAAGTATTTATATAGGTAAGTTTTTCAGTATTTCAGTAACACCTGGATACATTATTCCATTCAGGAGAAATTTTTTTTGTTTTTGTCATGCACTGGACTAATGGTATCTCTGTCTATAGCATCAGGCACAGCACTTTGTTCAAGTGGCTTCATACTTTTCAGCAATTAATTTAGCAGGCTTCTCCAAACACAAAAGCATGACAAAACCAGACTCGGGCATTTGAGTCAACCTGGTGACAGCAATTTGTTGAGACGGGATCTAAAGTAATTCAGAGGCACAGACAGTAATTATGAACCTGAAGCTACTCCAAGTATTCATGAATGCAATGGTTAGAATTTCAGTCCAGTCCAAAACTCCATCTGCAAAACTCATGGGAAGAAAAAGATGTCTAGAAAACTCTGGTAGAAGACTAAATTTTCTCCTCTTAACCTCTCCTCCCACAACGACCTCACTTTCCTTCTTTTTTTATTGTAAGTTCAGATGCAGGGTCTTGACAGGTGAACTTCAGTTTTTCTTCAAGTGAGGATGTCTCTATTTTCTTTTTCAACTGGTACAAAAAATACTCTTGTTCATCAGGAAGAAGTGCACAATAATTTTCTTAAATGTCAAAAACTTCTGCAAATGAAAAGCCATTTTCTAACCACACTACTTCATATTTTGGTAAAGACTATCCATTTTATATGAACTTTTCTCAGCAATTTTTCTGAAAAAGAATAAACGTGAAGATTCAAATGTGCCTACCAGACAATTAATCTTCACTTGTATATACACATGCTCAAAATTTAATTGCACTTACTGAAATTACAGATGCCTGTAATTCTCAAACTTAAAAGCTTCAGTCAAACAAAAAATAGCAATTGCTCTCACATTTTGACATTAATTTACATAGTACTTCCACTATTATATGTCCATCTCTACCAAACCCAAGGCAAATTCACTCCTTATCTTGGATGCTGAATGCCAAATTCAACCCTGTATTTCACCCATGCAATCCTATTAAATAAACAGGAGTTGCACAGATATTTATGAGTCCAGAGCATGGTTCCATGGAAAGTGCACATCCCCTGAGACTGTCGTTCTCTCCTTGAGCGTAATTTTCTTAGCTTTAAATCATCAAATAACAACAGAAAAAACATATTAATTCAATAAGGAAGTCACGACAGCACGGAAAGTTGCTTCTACAGCATTTTGATAAAATACATTTTTTATGTTTATATCACACAAATGCATGCCCACATATGCACATATGAAAAAAGGAAATCAGGGGTCATGACAAGACAAAATTTATAATTCAAAGGCATTGTATGTGTCACACATTCCACTTAACACTTTAAAACGTCTGCATCCTTCTTACGACCACTTTCACTCTCACACACACAAAAAGACCCACTGTAAACATGGCATATAAAGAGCTTTCAAGCAGCAACTGGCACAGCTGTAAATCTACATAAGGCTCAACAAATAAATCTTGTGCTCTCTGCTGCCGATACAGAAACATTAATCTTAAGAGGAACACAATATTGTACCTCCTTATCTGTTTAAAGTAGGGCAAATATTTTACTCACGTTAATGGTCCTGACAGAAAAGGATCAACACTGCATTATTCCATTTAACACATGGCTTATTTTTCACCCCTGAACATTGCATAGGGCAAAAAATTTGCTGATTCCAAAGTTCAAGCTATTCTGTGTTAATTCTTCATAAAAAAATGTACATGATTTATACAGCATTCTTGTTTGAATCTTTATACAGCATGTGGCACATTACTCACATAATCTGGTAGAATGAAAGTGGAAGTTACTTTTTTCATTTTTCATGGCTTCACCATCTGTGTAACAGGATACTTCAGAGTTCAGGTGAAGCGTTACATTGGTGCATTGAGTTTTCTTTCATTTAATTTCATTTACATTCTCAACAATTGTTTCTGTAGACGCTAAAATCTTGACATATAAAAAATAGTATCATTAATGTAATTTTAAGAATGAAACAGTAATCACTGTAATGTAACTAATGAAACATTAGTGAAAAAGAAAAAAAAAATTTTCCCATCTTAAAGCAAGATTCCTGGTTCAAAGAGCATACTAAAGAAGTGCTGTATCAGACCAGACCACAGGCTGACAGTCCAGCCTCCTGCCTCTGAGAGCACCAAATCACAGAAGCTGAAGAAAAGGCTTAAGAACTGGGTACACATTTGTAAAGCTTCCCTGGTATTACTTTGCATCTTCTGTACCTCAAGGATAACTTTTGTCCCTTTTGATCTTCTTCATATCACTTGTGAATTTATAATGCTCTCTCAAAACATATACCTCTTTTTCTCCCTTATCATCTGAGGCTGACATGCCCAATCTATTTAACAGGAGAAGCTCTTCCACTTTTGATCCTCCCTGGTGCCTTTCTTGGAACTGCTTTGGTTTTACAGTTCTGGACACCACAGCCCTGTGGGACAGTGCCTGGCTGCACAGCTGGCCAGACTGATTTTTTGCTGTCAGCAACCTAAATCTATGCATGTATTGTTAACATAATGGAGGCCAGTGATGCAATCTAGACTGCACATAAGCAGTCCTTGTGGTCTCAAGTATTTCTCCTGGGTATATTCCATCGTTGTCTGTGCTGAGAATTTCAAAGTTGCCTGTCCTCCCCACCACCTCCACCTCAGATAACTACATCAACTGCTGGGGAAAATGCACGTCTTTAGGAGAAAGCAGTGGGAAGGGCATCAGCTGTTTCCCCTCCATAAAGTAGGCAGTCTCTGTCTTTAGCTAAAGCATTTCTGGGGATTTATTGTGTATGAATGCTGGTAACAGCTGCTGGCATGTAAGTAGGAGCACAAGACATATCTGTGCACACAACAGGGGTGTATGAAAGACGGCAACTTTCAAGTGATGACATTACGGCATGTCCCAGAGATGGCAATTACCCAAATTTTAATATTCTACAGAGCTGTGGATAACTTGACTCGAATGGCTGACTTCAGTGAACCAAACTCCTACTTTCATATTCATATTTTGACAAATACCATCAGAAGTATGCAGTCTTGGTGAATCACTGCCATGTATATTGGTGCTGATCCCAAGCAACATCCCCACACCTTCCAATAGAGCCCACTAGCTCAGCTAAGCATGCATTTACACAGCTATGCCATTTCAATATCCAAGCTACACCTACACTGTGCATTGTTGACTTAGTTGTAACCCTGATGTTCACAGAGGGAGGTCAAGGGCATGCAGGTGGCTGCACCCGCTCCTCCTGTCTGCAATTCCAGTCTGAATTCCCCCTTGCTTCACTCCTGCCTGTTGTGATTTCTCCTCTCTCTGGGGCTCCAACATAAGATACTTTTATATGTTCTTTCTTTTCTGGATTGTTTATTCCCTTCCCCACATACCATTCCTCTCCTGTTCCCTCCCTTCACCGAAGCTGCCAGCAACTCCCTGTGCAGCCTAGAGCCTGCAGTGCAGCAGCTGTTTCCATTCAGCCCTGTGGTCCCACTGAGGATGGAATTAGCCCCTCATTAACCCTCTCCCTCCTGCTGTTCTGCATCGATGCAGCTATTTAACTAAGTGCAGGGAGCAATTAATACCCTCTCTGCTTGCAGTCACCATTCCTGCCTCTTTCAGCTGCAATGCTGAGTATGCAGCAGCATACTCAGCTGCCACAGATACCTAAGCCCCAGAGAACATAAAAGCTCAAAGACTCTTTCTAGAAATTAAGGTCGATAAACAGATATTTTAAAAGAGACTTTGTGACAGGGATCAGATTTACAACAGCAAGGGTCAAGTTTAAAACATGTTATTGCTGGAAAAAAGCAGCCACTTTACAAAGTAACCTGTTATTTCTTTATGGTTTTGTGTTTGATTTGTTGTGAGGCTTTTTTACCTGCTCAAAATAGCAGATTTCTTCATGATTTTACTTAGCTGAAATGCTCCATAACTGCTTATCTAACTGCTCCATGTACTGGAATATTTGGGAATATATATTGAAAACCAAACTTAAAAAACTCTATTGAGATATACCAGCTTTTTTAAAGAAGTGGTAATTGTAGAAAATTAATATTGGTTCTTTTCACAAGGATATTTTTACTGCAATAAGAAGGTGCATGTTCCTCCTTTTCCCAACCACACTTCCCAGCTGTCCCAGCCCATTTTCAAGTAACAAAGTATTTTGTCTGTTCGAAGAACCCACACAAGAAGGTACTGATGGCTTCCTTTCACACACAGCTACTTGCTTCAGGCATCTCACCTAGGTCTCAGAAGTTAAATTTGTCACTAGATGGACGCAGACTGCACTTTACACAAAATTATTACAAAATATCCAAGCTTGAAATAATTTGCACAGCTCTCAGTGAAGTACAGGCAGCAAAGCTGGAAGAGGCTACTTGGGCAGAAGCAGCAACCCCTCAGTGCCTGTAAACCTGACCCTGATCAGCCAAATGCATCCCTCTTCCTGCTCTCTCCAAACTCCCGGGAACAGCCACAGCAGAGTGTTCTGTGCTTGGTACAAGGCTTGCTGTCCTAGCAACAGACCTTCCCCATTACTATTTCGTTTACTCCTCCTCTAATCTCACCAGAGGCCCTACTACTTCCATGCTGGAGGAAATCTGACTGCAGAACCTGGGACTTACAGAACAAACCCTTGGCATTGCACAGCCGATTCTGTAACATATGCTTAACTGTTTATTCAAATGTTTACTCCCTAAGTGAACCTAGGACTGAGTTTGGGGCTCTTTTAGCCATGCAGATGTTGAAATTTCCGAGAGTTAGGGCTGGGGAACAAACTAAAAGCAAGCAAACAGTTTGCTTCTGAAAGAAGAAGCCCTCCCTACCTCGTGACCTTATTGCTCCAGACACAGCTCAGTGTCACCCACTCAGTATATCTCAAAGCACTCTGCAAAATGCTCCTGCAGTCTCAACAAACGCAAGGGTAAAAGAGCTAGAGATGCCACCACGAATCTGCTTTCTTGAGTCACACAACGGGATATCTTCCTGCCAGTTTGGCTGTGCTAACATCACTGTAAACCAATCTAATCAGCAGGAATCCAAATGTCTACTATAACAAAGAGGAAAAAATAAAATTGGATTTGGCCCCAAAAATGAGGGAAAGTAATTTATTTTCTTGCCTTGTTCTAAGATTCCAGAACCAGTGTATCTGAAAGCCTGTGCCAATCTGAATAAAAACATACTGATATACACTGTACATTTTAAGAATAAAAATGTATCAACCTCTCCCAGGACATGCTTTGAAAGAGCTAAATCCTGGTCTGAGACAAAAAGTTCATAAAAAACATATTCCTTGAAACTTCCACAGTGGAGATAAAACAAGGCCCAGTCCTACTGTTCCCTTCCACTTCAATGAAATTGTAATCACAAACATGTAATTGCATGCATAGTGTGGTTTAGCTGTCTAGGCTACGTAACTTTTAGTCTAATTTTTCATGTTCCCAATACACCACATATCCACATCCAGTCAAATTTAAGTGTTCGTATTTCTTGAAGGAAGGTAGGTGAGAGGGAGGAAGGGAAGAAATATTTCCTGAGATTGTGTGCACCAGCTATATGAGATTCTCACATTTATCTTCTCAAATAACTCCAATAGAGTATTTCTGTAAATGTAATTTGTAGTGCTCTTTAATCCTGTTACCAAGATTTCCCATTTCCCCAGTCTCAACAGAGAACCAGAGAAATTTATAATCTGCTTCTCTGAGCTCTGATCATGCACAGTTCATGCACACTAAAAACCCCCATTCAAGTTCCATTTATAAATGTGTAACGAGACTGAAGCAGTCCCCACAGCACCAGCAGAACATTCCACAATCTCCTCAGGTGCTGTGGGTCAAAACTGGATTTGTATTAACCTCGTTAAGATATTTTGCTGAGGTCAGTTCTACTGCCCAGCAAAAGCATGAGATTCAGAGTAAGTCTGCAAGACTGCAACATGTGGGATACCACAGGCATCCTTATCTTTTTTAATCTTTTCCTCTTTTCCATAGTCAGATGAGAGTAAATCCCAGTTTGGGTTGCTGTTAGGAAACAGAGCAGGGATGCTCATGTCTTGTGACCAGCCAGGTTTTTGAGCCACAGTGGTCCAAAGTCGCTTGGTGAAAGAAGGCTTGTATCACCAATTTTGCAGCCCTCCTTCCAAGTACTTCCACCTGAAGCTCAGAGCCAGCTGTGTAATTCAGTACTGCACACCAGCCATATTCTGGAATCATCAATTCTACCTTCCCCTCCCTTTCATAGAACATCAGGCTGTGTACCTAGGGACATGTGCAGTTGTAGGGCTTACACGTGCTTCTCTTGTAGTCATTCCCAACTTTTCCCAAATGTTGTGATGGCAGACTGTGGTGACTTGGTCTGTAAATGGTGCCGTGAATTAGACAACCCCGCTTTCAACTAATATACTTGAGTTTCCTGAGATTTGAGTTAGCTGCTTTTCTTAAGTAAGGGCATTAAGGGCTTTTCTAATTAATAGCAAATGTTCCATTACATTACAAAATCAGAAAAGAAGACAGAGATCTGGAAAAGAATTCAAGGACAGTATAAACCAGATGTCTCTAGGCAAAACCATTACATTTAAACATAAACATCTCTCTGCACAACTCACGCACATTTTTGCAGCGTTACCAACTCAACAGCTCCTGTGCTATTCCATATCCCAGAATTATACACTGCCTGAGATACAAATGCAGCACAATCAGCCAAGGGAAAACAGGGGCTTGTTTTATATCCTCAGCTATGTGACTATCAATGGACAATTTTGAACTGCCAACAAAAATTATGGAAACTGTGAGAATCAACCATTTTGCCTTCTCAGCCACCAGCAGAAGGAAGGCAGATGGGAACATCCCAGCCCTTCAAAATCCCAACAGGCCTTATACATTGTAGCTTAATTTCTATCCGAGCTGATTTGGGTTTTCTAATCCTTACACATGGGACAGAGCTGTTTCTCCCACCAGCCTGAATCATCCACTTTGAAACTATTAAATCTTCCTCCTCCACACTCCCCACAGATAATGGGAAGACAAGACTCTTACAGGCCTAGTGTAACAGAATTACACTATGCCCTTTCAAGCAATTAAAAAAATTATTACATGGGCAGAGCTTTAAAAGGAAGTCCTCAATCACCTTTTACTGAAGTCCCTCAGCCAGCTGAAACAAAGTAACATCATAGCTAAACAGAATTAGGTTACATGTTATGCTAAAACAAACCCCGACAATCAAGAGAATCCCGCCCCCCCCCCCCGCCAAAACAATAACAAAATACAAATTATTTCATACTCTTAGAGTCCAAGTAACACCAACAATAGCAGTACACCCAGAAATTTCTGTAGCACAGTGAAAGACAGATTTGGGAGGCTCATTACTATCAACTCTTCAGAATTAAAGCCTGAAAACACCACATGCTATGGGTTAAGAATTCTTGGGATTTCCTAAGCAGAGTGAGAACCTGAAAATACTAATACTTATAAAATCTTGGAGCGAAAAGTGAAGCACCACATAAACACTTTACAGAAGTGGGCAATTATATTTCTTTCCACAGAAAACGATAAATGAGACTGCTTTTTGTTTTGCTTTTTCCCCCCCAGACATCAGACAGGGAATGGCAGACCTGGCACTGGAAGCCACGTGTTTCATTTCCCAGGCCAGTGGTTCCATCATCCAACCATCCTGACCCCCAGTGAATTTTATGAACATATTTTGGAGAGCACACCATAATGTTAACTCTGCTTACTATCCTATTCTGTGCGTGTGAATTATACACTACAGTAGTGATAGTAAAAAATGGTAGTTTCAGAAACTAGTAAAACTCTGGAATAATTTTTTTAACACCAGAAGTGAGGTGACATTGCCAGGTTTCGGGTGACAAATAATTCATTTTTTAGATTAGGACAACAGGAATTAGAAAGCTTGTTTTGAAACAGTAATTGAGAAGAGACATTTCATTCGCATAAAACCACAAATGCACTAGTGATTTTATCTCTCCGAAGCAAAACCACAGAGGGAATGAAAGAAAAGCTTTTATTGTTGTACTGCAATGAATATGGAAACTATTTTTTTACCCATTGTAGACATTAAAATTTAGTAACACTGTTTTGGAAAATGTGTAGTAGGTATTAAAGTCAAGATATTTCAATCTGTCTTCACTGAACAGAGGAAGAAGAAAAGGTTATGCAGCCTCTCCTGTACAAGAAACCAACAAAAAAGGCTTTATGGATCATCATCCCACTCCTTAAAATATTCAAATGCAGCAGCTGTAAGGCAGAGGAGAAAGTAAACTAAAAAGGAACAGAGATATATACAAGCTACACTGAGGACTAGTGTCCAGAAGAGTATGTAAAAGGGAGCTGTACATTATTTATAGTTAAGAAAGCAGGACCTCAGATGGGAATTGAAATATTAGATATAGCTTATTTTAGTTCCAACTTGTTCACATTTCATGGAAGCCATGCCCTGCAGCCATTTCAGAACACCCTGTTTTCTTTTATAAATTAATCATAGTAATGTGCTCTGCTGTCAGACATCATGGAAATACCGGACCAGCTGACAAACAGAATTCTTATCCTCATCTTCAAAGATGACCAAATTATTTCTTTACAAAGAACCTATCAATTCACAAAGATACAGCTGTCAGCGTATGTAAGACATATGCTTGGAAACACAACCTATATTTTAAAAAAACTATGAAACTAGAGCTAATCCAATGTTCCTAATGTTATTTAAGCAGAGAAGCAAACCCTAAGACATGAAAGAGTGGTGAATCTGAAGGATCAGGAGAGGTGTGTGGTTGATGAATGCTCCAGAACTGTGAAATGACTCAGGCTGGATGGTAGATCCCTAGCCTAATCTCGTGCTCACAGTAGAGTCAAGGTTGCTTATGGCTTTTTGCATAGCCGGATCTTGAAAATCTCCATGGATGGAGACTGGATGTGTAACTACACAGCACATTCCATTTAAGTAAAAGCTTCAAGTGTCTCAGGAATACATAATTCCAAATTTAATTAACTTACAGTCAGACATACACAATGACACAATACAGTAAGCAAAAATGGTACTAAGCTGTGCAGAGGAATTAACTGGTGAGGCCCATCTTACCTAACTTCAACACCGATAAAAGGGAACTAAACTGAATTAATGGCATTTTCAAGTAAGAGTAAACAGGGCGGTACTGGAAATATCAGTGAAGAATGAGAAACAGTAAAAAAGTCTTACAAAGATGGTTTGGAAAATAAAGTGAATTTGGTAGAAGGCCAGATAATATAAGATGGGGTGATACTACACTAAGAGTGAGTTAAGGTGTAGCAGGGCGCTGAGGGAGGCACAGAGGGAAAGTGAAGCGGCAGGAGAAAGAACTGTGTGTTCATAGAAGGAGTAATGTTTGGGAGTCAGTAAAATGACAGGTCTTGTCTGCAGCTCAGGTAAGAAGCCATCTGGAATAATCCACTCAGTCCTGAGAAATGGAATATCAAGCAGAGAATGAGATACTGAGGGAAATTCAGAAAAGTACAATGAGCAGCAAAAAGCCACTGACCAGACTGCTTTGCATGGCCATTCACCTACTCTCAAGAGCTATTTTCATCACTACTATTTTCATCATCTGTACACTTGTGAGGCATGTGAAGTCGGGATGAATAATCTGGGTAAGTGGCAAGGAGCATGAGCAGCTAATTCCAGGGTATGGATCCAAAGTGGAAATGCATCTTGGGTAACAAGAACTTAAATACAGGAGAGTAAGAAAGGAAAGTATACTATGATTTTTTTTCTGAGTATATGACTATGCTCAGTTCAACAATCTCCCAGGAGACATTTTGGAGTTTCCATAATCTAAGACATGTTGAAGAACTGAAAAAGGTTCTGAAATACTACACAGTAGTAGTAAACAAAGATATATATAAAGTACACCAAGCCACCAAGTGTTAGGACCAGAATACAGAGAAATCCTGCTCTAACAGACAACAGCCAAGCAAATAATCTCTTCAGCACTAGTGTTCTATGAAAACTTTTAAACCTGTTCTTGCATTCAGTCCTCTTAACCTCTTGTCTTTAGAACATAAAAGTATATTTTAAAATATTTTTAATAATAAATACAAAAATATATTTAAAAATTGAAGAAAGGGGGAAAAAAGCCCAACACAAAGTATACAATTATTCTTTCCCTAAACTTTTAAAAAAATACAACTTAAATTTAGAACAAAGAAAACTTCTCAGCACACCTTTATACCAACAGATCTTTATTACTGTATTACTACCTCCTATGCATAAATTAAGAGCTTCTCTTCAAACATATCTCTGGTAAGAATAAAAGAATTGTGTCTCAATTCATTTAGAAGAGTCTCACTTGTCATAAATGAGCAACACCACAGGAAAGCCTGTAAATCCATTAATCGGATAGCCTAGTACAGTTCTGATTGGCATTCTTAGAATCTTCCTTTAGGTTGGCATTATTCTGGCATTATTCTGGCTCACCATGGAAAACACCCTCTGAATGCCTGCCCTTCTATCCTTTCCCCATCCTGCTGTGGGGAAGGTGAGTGACCGGATGGGGCTTGGCTGCCAACCCACACCAGTGCCCGATAGCACTGAGCAGCCCAGCATATTCCCAGGTGAGAGAATCCGTATCATTTAGAGCACTCTGACCCACTCCCGTCTTTCAAACACACTCAAAAGACTAATTTCATGCCAGTATGTGATTACAGAAACAAGAACAAAAGGGACAAAGGCGTAAATAGAAGCAGGAAGTAACAAAGTCTAGTTGTTTTTTAAAAAAAATCTATGTAAATTTAAGAACTGAAAAGATGTGGTAATCAAGCATGTCAAAATGAACTTTCCAAAACCTAAGTGAGATGTTATATAACTCAGTGAAATACAGAAAAACATTCTGTGCCAGAGGAAGAAACTTCAACAATCACCTAAAAATAGTTTCCTAAAAAATGAGGGAGTTCACTTCCAAATGAGCGATTGTGACTTTGCTGCTTTCATGCTGGCTGTAATCCAATTGAGCAAGAAAGAGGTTTGTCTTCGCAGGACTGGCTAACGCACAGCTAATTTCAGAGAGAAAAGCAAATTGGAAAAACATCAGATATCAGCCTGTTCCTTTTTTCTATAATGGCCAGAACACAAAATTACTTATGAGTAAAGCACATGGGGATCACAGACACCGTAGATTTTCAGAACTCATCTGAAGTCAGTTTTACCTCATCCAAAACATTCTTTCTATCACAGAGAAAACAGAAAAAAAAAATTCTTCCAGAGTCTTTATAATTAAACCTCTGCTTTTTATGGGAGATCTAATGAAGAAAAAGCACTAACAAAAGGCAAAACCAAAAGCAATGCTAACTGACAAGCCATAGGGGAAGCCAAGCAAAGTCTGCTTCAGAAGTAACCCCTAGAGACTATATGAGCACAAACCTTGGCTCCTGATCGAGCCTGAAATGGCCCAAATTAGCGGATTACGTCCCCAGAGCAAAGACGGAGGTGAACACTACCACCACTGTCAGAGAATGACATCATCTTTCTCCTTCTGAAGGGCTTTTCCAGAACGGCACTGTCTCAGCTGAGACTTAAAGGAAACCCCTATTTTGTCAGTCTTCATCAGACCATCCTTCATGAGCTGCTTGGTAACTCAGTGGGCCACAGTTTAAGCTGACATCCCTGTTATCAATATCTCCATATACTCTGATACTTCTATGCTACTTCCCACCTGCACCGTTTGGAGCAAGCCACACACAGAAGTGCCTGCTGGTGCCTTCCGTCCATATCACTCAAAAGGAATGCATCCATGTGGAGAGCTTAGCCGAAGGGTGGCTCACAAGTAAAGGGCACGAGACAGTTAAGTTAGTTGGAATGTAGCAGTCAGCTGTATCATTGAAATGTAGCAATCGACGAGAACATGATACCCTGGAACACCGATGTTTAGTAAGAAATAAGATGTAGCAGTGAAAGGAATGTAGAAGGAGTGTGGGAATCAGAAACTGTTAGCCACAGCGCTTACCGTAAAGAACAGGCAAACAGAAACTCGCAACAACCAATCGTGAGCTTTGCTTTTGCAATCTGTATGAGCCTCATTATGTACTAGATAAATGTAGCCTTCTGATCTGAAATAAATCGAGACTTATTGACCATCATCGGGTGGTGTTTGTCTCCCGCCGATCTCCGACACATCCATCATCTCTCTCTTTGCCTGAACTCAATCTCCCTTGGAGTGGGAAAGCTAGCGCCATCCTTTTGGCAATACTCATCAGCAAGAGAGAAGGTCTCACTCTGCTTGCTTCACAGCGAGATTCTCACTGAAGTTTCTCTCCCACACCTTTCTTTAAAGACCTTCTTTGTACTTTTGTCATCTAGACTGTTCACATAAATCCCCCAGGATACCTCAAACAGCATGGAAAAATGTTGCTGTCTTCACATCCTAGCCTGCACCCCCTCTCAGAACATCTCCACTGTCTCTGTGGTAAATATTTTGATACAGATGTTCACCTTCACAGATGTTTTGTTCAGGTATAGAGTTCTACATAGATTAATTTTTGCCTGTTTTTTGGACTACTGAAGCCACGCCCCAGAGAGAGGAAAAATGTGATCGTGTGGGGAGGAGTGTAACAGATTTCCCCAAAATTCAATCTGAAATTAACAGTGTAAAAACAGAGTGCTCAAATGCTGAAAAGCAGAATGTGGATTCTAGTGAGAAATAAACAAGTCTGCCACCAGGGCTGTGATCTCTCACTCTTGGCCTCCAGATAATTGCTGG
Source organism: Acanthornis magna (assembly GCA_036785705.1). Taxonomy (NCBI): domain Eukaryota; kingdom Metazoa; phylum Chordata; class Aves; order Passeriformes; family Acanthizidae; genus Acanthornis; species Acanthornis magna. The sequence goes on along the minus strand of JAWUZG010000141.1, from coordinate 1,449,629 downwards.
TACCTCTCAGAGTATCCCATCCATAGGCAGGTGAAATCTATCCTGAGTCACAGACTGCGTGAATAACTGGGTTGGGGGTGTTAATAAAAGACAGTCAGAGCGAGCATGTGAGCAAGCAGGAGTGCCAAGATGTCAGCCTCTCCAGGCACTGAGCAGCGTCCCAGTGACAGCTGTAAAATATGCAATGAGTTCACAGAAGGAAGAGGAAGAATGCACAAGGCAAAGGCCTGTGGACACAGCTGAACTTTTAGACAGCACACAGCAGCTCTCATTGTTCACTCTGCTATAGGGTTACACAATGACAAAGGGACGGAAAGGGAGGTCTCTAGGAGCAACAATAATGTGTATATTTTGGCTCAAAATAGAGAATTTACCACACTGGAGCAGAAAAGCAACCTATCTGAGGCATTTAGAATTGATTAACACTCTGCACTTCAGAGGAAAGGACAATAAAATTTATGTAGTGAATTAAATACTCTGCATGGAAGATTAAAACTATTCCTTAGTCCCTGCTGTAATTGGGCTGAAGTAACCTGTACCCCATAATCTAATATCGACCAGGATTAGAGAATCTACCGATAAAAATAAGAACACCTGTGTCCCATCTGTGCAACAGCTGCCCTTGCGATAGCAATGAAGGAAGTGAATAATGCTTTTGAACTTCTGTCACTGCTGCTGTAAGGTGGAGAACTGACTTAATAATATACTGAGTGGTAAATGGTGTGACTTCTCTAGGTCCAGAGTGGCAAAGAGTACTGTAGCCATCACACCTCCCATGCTTACTCAGAGTTTGGAAAGACCCTCCTTTAACAGAAGGAAACAAACAGACAGGTGGTGGCTTCTTCTCTAGGTGTTAAGTTTTAGTTTATACTGATTCATACAGGAGGGACACGGTGCTAATGTAAACCAGCCCACACACTTCCAAAAGGAAGTGTGAAGAAAACCCCAAACAAACAAGTTCAGACACTCCAAAAGGCCTGCACCAATAAAACAGCAAGCTAGATATAAAACAAAGCAAGAGGTGTTTGCAATGTTACTTACAAGATGCCAAGGAAATGTACAATGAAGGAGTCCACTGCTGTACATCCTTCTTTTATTGCAACAACTAAAAAGCCTTCAAACACAAGAACAAGGCCAGAGATTTTTTTTAAAAGAAAACCCCAGAGATACGTTTGGAAAAGAAAAGATTATTCTTATTTCCCATGACCATGGTTTGGAACACAGCTCCCTCCCAACTTCCTCAACAACAGGAAAGTAGCTAAGCCACAGGGAAAAAGAGGAAGAAGAGGATCCTATACTGTGAATCTTTTTTGGCCTTGCCTCAGCCTCCCAAAGCAAGTATCAACTATTTCACAAAACAGAGGGAATCTTTGCAGCATTCTTCAGTAGCACTGGCCAACTCACAGGCTGGACCTCTGAAACTGAGGTCCAGAACTCATCCTGGATGTAGCATGGGCACATTCCTTACTCCCACCACTCTGATGAAAGGCGAGTGAAATGCACTGCCCATTTCTCCCTTCCTTACTGTGGACTTGGTAGTAAGACCTTTACCTGTTTGCGTAGATTGTGTACAACCTGTCACAGCAGCACTAAGAGAGGGTTCCAGGATTTTTCACCATTGCCCTTTGCACTGTTTCTCCTAAGATGGAAATAAACCAAACCCATTACAGGCTGCTGCTGGGGCTGACCTGTACTAACATGCACAAGGGCAGACTGGTGAGGTTTGCTTTGTTTTCTAGTAAAAGAATCTAACATATGCAAAGATGCAGAAGCATGTTAAGGTTGTAACAATAGCTGTTTGCAGTGATTGAGATTAAAGAAGAAATGTACATTGAAAAAAAAGAAAGTTTTTTACCAGAGAACTTTATTACTGTTACCTGTGGTGACAGAACATTCTGCACAGGCCCTGCCACACACTGAAAACACCTATGTAGTCCGGTCCAAAGGAGTTTGTTCTCTAGTTTAGAATGCGCAGAAACTGTTTCCCTCAAATAAAATGTATTCAGATGTGGGGTCTAAGTGTTAATGGTTATTGTAATAAAGTATTATATTTTTTATTTGTCTCTAGCTCTTCTGTACTCACAGGTAGGTTCACATGAAAAGACCATTCACAACCATAGCTGTACTTGGCATTACAATAAATATACTGATGTGAATTAAAAGGACTGATAACTGAAAACAGGGTTGCAGCTGATCTCTGCCATGTTTCCAGCTGGCAATGAAATTATAATGCAGATCAAAATACAATGGTGTAATTTCTTTGTAGTCAGTAAAAACTGGTAAAAAGCCTTTTTGAAAGGTTGTTCACACCCTATGTGCTGCAACTGGTACTTTAACAAAAGTGCCAGTAATTATTTGTTAAATAATTGCTTTAAAAATAAGGCATTTTTAATTAAGGAGTTCAAGATTCTGTATTTATCTCTACTACATAATTGCTGTATAAATATTCTGAACATTTTCTATTAAATAAGCTTGCTATTGTTTCCCTTGTATTTGTTGTGGGGATGGAGGCGACTAAAAGCTATGGAGTAACTTTTGGATCAAAGGAAAGAACAGATTTACTATGACATGAGGTTTTGTTTGGCTTATTTTTTAAGGCCATGAAGTTTCCCTGTAACTCTCTAGATCCTTCATTGATCTATCCTTCCTTGCAAATCAAATAATTTCTCATTTTTGAAGTTTCAATGGTCAGCTCAGTCATGTAATTCATCTCACCTGCACACCCAGTATGTGACCCGATTGTTCTTTTGGCTGGAGCTCCCACTCCCAAGATCTCACATGTCTGAAATATTTCTATCGAGGACGCTTAATTGTGACCCAGCGTCACCAGGACTTCCTCTCCATGTTACCTTCATCCACCTCTGACAGACAGGGTGACAATCCCAGCGCACAGCTGGGAAAGAGGGTCTATGGCTTATAGTCCTGCTCCCAGAAAATCACCGAGCTAATTATGCACTCCCATATAAACACAAAGGTATTTACAGCGCAGGAAAAAAATACGAACTCATGTTTTAAGTTGTTGCTCCTCCCAGTTAAGATCATGCACAGGTTAAACATGCAGGATGGGATCACTTATTATCGGAAGCCCACCGCTCTTAAGCTGTAACTTAGGTTTTAAGAAGTTATGTATTGTTCACACCTGGCACCTGTCTGAGTCGCCCTAGGTACTTGTCCTGTTAGGAAGCAGGAAAAAAACGCTTCAGCGGCAGAAAATGGCGGGGGCACAAGAGCCGCACACGGCCACCATCCTGCACTCTCCTGGTGTCTTACCTGGGTCTCTCATCCTTGGCCCGCTCAGGGGACGCTCCGGGGCCGCCGCTCCGGGCCCGCCGCGCCCGCTCCCCTCAGGCCCCGCGGCCTCCCCCGCCAACTTCCCCTGCCCGCCCCTTCCCCGCCTCGCCCTTCCCCCGGCCCGGCCCGGCTCCCCGCGGCCACAAAGGGAGAGCCCCGGCTCAGGAAAGGCTCGATGCCGACTGAAACGCTGCGCCCCAGACAGATAAAGCTGTGGGACGCGGAGGCGGGGTGGGGGAGAGAGCAAAGATGATTTCGTGTTCTGCCCTTGCAGGACACGGCGACTGATCCATCCTACTTTCGGGCGAAAAACAAACCCATTAACTCACCTAGTACAGACCCTTCTTTCAGCCTGGGGTGGGTATTTCTGGCTGCGGGTGTTCAGCTGTCCCCAACGGGAAGAGGAGATGGGTGGGCGACGGACGCCCTGCCCGCAGGAGCCCCTTCCAAGCCTGCCAGCCCTGCAAAGCTCTTCCCCCACTAAAACCCTCTCCTGACAAAATCCGTGCAGACAGTTGTTGTTCCAGTAACTGAGAAAGGCTTTCCTTTCTGGAAAGCCTGTCTTGTTTAGGAATGTGTGTGTGCACGTATGTGTACATACCTGGGAGAGGAAGGGGCAAGACCTACGAGCCCTAGGAAGAGAGGAGTGGCCGGCCCAACAACTGCTCCTTCAAGTGCAGCCTGAGTAAGTGCCGTGCTCCCCAAAGAGCTGCGGACTTGCCTTCTTCAAACAGGAGGAAAACCTCGTGCTCTACCCCCTCCTTCATCTCCAAACCTCAGGCTACCCCATATCCCCTGCAGGGATCAGCAAGAACACCCATCAGCACCCTCTCATCAAGGATCTGCAAGCACCTAAGTCCAATACTGGAGAGGCATTTTGCATACATCTCCTGCTTCTTTTTGGATACTCTTTTCTCTCAGTACCTTGTGCACAGCCTCTGTTTTCTCAAGACATGTACCCCTCCTCCACTTAAAATTCGTAAAGAATGTAAAAAAATGCAGCAGGATACCGATTATTTGTGAGAACTTCTGTTTTCCTGTTTCTTTATGAAAGCTCCTTATCCACATGAACAGGAAACCTTGTGGTAATCAGCCTCCTCCTTTTTGTTAAAAACACTGATGCTGACTGCCTGGGAAGCAAAAACAAATCCATCCTGAGTTCAAAGGCATTCCAGTTGTTTCTCTGACAAGGCTATGTTAGAGCGCAGCCAATTTTTTTTCAATAGCAAAGCAGCAAACTGCACCTTAAAACCCCACACACAATAAACAAAACTTCTCATATCTGCTTCTGAAGAACAATGCCCTTACCTTAATACACTGCTTACTTGTCCCATTAGCAGTGAACAGAGCATCTTACGTCTAACAAGATCTGCCATTTTTTAATCAGTGAAGCTTAATGAAGCATTAGCTCCTTTCACACCCTCAGTCTCTGCAGCATAGGAAATATCTCAGCTTCAGCCCTCTCTCTGAGTCTGTCCCCCTGCTCTCAATCAGTGCATGATGAACATGTGACAGCAGGACTTCTCCATCGAGACTCATCTCATATCAATAAGAGCTTTCAGAATGACCCAATCCACAGATTACTTTACGTCTCAATGGTACTTTGCAGACCTTATCTGGAGGCTGGAGAGTGTTCCCATCGCATATCACATTTCCAGATTAGCAAAAGATTTATTTTCAGGTGCTCACATTTGTAGTAAATTTCCAAGTAACAAACCTACAATAATAAACAGGCATATGCAACAACAGAGAATAAAGCATTCTACAGTTCAGCATAATGTTAGAAGTCACACATTAGAAACACAGGGGAAAGGGAAGCTATTATTTCAATCTAAACCAATGCTTTTTTTTTTTTTTTTTTGCATGCACTGTTTTTGCAGTGCTACGTATCACTTTGACAAAACAGAACTACATCATTTAATCAGGCAAATTAAACCACGGGATTCTTCCATTTCAAGGAGCATCCAGAACAGACTATAAGAGGTGTCAAAGCCCACAGGAAGATGCTCTGCTTTTCTGTGAAGCACTTGAGTTCTTCACCCTAAATCTACTGTTGTCATCATCATTAAAGCAAAAATAAGAAACCATGAATACATGATATATACATGAGGATCCTAAAGCTTAGCAACAGAAGACCAATAAAATGAACATATATCATTGTCATTAATCAGCTTACAAATGTCACCACATTAAAATCCATTCCAAACTCAGTACTGAGCTGCAAATCTTAACAACACAGCCAACTTAAGTACATTGTGTATGATCCTTTATATTTGAAAATGCACATTATTTTTGACTGCTCTGCAAACCTTTGTCTAATAAGGCAACTACTATTTTTGTGTTTTTCCATAAGGTTTAGTACAAAACCATTACAAAGCTCTTTCCTATGGAAGGAAGCCACTCCAAAGAAGTCAAGAATTTGCATTAGAATGCCCATCTTGTGTGCAAATCATCACAAAAAATCTGCATTAATTGGCACTGTGTGGCTGGATGATAAATTTCACCACACGCTACGTTTGAATATGAAAGACAAATTTCAATCCTGACCTATTTTACTGAAAAATGAATTCCCTAAATAAATACACTTGCAAATATGGAGTTAGATGGTGGAGCACATAGATACTTTTGTATAGATACATCTTCATGTTACCAGAAGTAATCTGGAAATTTGACTGAACACCGCAAAAAAAGAATTTTGTTCATTACTTCAAGATAAGCAACATATTTAAACAAAACTCAATTATTTGACAATAATTCCATAAATAATAGTTGCTGGCTGTCTTGAGTGATGCTGAACCTCCTTGGACAGGCTGGTTTTAAAGCTCATAACCTTACCATCAGGTGAATGGTGCTGGTGGCCATTCTAGTCTATCCTTCATAATTTCTCTGTAGCTTCTCTGTCCTAAAACTTACCCAGATCCTGCCCCTGCCCCAAGTGCCACACCACAACTGAGCTGTGCATTTGTGATGCATGCCAAGTGTATTTCCAATCCCCTTCTTCATAACTGAAAGCAGCATTCCTCTATAACCCTGAAGAGCTCTTCTGGTTCCATCATCAAACTGCAGTATTTTAAAAGGTGGTTTAGATGCTGTGCAACTTTTCAGGATTTACTTGCTTCAGACACTTGCCTGCTCAAAAGCTTCCTTCTGATTTTTCCCACCTTTTTTTTTTTTTTTTTTTTGGTGCTATAAATAAGTAATAAACCAAACAGCTGAATAAAGGTGTTTAAACTGCTTCCTAATACCTAAAGAGAAAAAAACTCCCTGATATCCTTGTTTAATTGTATCCTCAAAGAAACAAGGTTCTGACCAGCATGCTGACATCAGGAAAGCACTCCAACAAAGGTGCTTTGAAAGAATCAGACTGAAGCTTGTGGTTTATACCATCAGGAACAACCAATTCTCCTACTGTCAGAAGGAACTTCTGAAGGGAAATGGTTAAAACTTCACATTGATAGTACAGTGAAAGAGCCAAAGCCAATGAGCACATGAATGTGTGGCTTACGGCAGAGCAGCCTCTGAAGCACTCAGGTTTGGAAAACACTTGACATGCGACACACAGAGGCATCCGGCCAAGCAGTAATGACAACCTAAAAGCTGTAAGAAGCTATAACCACTTCCCCACTTACCCAAAATGTATCTGTTTACAGCTAACAAATAAGTAAAACTGTAATACCACAGTAATCCCCGGGCACCTTGCAAAAGTGGTAAGCTCAAAAATAGCCTCTATAGCTAATATTCGTCTTTACTTTCAGCCTTTAAACCTTCTTCCTATTCTAAGTGCAAACTGGATTTCAAACATATTTTTTAATCATTACTTTTTAAAACTGTATATTTTTTTCAGAGAAAATTAATCAATATCCAGCCAAACCACCCAAAACATAGAGCTAAATCATATAAACAAAACCAGCAAAGGGTATCAGAGAAAAACAAATTAAAAGCGATAGATCTATACACAAATTTTCTTTGTATAGGTTGTGACATATTCCTCAGACAATAATCAGAAAGATGTGCTGCTGTACCAAAAAACCTATGTTATGCCCAGTGCTCCCGAATTACATTAGAACAGTTAGCAGCTTCATCTGACCTATTTATGTTCTCTCCTTTAATGGGCATAGCTGATTCCAGAGTAGAGCTATGCAGACCATCTGTCAGAAAGACATTTTAAAAATGTTTGGAATATATGAAAGGTAACAGTGAGTGCAGAGTTTATTAATCATTGCTCTTAAAAATAAGCCTTTGCAGTAATTTTTAATAAGCTTTGTTGAGGGAAATTTATACACCATCTCAAACGCAGTATTTGTTCAACTACTGAAAACACTCAACAGATTGATCATTCTACCCAAGACCCTACAAAAAAGGAGGGAATCTACCAGTTACTAATTAATACTACATGACAATGACTCTACCCACAGCCACTCTACCATTTGAACTTTTCCAAATAAAATTAGGCATTCTAAGAGACAGATACATTGAAGCAGGGCAGTAAGTGCATAGAGTGATGCTGACTGAAACCTTATTAAAATGGTAACAATGCTCTAAAATGCAACCATCTCAGTCATGGCCTTCTCTGAAAATAAGGTCTTTTCTTCCTTCTTGAAAAGAAATGTGCCTGGCAAATCAGTTATTTTTTGGAGGCCACAAACACAGGGAGAGGAGAGCTTTCTCTCTCACAAACATGGCAGACAGCACTGCAGTAATGTTAACTAATTCAATATGAGCAATAGATTGCAATCTGCAGAACTAAAACTTAACTCATATTCATGAAAGCTAAAAAAAAAATAAATTTCTCAACAATTAGGGGTTATTTTTGTATTTTTATGTGTCTATAAATATGTAACAATTTTTACATACTTTGTGTATACAAACTGTCTGAAAACTTAGCCTTTTTTCTCTCTCAAAGTAATTCTTATGCAAACAGGGTTAAACTTCTTCTACTAAAGCCTCCAAATTTGGCCTAAAGTTGCATGCACAGGTAAATTCATGCCTGCACCCAGTCTTGTAAAAATAAAGGGAGCATGAAGGTTTACCAAAACAAAATAGAGCTACTTACACATTCCTGAACTGCAAAAAGGCATTATTTTCAAGAACACCAAATACATCTGATTGAACCAATCTTTTGGCCAGTCCTGTACTGCCAGTGATGGAAACAGACTAATCCAACCAACATCACAGAAAAGGCTTTCAAGCAGCTGCAGTTTACTTCAAGCTGACCCATCTACTTTGTCCTTAATTCTCTGTTAAGAACACAATAATACATAATACTAAAAACATGTTGCAAGTTGTAATACATGTAATATACAGCATACACAGTACATAATAATAACATAATTCTGCATAACACACAATTTTGAACTGTGTTTTTATTATTCCTATTTCCAAACCTGACTGAAGCGCTACCTCAGTTTAAAGGAGGTTCCACCAATTTAGCTTAAGTTAATCAGGAATACTTGAATTCCTAATACAAAGTTCCGTATTTTCTATTCCACTTCCCCCCCGCCCCCCACTGATTCCATTCCATGTCATGCAAGTACATAATTTTTAAAGTCCCATTTTCCTTACCACATTGACCTATGGGAAAGCTCTTCATGCACTGGAAAACAAGCAGCTCGACTACAGTGTCAGCCACATATGGGTGCAAGACAATTTGGGTGTGTCGGTGATAAACAAGTATGGACAGTGACTGCATGGAACAACTGGTTGCAGTAGAGTCACAGAACTCAAAACCAGAAGAAAGAGTGATGATCTAATCTGACCTCCTGCATAACACACAGGCTGTGTCATCCCACCTAGCAATTACCCGCCTCTGTGACAAGTTTGATATGGTAACTCACCAACACTGGTTTTGCCACATCCATTTTGAAACATTCACCTACAATGCTAATTTGAAGCATGCTGCATCAGGCAGGTCCTGCACCTCCCAAACACACTTCCCAGAACACAGGGGGGATGTCCTCTTCTGGATCCAGAGATTAGTGGCTCATGTTGTCACCCCATTCTGTGCTGACAGGGCAGTCCCTTGCTTGCACAAAGCAGCTGGACAAACTCATTCTCCAGCAGAGTCATCGTCTGTCCCGAGCCTCATGGAGAGCACCCACTGGATACAACACCCAAGCATCAGCATCAACAACACCAATCCAGCAGCTCTCCAGGCAGCACAGAGTGCACAGTCCCCTGATTCAGCTCAGGGACTTGCACCCCGCCTCAGAATGAGCCCCTGGGGAAGACCCAGGGTATGTTCCTGGAATGGCTTCCTTGGGCTTCCACAAGCCTGATGAGAGCCTGGTATCCCAAAGTGGTAACACCTAAATGAAAAAACCTATGCAAAACATTCATTCAACTTCTAATTGGTTTTGGCATTGTCAGGTAAATTATTCAGATTAACTAGTAGACACTTACCTTTTCAATACAAACATTATAATAAGTTTCATGTTGCAGGCATGTTTTGTAAGCAGAAAGACATTATTTTTTGTTTCAGAGACAAAACCAATTAGATTGAGAAGATGAAATTATTTTGAGCTTTCATATTCCTTTTAAAATTTGGGTTTGTACATACCTGAACTTTTATATGATTATTTCAACCAAACTGTTTGACAGCCTGAGCCCATATGTAGAAAAATACATTTTAAACTATTTTAAAATCTTGTTTTGTTTGGAATGTGGGATTTTCCAATGAATTAATATTAAATATATTAATTAATGAATATATTTTACAAATCTACTTTTTTTTTCTTTTAGATTTAGTACATTTCTGATACCTGTCCATGGGCATTCAAATGAGAAGCCTCCGGAAAAACACTAACTTTTGACGGCAACTACACATGTTCTCTGCTCATGATTCACTCTTTCAGTATTTATCATGAGTCACAGCAAAAGAAAATAACCAAAGTGGTCTACCTCAGAAATCTTTCTTCAAGTTACCTCTCCTTCCTGCCCTTGCAGTATTAATCAGCAGATCAAGCATTAGACAGAAAGCTTTGGTATACTGTGCCTATCTTCCCTGTCATTGCAAGAAGTAAAAACTGTTTGGAAGAACGTGCAGCACTACAAATTCCTTGGAATGTGTAGGCAGAATTTCTGAAGCACAATGAGCATTAGAAAATCCACAGTGCGGTAACTGCACCTTTCAACACTGCACTTTCTCCTTCGGCCTCCTCAGGTAACAACAGCCAAACTGGTTTTCTCTCTCTTTTTTTTTTCCCTGTTGCTGTATGACTTGAAAGTTATCTACTATATTCAGTTCCTCTTCATTTATCACAAATGAAACCCTCAGTCAAGTTCTAAAACCGAAGTATTTCTGCAAGACACTGAATGAAACCACTGTCTTTTGCCTTTTACACCTCGAGTTTTCTTTTTGAGTTACACATATGGTCTAGATGTTTAATATTGATGCAAAACTGCAAAGACAAAACCCTTAACAAAATACAACGGCTTTTCTGATCAATACATCAGTTTCTTATGTACTGATGTTTTTTGGCACCTTCCAACCTGACAACCATCATATTGAGGGACACAGTATTTCAAATCTTTGTGTTCTGGAGACAATTCTGCCTAATTCCTGTTCAATATCAAATTCAGTCCACCATGACTTTTTGAAGAACATTTTCAGCATTTACCAGAGACATGCTCAACTGGTAAGTAATACTTACAAGGTTATAAACTAAAGACAACTGTTGTGTTTGCTCTTTTCCAAGCTTGTTAATCCTTTGGGGAAAACACTGGTAGCTTTTTTTTTTTTTTTTTTTTTTTTTTTTGGTGTGTGTGTGCAGGAATATTGTTTTCATTATTTTAATTTTTATGTAAAAATACAGAGAGAGAGAGAGCACATGAAAACACGTAATCCTTAAGCAGAGAGTTGGTTTTATGGGTCAAGAGGCAATAAGGCTTGAAACAGAAGTTTCCATCAAAATGTTCTAATCATAGGTCACTGATATAGCTGTAAAAAGTTATCCAAGTATTCTTCTAGCTTCTCATTTCTTTTAATATTTTTAAGTTGTACTTACTTCATAAATCCATGACATCACAGCATTTTCCACATTTCGGATGGGGAAATAGTTTTAAATAGATGCATGACTGAAAAAGCAAGCTTGTGTGGATGTCAGTATCTCCACCTTAACCACAAAAAGGAAGTGTTTTAGTGTTCAGAAAACTTGGCATATAACAAGTCTCTCACTGAGGTTTTCATTTATCACAGGATAAATCAGGCAATGTGGATCAGCAGAAGATTGCAGGGGTTTAATTCAGCTGTTGCGAAAACAGCCTTGCCTCCCGTCCTTTAGGAATCTACACTGAAATACAGAAACACTTCTTGTGACAAAACCTGCCACTGCATCCGTTCTGAGCTGTGAAAGGAGGGTAGGAGGCATGGCCATGGCCCTGACTCACATTCCCAGAAAGAGTGAGGCAGTGTAGCTCAGGCAGTTCTTCCCCCAGCCAACTTCTCTTATTACCTCCAGAGTACAAACCTCTTCCTGAGCCACCGCAGCTCGCAGCCATCGACACGAATCACTCCCGGCTGCCTCACTGTGTAACAATGCAAACCACACGGCTGAGAAGTTCAATGGAGGTCCAGCTGAGCCAGACCTCTCACAGACAACAGCAACCTCACAAAGGCAGCAACAACAGTTGGACACTCTCAGACATAAAATCTTGCTCTGTCTGAAAGCATGACTGTGAGCTCAAAATAATATCTTTTAAAAACGCTTTTGACTTCCCCCAAGAGGTTCACATACTCTGTGTGCAGACATATACCCACTGTATGCATATATATAACAGCAATCACATGGTCTGCTCAGGTGTGAGATAATAAAATAACTAAGTAAATTTTGCACTTGCATTTTTCAGTATCAAATGTGATTCTCACATTTCTTATTTACTACATTTACTGAAAAGTATGATCCCAAGAGCTTCTGTACCTTTTCCAGATCACTTATACTCCTCTTGTACAAGTATCACAGAGGAAATGGATCCTAGTCTAAATTTAAGCCTAAATTGAAGCCAGTAATTTGTCACCCAAAACTATTACTGCAAAAAGATTTTCCCATTACAAATAGCCCCACTTTAGAGCCAATTTCTCACAGGTGTCACAAAACTATTCCCTTTTACACTGTTGCATGAGTACAATTACTGTTACAGAGAAATCTCCCTAGTGATTTTCCTCTTACGTTGTGTCAAAGCTTTTCACGGAATTATTTCAGTACTTCCATGCATGTAAAATAGATTTGTCTGCACATCCATTAAACACTTAGACATACCCTAGCTCCTGAACACATTTACTTCAATAAGCAGTCATATTAACCTTATTTCAGAGTATTTTAAAAACAAACATTTACAGAATCATGCTCCCCTCCTACTACTGTTCTTTACCTGAACAACATTACATCTTGAGTTTGGAAAACAAATGGATTTTCTAAAACTCTTTGCCAAAATTAACCCCTATGGTTTTTCTATTTTATTGCTATGCAGTTCTCATTTACACGGTTCTCAGTAGTGTCTGGTAAAATCATTACTGATGGTAAAAGCAGCAACTCCTCAGGTTGATATGCATCCAGTATGCACCACCTTTTTAAAGTCTTTAATAGTGGCTGGGCATTAGTCTGCCTGTGGGATGTGTTGAGCAAATGCCTTTATATAATTTTTTTACTTTTGTTTTTCTTTTCTTCCACTCTTTCACTTATTAAACAATTCTTATTGGTACCCACCCTAATCGATTCACTGGGGAAGGGCAGAATAAGAAACAGAAAAACCTGTGACCCCATGTAAGCACTGTTCATCAACAGCCAAAACATTATTGTGTTATCTTCTGTGTTTTGTCTAAAGATCTGAAAGACAGCACAACACAAGGTGCTATACCTCCTTCCCATCCATGCCCAGCTCAAGAATGAAAAATTTATGTGGACAAATCACATGCTAAGACATGAAAAAATACCTTTAAAATAAAACAAGGAGAAAATGTTATGAAAATATGTTTTTTAAATGGTTTGAGGAAAATGACTGAACAAACACAAAACCCAGTATGTTATTCTGAGGGTGAAGCCATTAAGTGACAGCCAAATCAGGTATGCAAAGACATTAGTGAGCACAAAATAAAGATGAATGGCAAGGACAATCCAAGGCTACAACAAGAAAAGTAATTAGACTACAACAAAGAGTTGACTGTTAAGAAAATCCTGACTGTTAAGGAAAAGAAAATCAAGGAATGACTCTTTATCATCTCATAATACAAAAATGACATTGTGACACTGAAAACAACTAGATGTCAGGTTCAATACAAACAAAAAAGTACCTTCACAAAATACCAGTCTTTGGGACCACAGCTCCACCACACAGCTGGTATTTGCAGTTTACATGGGTTCAAAGAACTAACATTTTCATTAAGGCAAGAAAAATCCTTCAAAAAATATTAAGCAAAATGGCCAACCCCCAAATTTCTGAGTTCTAGCTCAGAAATCTTCCTGCTGAACACATTTGGTGGGCCACAGGCAGTACCTCACTGCCTTACTTTTCATTAAAGCATCTGTTCTCAGACACTGTCTGAAGCACAGACCATGCAGTAGTTTGTCTTCTGATCTGATGTCCTACAGGTTTACTTACAGCTTAAGAAATAACCTTTGCATTTTTCAATTCCAATTTTGCAACCCCTACAAGTTCATTTTCCTTATTAAAGAGATTCCATTTCAACACGGAGCTCTCAGGTCCCACTCCCACATGTTTGCTCCCTGACCCTCACAGTATGTGCAGCCAATTGGTTCAGCCCAAATAGGACACAGTGCCTTGAAGGCAGAAGAGCAAAAGGCTCCAGAGGCTGGACAGCCACTAGTGAAACAGAAACTCTGCTCTCAGGACAGGAGAGTGCCAGCCCTACCCCTGCTTTCTGCCCGGAGCATTCCACTCCTCATCCAGTCCAAATCCTTTGGCGTGCATGCCACTTGTTTGGCTGCTGCCTGAGCAGGCAAGAACAATTTCTGTTACCTCACTTCCCCTCAGATTCAGTACTACTTGTTTTCACAAACAACAACAAACTCTAGGCAAATACTTGTTGGAAAGGGAAAGAAGGTGGAAGAGCACAGAGTAAAAGGAGAGGAAAACGGAGAGAAGTTACTTACGAAAATGAAGCTGAGGGCTGGAAGCACAAGTCTAACACAGTACAGCAGAAAAAGCAGGTGATGAGATCCGTGATCAATCAGCAAGGAGAGCACTTTAGACATACACAGAAGAGGGAGGTTTGTGCCTACAGAAGAAAAATGTTCACTGGTATGCCAAGAATGGTACTGTTTCTTTCCATAATCAAATAAACCAAGGCTGCAAGAGAGGATCTAATCTAAAGAGGTAAAGAAAAAAGTATGCATGGGGCGTTCTGCAGAGTAGCTCAGCAGCACAAACACAGATATCAAAATTATTGACAAAGTGGAATGGCTTTCGCTCACAGTCAATAAACCAGGCCCTCAGGACTACTGCTCCTGCTATCAGGAACATTTTGGTTGCTGATGAGATTGCCCTGATGAGAGTGGTATTGTTAGAAATACTCCTGGAAGAAAGGATTGCATCTGAACCGAGACCTGATTAGCATGGATGGGTAGGCCATGTAACAGCACTGAAATCAATGCTGTTTACACCCTGGTCAAAATTCAGCCCAAAGGGGGTTAACTGAAAGATAAACCTTTATTAAACATGTAAGACATAGATAAGTTATGATTACCAAAAAATTTTTAAAAGTCACATTTTCTTCCCATGTGTAGCAGCACATAAGCGGAATTTTAACATCACATGAACACTGTGTCATTAAGAGAGTTTCTACCTGTGATAGCAGCAATGATCCACTAACACTGAATAACTGCACTCAAGTGAGACCAGAAGCAGAAGGATCATTTAATCAATGGCCAACAGAATGAGATATCAAAAATGTGAATACCTTTCTTTCCATTTATCTTGTTATCCATGTCTCTCTGCACATTCTCTTCCCAAAATAAAGCAATGGAACATGTCTCAAAATGACCCAAAGAAGACAATTTGCTACCAACTTTTACACAGAAACATTCAAAATCTACTAAAATCTCCTCTTAAAATTCTGCATTTGACCACATTGCATGCCATGTCTGGTCACCATTTGTTAACTACTGGAAAGTGAGAAATGAGAGCATTTACAGGATATGACCTTCTACTCGTTACATTCAGTATTGTGCAGCCAAGTCTGTTATGAAACGTCATTTAACCACTTTTGCTATTCCTTGTTACTCTGATTTCCAGAAGGAAATCCTGCTCAAATCCAGGCAAATTTTCTTGACAGCTGTGAAACTTTAAATAGTGCAGCACAGTCTATCCTTTCTGACTTGATGGTAACTTTGAAAGGAACAGCTTGAGACATTGTGATACAGAAGTGGAGTTAAATCAGTAATCAGGAAAGTTTCAACACACATTCTGGTCTAAATTTGCTCTGTGATTATTTAACCTGGTCAACATAACTTAAAATGCCAAAACTATCTCTGACTACACTACATGTCAGCTCTATTTGCAATAATGTCTGGTCTCTTCTATGATGAACAGCTCTCTAATTGGCACTAGGTTTTGCAAAGCTTGTCCCATTTTGAAATTTTAAAAGGCAAACTTTTCATTCATTTTAAGTGGCTTAATAAGCTCTAGTTGTCTTGATATTTTATTTTCATCGGTAGCAACAGAAATGACACATAATTGTCAGCATCTTTCATTCTTCAGAAAACAAAAAAACACTTTCTCTTCTTCTGCCACATCAATCACACAAGAAAAGCTAATGATGCCCTGTCAAACTGACAGAATTAAAAAGTTATCCATGCATAAAAAGCCATAGTCTTCAGTATTCTGTCATATTCTCCTTCACATCAACCAGTACTGTACCTAGTTCTTCAATTAATCTAGCAAACTTGAGGTGACTACTGCAGTTTCAAAATTAGCCCCAAATCTCATATAAAGTTAGCATGTCTAGAACTGCAACAGCAATAAAGCATCCAATCAAACAATTTCAAATGACACTCAGGTAGACTTTCTTTTCAGTGAGGTTCAACTCCAGTATTTTTTCATGTAATTAAAGAAATAGAGATTATTCCTGGATGATGTATCCAACCTCTGTCATAATTGATTTATTAAATTTAATTGTTCACTATGTTTTCATGAAAAAAAATAAAGTCACAGAAGAGCTGCACTATCTACTTATTTTGGCAATTTTTTTACCATATTAAACCTGAAATGATATTTAAATATAATTGACCAAACCTGTTTATCCTACAAAAGGCATTTCATGCACTGTTTATCAAAAGCAGTATCTGGACACCGCATCTTCCAATCAAATGTGAAAATAGTATATGGAAAATAGTTACCCTACCAGGAACAGTCCTGAGTGCTCACCAAAGATCCAGAAAGTAATGAAAGCATATTTCTCATTCTTTTTAGCAGTTTTCTGTTACTCTGGAAATTCCTGATATCAGAAAATTCCCTTCCCATATGAATATAATGTTCCTGACTGCTCGTTAACAATAATCAACATTTACAGCTCATACAGTGCGTAACACTGGGACATTAATGGCTCATTTCGACAGTCATATTTCTATTAGTGGGCAAACTAAAAAAAGAGGTAAGCAAGCCATTTCAAAGCTAATTAACCAATGCAGCATGCCAGAAAACCAAGTAATGCTACACTAAGATGCCAAAATGAGGACTTAGAATGAAATCAGAAGTTTTAATGAAACTTAATCAGTGAAGAAAAAGGTTCATTACAGAACATCACAGAGAAAATCCTACAACACATCACTGCACCCTACACCACACGGATCCCTCTACCCACCAACTCACTCCCTGTGCAAGACAATTCAAGTCCTGTGATTTCATGGAAAGTATCACAAAAAGGCTCATATATGACATGGGGAAATTACAGAAGGAATACAGACCATATGAGAGGAGGGAAGAGGTTTTATGCAAAAAGATCCATACAATGAAAGATTTTTAAAAACCTTTCCAAAAGAGCTAACAGCAACAACAAAACCCTCCTAACCACTTTTACCCAACTTAAATATGTATCAGTAACTTGGATATAACTCAGGCCCTCAGGACAACTACTAACTTTGATCTCCCTGACACTTCTTATTTTCAGAATTATTTTAAACAGTATTTGAGCCATACTTTCAATACTTCACCCATAAAAAGGTTTTAATTTACTTCTAAGTACACTTTTGTTTCTCAAAAACCTTTACAAACACCCAGCCTACATGCATAAGAGAAAGCTTCTTCTTAAATGCTGCTCTTTTTTTTCAGTCATAGGTTCCCTTAGTTCCTCTAGGAGAACTATTCCCAGGAAAATTTCCCATTATCTAGAAAAGTTTATCAGATCACTTTTTGAAGACAAGTCTCCTGAAAATACACTTGGCAGTAATTTGTAACTACACTATGTATTTATGACAGCATAGTTTATTGTTTAATACTAACATGCAACATTTCTCTGGAAGCTTTATACAGTCCACTGAAGATTTTTTTTCATTCTTTCTAGTTTTCTCAATTTCTCATTACATTTTTTGACTTCCTATTTCAGACAAGGGAAGGCAGACATTAAAAAAAGCTTCTATGACACACACATAAGTACATATTACATTTGGAGTTAAAAAACAGGCTTATCTGCCAGCCCACTCCATTAAGCATAATGTAGGAACCCACACTCAATTTCTCCTACAGAGCAGATTACTTTACATCTAAGAATTGATGGTTGAAAATAAAATCAGTAACTGACAGAAGAACCAACAGCAAAGTGTGTTCAGTGCTAGCACAGAAGCTAAATGGATACAATGGACAAGCATCCACATATCTCAATATAAACATGTGTTTATTCTTAGAACAGAAAAAGGCTACATTCACTTTGCTCCAATTTACCATCCACAGCTGCTTGGTCAATTGTAGGGCTGTGCCTGAAAATGGTGATTATTTTTAATGGAGATGGTATCATACAAAGATTATGGTATCTTTTGTTCTTTTTTTGATTCACCATTGGTTATCATTATTAATTATCTCAATCAACCTCCATTTCAGTGATACACTCAAGGGCAGGATTGCCACTGAGAGGGAAATAAACAGGCTGAAGGAGTGGGCCAGTAGTAACTTCATTAAATTCAACAAGGACAAATGCAATCTCTGGCAGATAAGATGAACTAAACTCACAATAGGCCGTGCTAGGGACTGACTGACTTGGAAACCATTGCTGAAAAGGGGGTGGTGAAAAGAAAAAAAGGCTAAACAGGTGCCCACAGTGCACAATGGCAGCAATAAGAACTAATGGTATCCTGAATGATGAAGCTAGGTGAATACTCCTACTTATTCTGTGACCTTTAGACCACCCCTTGGAAGTGTGTGTTCTGTTTTGGGCCTCACACCACCAGAACAACATTTGAATCATGGAGTTATAGAATGGTTTGGGTTGGAAGTGACTTTAAAAATCATCTAGCTCCAAACCCCCTGCCATGGGCAGGAAATCTCCCACTAGACCTTCTTACTGAGAGACACATCCAGCCGGGTCTTGAACACCTCCAGGGATGGGGAGTCCACAACCTCTCTGGACAACCTGTGCCAGCACCTCAGCACCCTCACAGTAAAGAATTTCTTCCTAATATAAACATAATCTAAACCTACTCTCTTTCATGTTAAGGCCACTTGTCCTGCCATAAATGAACAATCTTAGCCAAGGGCCAGCAAGATGATCAGGGCACTGAGCACTTCAGAAAAGGCTGTGAGAGCTCAGCTTGTTCAGCTGCAGTTTTGGAGAACCTCAAGCAGCCTGCCAGTACCCATGAAGAGGTGAGCACAAAGACACAGCCATGCTCCCTGCTGAGGTGCATGGTGGGAGAACAAGAGAGAACCAAAATAAGTCAAAACAGAAGAGCTTCCAGCCAGATGTGTGGAACAACTTTAGCCCTGTGAGGGCAGCCAAGCAACAGATGGGGCTGCCAAGAGATGCTCCATGAAACAGAACCTGGAAGAATTTAGTCAAACCTTCAGCTATCACTGACTCTATATTAAAACACCATTAAAAATTGTCCTGTATCCATAACCACTCATCTCTTCATTGTTGAAGCAAGTATTCAAGATCCCGAATGGCACTAAAGGGTTGAAAAAGAGAATTGTTTGCTGCGTCTTCTGTTTTGTTTGGAAGTATGGGATAAGCAGAAGCCACTTTCAGCCTCACCTCAGGCTGGATTCACAACAATAGAAACATCTTCTGCAAAACACAATGTAGTTTATCATCATGAACAGCTGAACTGAACATGAGAAACATTTTTGATAGTTGTATTTGCACAAATAGATTTTATTAAATATCCTCCAATATTTATTTACTGGTCCTACTGTGTACTATTTGTAAAATGATTAAAATTTTATTAAGATTTTTTTTTTCTTACAGAAAAAGACAGCTTCTATTCAGGAAAGACAGAACAAAAGAAAAAGAAAGAACAGAGCACTTGCCAGAGAGAAATGGCTTTAGATCTCTGGATTACTGGAAGGGAACATAAACTGATTTTAAGGTCTATATATACGACTGCATTAGGGTTATTTTACTAAAGACTATGATCTCAAAACTGGAGATAAGAGGCTGAATAAAACAATCTAGATTGAGACCTGTTATTGAGACAAAACAACTATAATATCCATACAAACGCAGCCACATAAGAGCAGTACATAATTTGAGAAAACCATTTCTCTCATTGACCTCTCCCCTTTCTCATGAAGTATACTGATTTAGAATAGCTAAAGAAAAGACGTAGAGACAAGCAGGGGGAAAAAAAGTAGCATGTGACACATTTGTCCTAAGGGAAAATAAAGAAAAACCTGAAAAATTCTTAGACTGTTAAACTGAATGGAAATATTACTGCACTTGCTCTGCACTCTACATTTGAATTACACCCTTGAGCAACAGCAGTGAAATCACAAGAGCTGGGAAAATGAGTTTCTTTCAGTATTTCCTGTTCTTCCTGTTGACTATCATCAGTGCTAATGGGTAGATTAATATCAGAAGAAATAAAAATTATCTAATCTATTATCAAGAAATAAAAATTCTGCTGAAAATCATTGTGTGGAATGACCATGAGTTAAGGCAACATATGTGTGTATGCACGCTGAGCAGTGAGATACAAAAAACAAACAAAATGCCCCCAACAACAACAACAAAACCATCAGTATATAGATAACATCATACTCTCTTATCAATCCATGTTTTTTCATTTGAACAAGGATACAAAAATGAATAAGAAATACATTAGCTTCTATTTCCTCAAACACAGGTATTTTCCCTATGGGCAGTAGTAGTTGTTTATATTACTTTAGTCCAGAAAGCTTTCCTGTGAATGACATTTCTTAAGTTTCACTGTTAGGCTTCTCTACCCATTTTGGTAGTGGTTTTTTAAGCACTAGTAAGCAGAATAAAGACTAGAATTACATTCTGGCTTTTGTACATGTTTGTAATTTTCAGTAATAATTATAATGAAAGGTCCAATATCCTATAACAGATCAGAGCCTGGACCACAGAACAAAAATAAATAAACATGCTTACTTTTGAAACAATGAATTAGCATCTGTGAAGATAAACAAGCATAGGGTTTATGAGAGGCAGGTCCAACTTGACTATCCTGATCTTCTTCTACAAGGTGACCTGCTAAATGGATCAGGGAAAGGCTGTGGATATTATCTGCCTGGACTCTAGTAAAGCCTTTGGCACTGTCTCCCAGAGCGTTCTCCTGGAGAAAATGGCTGCTCATGGCATGGACAGGTGCAGTGTCACTGGGCGAAAAAATGTCTGGACATCCGACCCAGGGAGTGGTGGCGCATGGAGTGAGATCCAGCTGGTGGCTGAGCACCAGAGGGGCTCCCCAGGGTCCAGGGTTGGGGCCAGTCCTGTTTAATATCTTTATTGATAATGCAGATGACACCGAGTTGGGCAGGAGTGTTGATCTGCTGGAGGGCAGGAAGGCTCTGCAGAGGGATCTGGACAGGCTGGATCCATGGGATAAAGGCCAATGGTCTGAGTTTTAACAGGGCCAAGTGCCAAGTCCTGCCCTTGGGTCACAACAACCCCTGCAGTGTTATGGGCTGGGGGAAGTGTCTGGAAAGCTGCCTGGGACAAAAGGACCCAGGAGGGGTGGTCAACAGCAGCTGAACATGAGCCAGCGTGTGCCCAGGTGGCCAAGAAGGCCAAGGGCATCCAGGCCTGTGTCAGCACCTGTGGGGCAGCAGGAGCAGGGCAGTGACCATCGCCCTGTGCTGGGCAGCAGTGAGGCCACATCTCGAGTGCTGTGTCCAGTTCTGGGCCCCTGTGAAGCAGGAAGGCATTGAGGGGCTGGAGTGTGGCCAGAGAAGGGCAAGGGAGCTGGGGAAGGGTGTGGAGCACCAGATGTGGCTGAGGGAGCTGGGGGGGCTCAGACTTGAGAGAAGGAGGCTCAGGGGAGATTTTGCACTCTGCAGTTCCCTGACAGAATGGCGCTGCCAGGTGGGAGTCAGTCTCTGCTCCCAGGGAACAAGCAACAGGATGACAGGAAATGGTCTCAAGGGGAGGTTTAGGATGGATATTAAAAAAAATTTCTTCCCCAAAATGGTTGTCAAGCATTGGAACAAGATGCCCAGGGAGATGGTGGAGTCACCATCTCTGGAGGTATTTAAAAGATCTGTAGATGACATGGGGACCTGGTTTAACGGTGGGACTGGCACTGCTGGGTTAATGGTTGGACTCAGATCTTAAAGGTTGTTCCCAGCCTAAATGATTCTGTGAAATCAATGACATGCACAAATGCTCATCACATTATGGCTACGTCTAATTTTAGCTGTGATAAACACTCAAAATCGAACGTTCTTCCTCTCTTCAAAACTTGTTTAATGATAGAACACAAAGTGTTTGAATGCTAAAATGGGAAAATTACCTAAATTTTATTGGTTAATTCAAGATGTCCCAAGACAATTTTCTCCTTAAAACAATGAAAACATGTAAAAATGGTTTTCAGCCTCAGGTCTCAACAAAATAAGAACACATAGTTTTGATTCACAAAAGTAATGCCTCAGTTATCATCCACTGTTCTACCCTTTAAACAAACAACTCCTCAAACCAACACTTAACAGTAACGAGTTAAAAATTAAGGGTTTTGCTCTTTCACCAGACTGAAAGATTACAGAACTGCTGATGAAACTGCAACCTACCAGTAGGTGTAAGCTTGCCAAGTCATGGAATCTTTAGTACTTCCTATGGGAGGTCACTATATAAGTCCTTTGAATTTTCATGAAAATTCAGCTGCAGTGTAGTTCCTCTGGACACACAGTAATTTCTAGTCTTTTAACTGGTTTTGCTCATGCATTTTTTTCACCCTTAATATACTTCAATTATATGGTTATTTAAACAGGTTCCTGTATGTAGTAATCCATTAGAACAATAAATGCATGGAAAACCAAATACTATTCAGTTGGAGTAGCCTTTGTCTCTGATAATTTATTTTCTTGTTTTTCAGTGAGATTTCCCACTCTTCATAAATGCTTGTGGTCCTGTTTTTCTTCATCTGCCTGTTGGTTACAATGTCATTAATTAATTGGTACAAACCCCTAATGCATAGGAAAAGGACAAAGGTAGCCTCTTCTCCTCACAGTGAAGGCACGAAAGTTGAAATTATTTCTTTCAACTCTTACAAAGAGCTCTCTTTCACGAGGCAAGTGCTCTTTTTTCTCTGTTTATTTGTGGCTGTGTACATCTTTACATCTGGATGCTGTTGGAAAGGGCTTTAATAGTCTTGCAGTAAGATGAGAAAAGGCATTAAACCAGAAGTCCTTTTTATGAAGATCACTTAACAACTCCTGAATTACAGCCAGTGCAATTTCACAGTAGAAAAATTGTTCCACTGTATAGGCTAGAGAATATCTCAGTTCTTGCTATATATTCTGTATACTCAAGCTTCCTTTTTTTAAAAAAAACAAACTTCTAGTGACTGTGGCACTGTGGAGAGCTTAGCCGAAGGGTGGCTCACAAGTAAAGGGCACGAGACAGTTAAGTTAGTTGGAATGTAGCAGTCAGCTGTATCATTGAAATGTAGCAATCGACGAGAACATGGTACCCTGGAACACCGATGTTTGGTAAGAAATAAGATGTAGCAGTGAAAGGAATGTAGAAGGAGTGTGGGAATCGGGAACTGTTAGCCACAGCGCTTACCGTAAAGAACAGGCAAACAGAAACTCGCAACAACCAATCGTGAGCTTTGCTTTTGCAATCTGTATGAGCCTCATTATGTACTAGATAAATGTAGCCTTCTGATCTGAAATAAATCGAGACTTATTGACCATCATCGGGTGGTGTTTGTCTCCCGCCGATCTCCGACATGGCACTACTGTTGTACATATGAATTCTTTTGCAAAAGAAGCCCTGGAGGACAAGCAAAAAATCTACAGCAATACAGGAAGAACACAGCAGATGCAAGGAAACAGTAACACAGTATTAACCAGCAGGAGAAAGTGTCACAAGCCCATTACTGACCTGTTCAAGGCTTATCTAGCCCGGAAACCCATACAGCTTATTTGGTCGGCTTATTTGGTCTTCAGTTTGTATTTATCCAGAAATTTGGGGTTGTTTTTCCTTTTTCAGGTCAATTCAAATTGCTTCCAAAGCAGTACACCTCAAAGCCAGAAAAGGGCATATTTCAACTCAGAGGAGAGTCTTATCCAGGGAATTCTACCAGCACAATTACAGCGGTTAAAATGCAGCAGTACACGGGCTAACAACACAACTGCATAACAGCCCTGTGTAGACAAGCCCTCACTGTTTTCTCACATATAATATGGGAATAACTCCACTTCCTTTCATCACAAGGGTGTTTAGTAGTTACAGCACTCTAGACAACATGCTTTTTTTTTTATTCCACATGGACGTAAGTCCTATCACCTTTTTTTGTTGTTGCTGTTGTCAGATGGCTCTACTTTCTTCAGCACTTTTCCCCACAAAATTTCCATCTGTAGGAGCCCCAGACTATGGTAGCTCTCTGTTTAGCTAAGGGTGATGTGTCTTGTGTGGAAATACTGTTGGAGTTTTTGTTCTCCCAAGTCATCTGGAAGGATCATTAAAAAAAGGGACTTGGCACAAACCAGAACTGAAATTGCTGCTGTGGCTGCTGCTGCCACTGGAACATTCCCAGCTTCAGACACCACAGGCACACTGAAGCCAGGCTGGCACACAATGGGTAACCAGTAACTAATTAACACACCACACACACAGGAGACTATGTAAAAACAAAACTGCTGTTATTCTTTAAATGAGCAGACCATGGCCAGCAAAGCTCTGAGATAAAATCATTTAACACAGACTTCGAAAAATACAGTTAGAGAATTAAATACAGCAAAGATATATTGTATTAGTTTACCTCTTTGCTTGCAGCCTGAAGCATGGGATTGAAGGAATCTACAGAAATTTTGAATATTATGAAGAAATTAAAATAGTTACAGAAATGACTACCCCTTGTGGAAGAAGGTAAAAACTTGGACCAGAATAAGGATATCCATCTCAGATGTGAAATAGTATCATTCTGAACATCTATGGCTCAAAAAGTTAAAATATGCTTCAAGTGGACAAGCGAAGAAAACAGATTTTGGGAGGACCAAGAAAAGCCTGAAAGAATTCAGAGGACCATCTTTTCTGCTAATTGTTGGTATAGGCTGTTTTCTGAAGAAATACATCAAGAAAAGGAGAGAAGCTGACTTAATTTACTCTTTTTCATTACTTTATTAGAGGTATATATTGAAAATGTATTTAGCCCTCTCACTTCAGGTATTTCAGGCCACCAAATTAGTACCATGGCTACTTACTACCAAATTAGTAGCCATTAATTGCCACATAGAGAAAAGTAGAACACATGCCCACAGCTCTCTTGTTTGTTTTTATGAGATTATCATTGGACTGTACCCATACCTCTCTGAAATGTCACAAGAAAACTTAGGGGATTTTTCTAAACTTAAAGGAAAGGTGAAGAAAGCTCACTTCAGACAGGATTACAATCTTGCACAGATTTAGAGAGACGAGTCTTGGAATCTGCCTGCAGAAATACAAATTGGTGTTTTCAAAGAGTCTAACAATTTTCCTTTCAAAAAACTCATCTGTAAAGGAACACCAGACTTATTTCAAATTACAATAGGCAGTACTACAGCATCTAGAGACTCCTATCTGGAAGGGCCCTGCGAGTGCTTCTTGGCATTTGAAGCACACTTGAGGAACAGATATTTTCAAGCGATATCCAATTTATTTCACAGCCTAAGTACCTAAAAGTCCCAGCAGCAAACCAGTTCACTGATGTGAGGTTTGGGAGTTCTTTAGTGAGGAAAGGGAGACGGGGTGGTATAATAAGGAATGTGTGGGTATGGAATTTTTAACTGAAATCCTCAAGGGTAGGTTAGGAGAACTACACATAGTAAATAAGTATAACTCATGTTCAAGACCAAATAGAGGGTCATGTATAAAAACAGTCAATGGAAATATATAATCTGTAGATGAGGTACTACAGTTTTGTCAGCACAGGTCCTTTTGTAGGCAAATTTCTATTGGGGACACCTTTCCCCCATTTTTGCTACACTTCTGTTTTGTAAACATTATGTAGGCTATGTACTGAACAGATTCAAATCTAAGAGGATAAATAAAATATTATATGTCTCTCCTATTCTTTTGCTGCTCCATCAGCTGCAGGCTCAAGCACAGTGTTAACAATTAAACCCATTTAGACCATGACAGTGTATTCATCTATGCTGTACTCTCACTTCTTTCTCCTACCTCCAATTACAAATTATTTTTCCTTAGAAGTGCTACAGCTCTTACTGCTGCCCTTGCTGGATATCAAATCACAGTCACAGATAACACAAGTAACCTCATTACCTGCAGGTACAGGTTAGGATCACATTGATCTGGTTTGCTGGGCTTGGCTGAAGGTCAGACATATCTCACTACGTGAATCTAAGCCCGAACTGGAAGATGAGGTACTTGAAAATTTAGCTCTACAAATTCTACATAACCTTGTGTTCAGTGTCATATATAAAGGACTAAATTTCCTTTCCATCTGTCCTGCTCTTCCTTTATTCCCCTTGTTTTTGATTAAACCTTATCTGGTGCCTGCTTCCTTAAGCAACAGATTTTAAAAAAACCAGAAATCACTGAGCTTTCTTGTAAGGCTCATGTCATCACAGACAGGAGACCATGGTGTTTTCTCATGTATCTACTTTGCATATTCAGTGACATATTACTAGCAGGAAAAATACGAATAGCAACAAATAAAAAACCCCAGAGGACACCCTGCACTTTAATGCAATGAGTAGTTTTAATTTTCAATCTACATTACTGCTTTTAACCTGCACTCCTCCCTTACTTTTTAACATTAAGTTTGTTTCAAAAAAACCCAAAATCACATCTGGATGCTTCACATAAACATAAACATAAAAGGTAAGTATCTTCAGAAAATACCAACTGTAAAAAATACTATGTCCATTAAAAAAGAGGGAATTCAGAAACAGAAATTATGCAATTTGATTAAAGCTATTTACAGAACAAATGGTAATTAATGCTGTGGTGAGAACTAGGCCGTGGCATCTCACTGGCAGCAGTGTCTAACCTCAGAGCGGCAAAAATTAGAAGAGCAGGAATGATATTGTAATTGACACGTTATAGTTAAGTTTCACTATTTGCAAAATAGGTAATTCCTCAGAGTTTATTTGAGAATGAAATATATGTTCATAGTTGTAAAATAGATTTTATTAAAAATAGATTTTTATTTATAAATATTTTTATTAAAAATAGATTTTATTATTAATGAACTATACAATACTATTTTTACTTTGATAAACTAGTTCCATTCTAAGCCTAAATAAGTCATTTTAGGGATATAGATGCACAACTTTAACCACCTCCCAAGCAAGGCAACTATTCCTAATATTTATTTTAAAATTAAAATGCCAGATGGATAAATGAGTTGACAGAACTATTGCTATCATGTGTCTCTTTTCCAGTTTTGGTTTTCTTACTATGTGATTAACTCATTAGGGCAGACAAAAATAGATGTAGGCCCTGTGTGCTCTGCATTGGACAAGCCAGAGTTTAGTATCAACTCAGAGTGTCAGCCCTTGGAATTCTGCACTCTTTTAGTGATCTTCTTAATGAAATTTGTATTTTAGTAAACAGGACAGCTGGAAATTGGTGTTCAATATTGCTCCATAATAAACGGAAA
The DNA here is from genome assembly GCA_036785705.1 of Acanthornis magna. Classification (NCBI taxonomy): domain Eukaryota; kingdom Metazoa; phylum Chordata; class Aves; order Passeriformes; family Acanthizidae; genus Acanthornis; species Acanthornis magna. Next base: position 1,422,111 of record JAWUZG010000141.1, on the reverse strand, counting down.
TGCTGAAAAGTTAATTTAATGAAGAAATATCCCAGAGAAGCATCCAAAACTATGTGACCTTAGGATATTTTTTTATTGGATGGGATACACCAACTATACAAGAAGCACAGTAACTCCCGTGAGAATATTTCCAGGGTGGCTGGACAACTTCTCATGATTTCACAATCGTCACTCTTCGCTTGTGGCAAAACACATAAGGGAAAAATAGTCACTAAAATTTTTCTTTTTTTTTCCCTCCCACATCTGGTTTTTGGTTTGTGGTTTGGATTGGTTGTATTTTTCTCTTTTTTTGGCAGAAATGCAAGCTACAGAATAACATTAATAGAGCAGGTTGACTGTTACTCAGAAGATATTCTCAAAGTAATGTATCAATGCAATGAGCTACTGACCTTCCCGCTCCCTTCAGAAGGTGAAAATATTACAGAATCACAGAAAAGGGTGAGCTGGAATTTACTCTGAAAAGACTTAAGTTATTCATGCCATTAACTTCTAAACCTCAGGAAGCTGCAGTAGACAGGGATTAGTTCAGTGCTATAAGCACCCTGCTTCTGACTGGGGGAAGTTATAACCACATCAGAGCAGTCTGAAATAAGTCCACTGCAGTTATTTTCAGGAGTGCTGCATAATTGCACAGGGAATGTCTGGACTGCAAAAAGCAAGTAAATAAGAGTTACCGACTCTGCTGGAATAAAATGTACATAACTGAAGCCATTGATGTGTTTAAAACAAACCAGCCAAACAATAAGATAATTTTTTAAACATCGGTATAATAAAGCTACATTTATTTAAAGCGGATTGTTTTATACATTTTAGAAATTGGCTGAGACACCCAACAGATGAGTTTGAGGACTTTCATCTGGAACATGGCTTGCTTGCATTAAAATACCAAGTACATTTGGAATCATGACATTTTGTGTTAACACTTAATTCTTCAGAGAAAGATCTGAAGAGAGTTATACTTTGCAGAGCAGTACCTGGCCTAATGTGCAGTCTTACTCACAGCCTCTCTGCCAGGTATTCCAAGGGGGCGGCACGGAGCGTGCCACCAAGTAGGAAAAGCACTGGGTATACTCTACTGCTCTTTGCCACCAGCAAGAGACTGGCTGGAAAAAAATAACAATTCAAGCCAATGACAGACGTTTCTATTATGATTTAAGGAAACGGTGATTAAAAAATACATGCCAGGTGATACGAGATGGATTCTAAAGCAAGTGACAAAAAGTTATGTGTAGAAAGTAGTCAGTTTGGGAATGCCAATAGTTACAGTGGCCATGCTTGTCCCTTTGGTATCATTTCATAGCAAGCACACCCGGTTTGTATTTTTAAGGCATTTTGCATTACACTCCCTAAGGTGTCAGCTTCACTCTTCATTCAAGGAAGGTTTTCTGTCCCCACGTCCCCATCCTGCTGGGCATGCCAATATGTACAAAAAGAGGGGTAAAAAGTACCTACTTATTTGCTACTTTGGCAGTCTGCTTGTAATTGGTTTCCTCAAACATATTAAGCTTCCATTACATACTTGACCAGGTGACCAGAGGTATTGTAAACTTAAAACTTCAAAGAGCAAAAGAGATTTGCATTTGGCACAGCTTAAGCTTTCACAGAATATACAATCTCTCTGAAAATATTTCCAGAAAAGCTAGAACAGTTTACATGGAAGGGAAAAGGGCAGGGGAAGGGGAGAGAGGGATTTTGTTGCAGAAACTGATTTATGCTGCTTTGAAGGGGTTCTTCATGGGGCGTCAGTGTTTTTCTGCATTGTCAAGTATAGCTGGAGCATAACTTCACCTTATTCATTCAGGTAGAGGAAATAAATGGGAGTTCCCCACCAGGTCTACACTTTTGGAGTTTTGATACCACATCTACCTTAGCCAACAATAAAGAGAAGGCATGTTTTTAGCTATCCTAACTGCGGCAACAAACTTGGACATCATTGTAGTTAAACTCGCAAGAAGACAGAGAATAATTGACTAAAAATACCTTATCTTTCAAGGTCTCAGATTAGTCTGCTAGTGAAATAAATGTGATGCATAAATATGGCAACTTCACTTCATGTTTATCTATTACAACCTTAAGGGCATTAAAATAAATTTATAGCATTTTGTCTCGCCAATATTTTAACAATCTCGAAGAACAGAGTATTATATTTTATTTGTGTGTCATTATAAAAGTCTGTGGAACATCTTGTGGAGCTGCAAAGTCACCAACTATGACGAACAAAAAACTGTATGGGATGATTCCTCTGATTTCGGAGAAAGTTTAGGCACTGTATCTCTGTCAGACTAAATCATTGTTAAATCATGGGAAATCATTGTTTAAACCACTGAACAAATAGGCACTTAGAAGAGGAAAGAAATGGACACTTCTCTAGTCACAAGTTCACGGCAAGCAATACCAACACAATACACTGTTACTAGAAATCCTGCAAGATCAAAATAAGAATTCAACAACACTGGGCAATATTGCTTAATGTCTTATATTATTTACAAATATACTTAGAGATACAGAAAACCATGTAAATATTCAAAATCTATTTATTGAAGAGAACCCAGATATTGTCTCTGTGTTTTTTTTTAAAAAAATAGCAAAACAGTGAGCTGAACACAGGTACTGGAGCACACATACTGTTCTGGGAAGAAGGGAAGAAAGCAGAGGAGAGCAGAATTAGGCAGTGTAACTGATCTGCCAGGCTGTAAGAAGGGAGAGCACAGAAGAAAGAGAACCTGAAGATGATTTCAGAAAGAACACGACTCTTAAGGTTCACCTGGGAGTTTATGACAGACCTGCCAGGCTGCATTTCAGCCAGATGTCCTACCTGGATTGCCCATGGTGCGCTAAAAGGGGGGACAGTAGTTCTGATGAAGAGGGATTTAAAATGCAGGGAGGTGGGCTTTAGACAGAGTGAAAGCAGAGGCACCTGTTGGAACTGCAGCTGCCCACAGAGGTGCTGCAGGCAGCTGGCAAACAGCAGCCTCCCAGACAGCTGCAGTCAAGATCCTTCGTGTATGACACATGAAATTGAAGTTTCAGCTAACTAGTGAACACAGTAGGTTATAACAAAAGAATCAACAATCAGAATGCTGAGAAGGTTCAGCAATTCCTTAAATGTTAAAAAAAACCCAAAAAACCAAAAAAACAAGGTGACAACACCAGATCTATCAGGATTAATTACTGTTTGAGAAAAATGCTTAACTCAATGTATTTTACATTTTGCGTACTTCAGAAAGCTTATTTTACACTAATTAGTTTTCTTACTGACTACTGGAAAGAAAAACACCTTGAAGAAAGCAAAAAGCAGAGTGGCTATGAAATCGAACTGCTGGCAAGGGAATTGACAGGAGTCTCTTAGACTCAAATAATTCTAAAAAAATAAAAAAGAGTATGTTTCAGGGTGACAGAATCCATTTAAACTAACCATTTACTAATGCACTTAGTCAAAGTGCACAAGATAAATCTCCGACAATAAAAAAAAGTTTACTTCAAATATGTACCATAAACCCAAACTCCCTTGATGATTAATTGCATTGTATAATTGTGGCTCTTAAGAGAAACAGTCAATAAGACCAGAAAGACGTGGTTTGTGCAAATTATGATTCCTCATGACTTGCACAGACCTCTGACCCCTTGAAAGCCATGCTGATTATACCAGGGTAGTTTTATGAAATGAGCATGACATGCTTGTTTTATTTTATCCACAGTTTTCATCTCCATCAAGACCAATCACTGTCTGTTAAAGAATAATTTATTTTTGTGTGAAGCCCTTTTGTTATTCTTTGCAGATGAGTCATCAAGGGAGAGTAGCTCTCTTAAATCTTTGCTTTATTAAGATAGTGAACTTGCTGTAGTCAAGAAAGCATGATGTAACCATGAGGCACAGAAAAAACCTGGACAAAATTCAACGCAAAACAAATTCTTAATTTATTTGAGATTAAACAGACATTAATATAACAAACTTTTGGAGAGAACCAAGCGCCAAGGAGAGATGTTAGATCATGTACCCGGTAGTTAAACACTGTCATCCCAAGAACCTCAGCCAAAGCTACAAAAGTACCCTATCATCAAACAATATACTTTAAATCAGAGAGAACTATGGAAACATAGGTTTTATGGAAGAGCTAATTCTTTAAATGGAAAATCTAAAATCTGCTAAAATCTATGATAAGAGTGAAATCTCTCCTGCAATGCCACCATCTTTGAATACATGACACATAAATTGATGCATTAATATGTGTCGATTAATTTCCGTATCCTGTGTTGTTAGCTACATATCATAGCAAAGATAAGGACATAGATAAGATGTAATTATTGCCATTTCTCTTGCTTTGTTGATACCTATGGTCTGTTCCAAAGATGCCAGACAGAACACTATTTTGGACACTGGGCAGTCTGGATATTCAGTAACAGCTAAGACAGTTCCACAATTCATAGAAGAAAAGGTTTTCAAAATATGAGACAGCTGCCCAAGTAACTGCTTTTAGATTATTATTATTATTATCATGATAAAACAGCATAATAATTTAATAGGTCAAGTGGTCAATCTTCAGTTAGGACCAAGAACTAATAAGGATGATTAGAAAGCAAAGAGACGCCTCTTTAAAAAAATTTATCTGCCTACTTTCATGATGGTTGTAAGACTCTTAGATATGCTCTCTAGCACACTTTGACTAAGATCAGCATTTTGATATAAAGAAACAGACCTTGAGATTGTCAGGTTTTACATTATATATATAATTCAAGTACTCCTCTGGGAAAACAACATTCTTTTCTCTGGAACATGGCCAGAGAAAGCAGGGCTTACAGGAATAGGAAAACATGGAGAAAAACATAGAAAAATATTTAATATCACACTGTTAGTAAAGAAAAATGTATCGGCACAACACCAACAGAAAAACTGCATGGCATTTCTCAGGTATCTCTATTTCTCATATATTCAAAACTGGAGCCAGGAGAAAAGGGAGGAGGGAGAAACATTTTAGAGACTCTGATAAAGCTCTATAACAGAACATTCCAAGACCCAAAAAATTATACTACAACAGGGTGAGGACAAAGCTCAAATATTACTAACCAAGAGTTTATAAGAAAAGAAAATGGCCAGATTTTAGACATTCCAATAAATTGTGCAAAGAAGGAAAAAATTAAATCCAGATACTTACAGAGCAGAATGTGTCAGCCTCATTTCCCAAAACATGATTCTGCAAAGAATTTAGCTTAAGAAAAAGAGTTTCAAACAATGTCTGGTTCTTTCCATAAGCGAATACTTTTCCTACAGATTATCTTCTTCTAACTTAAGTGAAAAGCAGCTGTGTTTTTCCCAATACCACTGATGTTTTAAAGGGGTGAGTAATATACAGTAGATACACAGCATTTTGTGCTTTCAGAACCTTGAAGTCACTGACTGTTGCTCAGAACAACTCTGTAAAGATAGATAAATAGACACAAGTAACAGTAATATCTTTACTCTTCTTAAGTTAAGCATGGGAAGGGAGGGATCATCAAGTTTCCTCTTGCCCTGGGACAAATACACTACATGCACTTACTGCTCTTCCTTTTAAAACAATTAGCCATTTGGAATCTCTGCTGTCTCTAATGGCTTTCTGCCTCACCTCAACTGGAATTCATGCCAAGAACCTTACATGTTAAAAAACGTCCAAGTAATCCTGCTGTAATTCTCAAAAGCTGCATGCCACAAAAAACAACTGACTCGACTACTAGGATACTACATTCCCATGTGGTTTTGCTCATTTTTTTGCAACTACCCCATCTACTTTTTCTGCAGCTACCCCAGTAGAAAGTTCTGTAATAGATCATCTACAATGCCATTTGTGAGCCAAAAGGAAAAGCACTCTTTCACTTGTGTTTAGTTCAGCATGGTGATTTTCCCTTTCCTAAAGGAATTTAATTATCTTTTTATTCTGTGTATGGATTCCACCCATCACCAAACAGTTCACGAGCTTTAATGAAGTGGAAAATCAGACTGCTTTAATTTTTTTTTGCATCAAAACATGTATTTTCGGAAAAAGTTAAAAATAGCCTTTACGATGTGTCCCAAGACACACAAAAACTTTTCAACAGAATCACAGGACACCGGTTCTCATTCTGTCACAAAACACTTGGAAAATCCTATCCTTAAATGTGCACTGAGCTTTTAAATAAAAGTAGAAATCAATTTCATACTGGTAACTTCAGGTTTCATATAAAAACTCACTAAGAACATGGGTAGGCCTACCTCAGTAAACACCAGTCTTTTGCAAGACTAGTTAAATCCTCAAATGTTAGTTTCTCCAACTCATATAAAATTATGTGATCTTCATTAGTCTTATACTAAGACAATCAATATTTTTGGCAGCAACTATTTATCAAGCAACAACATCAATTAGCTACTTTTTTCATGTCTTAGATAGTCTTAGATAAAAGTATTCTATCTTCTAAAATGAAACAGAACCCTCTCAGCAGAGCTGTAGAACTGCAGCTTCCAGGTGGTTTAGGACTACACTTTTTTTAAATCACTTTGACAAAAAAAACATAGTCACCAAAATAAAGTGAACAAAAATAATGGTATTATTTTTATGTTCACTGAATTTTAAATAGATGTGCTTCAATTTTAATTTGGAAATACTGTCAGGTTTGCAAAAAAATATTTATTGGAACATGACCTACCAAAGGACTCTCTGTCCTTTCCAATATCTTTTTACTTCAGTGTTCATTTTAGTTCAGCCCAATGAAAAGTAATGTTTATATGGGGTTTAAAAAAATTACTAAGTGAAGATTTTGATTTATACTGAAAAATTATCATAGTGCAATGAGTTCATAACCATAATCAATGTATTTGGCATATAACTATAAATTGCATACCACTTATTAGATTTGCTAACTAGGATGTTGCCAGGTCTTTATCTTTCTGCATATAAAATTTTATGCATGAAATGCAGCAGCACTTGAAGCAAAACACTTGGGTTAGTACCATGAGAGAGTGTAGCAATGCTGAAATGTCCATGCCTTCACTCTGGTCACAAAGGTCACAGTTTATTTACATCAATTGTTTTTCATAATTCTGTTAAATTGACAAAGAGAAGTTAGTAAATTAACAGGTGGAACAGAACTAAGTTAAACTTCAAAGTAATTTATTCTCTTTTGAGAAAAGAAGAGCATCAAAGCATTCAGTAATGTTTTCTTCTCTGTTTAAATATTTTGTTTTCCCTTTTAAGCTGCCATAGGACTCTGGCTTTAGGCAAGAAGAAGAAACAGTAGTGGCACTGGGGCAGGGGAACTTCTAGGCATATGACATTTGCAAATTACTATTACTATAGCTCAGAATAATCAGAACTAACTACATTCAGACAGCTTTCAAATGCCACAGCAGAAAAAAGTTACTGAAGAGGAGGATATTTCAGGACGTTGCATGAGGGGTCACAGGGAAAAGGTAAAGGTACCCTCATGAGATCTATTATTGCTTACAGTCAGTAGTAATCAAACCTAAAATCTGAAGAGACAGCTATTTGTAAAATAGTAATGTGACACACAGGAATTTCACCAAAACTCAGCCTGGCCATCAGAACTCTCCGGGAAAACCCCTCCTCACAATGTCAGTTTGTCAAGGAAGTTTGACTTTACAAAGTATTCCACAACAAAAAAGTACAACTTGTAAGACAAAAATTTAAACGATAAATTCTCCATAAATCTTACTTTTATCATTAGGCTTTTAAACACTGTGTAATCTTCAGGAACTCTAAATCTAGGGGTACAGAGTGGGAGTGGTTTTGTGTCAAAATGGTTCAGCTGGAGCAATACCACCTGGGATCAGCCTCCCCTTGCCTGTGCCAGCCTTCACACTATTGCTCATTGTGTTTTGTTACTACACTGGTTTAATTGCAACAGTTCATTTGCTGCAACATCACGCTAATTAATCACGGGGCAGAAGCTTGCTTTTGTGCCAAGAGAATCAACCTCTTTCTCCAAGCACTTGCAGCCTCACAGACTCAGCCCTGAAAGAGGAGCAATTCCTTCTTCCCTTACTGAAGAGTATCGATGAGAACTCCAGAGGACCCTGCACATTCCTGGAGTGCAACATAAATAAAAGGACAGAGACAGGGGAGAGGTAGACTGGCACATGCAAAAGCCAAAGGGATCAAGGGCAGCAACAATAAATTAGCAATTGCAAGAGGGCTGAAAGAAAAGGCTAATGAAAGCTGAGAACACACACTGCATTTAGTGAAGCTCTAAGAAGGACAGAAGAGAATGAGCTGCAGGCACAGAAAACAAAGAAGCAGAAAAGCCTACCCAGAAGCAAACTATAAAATTCAATGAACATCTGCTGATTGAGCTTCCAGGCTCTAAATACAACTATTATGAGCAGGAGAAAAAGGACGCTAACAATTTATCTTAAAATATATCTAGATATATATATATAAAAAATATATCTAGATTTCTATGTCTAGAAGTTCTCTGTGTCATAGTCACCTTTTGCAAAAATCTATTTTCTAAAAATTACTAGATCACATTGTCTCTTCAAGCAATGCCACCAAATCTGCATTAAAGCTACAACACTGTCATTCTTTAAAAAAGTAAACCTGTACCAATTCAGCTTATCAGTAAAATTCTCTAAACATCTTTGTTTCTCTAAAAAATGGTTTTACATATAATTTCATAACCATGCCCCAGCTGGATACATTCCTCTTTGCAAGACCAAGCCGGCAACTGCAATTGAATTACTAGTTCGATTAATAAGATTTCTGATAAATCATGGTAACATCGTGAAATTAATAAATTCAAATGTAAGTTCTTATACATTACAATGACAGAATTACATCAATAATGGTGTGCAGCCTATTTCAACTCCTTAAATGAAATGCACTACCAAAGTACAAAGCATCACTGTCATGGCAATGGTACGGCATATTACTGGCATTTCAAATTTAACACAAGGCTTACTCTATCAGTTGTTCTATTTATATTTTCTGTACAAAAGACAGGGTTTTACACTTGGTCTAAATAAATAATAATCACTAAATCTTGGCAGCATGGTCCTTTAACTATTCCAGGATAAGTCAGATAGATTATTTAAGGCTACCAAATGTTCACAATTCCCATTCAGACAAATAAACAGTGCAGCTTTAGACACAGCCCAGTTTGATGGAGAAAAAAAATCTAGAAAACACCGAAAAACTGAACTATAACTGGACTGTGGACTTCATTAATTCCAAATGACCCCATAAATCCATCATTTCAATTGCTCAGTAAAATATCTGCTCTTAGATTTAAAAAATGAATCCTGATTCAGTTGTCAGAATGATGCCCTGAAGCCTTCTGAAGTCATGAACCAGCAGTGGCAGAGGCCCACAGATAAAAAACTCATGTACCTTCTTAAGTTTGAGGTGCATTTCCTCCAAACATGTATTTCTCCCTCCCCCTTTCCCAATGGATGCTGATTCCTGTTCTCAGCTTTTCCTACACTGTAGAGTGCTTCCATCCTAAATGTGCCAAGCACCAAAGAGAGTTCACACAACTGTGACAGAACAGTGGTGCTAAGAAACAGTCCTTTCATGGGGAAGGGAACCACTGGTTTTTACCTTTGTTTTGATCCTTTGGGAACTGTGTTTATACACTGTGAATGAGCCAGACTGTGTATGGATTTTAATCACTGCAGAATTTCCTGCTTCTCAGAAATGGTGTCCCATTAGTCCCTGACAGTAACACACAGATATACCAGATAAGTCTGTCATCTCCAAGGACTGGGTATATTGCAGTACTGAACAACCGGGACATCCATACCCCCAACAGGAATTATTCACATTCTTTTTAGATTGAATTTACTATGAATGTGTCTTTGAAATCTAAGTTTGACTTCAAAGCTGATTTAAGCAAACAAACTGAGCTGGATTCTGGATTAACAGCAAACTTATTATCACTAGAAGCTACACATTACTGTATTTAAAAAACAAAATCTAAATTTAAACTTCCCTACTGTGATTTGTTTCTGTAGTACTCCTTTTTCAGATCCTTATGAAGGCAGCATTATATGAGACAGAACATACATAATGTCAACATCTGGTAAGAACTAAAACTGCAAAATTCTTCCTTTGTTCTCTTGGAAGGAAAACATCTTCCATGAAAAGCCACTGTAATTTGCTCTAAAAATTAGCAGCAAGGGCACAAACAGTGGAAAGGTTTTCCCCTCCTATTTTTTCACTTTTTAAAATCATTACAGGTCATTCTTTGTAGTACTTTGCTTTTTTTTTTTTTTAATCAGAACAATGAAAAAATGAACTAAATTTTAGTCATACCATTCAACAGAATGAAATGAAATGTTTAAATAAACTGACAATTTCTGAAGCTTACTAATTCCTTATAAGGAATTATTCATGGTAGGATACTACCCTCCCTTGCCACTTCAAGGCAGAGAAGTTTCTGACCAAATTAACTCAATAAATGTTCTGCAAGTGAATATTTTGTTTATTCACAGAAAGTTCCCTTGGTATTTCTGAAAACTGAATTTTTTTCTTTCTGGTTCCAACTTATACTGTGCTTCTATCATCTTCAAAGGCACAACAGTTCCTGCACTTACAGAATTATTATTTGACCACTCTCATAACCACAAGATGGTGGAGTTCACGATCCAGAGAGGAAAGAGGTGGTCAAAAATCAAGATCACAGATTTCACTCTGTACACTGTAGATTTCACTCAGACCTCGCCTTGGAAAAGTCCCACGGGATAAGGTTCTGAAGGGAAAGAGGCCTACAGAAGCTAGTGGACGCCAAATTGAAGGTGAGCCAGAAACATGTTCTTGCTGCAAAGAAGGCGGATGATATTATGAGCTGGATTAGGCAAAACACTGCCAACAGATAAAGAGATGTGAGCCTTCTGTCCTTCTCAGGACTGGTGAGGCCACAGGTTGGAATGCTGAGCACAGCTCTGGGCTCCCCAGTACAAAACAGACATGGACACAAGGGGAGAGTCCAGCAAAGGGACACCAAGATAATGGACTCCGGCACCTCTCCTAAAGGGAAAAGCTGAGAGATTTGGGAGTGCTCATCCTGGAGAAGAGAAGGCTCAGGGGATCTCACCAATGTACCTAAACAGCTGCAGGCAGGGTGCAGGGGGGTGAATCCAGGCTCTTTCCAGTGGCGCCCAGTGACAGCACCAGAGGCGATGGACAAGCACTGAAACACAGAAAGTTCCCTCTGAACATCAGGAAATTCCTTTTCCCTGCGAGGGTGGCCAAGCTCTGGTTACTCAGGGAGGTGGTGGAGTCTCCATCCTTGGAGATATTCAAAAGCTTTTCATAGCCTTGGGCACTCGGCTCTAGCTGACCCCGCCTGAGCTTAGACCAGGTGGCAACCAGAGGTCCCTGACAGCTTCAACCATTCTGTGATTCTATAATGGGAAATGACATCTCATTACTGAAGAATATGATTATGTAACATTCTGAATGAGATATGACACTTGCCTATAACTCATTGGCATCAATCATTGTATTTAAAAGTACTTAAATATGCTATAAAAAGAGATTCAGCCTAACACACAATACAGAAATATAGGAAGTTAAAGAAATTCTCACAGGAAAGGAGAAAACCTACCTTCATGAAAAGCAATTAGCACATTTATTTCCATTCCAGAAGGGGTAGGTATTGAAATTCAACCACATGGAGTTTCACAAAGAAAGATAATTATGGGTATTCATAGGTATTCAACCCTGCAGGATGTGAGACAGAATCTCTAAGTTTTAAAAACCATGGAAAAAAGTTCTGTGTTTTGCAGATCTCTCTCACCAAGTAACTAAATTAATACAGATCTCCATGCAATTATGACTTGACAGTTATGAATCAATACATTTTTTTCCTACTTTGCTCCACAGGGAAGATATCCATTAGCGGAAAAGGAGAAATAAAGAGATTCTGTCCATTCTTTATTCCAGCATCTCATAAAACAGAAGAAAAGTATAATTGGTAATACTGTTAACAATTTTTGTCCTTCACATATAGCAGGCACCTATTTCCTTCAGGCAGACAAAATTTTTTTCCCTCAAAGACTTACTTGCATATTTCACTGAAATAAACTGCATGCTTATTTAGCATGGGCCAGACCTTCTACCGGGCAAGTTATACCTGGCAGATCATTGATCTGTGCTATACCAAGCACCATGAGAGAATCATCTGTTGCTACAGGAGTGAGATTACAACATATAAAAAGAAAGAACCAGCTGATGAACAGGTTGACCACCATGAGTTTAAATAAAAAGAAGTAAATACGCCTGCAAATCAGTTTAAATAAAAAATACAATCTAAGTCAGTAAATCAGACAAGAGCAGCATCAGTAACTTGAAAAACATTATGCTGTACAATGCTGTGGAAAAAAAAAAGAAAAAAGAGATTAAGGGGTGGAAAAATGAACTTTTCTCATGTAGATAAAACATTTTACTTGTAACGTAAAAAAGAAAAAGAGGTCAAACATGTAAAATACCAAAGGACGGTCCTCAGTACACCATTCTAAAGGGAATACTTGCTCTTTTCTGCAGGTGACAACAACCACTTTGGTTTCTGTACGTGACTGCAAAACCCACCTCAAGCACATGAATCCAGGCAAAGGAAGGAAGATTCCGCCGATTCACTTGAAGAGGGGCAGTATCAGTCCCAGCTTCAGTTAATAGCCTGTGAGATTCTACTACCTCCTACCTGGCAACAGCTTAAGGGTAAACAGGCTGTGCAATTTAGACACAATGCAAAGTTCAAAAGATTATCAAACTAGATGCAAAGTTCAAAAGATTATCAAGCCAGAGGCATTCAGCCCCCTGAAGGGTAGGAAGCAAACCAGCAGAGTTTGGACTGCATTATCACAGCCTCTTGTAGATGAGGGTCAGATAACATAATGTCTTTGCAAGCAAATGATACTTTTGGGTTTACAGTCTGCAAAGAATAGATTTTTCAAGATAGGCACCTGTGCTGTTTAGTGGAACACCAGCTTCAGCCAAACCTCTGTGAGCATGGTTCAGAAGGACACCAAGTTGTCAGTGAAATAGTTTTGGACTTATCACATAGCATAGTAACAATCTTGTATTTCTCTGTCATCACAACCATGAATCACAATTCTGCACTGACAATTATCATTCCATCACTGCAACCAAACAATTTACATTTTTTGGAAACGTTTCAAGAAGTTTCTCTGGCAGAAAATCAGAAAATCAGAGGTGCTATTGTGAACCCAGCAAGCACTGAAATAGCCTCACATTTTAAAATGTATAAATGGCCTGTTTTAAAAGCAGTACCTAATTTCAGTTATCAGTAGATGGCCATAATCCTGATGCAAATTTATGTTTTGTAATGTATTACATTTTAGTGATATGCCAATAAAATCCAGCAACCTCCTTCTGAAGCATTTCAAAAATTCTCCAAAGGTTACTGAGGGTAATTTACAAAACTTAGCATGGAACCAATAATATTACAAACAACCACATGGGATAAACCTAAGCATACTGAAAAAATAGTTTTTCAGTATTTCTTGAAGTTTGGGAGGGCTGAAAATATTTCTGTCAATATTTCAATTTCAATGACAAATTTTCATGTGTAATTACAAGAGAGTTAGAACATGTAAGCCAATTTCCAGAGTCTTAATGAGTACTTCTATTCATTAGAGACAGTTAAAATCTAAATCTACATAAAATATACATCATTCACACAGACAGTTAATGTATATGGGAAATCCTGGCATGGGACTGACTAAAGCAGGTTCCACCCACCAGTGTGAAAACGCCATCTTTACCAGCATCAAATCCCCACACCAAACCTCCATCCCTCAGAATCTTTGCATTCAGAGACTATCACATACCCCTACAGAGTACATAAATTGGTATATTATTACTACATGTAACAGAAAAGTCCAATTAAGCCTTTCCATGCTACTTGAGAAGCAGAAATTCTCATCAGAAGTAAGACCTGCAGCTAGAAGTACCATACCATATCATAAGGACAACAAAACCTAAACATAAGGAAAACACCCAGAAGAGACATGAGCACATTTCCTTTTCAACTGTACATCAAACTACTCAGAGCCCCGGAAGAGAAACGTAATGACACCCCACTGCAGGTGTCCAATCCAATGACAAAGCCACTCTTCATGTCCTCTCTTCACCCATACGCAGCACAGAAGCTTCTGCCTTTGCAAACCTTAACCTTGCAATCTATGGATTCTTCTGGCAGAATCTTTTATCTGTCCCTTTACAGACTACAAATCCAGAGATTGCAGAGGAACACATAAAAATATCTTCTAAAAGAAAAATCTTGTAATTGTTCCCACACAGAGCCATGTTCTGGTATGTCCAAGTCTAATCAAAGACAAAAACACATCTTACTTTTCCAAGTTGGAAGAGGGGAAGGGAAAAGATCACAATCTTTATCTCCAAAAATATTGCAGGAATAAAGTCTGGCTTTTTTATCTATGAACAAAAACATCAAGTCTCTAAAAGCAATTAAACAATCCAATACATTGTTAATGATCCTTTCACAGCATACCTTTGTCCTAACAGATTTTTCAGCATGTAAGGCATTTTTCAAACATGGGGTATTTTAGGAGCAAGGAATATTAAAATATCAGGCAGATAAGTTACATAATCTTTGTCTTTTTTTCATTAGGAGGCTGCAGAAGAGCATTATCAGTGCTGACAGTGTCTGGGCATTTTGACTAATCTTTTTATAGTGCTTCAATTTAATAATAGCCAAGCCTGGAACACACTCTGTGCCTGATAAGCAGCTCACACAAATCCAGGAAAAAACATTTTCTTTGAAGTCACTATGTTTTTTACACTGGAAATACCATGCACACTGTAAATTACATGTATTAATCATGCCAGAGCACCCTCAGCTTGGTATGGACCCAATCTAAATGTTGTGTTCAGACTGATAGTCACTATCCAGGAGTATGTCCATTAAAAGTTTACCACTGAAGCATTTTCTTTAAATTATTATGAATACATCAGTGTAACAGAGACACACAGTAAGTCTTTAAAATCTGTAATTATATAACACATCCAATATCTCCACACCCCTCATGGCAACAGCATGGGAAAGCGTCAGGTTTTTAAGGTTGACTAGTACTTCACAAAGCCCATTTGAACCAGGAAAGAGGAGAGAGTTCACCCAAAGAAGATTTGCAAACTTTACCTCAGCATCTCTGAAGCACTGAAGCTGAGAACACTCTTGTAAGGCTACAGGTGTTGCCATCTCCAGATGAAAATTTATCCATCTCTCCACTAGAAACCTTTTAAGAAAGTTTCTCCTTAAGGTACTTTGATTTAAGCATATTGGGCTGCTGTGCTCACTTTTCTAAGACTTTAGGAGTTCACACTGTTCAGTTTTTTGGTTTGTCTACTGTTAGGAAAAAATCAGTTACGCATTTTTCAAGGTTAAAATAATTTTAAAATATGCCATGTTTGCTGTTTGATAACCACATTCCACTCTGTTCTATTGTGAGGCTGCAATATTTTACAGAATTAATAATCTATCACACTTCCCAAAACATCTTCGGACTGGGGAAAACACACCTCCTGTGTCAGCAAGACACAGTACACCCTTCCATGTTACAACTTGCACAGAGCTTTGACACTGACAGCCAAGGCTATATCCAGGAGCAAAGATGGAGTTACAGTAGAATATGGTGTTTACCTGCTCATGAGAGGTACTGGAAATACACTGGCACATTTGTTGCATGGCCAGAAACCATTCAGGAAGCAGATGCAGAATTAGGGTGACATTTACTCACTGATTTTCTTGGAAGACTACCAAGCCCAGGAAGATAAAACAAGTGTTTGGGATTTAATCCTACCCTGGAACATATAAAAATCCTCTTCCCCATTCCATCAGTGCTCTTTCCCCACACATGTGGGTACAGCGACAGCACAAGCTGGCACTTGTTCTAAAGGAACAGAGGCACACAAGGGAAAGTACCTCAGGGTGGGGATGGTCACTGCTGACCTCTGCCAGGGAGGCTCTGACTGATGTCCTGCTCCTCTGCTGGTTACCCACCTCACCCCACAGCTCCCCTCGGACTCACTGAACTTATGTACACAATTTCAAGCCACACAGCCCCTTTTATTTCTGCAATTCTCCTCCCATAAATTTCTTCATTAGAGTTTAGTTCATAAGTAGAGCAGCAGCAGAACACAAATCTGAGAAGAAAATGCAATATTGTCCTGCCGTAAAATTAGTAACAAGTCAGAATGTAGGCCTTTCAGACTTGGTCCTTTCTTCACACGTAAGATTTTGGGGAAATCCTTTACATGAACTCATTATTCTGCTTCCTCCACAAACGCCAGCTTTGAAGCCTATCTTTCCTTCCCATCCCCAAAAATTTTAAACACCTTGTTGTTAAAACAAACAAGTAAGTTAGTAATTTTTCCAAGACAAGCAGCTCATCTGTTTATTCCAGTCCATGTAAAGTGTTAAAGAATATGAAGCTGTAACTAATGCTGTCACATACAACATTGGTATCCCAAACCCTTGAGCTTCAAACACGAAGAAGCAGAAAGTATAAAGTGTGCACCTAAAGCAGCATGCTGTCTTCTAATTTTGCTGTGCAGAGAATAATAGAAACTTTTCAGATGTTATACACCATCAGCTCAAGCAGCAAGTGCTAAAAGAACACAATATTTTTATAGAGATCAGCTGCATCTAAAATGCTGAATGTATTGCATTACTCTAATACCAGCCCTTCTATCATTACAAAATCTCTTAGGCACAATCATACCACCAGCAAATTCACAAGGCTCACTTAATAAAAATTAAAGCCAAGAACATAACTTGGCTTTTAATCCAAGGATAAAATTTATCTCTTAAGTATACAGTTGAGAAAAATGCCATTAAGCTCAGCACTTACATTTCCTTCACATTCCTCCACTAACAATTTTAACTTCTCAGCATCAGGTATATGCTGCTGGCCTCATTCAGTCCAACAGGTGTACCAGGTCAGACCACAGATCTCCCTATTTCAGCACACCATCTCCACAGTGGATGGCCAGGGGGGCAGATAAGATCAATGTTATTACGTAGGGGATACCTCGTCAGAAGGCTCAGGTTTAAAACTAGGTAGCGCCTTTGAATTTGGAAAAAAATACAGATGAGATAATCCAGTTCCTTCTGGATGAACACCTCTTCCTGCAGAATAGCCAACTTAATAGGAACAAAGCATTTACATTCTGATACAAATTTGAATTTTAATTATGTACAAAACAGTCTGCAATTATGGGCACCCTGCTGTTTACCTGCACATGTTTTCAGTAGCATTCATGGTGTTGGCTTTAAAAATATGCCTTGGGTTTACAACAAAGGTTTTCAGAATTGTGTAAGAAATTGAAGGGATCAAATGAGAGCTTTCATAATTTGGGTATCATGTTACACATATTAATCACATCCTTCCTTGATCAAGCCTTAAAGGCAATCTCTGCAAATTGTGTTATGCCTTAATATGGACAGGTGAAGGTCCATTTCAGAATAGTAGAACAGAGCTTTTTTGGCCACTGCTACCTACTTACAAAGGTACCAAAGGCTGTTGTATATCCTCATAGACTACACAACAGCCTCTCTTATTGTATCTTATATATTAAAAAAACCCAAACCAAACAAACCACCAAGCCTAACACCACCTTGGTATGTAAGAACAGTGTTTCTTCTAACTCTCTAAGCAGGTATAATAACATCTACCAGACAAATCTACCATGCAAACAGCAAACTGGATAATCTTCCCTTCTTCAGACTTGAAGCTTGAAGGCAAAAAAGAGCAGAAGAAACATGGAGTAACATGAATTGACACATGTTTCAATAACAGAACAGCTTGAACTCAGGAGCTAAGGAGCCACAGAGCATGAGTTTTGCGTAGGTCCAACTGACCTACAACAGAAATCAGATTTTTTTTTTTTTTCTTCTGCTTTCTGCATGACCTTTGGATGGGGGCAGGTGTGTAAATAAAGACTATCAAGATCTCTGTTTACCCGAACAAGAATTTAGGAATAGCTGACATCAGCTATACACAAGCTTCTACAATCACACTGTATCTTGGAAAAAAAAGCATGTGCATTTATTCTTGCCAAAGAGAGATGTAAATCTCAAGTAGAAAGTTCCAATACAAGTGGAATGAATTGCAATACATTCATTTTCTCTTTTGCCTAATGTATCCAGTCAAGAATGCATTTTATTATATCTTCAGGGCTTTGGAGCTTTCCTGTTTATTTTAGTAACAGTAGTTTCATGCCTAGAGCTCCATGCACTGAGATAAGGAGACTAAGGCATCTACACGAAAACCCATGATGCACCCACTGTGCATCATCTGAATCATAGTATTTCTTGGTCTGTTATCGTATTAGCCATTCAGATATATACAGCAGTAGCAGTCCACTGTAATGTCAGAACTTAAGCTGTCTGTAGAGACAGGGGTGCAGGTGAACACACACTAAGATGCAGTCATTTAATCAAATCCCTGTTGTAGCCATTTTTCCATCATTTAAATAAACACAAGGCTACTGTCCTCCATTGATAAAAAATAAACACAGTGTAGAGAAGACAGAGCCAGAAAGGGAAGAAAAGAGCACAACAAAGATGTGAAAAATAGAGATATGTAAACCACAGTACAGCCTGTACCCAGGCCTTTTTACCTTCAATTATAGCAAGTTCAATAGTGCCAGTCACCAACAGGGAAAGGTCAAATACGAGCATAAAAATTACAGAGAGCTGGTAGAGACATTCACAGTTAGGAGTGAGCGGCTATCTACTACATCTCAGAGTACTTATGCATCTTCTCCAGTCTAAGACGTGAAATACGATGCTTTTACAAGGCCTCCATGTTTCACTGAAAACTCACTGTTTTACCCAAGATCACTGCTGAAGCTGACCCAGCCCTCCTTGGTGACTCTGGCTAAGGACCACTAACACACGCAACGCAAACTGCAAATATGAAGATGAGGGGAAAGTTAGGAGTTGTAAGATCTTCTCTGGTATGTCTGCAGTCAAAAAGAGGCTTATTACTAAATCACCTGTAGCACTAGAGTACACAAATGGGAAATAAGGACTAAAGAAGGCTTGTTGGGGAAAAAAACCCAGCTAAACAATGAAAATGTTGCCTGGTGCACAGTCACAGACTCCTTTCAGTATTTCCCATGCTAAAACATCAGAAAAAAGAAGGTATTTATTACAACAAAAGTCTTAGTAGGTGGATGCATGAAGTAAACACGAAGAAGTAATTTCAAGGTAGCAATGTAAATATTGCCTGCTCCAAATACTGACTCAAGTATCAGCTCTTTGAGATACTCCATGATCTATGTGATCTTGCAAAGTCTTGAAAACTAAATGTTGAGGGGATAGGAAGCAGTGATCACATCAATACAACCAATAGCCAGAAACTGACCAAAAGTAACCCAGGCTTTTATGCTGAATTTATGAGCCCCACTTATGCTGCATTGCCCATATAGAACTTCTAAGCAATATTTTGAAAAAAAAAACTCCCACAGAAATAATGAAATGGAACTCTTTTTACTTTAGAGAGAAATGTATAAGGCATATGACATTTCTTTCGCCAGAACTTCCCAGTCTCAAACCTACTGTCTTCTTGCATGGCAGGGTACAGCACTTTATCTCTCAGATATTTTCCATGCTTCCCCCTACATTATTGTCTCCCTCACTAGCCTACTGATTTATTCCATTTATATTATTATTCCATTCTATACCTCAGTGTCTCATTCTCTATAGAATTAACTAAAGAAACTGTTAACTCTCTTATTCTCCCAAGCATATTCTATCTAATATTCCTTAAAAGCCAAGCATATAGAGGATATGTCACAGTAAAAGGTGTATCAAAGAAATGGGCAAAAGGAACAGAGAAGCATTTCAGTTAAAGTGGGGCAAGACAGACTGCAGATTCAATTTCCTACAAAATGACCTTAATCAAATGATTGGGATTTCATAGCATAACTAAATTAGCAGCTCTCAGTAAGGCCCATAAGGATTACACATCTAAGACATTTCAGTAACTGACAAAGTATGCCACTTCTAAAATATTTATTAAGAATTTGCATAACATCTGATATGCCTTTAATTTCAAAATTATTAAAAACACACACAGTCATGTTACACAAAAAACATACCCCCAGCTATAAGAAATAACAGCTTACTATGGTTTCCAGTGGAAAAGCAGAAAGTTTCTCATTAGTTCTTTTCTTTTAGGCAAGGAAGGAAAATAACCTAATTCATCTAACCTAAACAAACAGTATCACCTTGGCTAAATACAAGCAAACACAACTTCTGCCAATGTTGTTGTGTTACCAATAAATATTTGTCATTTTCCACTGACCCCACTTCCCTCTTAAATTAATCACCATCTGTTTAATCTCAACTGAGATCTCCATATTTCACCTACTGCAAAGATGAATGTTGGGTATAAACAGAGCTCTCAGAGGGAAGGCAATCACTGCTGCAGGGTAACAGGAAAAATGTCTCTACATGGTTGCAATCATTAGCCTCTCACTCATTCAGAGCAAAGCAGCAAAAAAGTTCAGGTCATTTCCTGACTGGCACAGCAAGTTATAGCAAGATACACATTCTATTAATTTTTAATTGCATTGCTCGCGGACTGAAAGCCCGAATGGGGAATGTTTCTTTTTAAAGCATAAAGAAGGGCACTGAAACTGCTTACCTCACTCAGCTCTGCAGGGGAGTCATTTCCATATTTCATAGCAACTCCAGAATTCATGATTAGACTTCTCAGGGCTTGACGATTTCTGCAGATTTTAATGCTTCAAAGCTTTGTTCAACTGGTTCAATACTTTCTTCTCCAAAATTCTTCTCTCTTACACATTTTGCTCTAGACAGCCATTTTTACTCCACATTGAGAGTTTAAGTTAATGATGCAAGATCTTCTAAAAGAGCCAAACTGGTTTTGACTTCACAGACAATCCATTGCTGTGAGAGACTTGTTAATAATGTGAAGTGCTCAGAGAATGCAGGGAATGAAGTGCTTACCAGGATCCCAGGGCTGTCTTAGTCCATCTACAAGGCGTGCTTCATCTCTGCTGTCTGCTTCATGCTGCTCTTTCCCACAACTCTGTTAAAGGGCATCGCCCAATGCCGCTGAACATACTCAGGAAAATTTGACAAGCTTCACGCAAGTTCACAGAGAAATTAAAAACGAGAGTGCTGCTACAGTCCTCAGTGTTCAGGGAGGGAGAAAGGAAAAGAGAAGAAAGCTCCCCTCCCCGATAGAAAAACCAATGCTGCACTTCACGCTAAAGTTTCGCCTGCCAGTGAGCCTGGAGTTTAAGTGGTTTATGATCAAACACAGCTGTCTTGCTGCTGGCTAAAGGGTGCATGGAAGGGGCGGTGCCAAAAGGAGAGTGCAAGTGGGAGGGAGGGAGAGAGAGAGCTACAGAGAGTTCATTTTGGAACTACAGGCATCTCCCCAGCTTTCTGCATACTAATTACTACACAGAAAACTATAAAGGTAAGTAACAGGAAATGCCACCTGGATGACAATAAATTGGATTCGTATTTCCCTATTCCTGTGTGCAATTAAGTAAGGAAAACTGGGGGGGCTTTAGTGGGTGGGGGTTGTAATGATTTCGAAAGGTCACAGTAAGCCTGAAAGCACCATTAGAATGCTGCAGATTTTACATAACAGACTGACATTTTACAAAGAGTTCATGAGATGCTACTGGAAGAAGGGGAGAAAAAAACATTTGCTTTCAACATTCAACTAAAAATCCAGGAAAAATCCTTAAAAAGCTGGATTTGTGAACATGCTGTACCCCTTGCAAGAAATTATGACTCCTTTTCCCCTTTCCTCCATTCTCTAAAACACAGTGACAGCCCCACACACTTTTTGATTGGATTATGATGTACTTTTTGTGTCAGAAGTAGGAAACACAATGCTCTGCAGCTGAAATTTATCTGATCATGATAATACAATGTATTATTAAAGTGCCAAATTAGTTCACAAAAAAACCCCCAAAAATAAGAATCAGGAATAAATGCTATACAAGCTGTGGCTCAATCCTTACACCCTGGGAAAAGCATTTTCATGGGAAACAATGCAATCCAAGAGCAGTATTTTGAAAATAATCGTGTGAATTTTTCTTTCTCTTCTGTTATTCACAGATTAGTATCAGCATGCAGACATAGGGAGAATTTAACCCAATGACAATACAAGAGAACTGAGAAAAACACATGCTCCTTTTGAAGCACCATTGCTTTATAGCACTACAGAGCTGTCGCACTTTCTGCGTCCCTGTCCTTCCTCCATGCCCAGCATCAGCAATTGCAACACTCCTCTGGCTCAGAGGGTAACAGGGACGCCACAATCGTTTTCCAAGATGTTTTACTTTCATCCTTCATGTCTCCAGTTTGCTTTACCACAGTCTGTGTTTTGGGTTTCCCTTCCTCTTTCCATGCCCACCTTGCATCGCCTCCACTGCGCATTGTTTTCCCCCTTGAGTCCATCCTCCCTGTCCCACCTACACATTCAGGTCTGCCTCTACATTCAGCGCTTCTGCGAATATTCCTCCTTACTTATAGGCTTTGTTTCCCACACAGGTTTCCAATTATGGCCCCTGAAATCCCGGTGAAGGGCTGCACTGCTCTCTGCTGGCAGAGGGATGCTGTCTCACAGCACAAGGAGATGGTGGGACAAACCACGCTGTGCCTTCCAGTGGGTAGGGAGCCAGGGAGGTGCAGGCTTCTCCAGACTGCAGCATGGGAACAGCATATCCACAGCAGTGTTGGACACTGATTTCCTGTGCACTAAAATATGATTAACACGGTTTTGTACCCAGAAACAAAGCTCAGTTTTCATAGATGAGGAAAAACCCCATGACTTCAGTTCAAAACTTCCTGCAGCTGACACAGTGACACAGTACATTTTAAAATGCTTTATCTTTTCAAAATTATACCTTCACAAACGAGGGGGTGACAGTTTTTTGTATTTTGCATCCCTACCCCTAGTAACTTTATTTTCCTGTTTATAATCTGCTCTGATCTTATCTGCGTCCAATCCTATCACATCTGTCACAGATTCACCAACAGAGGGATAAGCCTCAGTATTAATACTAAGAATAAAGTTCTGAGGTTTTCCTTTTTAAAGAAAAGGCCATATTAATTATGGCTTCAACACACTGCACTTCTCATATTCTATCCCTCTACTGCCAAATACTTCCCAGATGATTGTGAATAGGCATTCAGAAATTAAAAGTTCTGATTTGTTCTCTTCAAAACTCACCACTGTTTGTCCATTTCTGGCAGACCAGCCATCAGATAGACCAGACAGAGCACATGCTACTACAGATGCATCCCATGCATGATGGTGCAGGACACTTCAGGATCTGAACTAGATCCACTCTGCTATACGAGCTCCACCTATGCTACACAGGTTTTTTTCCTGCCGCTTTCCTACTCTATGCAGTAATATGATAGGAAGAGACAGAGATACTAAATGAAAAACAACATCGCCATTCACAGCTTCAGATGTGCATTAGAGCCTTGGAGATACATGCAGATACTTTCTGAAAAAAGTTTCTCTAAAATTTAAAAATTAATTGTAACTCATGTGCAGATGAAAGAAATGGTTAAACCAAACTCTGATGAAAAATTATTTTACTTTAACCCCAGCTGACTCCCATTGCAACCTCTGCATACTTACACTGAATGGTACAGGATTACACATTTCTCAGTTGGAAAGCATCAAATGTTAACTAACCCATAAAAACTGGCAACACTCATTTCAACATCCTTATAAACTTTGTAGGCAATTCTTTATTGTGGAAGGTTAGCTACAACTAAATGTAATAATTCTTCTAAAGTAGTTACTATTATATCACATTTTTAAAGCAGGAGCATCAAGAACGTGTTCTGAACATCTGAAGATGTAGAACTTGTTCTTCTGTGAAACGTCATTATTGTCTAGAATTTCTCCAAGTCCATTAACTAACTGAATGAAAATATTACATCACGAAATTCCCAGATAGACCTGCCCAGCTGTCCGCAGGCTGTTTCACCACTTCCAAACACATTAAAGTGACCTAATACAATAGCAGGGTACTAAGAACTTTGTTGAAGCCGAAGTGTATTTTCCCACTGGCTTGTGCCAAAGGCAGGCTTCAAAGAAAACAAAAGAAAACCTCAAATATGCCAATTTTGCATTGCCAGGAAACGAACAGAGCACCCTGTGACCCAGTGAGAGAGGGGTCTGTTGGACTCAGTCCCTCTCTGTTGTCTGGCAGCTGACTGTTCATTCTCCCTCTCCATGACTCAGTTCCTTGCCTAGGGCAGCAATGCTTCCTTGCCCTCAGCCCTGTTCCTGCCTTTTTTTTAGCCCCTACAGGCAGGGACGGGGTCACGCTGGGAATGGGAAGAGGAATCTCTCAGCCTGCAGATGTGTCTTACCCCAAGATGACATAGTGTCAGTGGATGCCTTGGTGTGAAGAGGGTAACAAGAAGGGGTAACAAGAAGCTGGACAAACCTGACTGTCACAGAGGCTTTCAGAAACAACATCCACCACACACTTCCTGTCAAGACAGGGGCACTGGCCTGGGCTTCCATGCAATTGCAGGGCATTTCTGATCCATTACTGCCTTATGTACCTCTAAAGCACTCATGATGCTGCTTGTGGTAAGTGCATTTGCACTGACAGATTCTTCCCAAGGTAATTTCAGAATTCTGGAGCAACAGCCATTAGTGTGGCCAGTTTGCCGATTGTTGATCTAATATTCCTATGGCCACTCTATTCCATTTGTTTACTCTCATTGCACTGAAGAAAAACAATTGTTGACACATGTCTGAGATTCACTGAGGATTCTAGTTTTTTGATTGTATCTGAATAATCATTTAATGAGATTTGCTCTATCTCCTGGTGCGAAAGGATTCTTTTGGGACAAGTTACAGCTCTGTCACACCCTTCTCACCTGTGCTTTTGAAACTGCCACAAAGTATGGAGAACACTAGCACTGTTGTTAACCTCTCCCTCATAATATGTTTCAGTAATTAAAATAGTCTATTTACTTACAGTTACTGGAGCAGGTGTGACACTTGGCACACATGAATATTCCTTCCCTGTTTTAACAGCTGTAGAGTGAAAACTACGGCATAAAAGCAATTATCTTCTAAATATGTATGTGTAACATATTCTTCAGCACAGTGTGTGCCACTTTCTAAGAAGCAGTTTCACTCTGCATGCAACATGCACCATTAGCTGATCACAATTCCAGGATGTATGAAATAAGGCCTTCCTGGTTGGTTCTGTTTAATTAGCTCTGCAATTGAAATGCAACTAATTGAAGTCCACTGAGCATTTAGTTCCTGTTTGTTTGTTTCAATATCATCCCCACAGTTAGAGCAGCACTCTGCCCAATCCAACATACAAATAAATCACACCTGTAAGTATTGCAAATCTACTACAAACCATTTGAGCACAATGTTTTTTCCTTCTCATTCTTGCACAAAACACACTGGCATAGTGCCAAAGTCCAAATTTCCATGGAGAAAATAGCACTCAGACTAGCATGAAGGCTAAACTTGGAAGCAGAAATTCAATAGAGTAGTTGGATAATGTTTCCAGAAAATTCTTTATTCAATAGCACTAATGCACCATGATTTAAAAGGGAGAGGCTGAAAGGGACGGCAGGTTCATGATGCGATCTGTTCTCATTAATGACAGTAAAGGTTACGCACCTAGGTTGAGAGAAAAAAAATCCCACCCATTTGAAACAATTGCAAGTAACCTTACACTGAAAAATGAAGCACTCTCTCTGAAGAAAACATGAGCAAATATTTTTGTCTTTCCTTCAATCAAACCATCTCAATTTGTCTGAAACAGATAACATGCCTAGACTAATATAATTTCAAAACAGCACTTTAATCAGCTACTCTCACCTGTTCACCCTTCCTCAACTACTCAATCCACTTAAAAATTCATGTCCTTGACCCAACCAGTCTCCTTGGGAGCTCACATTTGATCCCTCTTTCCACCCTCCAGTATTTCAGGCCATGAAGCCACTCACCAACCTGTCAAACAAACACTCTCATTTCCCGTCATTTCATCCAAACCTATCACATTCATTTTTATTCCCTGTGACCCCACAGAGCCTCAGCATCAGTTCAGGACAGGAAAAGGACTAGGAGTCAATTGTGTGCCTGTAATTTATGTTGGTGACTTGTCTGTGAGGACAAGGAGAGACAATAGCCATTTCTATGTTACAGCCACTTAATTATCATCACTGTTTGTTTGCTCCTTGCTTAAAAACACCAACAAGGCCATTCTGTAAACTACAATTTATGCCATCATACTTCTGCTTAGCTTCCCTTCATTGTCCAGCATTCCCTTAGTTCAGTTATGCACTACTCCAGTTATTAACCACAAGGTAAATTCATTCATTTCACTTCAAGTCCCTACAATCTTGGTGGCCAAATTGTATTTCCTCCTGTTTATCAGTTCTGAACTGAATCTCTTCCAAAAGTTCTCACTTTTATAGAAAGATTTGCCAGGACTCCCCTGCTAAGTTTCTCCTATTTTTCCCAGCCTCTGGGAAACCTCCCCTCATTCTGTCCTTACTCCTAACCTCTCTTTGTTCTGCACCATGTACTTCACACGCTCTCATTTCCAGTTCCGGTCCCCACTCCGCAATCATGATTGTGCCTCTGCAAATGTTCAGCAGCCCTCAAACTCTACCAAGACATCTGCGTATGGTCAGCTGTAATTATTTTCCCCAACTGCAAGATTTCTCTCCACTCTGACTTTCATTACCACTGGGACACTGAACATACAACTCCCAGCCTGGAGTGCTGTGAACCGTGGATCAATGATGACGTGAGTTCCCACGAAGAAAACGGATTGGATCCTGGCCCCTGGATTATGTCAGAACTGTGCTTTGACACTTCATCCCCCACCTAGCCAAGCACCCCATTTCATCATCTGTGGATGAGATCTCCCCTGAATGTTTAACAAACTGTTGGATAGTTTCTGACTACATGTATGTATATGCACACATACCTATATACACTTATTTCACTCATTTGTGTATATATATTGTGTGAGACCTTTGTATATATCACGTACATACTTACACAAACAAATGTGCACTCATATGTGTGTACACACACCTATATCCATCCATCTATCTATCTGTCTATCTATCTATCTATCTATGATAAAACTATTTGAAAGTTTGGATCCACCAAAATGTTCCAATTGAAGTATCTTCAGTCCAGTGAATTCTGGCAAATGCAAAACAAGTGTCTGACAGATACCTGCTTGAAATCTACAAAACTTTGGCTGGTATGAGCACTTAAATAACAAGAACATCAACTCCTCTGACCACTTAAAGGTTTTGGGTGCTTTATTTTGGCAGAAATTATAACTAAAAGTACTTTAACAATGACATGAGCTGAAATAATACATCGAAAAATTTTGGTGATTCAAACCCCCTAGTTTTCAACCAGATCTATTTTATGATTGCTCTAACTGAATTCCTACGGCCCTCATCTACATTCATTAATTTGATATATTTTGCATCTGCATAGCTTAGTAGCTGTTTATGAAGGTCAGCAAGTTGGTCTACAGATCACTTCTCAACTCCCTACTAGCCAGTAAATAGTAGTTTTTAAAAATTTTTCTAAAGATCTAGTACTTGTGGTTTTTTTCTCTCCATGGACAGCTAAATGTGAAATCCAAACTCTCTATTCTAACCCTGCATATAGAGCTGGTCTATAAAATTCATTTTTCCCCTTCTAACTGCTTTGCCATATACAATTTGAATCTCTCCAGTGACATTTTTCCTTTACATCTTCCTACATTTAAGCTTCTCATAATAATCTTCAAGGCTGCCTTACCTCTGCCTTACTCACTTCTACTTCAGCCTTCATATCTGTCAGTTCCATTTTACATTTTGAGGGACAGCAAACAGCCCTGCTTCAGCATGTAGGTTCTCTCTGACTTTCTCGTATGTTTTTTTTGGTTCTACATCCCAAGACATTTTTCTCAAGCCACTTACATTTACTTCAGATAATTACAGAACTAAAATCTCCATTACTGCCAGGCCTCACCTGGATAGTACCTTACTTTTTAAAGAAAACTTGCTCACTGTTTCTAGTGTTTACTCTCAGATATGGCTCTATCAACCAACTAAACCAAGTCAAATAAACAACCCTACGTCTAGGATAAAAAAAAAATCTATTTATTCTGCCTTCACAATTCAGAATCCTGGCACTAGATACGTCATCATTATGAAAAACACCTGCCACCCATGCAGGTGCTACAGAAACAAAGAGTTTTCCCTCCTTTTCTATAATGCACATCAGAAAAATCAATATCTATGTAAAATTAGATTTAAGCAATAATATGCACTTATAATCTCTTTAAAAAGTCACAGAATAGAAAGATTCAATGTCTTTTTCTCCAGTCACTTTCCTAAAATTATAGTTTCAAGCAGATAAACTAATAAAAAAATCAGTGCAGGAAATCACAGAGGGCTAATTAGCTTAAAGGCATGAACCTCATTTGGGTCCATCAGTGGGGTGAACTTATTTCATTATGAACTCTTCACAGAACAGACGTTGCCCTTCCAGAAACACAAAGTTTACTTTGGTTGCTTCCTACCAGGAAGAAAGGTGGAGTTTACCAATTCATTGCAACATAGCTACTACCATAAACTGTCTCGCAGATGATAAGTGGTAATGTGGTTTTCTAGCACAAAATTGAGCGATCGTGCTGAAACAGTTTTTCACAAAAAGTAAGAACAGAATGCACAAGGGAGCACATGTGTGTAAGTACTGCCCTCCATTTTCTCAGTAGCAGAACCAAAATAGTTCCCCAAACCAGCTGTGCTGACGAGCACACAGTCAATTTAAAAAACCACCACAATACAAAGAGGAGTGGGGTGTTTTAACAGTGGCAGCATCTTACACTGCCTCAGGTCAACGTCCCAGGCCTCACAGTACCAGAAAAACAATTCCAAGGAACAGGAGCATCTTGATGAATTTTCCTGTGGTGCTGACAGGTTTCTATGGGAACCCCGCCTTGCCTCCCTGGGTTGGCAGGATAACAGCTGATTACTCCATTACAACTAAACTGGCACTGAATTGCAAAAGCACTGAAGAGTCCATTTTGAACTGTGCACTGCAGTTAAGATTTTTGCTTTATTACCAAAATCCTGTATTTCATGTAGCCAGAACGTAAGGGTGTAGTGTGTATATAAGAAGAGGGGCAATGAGTAATCTCCTCACCCTTCTAAAAAATGAGGATACACAGAAGCTCAGCACTGCCAGCTTCAACTATGTCAAGTCAGCAGCTCACACTCAAGAGAACAGGCAGGAAAAGAAAAGCTGGCAAAAAAAAGAAGACGCTGTGACAAGAGCTACGTGGTAATCTCTCTGGTACACCAGAGTCCAGGAGGTTAAGCTTGCTTCACCAGAATAACTCTGGCCCTGAGACTCAGCTTGCCATTTCCAATAATAATAATAATAATAATAATAATAATAATAATAATAATAATAATAAATTCTGTACAGCTGTGTGCAGTGGTGCTGGCCCATTGTACCAGGTAAATTGCTCTTGATTTCAGACAACTGGGGAAAAGAGTGTTTGGAAGAATAAAAACATCTGAACACCTGAACACCTGTACTGGAGCCAGAGCTTCCTTGACTACAGCCAAGAAAATGGGACACCTAAGAGCATTTTCTGAGCAATGAGGGGGGAAAAGATACAAAGTCCTTGCAACTAAGTTACATGAGAAGTTTTGAAACCTGGTCTGTAGACCTTCAAAACATCTACTTACACTTGTTAAGACACTCTTTCCTATAGTGCCTGATTGCCACATGCCAGTTCACATCATCCAATTAGAACTACAGAACTAGGTCAAAACCCATCACTCTCTGCACTTCAACTTTGTCATATGCTTGTGAGAGAGATTGTTTGACTGTCATATAAAAGATCCAATTAAAAGCCTGAGTCAAAAAGACCTATTAATAGTTTGCCTGAACAAATGTGACCTGTGCTGACACCCATCACACTGTGCTGTGATTGTCTGCAGATGGAAATAGTAACAAAATTTAAAAAAAAAAAAATATATAATTTGCCATTTGCTCTCCTCTATGTCTGTTACAATGCTGGAAATTCAAAAGACAGGAAAACTACATTTTGTAGTTTTGCAGAAATAGATGAGTCCTGGCAGACCTAACCCAGAATGTCCATTTTTAAGAGGAAAACTAATAACCAAGGACAATTTTAGAGGAGTATAGAAACCAGGTCTGTATAAATAAAATGTATAATCCCATTACAGCTGATGCCTGCTTCAGACAAACAAGGTCCATTACAATGCTGGCTTGAGATCAAAGACAAAAAGCAAACAGCTTCTCACACCCCTAAACATAAAAAACGCCTCTCCAACAAAACTGCCTTTGTGCTTGTCTTCTGACTAGCCAAACCTCCTGAATCCATATTCCAATAATCAGTTCTTGCCTTAATGGAATCCTTGGATTCTATTTTTAGCCTGGCAGAATGGAAACAATGCCTGGTTTGGAAGCACATGCACAGAAGGCGAGGTTATCCTGGGCACAAAGCTTTGGTAGTAGGCTCTACTGTCCACACCACCAGAATCTGCAACTTCAGGCCTTCCTATCTATTTCAGTTCCATCTAGAAGGCATGATTAGGCTACATGTTTACAGCAATCATTTTTATTGGCATGTAAAAGAAATTATAGTAGAAGTTGCATGTAGGATAAGGGAAAAAACATGGCTGCAAAGGGAGAGAGGAAGAGATCCAGCTCCCATGGCTCACTGTATGCACTGGTTCCCAAACACGGAACGAGTCACCAGCCAAATAACACATGAAAAATCAATCTCTACACAAGCAACTGAATTCCAACACATCCCACAAACTGGGTATAGTACTGAATAAATTCCTCAAAATATACAAAATCTAAGTATTTCTTATCCACTCTAGACTCATGCAGAGGGACTAGAAAGGCATTACCTTCTCCAATTCAAAAAATATGTGCCTTGAGAGCATGGGATACCTGATGCTTTGGGGCCAATTTCTCTGACTATAAGGGAAGGGGTGGGGAAGCTGAAGGAGCAGAGCTTCCCACAAAGGAAAAAATAAGATTATTTTAAAACAGAGTAGATTTGAAGAGAGGGGGTCAGAATAAAAAGGGGCAGGCTTTGCCAGAAAAGGACATACCAATATGAATTACTTCTAAATCCATAAAAGCTTTAGAAATTAAATGAGAAATTTTGAAGCAGATTCTCATTAACAGCAACACCAAACAGAAGTAGCCTACAAACCAACCACGGAATTCCCTTTCTCACAGTACAGTTCTATTTTCAGACTTCCTTGATACTTTCCCTTAAAAGATCATTTCCCAAAAGAATTTCCATAGAGCTCCCACTTAATTTACAGCTAATGCCTACAAATTAGCAATAGATAAAATGGCTCGTATTTAGGACAGCTATAAGAGTATGCCACAAATCTCTAGGAAGTCCTTCTTCCCTCATCCCCTTCAAAAGTAGTTTTGCTTTCTTTAGCAACCAGACAACCCTTCCTGTTTTTAAAGAATCAATTTTAAAATCTACATTTACTTGCTTTGTTAAAATAAGCAAAAAAGGTAGTTTAAAAAAAATCACAGTACACATAAAAGGTGTACAGCTTTTTGGGGGGCTGAGTGATATGGCATTTTTAAGCAGTATAATTCTTAACTTCTAAACACACTAACATTTCACTGACTTGTGCCAAATAAAAGCTTATATACATAAGATAAATGAACAGACATCCTTTTTCATTAGGTAATCTGATAATATCAGTCTTTTTTACGAAAGACTGTTCGTTATGTAGGCACATGCCCTGATAGTCACACAGCAAAGGACAGTAGAAATATCAGCTAGCTGTCCAACAGTCAAAGTAGGAGGCAAGGTAGGAAAAAACAGAATAGTTGATGTATTGTCAAATTGTCTGAAGCACCAGAGAAAGGACCAGACAGGGAGATTAAATTCAGTGCTTTGAATTTAATCCCAGAACATCACATGTGAACACACACCATATACCAAGCACCTCTGAGATATTCTTCTGCTAAAGTACTAAGTATGTTTTATAACATTAAGGCATTACAAGAAGTTATTATATGCTCAGTAGCATGACAGCAGTATGGAATTTACATGGAAATCAGTGAATTTACATTTACATGTACCTCAGAGCACATAAATGCTTATTGTGACACAGGATGAAGCAGGGCACTAATATTGTTTCAAGAAGTTATCCAGAACGAGCTGCACTACAGCCTGAAATAAATGTAAACACAATGATAATACTAAGTGTGCTTTTTTATACACAAAAGCTATTCATATAAGTAGACCACAGCAAATTAGGTTTGCCTGATTAAGGAGAAGATCCAGGTAGGAAAGGAAAAGTCACATGCTCCTCAAAAATGCAATAGTGACTTTTGGAATACTGTTGCTCAGTATAAACTATGTCAACTAAAAAGAATAGCCTTCTCAAAACAGTGCTTCTGTCTGTCATAACTTGCAGTTCAATGCTCTTCAGGAAGAAAAATTAGCAAGGCAAACATTCACTGAATCTGACTAATGAAGAGGAATTGCAGTAAGAGTATCTATTGTCAGATAA
Organism: Acanthornis magna; assembly: GCA_036785705.1. Classification (NCBI taxonomy): domain Eukaryota; kingdom Metazoa; phylum Chordata; class Aves; order Passeriformes; family Acanthizidae; genus Acanthornis; species Acanthornis magna. Next base: position 1,389,483 of record JAWUZG010000141.1, on the reverse strand, counting down.
CATGACGCTGCCTAAGACAAAGACATTAAATTCTCATCTGCTAGTGATGATGCTGAGAAACTAATGCTAACACAACTACATGTTGATTTCGTACAACATGTATTGTATTGTATTTAACTTTGTTTTATAAACTTTTGGGTTCTGTACCCGACAGAGATGCTATATGTCTTTGATACAGAGAGTCCATAGCCAGAACTAAATCTAGTTTAGTTGCTTTAATTCTGCTGTACATTAAGCATACCTTATCACACAGATGCACAAACTGTCCATTCTCAAGCCCAATGATGTCTTTAGTACCTCCAGATGAGGTACAAACACATGCAAATCAGACAGAAATAGATAAGAAAGAGCATATACCAGAGCAGTTACAAGAAGATGCATTAAGAACATTTTTGTATTAGTTTTCTGTTTGATCTTGATGGAGACATTCCAAAAACCAGCTCCTCGTGAGATGAGAAATGCCGATTTGGCAGGTGGAGCAGGCTGCACCAATACCCTCCCACCTAGACACATCCATCCTGCATTGACAGCCCTGCACAAGATAAAAAGCAGGATTATGCACACTTTGTGGTTGGCCAGAACAGTGAGATGCTGCAGGAAGTAATTCTGGCAGCTCTGTAAATAAGCCGTTCTCTCTGACTAAGAACAACCACATCTGTGGCATGGCTGCTTTGAGGAGGAAATAGCAACACAGCCTCCTAAACTGTGGTCATAATGAAATTCTACCGTGCCCTGTTCTCAAAAATACAGCTGTACCCTTCCCCTCCACAAGTCAACCATACTCTCATCAAATCTTTTGAAACTTTTACAAGTACAAAAGCTCTGGAAAGGAAGGTGCAGTCAAAGAGGTGCCAGTATAGCTAGAGCGTCTTCGGATGGAAAAATCAGAGATTAAAAAGTTATGGATCTCACCATGCCAGGGACTGGATAGTTAAAAAAACACCATGTATCAACAAACTTGGGGTCATGTTTTTAAAATGTAAGATCTCAGTGCAGAGACTTTTCTCAGCAAACTAGATGTATTTCCACCTAAAAGAACAGAGATCTTGTCATCATGGCAAATGAAACAGACCCAATGGGTTTTGTTTATGTAAATGTAGTTACTTCTGACAATAAATACATTAATCTTAAAAAAACACTGACTTTAGGCAACAGAAACCAATATTAAGCACACATACATGCATTACCATTTATATGCTCATGTTCTACTAAAAAAATTCAAGTGTATTTTAATCATATGCAAGGAGAATATGAAAAGGGAATCAAAGCAAATCTTATTGCTTCTGCTTATTAAGCTTCACTAGAATTTTAATGTGAAATATGCTTATCATACTGAGATATTGCCTGTGTGATTTTTTCAGAGAACAGCAATACTTCCTCTCCTGGAACAGAATGCCGTTCCTGCTTGTATCACTGTTGGTTGCATACTGAGATCCCATGGCTTCTCCAAAACATCCACATGCACTAACAAATCCTTCAAAATGCTTGCATTCTTTTCTGTCCATGAAGAAGATTTAATTTGTTTGCAACTCCCAAACACACATACATTGGAGGAGTCTTACAGGCACAAATAGGCACATCATCAGTACATGGGGACAGGTCATGTGAAAGGTTAATATTTTAGTCATAAATATTGGTACCAAGGGGAAGAGCTATAAAGAGGAATGTGTTCTTAATATTTAAGAATAAAAATTCAAATCTGGAAAATGCTGAGAGAGATTAACATCCTATAAAGATTAAAGCATAAATTATTCAGGTAAAACAAAAGCCGAATCTGAACATATGTTAATAGACCAAATTATAGCAAAAGTATACAAAATGAACAATGATAAAAACATATGTAATGAGCATAAAGGGCTAAACGTCAAACAGCACTATTTTTAAAACTGCACCACTCCTGTAATGAATAATAATGCTTCAGAGCAGGCATTATGTTTTGATAAAATGCTGTAGAGCTGTATGTTCACAATATTTCAAAAATTCTCTTTAAAAAAAGCAACTCCTAATAAAAACTAGGCAAAGTGGACTGATGCTCATTTAGCTTTTGCAAATGTAAAACCTAAATGGTAAGGACAGCACGGAGACCCTCCGTCTTGACTGAGGGGTATAATCTATGCTGTAGGAGTACATAATTACCACAAGGATGCCTTTAGCCAGACTGCACAGTTTAAAATCAAAAGAGGGCTAAAAAAAGGCTACCAGAAAGTAAGCTGGGACATTAATAACAAGAATTGACACTTGGTTAATTAACAGAATTCAACTTATAAAAATGGGAAAGCTAAGATCTGTCATTTCTGAGAATGAATGCAAGTGAGCAGCTTGCTTGTCACTGTGGCAAATGCAGCTCAGTAAAAAATCTGAGAAAGAGACAGAGAAGGAAGAACCTATATTAAATCTCAGCTCTATGAAGGCTATGTTTATCTCTTTGAAGAGCCTAAATTTAAATGGCAATAAGCATGCCCCGTAGTATTAAAAATTGTGGAAAGATGAATAAATACTGAAACCCAAAGTAAATAATGCTCTCAATTTTCTCCCGTTCCTTTCTCTCTCCATTTTAATAAAGCCAAAGCAAAAATTTACATATGACCCATGACACCAGTGCTCAGCAGGAGTCAAATGAAGATGTTATTGTATTCATCTACATATAAATGAGAGACTGATGATTCTACTGTGGTTTGGAAAAGCATAGAAGAAATACTTTAAAGCAGAAGTATAACAGATTAAAACCAAGATCAGGCATCTTTCAAGACAGTAAACACAGAAGGAATTTAGAGATTACAGAATCATACAATATCCTGAGTTGGCAGGGACCCATCAGAACCATTGTGTCCAGCTCCTGGCCCTGCACAAAACACCCCAAGAGTCACACCGTGTGCCCAAGAGTGTTGTCCAAACACTTACTGAACTCTGTCAGGCTCGTGCTGTGATCACTGCTCAGGGGAGCCTATTCCAGTGGTTCAACAACCCTCTGGGTGAAAAACCTTTTCCTGATGTCCTCCCCTGACTCAGAAAGCCATGAAACCTGGGGATCTTTATTATTTATGAGCCTCTTGCATTTTTAGGTTTTAGATTTCTACATGTCATAGCCAATGCAGTAGCCATCACACGGTGCATTCTTCAGTAACACTGCACCCTCTGGCTTCATATTTTATCTCTGTAAATGTGTAACAGCACATAACTTCTGAAACATCACTAGACAACCATTAGTAGTTACACTTAAATTATGTTTGATGATGAGAACATTACTCAAGGCAGGGTCAGATGGAGACACACAATGACTATTGCTTGTCTTCTATCTCCTCTTAAAGGAGGATGGACGTTCTATGGAACGTATTTGATTATTCTTTAACAAATCTACATGTTTCTCTTACTCCCTTAAAATTGCTCTTATTTCCCCACAAGTAATAGAACATATAAACAGAGCTGCAAAATGGCCTATAATTTCTCAATTCCCCCATGTTATCCTCTTTATAATACATGTGTGCCTGCTCATTTTCTGCGCTTTACAGTTCCCATATGCTTCTCAGCAAGTTCATGATGTACCATAGTTGATCTCTTACTATTGTACCAATGAAAAATTAGGTCACAATTCCTTTAAGAAACTATCAACTTTCTTAAATTCTTTTCTCCCTTAGGGAAGTTTTAATATCTGCATTTTTTTACTCTGCATATGGAAACAGTTCCTATATCAGCTCATGTTCAGGAACTTAGATAAAACAAAGGCTTTTGGAAGAATTTTCAGGATACTTTTCATCTTTTTAAATAATGTGGCTGGAAGACATTGATTTTCCTCTGTTGTCAGCAATCACTTCCATTTTTAGTAGGATATTGGACCAGATGACCTCCTGAGGTTCTCTTAAGGCTTGATTTATCCTATGGTATCATGAACTAGGAGTCTATTTCATCAAGGTCAAGCATGCCAATGAAGAGTCATTTCTAAAATTAGAAATTTTCATTTTAGCATCTTTTACTTCTCCACTTAAACTCCTGTGCAACATAAACCAGAAACACGCTACAAAATAGATGGTATTTTATAAGATACCTGAGTTAAAACACAAACTTGATCCCAATACAAATGAGAGAGAAGCAAAAAATAATGCCTTACTCCTTCAAAAGTGTCATCCAAAACACAGTTCCACACTAGTCCCTGTGAAGAAAATTCACCTTTCTCCAGTCAAAACCAGCACACACACTTATGTGGGCTTTTTTAAACGGAGAATAGTACTTGCCTGTAGAAATAAAAAAGCATACTAGAAGTTTAAAGCAAGCACCAAATAATTCAGTGGGTAGTAATGAAATAATATGTGAAGAATTCTGCTGCACAACACTTCTGAGCAATCTGACACCATATTTAAAATTAACTGGTAAGAAGTTTTTAGAAACAAATCTTCTTCTGTTAAATTGTATAAATTAAGAACTTCAGCTTGGCCACTCACGGATTCATACCTTTTTTGACAAAAGTCAGTTATACAAACTTTAGAAACACTATAGCAACACCCTGTTGCTAAAATCACATTGTTTTTCTGGTAAATAAAAGGTAACAAGAGTGTGGTATTGTTTCTATAAGGGCTCTAAGGCTGGAATAAATACGCTTTTTCAGAAACAAACAAAAAAACCCGCTTCTATAAATCTTAAATGCAGAAAGTAAAATATACTTACAGTGTTGGCAAGTTCTAAGTAGCTTCCTCCAACAGCATTGCTAAAATTTGAGGCCTGAGCTACAAGTCTTTGCAGAGCAGCCTGTTGAGTCACATTGCTTCCACCATACTCCAGCACCTTCTGCAGCGCAAAATGACTGTGGAGGTCGGGACTCTGAAGGTCTCTCGCTCCTGAATCATACTCCCAGCTTTCTCTGGCTCCTGATAAGGCACCTAAAATGCAGAAATGCAAAAACATTCTAGTATGGACTGTGTATAAAGAACACACAGAATCTCTCAGATTGGAAGGCACTCATAAGGGTCATCAAGTTCAACTCCCTGCTCCTCACAGGATGACCTAAACCTAAACCTAAACCTAAACCTAAACCTAAACCTAAACCTAAACCATATGACTAAGGTCATCATCCAGGTGCTCCTTGACTTCTGCCAGGCTTGATGCTGTGACCACTTCCCTGGGGAGCCTGTTCCAGTGACCAACCATCATCCCAGTGACGAACTTTTCCCTAACATCCAATCTGAACTTCCCCTGATGATGCAGCTTCATTCCCTTTCCTTATGTCCTGTCACTGGTCACCAGAGAGAGGAGATCAGCACCTCTAGGGTCACCCCTCAGCCTTCTCCAAGCTGAGCAAACCCAGTGACCTCAGCAGCTCCTTGAGATCTTTCACCATCTTGGTCTCCCTCCTCTGAACACACTCCCATAATTCGATGTCTTTCTTGTAATGAGAAAATGCCCAAAAGCAGACACAATACTCAAGGTGGGGCAGCAACAATGCAGTGCAGACCAGGACCATCATCTCCTTTGACTGGCAAGTGATGCTGATACATCCCAGGACTCAGCCCTTTCTGACTGCCAGGGCACACTGCTGACACAGGAATAACGCTGCTCATCATTCCAGACAGAAATGGTCAGCTCCATACACCATTACTGCCCATTTTGCACATGCTGATAATACCAGGAAAAAAAAGCAGTAAGATTTCCAATGCACAGGTGAATTACTAAATTACAAGATATAGAAGCAAAAATAAAAGCATATGCATGTTCCTTAGCACAGTGCAAAAACAGTGCCATTTTTAAGAGCTAAGGATCACTAAACGAGTACATGTAACTACATCAGATCGAAAAGCAGCAGAGATCAAAGAGCAAAAGAGGAAAAACATAATTCACCTCTTTTTGTTTACTGAATGCTAACAAAATAAGTGAATCTTTTAGCTCTACGGTTAATCACTTTTTATGTTTCCACTTCCTTTTTTATTATCTCAGGATTGCTTGCTTCAATTCAAGTTTCAGACATATCAATCACAAGGTGTGTCATTACATATCAATGCAAGGATGTGATCTTAGCTTCCAGAAAGTTTCTGTATCATGAAGCCAGAGTGTTCCTGTTTCTCCATGTGCAATCCTTCCAATTTGTGACAGCCAGAGATGGGCTTAAACTATATAACAAGCAGAAGACAATTTTCTTATTTTGTCACTATTTCATCCCTGGGCGCTTCTGATTCCCTTACAGCTGTCCCACTCCTATTAAATTCTTGTTAAGTTTTAGATTCAACTATTTCCCATGGCAAACCAATCCAGAGCAGGCATTAGCTTATTTAATAATCCTGGGCAGTATTGTTAAATTTCATGTGTAGCATAATGAATAATTAAAAACAAGTAAGTGACTTGTCCAAGCCCACACTTAGTTAATAGAAAAGTTAATAGAAAAGTTAGAACAGAATCCAGAGCTACAGACTAGATCAAAACTCTAAATCCAACATGCAATCATCAAACCCTAAGTAGTTGCCTGTAATGCCATCCTATTATTTTGAAAGCCTTTCCCTTTTATGAGCTAGTTTTCTCTCTCAAATATTAATCAGCATTCTAAGGGAGCGCTTAATAATCAGTGGTTATTACTTATTCAGTACATTACCAGGCAAAACCAATAAACTACAGAAAGAACTATAAGGAGAATGTCTCCCCCTCGCCAAGAAAGTTGGAGGTACACATGTGCAAGTGGAAAACCAGCCAGAAGGGCTGCAAGGCAGCAACTGATCTGTTGTTTCAGGTCAACACCCTAACACCCTGTAAAGCTGTTATGCATGAAAAGCAGACTTAGGAACCCTGGAGTTGGTTTCCCTGCCTTTCTGCAATTCAAATATTCTAGTCTTGAAACATCTAAGCAGAAGACAATGCACAACAAAAAATAATTACATTTTATTCTAATATAATTACCACGATTCCTTACCACAGGTAGAGGGAGATTAATTAAAGATTAATTCAGCAACTTTCATGCCAAGAGCATGCACCACTGTACTTCATCTAGCTACGTGCTGCAAGCTCTCCAACACTGAGATTCTGGTACCAGCAGTATTTTATATAGCAGGCTGGGCACTATGGCTGTGCACAACACTAGGTATCTCTGCCCTCATGTGGCTACAGAACACCACAGAGCAAAAAACTCAGCAGCTCACAGAGCTGAAGCCACAGAAATCTCTCAAGCATCCAATAGAGGCAGAGGATCAGTTCTGCCACTTCCCAGCCTTGGCAAGAACACGGCAAACAACCCTCTCTGGACAAGTACAGCCACAGAATTAAGAGAGCTGGTCGTATCACATAGATACACCTCTTTTGACAGAGCTAAATACGGCACATGTTTCAACAGAGAACGTGTACTACATTTCTATAACTCAAAATCATTGTTCTGCAAAAGAGCTTCCATATTCATGCAATTAACAACAGCAGCTCTGTCGAAGGACTCAAGTGGCCTTCACAGATTGCACCATCTGCTATCAGACTGGAAGCACTTTAAACACTCAGCTGGCACAGAAGTCACCTGTCAGTCACAGATGGATCAGGAAAGACTGGGGTTTTATTACTATGTTACGACTGTATCTTTAACCCAAATTTTCTTAGAAGTTCATGTCTATACTCCTAATTTAAAACATACATACTAAAAATGGAAAGGGGAGATGACTGTTACAAAGAAAGGCATTTCCAGTATTTTATTTCGGGCTTAACCCTAATCCCTAAATTTGCCCATTGCTTTCCCAACAGATTCCAGAACGCTGGCTGTTAAGATGCTGATATGGATCTTGCACCTATCAAGTCTCAGCTCTGCAGGGGAAACTCTGGAGCTGTCAAAACGGAGATTTCTATTGTAACTGAAAATTCAACCAGAAATTAACAGACAACTCTTGTATATTGCTGTAATTACATACAATTCCTTCTCTTACATGAGTAATCAGAAATAAGAAAACATTAGGTATGATGGCTGAAAGCTGACCTGGTAAACAGGAACCTATAGTTAATAAATCTGTGTATAAGATTAGTCTTTGCAGAACAACATACATCCCATGGTTGCTTTTTCCTGTTCATCTGCATTTAGAATAGTAAGAAACATGGAATTTCTTTATTAAGTCAAATAAAATTATCATGAAAATTCCCAGGTAATAAGCTTGCTGGGATGTTGGTGTTACTACAAAGATTAAACAGAAAGAAAACATAAATAAATAAATAAATAAATTGCACAGTATTTGTATTAGACAAGTAATACAAGAGCACATAATTGTTTTCAAATTATGTAAGAAACACTTCAATTCCAGAGTAAGAAGGTTAAATCAACACTTTCCGGAGTGAATGAATACATAGCACATTAAAGAATAACAATGGACAGTTTAGCTTGATGGCACATAAAAGATTCCATAATCACAGATAAAATTTCAGTTCATGAATGCTGTATCAGCTTTGTATCAAAGCTATTTAAAACAACTTTAATCAATTCACTTGACAAATGCCACTCTGAATAGTGTACCCTGCCCACCTCCACTGAGAATTCTTACTATCTTAATCTTCCTTTATCACCTGCAAAGCTGTCTGGTCTCTGTTCTGGTACTGGTGCCACCCTGGCATTCTGATCTGAAAGAAAATGGCATTTCACCTTGTCTACCAGCAGCTAACCTTCTGCCCAGAAGGCTTGTACTCTGCAACAGAGAACCATATGCCTACCACAAATACAAGTCTGCCCATACAGCCAGGTTTTTTGGTTTGGCAAAGGCTAATTTTACCAGGCTGTGCTGGTGTACCAAGCGTTATGTGATTTCTTCATTGCTCCCAGAGTAGGAAAGATGAACCACCAGGATGATAAGGCACTGAAGATGTATTTGCTGCTGAAAGGATCAGGGATATCAGGAAAAGTGAGGCACTGAAAGATCAGACCTGCAGCAAGTTCTGAAATGAGTCTGGCTTGTGAATGGCAAACACAAAAACAGCTGACAACATAAGTGCACAACCAGCTACTTGGTCACACAGCTTCACCTCACTTGGTGAGGAGAGTCTGATGACTGTTTTCCATGAGGCAACCATGACATTTGGCTACTTAAACTCATATGCATTATATTACCAGAAGAATGGCTATTTTTTAGCATTTTTTGGGTAATATTTCATTCAACAGTTAACATGTGATAACCTATCAAACAGAGTTGGAAATTTGAATGGTTATTATTTAGTGAAGGCAACAGGGAGGTTTGTGAAAAGCACTAGCCATCTCAAAGCTCCCTGCCAACTTCAGTAATAACAGTTTTAGAAGCAAGTGCACGGAATGAAGGGGGAAATGTACAAAATTAATAAAGAATGGTCATTTCGCACCCGCTAGTCAAGTCAGGACCTCAAGGAGTAGGTCTAGCCATAAAAAATGGAGGGTGGGCAGGAAGCCAAGAAGAATGAGAGTAAATCTTTGAACGTTCAGACAATTCAAGTCCCATAAGATGATGCAAACATTACAAAACCCAAATGCAATTCAAAGAAAATTTAGGAGCTGAATAGAGCTCCAATTGCTCAAGCAACATACAAAGTACAGTAAATCAAAACAACTGAAAAGAAGCTATGTTATGCAGAGGGATCAACTTTATACTAATCCAGCCTGACTAGAAAAGCGAAAATTATCGTCATATTTGGAGCTTAAAACAACTATTTCCATTGTTTTCTACAAAACACTTTCATACAGGTATCAAAGACCAAAGGCTCTGGCTTCAACTGGTAGCCTGACAGCTAAAGTAACTCTTTTCCATTTAACAGGAATCACTCTTTAAAACCTACTTATTATTTTGCATCAGATGATAAAACAGTAAGAATTACACCTGTGAATGGCACAACAGCAGAGTGATGGTGATGATAACTGATCCTCACATGCACAGCTGGGTGAGAATGTTTACTATATACAGAAAGCTGTCTCATAAACATCCATTACAAGTTCTAGAATTCAAGGGGGGGAGGTCTGGGAAGGCATAATTTTTAAGTGTATTCTCAACTCAGCATTCAGTCCGAGAGATATTTCACATCAGAATATTTTGCAACACTTGTCCAGTGACTGAGACGGAAATAATTGCTATGGGAGAAGCAGCTATAGGAAATGAGGAGTCCCAAGGGAAGGGTTTGTGGGATCATTGACTAGGTCTTGTTCCTCCCACCATACCCTTTTTCTGGTTTGATGAACACTGTACACAAGATACAATGTTAGACTATGGTATTTGAGTCCTTGTCTCATTAGTCTTGGGAGTGAGGATAACAAGCTCCAAGGGAAGAAAACCACAGCTACACCCCACCCTGACTAAGGCAACTTACTCATGGGAGAAATCTCTTTCATGAAATTAGATCTAAGAGTAAAATGGAACCCCATCGATAATTTCTGCTCTAAAAGACTGCTGTCAGCTCACACATCATCTCCCTTTTGTCCCTGAACTACAAGTTATAACATTTGCACTTTCTGCTGGTACATTTCTCAAAACCATCACAAAACCGCAACTGTATTTCAGGTTCACTAAAGTATCCTCTGTATAGGTACATTCAGAATTCAGGAATTCTGCAATTTTGTGCTTCCTGACTCACTAGAGGGTATAACTATAGCATAAATTTCAAAAACACTTAAATGCACCTTAAAGAAATTAGAACAATCTGCAATGTAACCAGCACTCTTGCTTACCAGAGTAATAGTATCTTTGCTTTTTTTTCTTTTAGGCTTTTGGGTTTTCATTTTTTACATTCCATGACATATTTTCCTAAGCAGATTTTTATCAGTTATAAAAACTATGTCAAATCTTAAGAAAAATAAATCAAATGGCTACACGAAAATTAGGACAGATAAGTGAATAAGCTTGCCAAGAGCAAAACCATAAAGTAGACAAGGTAATTCATAAAGCCTTGACAAAGCAAAACACAGAGATGTATCTAATTTAAGAATAAGTTTCTCTTATTACAATTTCCCAGTTATTCAATGCAGCTTTTGGATGAAGAAGCTGGGTTTGTTAAACCAGCAGTCCAAACCATATATATTAACCTATGTTTGTGGAATGTCAGTCCATTTAGCTTCTTTGCATTTTTTTCAATTGCTGTACAAATAAGTCTATGTAAACGATCATGGTTTTGGTACTGGGCAGCAGACCGGCATTGGCCATATAGGAAATAATAACACAGAAAACAAAATAAAAACACACTATCCATGACACCTTCATACACCTGTCCTTGAATCTGAAATTATTTAAGATTATCTTTAAGACCACAAAAATATTTGCTCTATTCAGACATAAGAAATGGAGGATAGGAATGACTTCTCAACAGTCTAGAAACCAAGGTCTCCTGGTACCCAGTATTGTTTAAGCACCTAAACTAAATTTTGCCAGAACACTGCCAGCTAACGACTGCATTGTACTCAGGAACCCAATCTAATGTTTCAGTTGAAGTTTCTAGTAAGGCAGAAAACAAGCCCTTTTGTTCCTGAAAATTAATAATCTCTAGTAAAGAGGGGTATAATAGGAAAGAGGACATGAAACCTGAAGTCATACAAAAGCTAGATGAGGTTCCAACATACCTTTAAACTACAGTATCTGTACTGTATGGACTGTACTTCTAAAAAACATTGGTGTTTCTTACATGGTAATTTACACATAAATAATCAGCTTCCTCCCTGATTATCTTCCACTGAAGACAATCTCACTTTAGATCTGACTTGATTACAAATGTACCCAAGTAAGCAAGTGCAACATCCAGAGTGTGTTACCTGTCAGTCCCATTTTGTTGCTGTTTCATGAACCATAATATGTCAGAGCCACATTAGAAGCAGGCAGGTGAAGAGCACATCACATAAGTCAGGAGAGGTAAAGCAGAAATGTGCTGAGAGGCAGCCCTTGATTTACAAAAGCTGAAGTGTAGGATGTGTGACAGTGTTCATCTTGAGCCAAATGAAGCATGCCTTCTATGAAAATCCCAGCTGCAGCCTTTCCATTTCTCAAGCTGATCACAGCTTGCATGGAAAGCATAAACTGGGGCAAAACTGAGGAAGTGATGCTGTAATCCAGTTCCACACCCATACGGCAAAGCCAAACCACAGCTCCATGTGTTACCTCTGGGGCTGACCAAGAGGCACAGACAGCAGTACTGTCACCCAAAACAAGCCTGACCTTCTGTTGACTCTTGGTAGCAGCAGCTCTCCACAACAGCAGCTTCCTATGTTTCCCCCAGTTATGCCCACTCAGCTCTCTGTCTTTCCCCTTTCCTCCCAATATTTTAAGCTATTTGGTAATTTCAAGGGCATTTGGTAGGGGTGTCAAAATGTCAAATACACTGAATTCCTGCAACTTTTATGGAAGGCACAGAGGTGACAGACTCTGTTCTTCTTACTGAGGAAGATAACACAATGCAGTGCAGTGCTCAACCTTGACTAGACACACGGCGGGGGCGGGGGGGGGGGAAGAGAAAAACCCCTGCAAACACACGGAAGGAGGTGGACAGAAACTTTAGCAAACTGAAGAGTTTGCTCCTCATACAATGAAAGGGCAAGTTGTGCTAGTCCTGGCTGCAGGATGTGGTGATTGCTAAAGACTTGTACGTGTTCAGAGACTCTGAAGTTCTGTAAAACAGTGTTGGAGGGAGAGAAGCCAAGTATGAACTAGAGATCATTGCACTTGTATGAGCAAGTGCAACTATCTCTAGTTCAAAGTCCCTGAGCTGAAATTTAATATGCAAGCATCATTACACAATCACCCACTCCCTACTATCTTCTCTAATAATTTGCTTCTCACCATGCTATGGGACAGAATTATCATTTAAGAATAAAGTCTGGTCTAATACAGATTAGCTGTTCTTATATTTTACAAATACTCAAACCAGAAGAAAGCTGCAACCAAGTTTGGTTTTTTATTAGACACCAGAGATCCCTGCAGGGGTGACTTCTAGCCTTTGTAAATTCCATGGTGTTTAACACATACTATATATTATGATTCTAATAAGATTCATCATCTGTCAATTACAAACCCCTGGAAATTCAGGCTCATTCAGTGCTCATAGAACTTAAACTCTCTGTTTCTTAAAAAAAAAAAAAAAATTACCTTTGTTCTGCAGCTTTGCACAAACACAGTGATATCAAAAGATTATTTTAAAGTAGTAAACTAAACCACTTACAGTTAACAGGAGTTTGTATGTAATTAAATTTGGTCTAACAGATACTCAGCTTTTCTATTCAAACATATCTAAGGGTGAAATATTGCTCATAAATCTCAAGAAAATCTGAAGCATGCCTTTGAGTCCATATGAGCTCTGTAGTTTTTTAATTAACTATAGCATAAATAAATGTAATCACTGCATCAGTTTCTTGAGAGCAATCTATTTGCAGTAAGATCAAACACAGAACGAATGTAAAGCAAAAATAATGATTTTTCAGCCCCACTGGTGTGCCTCTCCTGTTTACTCATAAGCTTAATTTAAGGCTGAATTTCTACCACTCCTTTGATTAATTCTCATGCTTGATCTGCTATGCAAATAAATTATCATAGCAAATTTTCAAGTAAAGAAAGGGGAGTTGGCTATGAATTAATTACTAAGTACTAACCTACAGCCAAAAATTGGTAAAGGACTCTTGTATTCATAACAGACTATCTAGAATATGAAATCAGATCAATGAATACCTACAGTTACAGGAAAACATTTACCTGTCTGAAGAAAGAATTTACTAATAAATAGTGCTATTTCTTGCTCATCCACTAGAAATAGGCTATTCTTTATCATGGGAAAAAATGGTAATTTCCTCCTTGCAGAGAGCTAGACAAATCTACACAACGCATAATATAAATAATTCTAATTCTAGCTTTTAGAAAAGACATATAAAGCTATGCAACATTGAAAAAAGCTGACAGAAGCCATAACGGTTCAGGCAACTCCCTGCTTTAAATATTAGAGATGTAGTTGTGCTGTGTTAAAGTTTTCATGTGGCAAGCAATACCCTTCCATCTCTTACTGCATTATTCACACAGATTTATTGTAACCGTCAAGGCCCTCACTCTCCACAGCTGGACACAGGACCCACAGATCTGGTCAGTAACTGACATTCTTCCTGCATTTCCTACTGAAATGATACATTAAAGACCCAGGTTGTATATGGTCACTGCAAGACTCCAGCAACACTTTCAAAAGTTATTTTATTAATTTTTATTGTATTTTTAAATGCCAAAGAACATTATCAGGGTTTACAGTGAATTCCATTTCACTTATAGAAAAATAACTGGTTATTACTTGCAAATTATTGTTAAAGCTCACACTGACATTAATAGTGTAGGCGAAGAATTACAACACATTGTAACAGCTTTGAATTACTGATACCCAAACACCAAAAAGCCTAATTCTATTAACTTGAAAAATATTCTTTTCTGTACACTTGAGTAAAACATCAAACTTTTAAATCTATACATTCATTTGCTCATCAAGATGGTAGATATGGGCACAGGTTTGGCTTACTGAGCACATATATGAGTGAGTATTAATAAACATGAGTCCTGTACCTTGATTAAAACAGCCAACCAATTTCCTCACTTCTGCATCCCACCTGGAAACACAGGAGTGAACATTTGTTGGGCGAAGTTGGGCAACACTATTGGAATAATCTTACCAATGATAAGAAAGATGAGTGAAATGAAGTTCCATAGTAAGTCAGATGCAATTACTTCTTGCAACCTTTTTTCAAGTTCTTTTCCTCATAATGAAAAGCACAACTTCCAGGCAGCAAAGGCAATTTTTATTTAGATAAAAGTTTTTGCACTTAAAAAAAAAAATTGGAGCAGTTCCAAGAAAAGTCAGCATAAAACAATGCCTGACTGATAATCTCTGCACAATTGCATACAAACTGGCAGTGTAAAAACAACCAGGTTAGAGGCTAGATTCCTTTGTTTCAGATCATCAGGACCCCTGCTACTCAGTACCAGTCAAATGAGTTTTGAAATTCTGTCATTTATGTGCCCCACATATATATAAAATATTACCAGCAGCTGATACACTATGTAGAAATTAGTTTTGAAAAAAAGGCCTGTAAACTATCTTTGAACATAAAGCTTAATAAAAACCTTTCTTTGACCAGAAAAAACACCAAAAAAAAAATCCACCAAGCTCATGTTTGAATTTGTCTCGTCTTAAGCAATGCTGAGAAAGCAATAGCAAAAAGTCAATACAACACCACCAATTCTTTGATCAGTAATGAATACATAAGTGAGCCCTCAAAGACATGAAAGGCACAGAAACACACAGATTGTAATTCAAGCTTGACTGCAAGTGTAACTCTTCAGCCATCCTTATGTCCATACTAGAGACTGAGTTTACGTCATAGAAATATATTGCAGTGGCGATCCCTTGACTCTGAAAGAAAAGCAATGTAGAACATTTTGAACAGTGCTGCCACAATGGTTTTCTTTTACAACCAATAAAAAACAGTTGCATCCTAGATACTGATTTTTATTATTTACTCCTGTTCTTTTTTGGGGGGAAACATCTCTGTACATTCTCTAAGTATTAAAAAGTCCTACAGAATCTGCACGAGTCAAAGCAGGACAAGGGCAAAACCCATGAATTCCTTATAGGTCTAGAAGTACAGTGCATTAAGATAGTCACACTTATGGCAAAGCAAAATATATCAAAGTAGGAAATACAAAAGTCTTCCGGACCTAACTTTGGGGAAAAAAGGTATAAAAAGAAAAACTGAATCACTCACCAACTTCAAAAATGCATTAAATTATTCTTGTACAACTAACAGAAATTGGAGAATAGGAAAAAATAGTAGGAATTGAATTCTACATACTAATAAATTTGGAATTTCATCTATGTATACTTTTTGGCAGCAATTAGTAAGATTTCTTCGCAGGATAATTTTGAGACTATTATGTAGACCTTTGTCTTATGAAGCTTAGGTCCTGTCTTTCACCCTTGATTATTACACACCAGAATTATTAGGCTGGTTTGTCTAAGAAAGGAGATTTTACAGCCCAAGTTGCCAGAAATCTGATCAGCAAAAAGGGAAACTTTGTATAGCTCTATGAAGGCAGAACAACTTCTTTCTTTTGCAGAATAATACAATTGTGGCAGCATTGAGAAAGCAGGCAAAAGAAGATAATTTTATGATCCAGGGAACACACAACATCCTTAAACCAATTTAAAAAACCCCAAAAGATATTAGGCACCATCTTGGCTTTGAAATATTGTCTGATACAGCTCCAGAAAGAGATTCACAGGCTGGAAATGTAATTGAGCACAAGGGTTACAAAGATTTCAATACAGAAAGTGATAGAGAAATGGGTGCAGAAACTACAGTCTGAGTATATTCAAGAGTATATATAGGAGAAGGATAAACAGAGGAAATGCTAACAACAAAGCACCTCAATAACAAGATATGAGTCCATAAAATATGAGATGGAAGATAAACAGAGCTATGAAACAGATTTGCTATGCTGAGAAGCCAAAATGAAAAGCCAAGGAACATGAGATGATGGGATGATAAGGGAGTAGTACAGTCCATCCAAAAAGCAAAAAGATAAGGAGTTCACCAAGGATACAAACTAAACAAGGAAAAATTGGATTCATGAGCTGACTAGCCAAAAGTGTGCAAAGTGACTAGAAGACAGAACATGTTAAACCCACCTCTCTGAAGCAAATACATAAGTAAATGGATAGATCAAACCACCAAAACCAACACAGGCCCAGTTTTACTTTCTATGAGGCTGACTACTGACAAAATAAAGACAAATGTGACTGATCAGTTAAGCCCTACCATGGAAAAAAGATCAGAGAACATGGGCCAGGGTGATGTGCCCATGAAGCTCAGGGAAGGATGTGGAGTTGCAAAAAAGCTGACTTGATCTGAAAAGCAAGAGAACCTGAGGGTGGGTTTTGCTTTAGATAAACAACTACAAACAGCTGAGAGAATCAACTGGTGGTGTGTTTCTCCCTGAGTTCATTAAGAGTGTGACTATCTCCCTGAGTTAGCCAGGCCAGTGTGAGGTAGATCGGTACGTGACTCTGCCACACTGGTATTGTGATTGAGCTGTGCACTGCAATTTCTCTCTTCTGCTATGTGTATTGTGTTTTCAGTATGCCTGTATCATGCTGCTAAAACAGAAATCCCATCAGGGTTTGAAGGCTGATGTACCTTCAAATAAATAAATCTGATGTTAAACATTCAACAAGTCAGTAACATGAGAAGCCAGAAAAATAAAACCCTCCAGAAGATGTATGAAGGACATCCAACAGTAAAAAATATTCCTAGCTTAATTTAGGACACATCAAAGGAAAACTATTAGGAAGACTAATGGAAGTTTTCTAGTTTAAAAAGTGTTTTAAATCATGTAGGCTCATATAGTCTAAAGAAACGGCTGAGGAGACACAGCTCTAACTAAGCACAACCAGAGACTGATGGCCTGCTTGTGAAGCGTGGATGGAGGCCAGTTGCTTGTCACCAGCCAGCAGTCTTGCTTAGCCACTATGCACGTCTTGGAGGGAGCTGGAGAATGAACAGCATCCTCAGCTTTTTCCACAAGACGCTGCACTTCACAATTTTTGACCACAGAATCGGCATCCTCTAGCCTCTTGCATTTTTTAAAGGGTGAAAGAAAGCATTCTGCAGGATTGGTCACAGTGCTGTCAAGGACTGGGCTCAATGACACAGATAATCCCTTCCTACATCCCGTCTTCCTGTGAATGGAATAGCACTTTTTCTCGTTTGCTGGTTTGGGTCTTTGGGGGTTTTCTGGCTTGTTTTTGTTGTTACTGTTTGTTTCTTTTGGTTTGGGCGGTTATGGTTTTGGTTTCTTTTGGTTCAGTTTTTAACCAGATGGAAGAGTAATTTTGTATTCTCTAAACCAGAAGGCTCTTCCAGCATTCAGATCTCCCACTAGGTGGAATGATTTTCAAAGCCTCCTAGAAATATCCGTTCCTACAGTGTATTATGACTGGAACCAAGACCATGTCTCTCTTCATTTTTCACTTTTACCTACATACCTGCCTGGGCTTTACAGAGAACAGAGAACTCACTGGATCTTCAGTTACCAGCCATGCTCTGCAGCTCTTGTCCTTCCAAGGAAGTTTGTTCTCTTGTGCAACTTGCATTTTCAGAAGAGGATGCTCTGCACGCATTCTAGTCTACATTCCGGTCTTAAGACTGCATCAGTTACAACAGTTACACTCTAGCGTATGATGAAATTATGCCAAGGCAGATTCACAAAGCCCTTCAGGAGGAACCCTAATGTCAGTAAAATCAGTGATAAACCCCCCGAAGTTTACCTTTTGTTAAATTACACCAATAGGATAATTTAAAAGCCATACCTACCTAAACTGTTATTGCTGCTAGTTGGCCAGGAAGCTACTCTATCCCTTAACTTTTTCTTTTTACTAGAGTCATCCAATTTCACAGAAAGCTCCACTTCCTCCTTCTTGATTTCCTGTACCAGTTCCATGCGGCACTGACTAAAATCCTGGAAGGAAATTTTTCCATTTTCATCTGCTCCCAGCTGGTGCATGATCTCTGCAACAGATGCCTCCATATTCAGCTGTCGGCACACCATCAGCAAGTCATTCCTAAAGATGTTTTTAGAGGGAAAATGGGGGCAGGGGAAGATTGGAAAAGTGGGAACAGAGAAAACAAAAAAAACAACAACTTAGTTTAGAAGAAAAGGAATACTAACGCTGTCTAATCTGGGTATGTATTAATGCATAGACATTTAAAACCAAAAAGCCAACTATTGAAGGAAACAAAATCTTCAAACAATTTCTCCAGCAACTGAATGATGATAGATGCATATTCATCCAATGACAATCACATTCTAAATAAAATGAGGGCAAACCAATTCAGCCAGATTTGAAGCAACAGCTGCTACACACTATCAAAACTTTCTTGGTGCCCCATTCTCTCAATCAAAAATTTTTTAAAGAAATTACACTATTTTGCTACTCTCATACTTCATTGCTTCTTTCCTAAACACATTCTTAAATGCTTCTTGAATTGGATTGCATAACGCTACCACAATGATTTATACTACAAATAGTATGAGTGTGTTTCTACATTCTGGCTTCTTTTAAGAAGCTTAAAAGCATATTGCTTATTTCTGTATTGTACAAAATCTTACTGTAGAAAGAAGGCAAAGGAAATGTGTAGTATTAGTATTATGTGAATAAGTAGCATATTTAGTAGTATTATTTCATTACTAATATCAGGGCATCATTCAGAAGGTTTCTATGAAAACATGATACAGTGAAATATTCAAAGCTCTTGCATGAACAGTTTCACTGTTGAATAAGTAATTTATTATCAGAATCAAGGCTCATTCTATTCTACAGAAAGATGTTGTACATTGGGTGGAGCCCTCTAAGTCTCTTCTATGCAAGAACTCCAGAGCTACCGAAACAGAATTCTTGTTAGAGTTATTTACCATAAAATTGGATAATAATGAAAATAGTGACATCACTAATCGTAATGTTGATGATGATAATAACAACATGACCATGTAGTTAAAAAACCAAATAAACAATCCCCCAGCAAAAATAACAGAAAGCAACCAAATCTCTACTTATGGCAAGAAATAACTTTATTATAGAAGAATTCATTTATATCACACAGGCCAAATGTAAACTATTATTACTTGCAGTTAAATTTTTGGTCAGAGTTTTATTCTTAGATTTGAATCTGATCAATTAATAAATAATCTCCACGGCTCAGGTCCCCATTTTTAAAAATTAAAACAATACAATCTCACAAGGATGTTGCAAAGAAAAATAAGGATGACAGCACATTCAGATTTTCACATGGATAGTGGCAGATACAATTCAGCTATGTCTGTATCTGTTCTCTTGAAACAGTTCAGACACAGCATCAGATTGAGGGACGCTGCAGAGCTGTCCTAATTTTGAAATGACTATCAGGAGAAGAAGTGCAGGGTGATTTTGCCATGGGATTCCAGGACAGAGGTCTGCTGCCCTGGCTCCAGAAGAACTGATCTGCTATACTGGGGTTACACAAATACAAACTGATTTATAAAGGAAATCTGGCAAGGATGATTAGGAAACCAAGGAAAGGATGACCAAGGAAAGCCATATTATTTTCTTAAAACTATTTAAATTTTCTGCTAGTAAAAAGGTAACATCATTTTGCCAGGAAACATTTAATCTGCTTATGCAACTTGCAGTCTAGGTACACAAACACCTTTGAAGAGGGAAGTCAAAATTATAAATGCAGCCAAGTTCCCTAGAGGCAAACAGGATAAATAAACAAACAGCGTAAGAAAACCTGTTCCATGCATTTGTGTCGTGAGTCACTTTTAGACAAATAAGGCAGATCAACAGTATTCTATTTGAAACATTAACTTAAAAGGTCTAGTCTAAAAAGGACCGCCTAACGGAGCACTCAGAGGAAATAAGAACTTGCTGATCTAAAAGTTGTACTGAAGTCACTCCAGATCACTTCTGTCCTTGGTAGGAGGGTGTTTAGTTTAGGTCCCTGGTACAGCCACCAATCTCCAGAGCACCCTGGGCACACTGCTTCATTTCCTCTGACTCTCACAGGAAGTCAAGCCCCTGACTGCATAAATCACAGAATCACGTCAGTTCTCTAGTTTTGACTTTTCTATGAGCAACCGCAGGCAAACAATCCTGCCAGCAATCCCAGAATTGTGCTCCTCTTTACTCAGAAGTCTTCCAAAACGCTCACAGAGTGACACCTTCTGAAGAAACTTCTAACAGAGTTTTAGATGGGGGAAGAAATTATTAGGTAAGAGGCTCCAAGCATCACATGAGGCAGGCTGTATTAAAATGCTTATTTCTCAATCTGGATGAACAGAAGAAATGCACAATAATTCCAAAGTCATCTGAAATACCAACAAAGCACAAACCAAAGAGACTGTGACTTACAGAAGCCCTCTGTATGGCACTATGTTCTTTGACAAAAAAGCATCTCAAGGTTAGCACCCAACTACAGAGAGCTCTTCTGAAGGTTACCAGGGACAGCAGGGACAATGTCCACTGCTGTCTGCAAACCACGATTAAAACAATGCCCTCACCTACATGGGGTGCTGGATAGAGAATTTATGTAGTTTTGCATTCCACCTAAGGCCTGCTAGGTGTTCTAAAACTGTTCAAGAAGTTCAGATAGAGCAGCCTGGTAGACTAGGAATGAGGACAAACATCCACAGCAGTTCTTACTTAGTATGCCTTCTTGAAGAAATAATTTCTAGAGCCAGCAACACACCACAAAAAAGAAATTTCTGTTCCCTCTAATGAGTTTAGATTCAGAAATATGGGATTTCATTACCTTTGTCAAAATCTAAACAATTACATCTCCACAGACTTTTTCACATAAAAATTGCTTAAGAGGTATTTTTTTCTCTCCAATTCCCTCAATTATTACCAATTTTGATGGTTTAACAATACGGAAGCTATTACTTTATCAGGTGCAGATCATCTTGGTAAGACTAAGTCAGCATTTCCATATTATCTTTTAAAGGAAATGGCAAGGCAAGATTGAAGTTACAACTTCTGAAGGAATAATGAGGACAGCTTCAGAACTGCTGGAATTTTCCACCTGCTGTTACCCGGATGTCTTGACAAAATGGCAAAGAATGAAGAACTACAAGTCTCCTTCATCAATACATCTGCCTGAAGTTATTGTTAGGAAAAAAGGCCCACTGTTCTCCTTTCAGTTTAAGACACTGCATTCATGACCTTCACTGCTATTCATACATGAAATGACTGATAAATTGATATGTAAAAAAATTTTACACATATATTTGGAATACTCTCTGCATTGCTAAACAAAATGCATTTTGTTTCAAGAGTATATTCTTTGGGTTTACTTCCTAGTGCTAGAGTACCTAGTAGTATTAATCAACACCTTTTAAAATTAAAGATATGCAGTAACACCCATATTGTTAATTTTTAATGTAAACTTCCATTTTCTCATGGCTGTCCCAATGTTCCCTGTTTTCTTTGTATCAAATATATTGTCAGCACCAGGCAAAAGTCATAAATGAGTCATTTTCAATGAAGCTGATATGTTTGGCAAGCCATGAATAATGCAAGGCAGGATGGGACACAGAACAGACACATCAGCTGGACATGCTTGTTAAAATGCTGAGCAGCAATACTGTTGATACTGCAATTTGAAAACTCACATCATGTCTTCAGTTTTAACATCTCATTGTGATCAGGAAGGGAATTCATGCAGATGGATTTTTTTCAAGCTACGTGAAAACTTGGGAAGACATAAGAGCATTGACTGACATTTGCTGGTTTGAAATGACTCTTTTTTCTATTTTTGCCCCCCAATATGAAGGAATGAAAGCAAAGTGTAAACATAAAGCTGAAAGCAAATAGAAGGGGAAAAAGTCATTAAACCAGACTGCAGTCCCCCAAGGGCATATTTATTTTGTAACCACTGGGTTCTGCATAGTGAAAGTCTATATGGCACTATATGGGATTTTGCACATTTGCTTGATTATCCTATAAGCACAAGAGACAAATTGTATAACTCAGCAGACAACCTCTTAAACAGAGGAAGACAGATAAGTAAGTCTTAGCAGTGTAGAAAATATACCAAGCTCAAAAAAGTGTCATCACTCATGGATGGGTGTCTAAGTTGTTTTTTAAGAATGCCACAACCTCTACTTGTGCTCTGTCCTAGCACTTCACTGTTCTCTTCTGCAAGTTTCCTAATTTCTGCAAGTTTCCTAATTTCTGCAAGTTTCCTAATTTCAATTTTCCCAGATACAATTCAGATTGTTACTTCAGAAAAGAAGTTAACACTCTGTTTTCTGCCATCACAGTGGATAAGAAAATAGCCTTTACATATTTAAAACCCATAATCAGATGTTCTACCTTCTTTTGAGTAAAGAACATCTACTACATCAAGATCTTCAAGTACAACTAATGAAAACAAATCCAAGCACTCTCTAACTTATTTCTTCGCCGTCCTGTCTAATACATTCTTTACCAGTCCTATTTGCACAAACAGTCTCACTATATGTGTTATTTTCAGTGTAGAAAGCAAACCAAAACAAAAAAGAAAAGAAAAAACACACTTCTCAGCATCAGTCATCAGCATCAGTCATCAGCAGCTCACTGGCTCCCTCTCTTGGGTACTCTTTCTCTGTTTTTTCTGTAACTTTTTGAAAACTCCTTCCATACTGCTGGACAATTTTACACTTGAAATTCCCTGCTAGTTTCAATAACTGCCTGTTAACAATTAACTTGCAGCTTGACACAGTTCCACAACGCTGAGCATCAGGAAAAAGAAAGGCTTAACAATCAGCCAGCCCTAAAAACCCTGTATGCTTTATTCATAATTCAACCAGCCGAGCTTTTACTTTACAGCTCTGTCCTGCCTTGGCTACCTCTCATGATACTATTCCAAGCCTGCAGCCTACACCACCACTCCCTCCTCCATGAAAACAGTGGAAGGTTCCCTCGACAGTCAATACCTCATCACCACAGTGTTTGTGTCTCTCTCCTCATACTAGATTTGGATAGGACAGCCAGCCTGCCACAGGTACTTCCAGAACAGAAATGTATTTTACAAATGGCACAAGAAATGCATATTCTACTCACTAGAAATACCTTAAACTCTGTGCTAAACTTTCACCTACTCCGAACTGATAGCACAGACTGCGTCTCACAACCCGTGAGAACAGGGTGTCCCTTTCTGCATAAGGCTCTCATCTCTGAAGACTGAACTACTGCAGGAAAACAAAGGTCCATTTGTCAATAGAGAAGCTGAGCTTGTCAATAGAATCCCTGCCATTCTATGCTTTCATTTGCACTGCTGGTTAGTTTCAAATATACTGCTAATACACAGTAACAATTCAACCTACAGACTCTTCCACATGGTTAGGAAATAACAGGAGCACAGTTTTCATTCAGAGATGGTCTGGTCTCTGCTACCTGACTTACCCTCAAAAATTACATAAGAGATTTCATCAAATAAGCACTAATACTACATAAATACTGGTCTGTTCTACTAAATATAAAAGAGTAGTGCTGCAGAAAAACTCTCAGAAGAAAGGAGACATTGAATGTGCTGTTACAATTAAGCATTACGGTGATGTTAATTAACACAGGTCAATGAATGCAACAGTCACTGCACTAGGATGAATTGCACATACTATTCCTTCTAAAAGATGCACATGAACATTCACTGTAAAAATAAGGTGGATTTGAAAAGCCATGTATCCATGGCATAACTTTTCCTTCATATGCCATTTGAAGCCCATCATTTGGACAACGCTCAATTAGGCACAATACGAGCCCTGTTAATATCTTTCATCTACCAGATGAGATACCAGAGTCTCAATAAAACCTCTGCTGTCCTTTTACACTCCTGAATATGATTAACTTTTAGAGGGATTTCTTAGTTCAGATCATTTGGAGTGAAGCAGGTTTAAAAAATCAAGCAGACATAACCAGAGAGATCAAAACTAAACCCCAAGCTCATTTCTTGCCCCCTCCTCGCCCCCACCAACTTGTGGCAACTTTAAAAGTCACACAGCTGTATAAGAAGTCACAACTATAAACTGGCAATGCAGCAAAGAAATATTTCTTACTGACCTAGTGTTCAGCTAAGGTAATTAATTGAACAAATTCTAGTGCAGACAGAGTGAAACTTCAGGACCATGCGCCGTAGAACAACTCATCTGGCAGCACAGGCAGACTTAAAAACATCATGAAACCCTTCACTTCCGATTCCCAGTTCATTGCATAAGGAGTGTAGGTACATAGCTTAGGGCTGTATATTTGCAGTAAAGGACAGGTGTCCAAGTATTTTGTGAGTATTTACTCACTCCCAATCAAAACACATATGCCCTGTTGCTTGAATCAGTTTTGGGTAATCTCTACCCTACCCCAGCAATCAGAGACAAAGAAAAATTTTAAATCATTTTAGAATCCATCCACAACTACCAGCAAAATATTTGCACATAGCACCCCCAAACAATAAATACAAATACAAGGAGTTAACCACCCACTGGTGGAACTCTTCTCTCATTCAAGTACCTCCCAACACAATCAGCCAATCCATGAATTTCAAACTATAGGTTTTGGTAAATTAATTCTTAAAACATATAGAAAGTTGCTCCTTAACAACACAAGCTAACAGTGGTTAAGGAGGATGCCAACTACCTTGTCTGCCATAAGCAGGAGATGCAATCACGCATGAATTAACACAATCAAATATTTACCTTAGTCCCAGTCATACTGCTAGAATAGTCACCAGGGGTTCCTATGTTATAAACTCAGGCCTAGGGATTTGCTAGAAAGACCAAGTACGAAAGCATCTTATGAGGGTCCCTGCCCCCTGTCACCCTCGGGGGGAGAGTAACAGAGTATATTAGTGAAGTTCCAATCTTTCAGAATTGTCACCAAGAAACCCTAGAAATCACAAGGCAAAAAAAAACGGTCCCACTTTAACAATTACTTTTCTTTTTCACCACAAAAGGGAAATTACTGACTTTGAAATTATTGACTTCAAAGAGTGGTTCAATGCTCTTACAGTAATAACCCAAATAATATGTTATTTGTAACAATTTCAATTAAAAAACCAATAAAAATCAATACACATAATAAAAATAATAAAGATAATAAATAACTTCAATGCTTAGAAGCCAGCTAGACGGTAACTTTCAAAGGGATCAAAGAATTTGACATTTGTGTTTTCAAGTAAACTCCTGTTCGGTCAGTTTTTCGCAGTACGATCTTCCCGGACAACAAGCTCCTAAGAAAGAAAATACAGTAATACCACGTAACAACAAGACTGAGATACATATTTTAGTCCTTTTTACCAGATGATTAGTGCCAGTGACGAAAGAAAAACGCAATAACCTATATAAACACACCAAGTAACTTAATATTAACTTTAGAACATTATCAGCTCCAGCTAAAACACCCTCAGGTGTCTGATGTTTACACAAGAACTGGACTGCTAACTAATTAAAAAATACAGTATGTTCAGAAAATTCAAGTTTGAATACATTCCTCTGACTGCGTATCAGTTGTTGCAAATACAGACTTTGAAATACATAATCCCTTAAATGAATGTTGATTATTGGTGTATTTTCGAGACACAATATTTAACAAAGGGGATACCTTCTTCTTCCTCCTAAACTAAGCATGTCTCTCTGGCTTTTCATGTATATCCACCCTCCCGGCTTTCCCCATAAGTTATTCCTTTCTTGGTTACGATGCTCTGAGAGGACCTGTGGAAGACAAAGTTGGACTGAAACCCCACAAAATTCTGTACAACTGTGGAATCATCGACCAAGGCAAGTCCCAAGAGAAACAGAGAAAACAGACTACAATCATGTGAAAAACAGAACAGTGCTTCCAGTCACCAACATACTTGGCATACAGCAAGCATTGTGTTGTATCCATATAAAAGCAATCCTTCAGTTGCATGGATCACAAACCCCGTGACAGCCTCCTAATTGAGATGGATGAAGACTAAAATTAAGTCTAGGAACACAATCTGGGAGCTGAAAGTGTTTTCAAGACAAACTAAAGCACTACTGCATGGACAAAGTACATTTTACCAAGGTTTGCGGCAGGGGCAGTTTGGGGGTTTTGGGATTTGGGGGGGTTTTTCCCCTGGAATTTCTAAAATTGAGTTGGTGTAAAGAAAATACAGAGCAAATAGTCCAGACCTTAAGTGAGAATAAAATCCTGTATCAAGGTCCAATAACTTATTTTAGCTTCATGGTAACAACAGCCCAGCTATATGAAGAGCCAGACTGAAGGCAAGGACCAAGCAAAGCTCTGTCCCAATCTTGCTGACATTTTGCAGACTGCTTCCAAATGATGTTTCCTTGTTAGACAGTGGATTGAGGCCAGACTTAGGACTGTACAGTACTAGGATCAAGCTGCATTTGAAATTTGAAAATCCCAGTAGCTGCAAAACTAGCAGAATAAATAATACGTCTCTCACACGTCTTCAAAGGTCGTTTTTTGTTTCCACCAGCTCTTAGAGTTGACCTTTTAAAAACATCTTGCTTGTAGGACATACGGCTTTATCATTCCCTAGTCTGCTGACATGTGAGCACTCAAAACAGGTTGTTCCTGATACTGCTTTCAACCAGCATAGAAGGCCCTGCAGAGACTAGAAATCCTCTACATGCAGAATATTAACTCATGTCCAAAGTAAGTTTGCAGAGACCCTGACCGAACCATGCTTGCATGACTTCATGAACAGTCATCTTATGGATTAAACAAGTGCTTTACCATGAGTCATAACTTGACTGGTCACAGACAACCCACATTGATTTTGCTGCTTCATTTAATCCCTTCTTTTGTGCTTCAATAGGTATGTCTTAAAATGTTAAGCACAGAAGCTGAAGCACATCAGCAAAATCAAACACCTCAAAAAAAAGATTAAATGAAATGGTAACAACTTCTGTGAGAGTAACAGAGATCACAGAAGAAAAGACCTCCTCCCTTAAAAACACAATGAAAAGAGACATACTTTGTCTTCTTGAAAATACTGGGTTTTCTCCTCTAATACATGCAGCCACTAGATGCAGAAACACCTGGAGGGTGCCAAAATATACTCAGCAAGAAATCTGGAAATGTCCCACTCCTCTGACAACCCATTAAAAAGGGAAGGATCAGCCAGTACTTGCAAAAGTTTGGAGCTCCCAAAGCAACGCATCACTAAAACCACTCAGGTAACAAATCCAACAAGTTCCTTTTAATTGCTTCTGTGCAGGGCTAGAGAAGGCACAGTTATTCAGCATGTCCTTTTAACAGGCTGTATTAGCTCCACCAAAGTTAGTAGGTTTATAGGGTTTTTTATATCTTACTCTATTTTTACCAAAATTTTCTGTAAGACTCTTGCCCCAGTGTAAAATAAAAACATTGTGTACACAGACAACACCGTTTTCAAACAAACCCTACAAACAAAACTTTGTTCCATTATTATTAATATGATGACAAAGTTCTGTCCGAACGAAACACTTCCTTCTTCACAATCCTAAAATTATTTATCCATGCTTAAAAGTTAAAACTGGATAGCTAGCATAACTGTAACTTAGCAATGAAATTAATTTTTCCTTCACCTATTATTTCCACAGCTCATACTTTCATTTTTTTAAAGCAAAAATATTTCCTGCAGATTCACAGTTACCTTATTTAGACTCTGCAGTGTTAGAACAGAGTAATCCAAAACCCATCTAGTGACTTCTGCAGTGAAAATGAAATTCATTACATGCTAAATGGAATTTCAGTACAATCCACATATAATAAAGTTACAAGGCAATTACGTTTCTGAAGAAGACATTAATCTAGCCTGTCAGCCATAAAAACCCAGCATCATACAAGGCTACATATGCCTACTGAACTATTAGACACTACTAAAAAAGAAAAAAAAGAAAAAAAAAGCAGCCCAGGTATCCTCCCCAATGCACCAACCCTCTGAAACTGAAAATGTTTTTGACTGTAACATCAGATTCTGAAACTTTTCAAAGCAAACAGAATAGAACAAAGGAAAGCGATTACTGTTTTGTCAGTTAACAGCTTTTTGTTAATAACCACACAATCCAGTTCTGCTGTAAACAGTGTTTAAGGCTGCCTTCTGCTCTCAGGAATGCTCATCCAGCTGATCTCAAGCATTCAGAATCCAGCCTGTGGACTGCTTTGCAACTGGGTTTTTTGGGGGGGAGAGGAGGGACTTTTTGGTTGGTCCATTAGTTGGTTTTTGCGAAATTACCTCTTGTTGTAGAGATATCAGAAGAATGCCAAACATTCGCAAAATATTAAAGTAATTAGGTAACAAATATTAAACCCAGAAGAATCAAAAGCCAGTTCAGTACAAGCCAACAGGTTAAAACTCAGTATTTTCTTAGTACTTTTCTCTAGTTGGATGCTGTAAAATTTCAATACGGACATGTAAATGCAAGGCTCAGAGACACCGGTTTAGCACACAGTTCAGTGTCTTCTGGATTATAACTACCAATGGTATATGCTTCATTATGGTTTATCGTTTTGATATCATCCTACTTAGTGCCTGAAAATTAATCAATATCTCAGGTGAGAGCCTGAAAATTAATCAGTATCTCAGGACATGCTCCTCCTCTCCATCTGTGCATGTACTTCCCTGCTATTATTTGAGGAGGTTTATTACAGTTTGATGCACAACAAAGCATTTCCACAGCTGAGACACCATGTTATTTCATTAGGAATGCAAATATCTCTTTTCCCCATGCAATATGAATTAAATAAACACACACACAAAATGCCTGCCTTTGCTGCAAGTATAAAGATCTTCTTTTCCTTAACAGCTCAGGAACTGGAAAAAAATAAATCATATAAACAAACTGCTGCATGTGCTAGGCAAAGAAGTGACTGACCAAGCTTCAGCCCTGCAAATATAAAAAAAGGAATACAAATTTCAAAGATACAATTTATACTCAGTAGCAGCTGCAAAATTGCAAATTTCTGCCCCATTACATTGAAAATAAGCTAGCTTTTAAAAAGAAGCTCATGCTAATAATATGTTATAGATCACAGAGAAGTCTAGTTCTAGTACACAAGGAAGGAGATGATTTTACAGTGCTGGCTTCTGTATTTTCAGCTCTTTATACACATGCCTGGGCACTTACTGCAATGTTTAACCTGCTGTAAAAGACATCGTAACATTCAGAAGTCAGCCTATAATCTCCACTGTGGCTGCAAGAAAGGCAAAAAAAATGCGGACCACAAGGATGAGCAAAGGGAAGTCCAAGGAAGTAGGACAAGAAGGAACAGGAAAACCAAGCAACTCACCCGTATGAAACAAAAAAACCCACCTCCAAACAAACAAACACAGGAGCAAGACAAAGAATATGCACAGAATGGCAAGATGAAGTTTAGTGTAAAAGCAGCTGTACTTTTTTTGTCTTTATTTTAACTTGTTACATTAAAAAAAGACGAAATTACCTAAACACTAGGGCTCTAAACAACAAAAAAAGCGCAGCTGCTATATTTTAAGAGGGATGACTGTGAGTCCATAAATCAGAAGGAGTTGTCTGTAAGACTATGGTGGTTCATACTATAAATACATCCCAATCTGACTGGACAAGTCTCCTCCTGCATAAGCCATTGCCATAAAACAGACTATAAGTGAAATTGAGTAACTACACAAAGGAAGAAAGGCATTCCATTTACACAACTCATTACCCAAACTAGCTCATGAAGTAGAAGTCATGTCAATTTCTTAAATATTCCTTCACTATTTTCCCACATATATAGAGATTTAAAGGAAGACAGTAATTTATAACACCATGTTCTCTGATAAAGACCACACCAGTTCTGTCTTGAAGGCACAACTCCCTTTTGAAGCAAAGTATTAGCAACCTTCAACCATGAACCCACCATGTCCTGAAGGACTTTCAATGACCACCCAGGCTCTGGGCTTTATTTCCATTTCTTGCTGAAATCCAACATCCCTACTCAGACACACCCTGAAGTTTCCAACACTGTATTTCAAGCAACACTCTGAAACACCTACTTAGAAGTACACAGAATACAACTGTGGGGACGAAACTTGGGGAATGTGGAAAAGTCGATCAGAAATTAGTAGCTTGTGTCATGGTAACATCTCTCAACCGCCGCTGTGAAACACTAAAACATTAACATTCCCTGAGTAAGGTCTTTAAATTATAAATACGCAGAGAGTTTATATTGCAAAAAAATCACAGTACAGATCAGCAAGTGTGCTGTGAGAAGACAGTGCACACTTTAAGTGAACATCATAAGTTTTCAGACATCAGAATAAATTCCATGAAGACTGTAAACAAATGGAAAAAGAAGCAGTCTTAGCACACTGGTTGGAAAGTACACATTTTCAAAGTTTACATTTCAAAACCACAACTGTCAAAATAATCATTAGATTGGGGGGGAAAAAAAGAGTGTTCAGGGAGCTGTTTAGATAAGGAATATCACAACCCTTGAACTTTATTTTTAAAGTAACTGCCAGTTGTTACAGATTTTCAACAACTTTCTGCTCCAAAGAGATGGCAGTGGGGATTCAAGTTTACTTAGCCTTTCTGTGGGGTCATATTCTTAGGTTACAGGTTAGCTGGCAGACTTAAGAAATTCCCTCACTGTCCCAGCCCTCTCGAGGCACTCGCTAATTGCAAGTAATAGCATATGTTTCATTTTGAAAACGCAAGTTTCCACCACCTCTGGCAAATCCTGCCTTTCTGGAGTTCAGTATTTTTAAATCATGGCGTGAGAGCTCAGAAATACCACTGCCACAAAACCGACTCCTGACCAAAACACACTGCCAGTGCCTCTAGACATATAAACATTTCACTGTGGCTTATTGCCAACTCCCTACTGTAAATGTACAAGCTCACCCTTCTCCACCAAAATCTATCAGCCTCCGTGACACTCCTCAAACTCTCTGAGGACCAGCGAAGAAACTGTGTAACAAGAATACTAATTAAAACGTCTTACCGAAATAAAACGATCCGGGAGAACAGTAAGAATTTTCTCCTAGACTACCCACGAGAGGGTTTTTGCGTGTTTACTTGCAAAAACCACCTGCCCGGGGCACGAGGAAAGATAGGAGGCGTCACCTTTCAGCCCCGATGAGCGTGGAAATGCTGCGGGCAGTGTTTGCCCGCTGTCCCGGGAAGCTCTCGGTGCCGAGGCCCCGCCGGAGCCCCTGGAGCCGGCGGCAGCGAGGCGGGAGCGGGGCGGGAGCCGCGGAGGGTCCGGCGGGGCTGCCCTCCCACAGCTGCTCCAACTCGCCCACAAGTTGAGCGCCGGGGGACGCGGGGCAAGGGGGGAGGACGGGACGGCTCCGTACCAGCAAAGAGCCGCCTCGCACTGTTGTTACCTGCTGATGAAGCCATCCCCATCGCCGTCGCACGTCTGGAAGAGGCGCCTCATCCTCTCCTCCTCGCCCGTGCTGGAGGTGTCGGTGCTGCTGCTGCCGGTGCTGCTCACCTCCGCTACAGCGGCTGCCGCCATCATGAGCCCCGCTCCGGAGGACGAGGAGGAGGAGGTGGGGAAGGAGGAGGAGGAGGAGGCGAGGCTGCCTCGGGCGCTCGGGATTCCCAGTCCCGCCGCCCCTGCAAAGTGCGAGCGGCAGCACAAAGCGGCGGCGGGGCCCTGTCCGCCCCTCACGCACCGCCCGCGGAGGGAGACCCGGGCCGGGCCCCCGCCCCCGCCCGCGCTCGGAGCGGGGACAGGGCGGCTGACGCTGGGCGCTGCCCGCCTGTGCTCGGCATCGTCCTGCTCCCCTCCGGCGCTGCGGGATCCACCGGGAGCGAGCGGGCGGTGTCGCCAGCCCGGGGCCAGCTGCCCTCGCTGCTGGGGGACGCCTCCGGCCGCCGAGTGCGGGGCGACCCAAACCCGTCCCGAGGGTCGCGTGTTCCCCAGCGCTGGGCAGGCCCGGCTCCCTGCTCCGGGGGTGCTCCGTGGAAGCCAAGCCCAGACAAACTCACAAGTTTTATGTAGCCCTGCGTTTGCTCTTGAGGCTGTTTGATGGGGCATGGGTCAGATAAAAGCATTCTGGGGTGCAGAGCACCGACCCCTCTTGACCCATCCCGTTCCATTCTGCTAATCAAATTTTACCGGTGGAGTCAACAATTCGTTTTGCTGTCCCTGAACATGTTTGTGGCCTATACCCCTCCCTGTCTGATGGTCTCCTTTTCATTTAAAGAAAAGTCACTTTCTTTGCAGCCTTCATGTGGCCAAATTTAAAAATTACTTTGCTTGTATAGTACAGCTTCTTAATTTCCTTTGGAATCCTTGCCATCCTTCTCAATACCTAATTAAGTTTTCATCAATGCTTTTTTTCTCTTATTTCTGTGAAAAGAACTGATAAACCAACAGCACCAGTCTCTTTTATCTCTACTGGAAATCGGGAATCCAAAACAGTCTAGAACAGCATTTCTGTTTACATTAGCATTATGTTTCTTACACCATCACCCTGTGATTAATTTGGGTCAACTAATTTTTTTCCTAACCTATTTTTGTATTTGAAAGAAAAAGACCTTGTTATTAAGGACATGCATTTCTCTCATAGTATGAGGTATTATCCTTCTCATATTAAGTCTTTGAAGACATTCAGTTCATCTTGATCTTCCTTGTTGCTGCCAGTGATTCATGAATATATAAATCCAGCAAAGTTATCGCGCTTCTCTTGTTGCACAGTCCCTTTCAAGTACAGTAACTGATGGCAACAGTTCTAATTGTTAATATTTATTGTACCTTGATTAAGTGAGTCACTACAAGGTAAGGAGTCCCTCTGGCATTTTATTAACTAAAACTACTTGCAAGTGCAAGCATGCATACACTCACTATTGTATTCTCTAAGTCTCTGGAGATTTCCACATTAGGTTGCTCACATTAGTCCTTGCTGGATGACCAGGACGTTGTGGTATGGTGCCAACACATTTCCAACACACTCTTTCAAGACACTGAAAGCAGAGAATATTGCAACGATCCTTTCAGATGTTCCATCTTCTGACCTAAAGTAGTCTGACTCGTAATCTTAGCACATGCTTTTTCTCAGTCCTAGGTAGGATGTTGCTCATGTGTGATACCAGTTGATTACTGCAGCTTAGGACTGGAGGAGATGTGAAGTCACAGCACCATTTTTCTTCAGCCAGATCCCACAGATGAGCTGTTCCACACCACACACAAGAATTCTTGCACACGTTCTGCAAATACAGCACACATTGCTTCTTACTAAGAATGAAAATTCTTAACCACAGGCAGCTGAACTCGATGTATTCGTATGGGTCCCTTTCATCTTGCAATATTCTACAATTTTGTGAGTATTTTGAGTCCTAAAACAGTGACTCCTGACAAGGCCCCCAACATCAATGTAGCAAGATGGGATCCAAATCATAGCAATGAGAATCTCCAAGAATGAACTCCCTTCATCCTGATGCTCTCTGCTAAGCCTCACAGCTGGCCAGTTCTCACCTTATTTTAAACTAATCTCCCACTTCTCCTCTCATCTAGATAACGACACTTTGTCTTTTGTTCTCATCTTAGCCGTATGCTTCACGCAGTAGCTTCCTTTGTGGATCAGGAATTCCCCCATTCCTTAGACTCTCCCTGTCCATTGCTAACAATTTTTGAGCTGGTTGTTTATACATTGGATTTTTTCTGCTATCTTTTCCACTTCTGAGGATCAGCTGCAGTTAATTTTTTTGCATTTGCACCAGTCCCAAGAAACCCTGGTGCCGTGGTTGTGGTTTCTGACTTTCCCTGATTACAAACCACCCATAGCAGTTCCTCCTTGCTGATAGAACAGCTGATATCCTAGCTGTGGTAGGGCATGCAAGACTGCAAAACCAGCTGAGCTTGCTGGCTGGTATTGTGATGCCCATCTAATTTTTGTGAAAGATGCGTCACATCAGCTAGAAAGCCACTGTTCCCCACATTCCTGTGCCTGCTCTGAATTATGTGGCCAGTTCACTGCTGCAGCCAAGCATGTGAATTTCAGATGGCAAAATCCCACATCCAAAACACAGACTATGCTGGGCAGCAGAAAGTACAATTCTTCCTGAAATGTCCCTGGTGTGAGGAGTGTGTGATGCCTAGAAACTTATGAAGAGAGAACAAGGAAGGAGGGCAAGGAGTGAGACTTCCATATTGCTGTGAGCTTGATATTTCTCAAAAGAAATGTTTTAAAAGTTTGTATGTTTTCTAGTGAAGACTGGATTTTAAGAATCAATCAGTTTGTTCATTTGTCTTTTCATCTAAGTTCAATGAATCTGTAATTTTTCAATACTAATCTATATTCTACAAAATAAATTTTACATAATGCCCTGATTTCCAAATGCAAATAAATATATACCAGACAGTCAATGCAAACATTAACAACAATGGTGTAGCACTACTAGCTGCACTTATCCTCCAACACTTATATGCCCAAAATCTGACATCTCTGAAAGATGGGCAGGACACACCTGATTTCCAGATGTGCTGGACTCTAAGACTTTCCACCAGATCAACAGTCTTATGTTTATGTGATATCTGAAAGTCAACTCTACCACATAGTAGGTGTTGAACAGTAGAAAAAGAAAAGCAATGTAAACCTCTTGAAATTTAATTATAGATGGTTTCGCAGTAGAACACAGCTTAAGTCACTCAGCATAAAAAGCTGCCAAATCAACAAAATCAATTGACCAAAAGAAGAGAAAAATCTCCTTCTAGATAACATTCAGTCATAGCAGTTTTCAATTAACCTCTTTCAAAACCCACCAACAAAACAAGTAGTAACTTGATTTTCAAGCAGGAAGTTTTCATTTAGTAATGTTCCTTTGAGCAAGGTAACCAGGGTGTGCAATGCAGAACTTCCTCAGCATCAGGAGTCCAACTGCCCACGATACCATCCCTTCCCATTTCCTACATACTGCATCCAGCCCTTTTCACGCTCTTGCTAAAAAGTTCCCTGTTGCTCCATGAGGTTCTTGATTAACAGACATTTCACTTTTCTCTAAGGGATGCTGTCACCCAACACAGATGGGTTCTCTTAGGGATATTGGCAGAGTGACAGTGGCACTTAATCATAGTTACCATTAAAACTTTGTTTTCTTAACAGGATGTTATGATTGGTATATAAGAGAATTTATTATTAGAATGGCACAGGATTTCCACAAGCAGAGGCGACCTAGTACAATCTGTAAGTAGCATAGCAGGGAATTTATAATACAACTGGATTTATAATTTCTAATCACCTGGACTCTCTGCAGATCAGGTCAGATCCCAATCCACAGTTTTTTGTATTAGTGTAACCATCAAAATCTTGGGGGGCTGGGGAGCAAAGATTGCAGGGGCTGCCTGGGAAGGCATGGCAGGGCCTGGCTGCCTGGATCGATCCAGCCATCCCAGCCAGGTCAGCCCAGGCTGTCAGACACCTCCCTGGGGACAAAAAAAGCCAGGCTGGGACATGGGACTGGGGTGGAGCTGGCTTGGCCACCAGGCACTCTCACATCACCTGACTTTGCACATGTACACCAAGCTACTCAGATATGGCTGATAGGCCCAGATCTAAATCTGAGCCTTGCCTATATCATCCATGCCCAAGCAATATAAGGGCTGAGTAAAAGTGATTTCCTATGTAAACCTACTTTTTTAATATATTAGGGAAGTGAAATTAAAAACATACTTTATTTTCAATGATGTACCTTACAAAATGCATACTTTTGATGTTGCTGTAAGATAGATGGGGGAATTAGCTATTCTCATTGCTGCCACTGCTTAGGTACTCGGACTGAAGATTTTGATGGCACAACGATTAAAACCCATGTCCGGTGGTATCAAAGGTGAGATTATCCTTTATTTCAGTCAGCTTCAGATAAAGGCCAGCTTTTTTTATTGATCTTTACTGTAACAAAATTTAAAGTAACAGACATATAATGTGAGATCAAATGAATGTGTTTTAAAACATCATTGTGTACAGCAAAGTGCATCTGCTGCTAATAGAGCCATAGTTTAGCTATGAAATTGTTAGTTAAATTCTCATCAAAATTTTGTGTCTGAAGTCACTGTAGTACCTTCCTCACGTTACTTTGTTTAGATCCTCTTCACATCACAGACCTAGGACTTCAAGCTCCATCTAGAAATATAAGCCTCATGCAGCCTTTACTGTGGAATACTTAGCAAGCAGAGCTGTTTGAAAAATCTTAAAACAGTTTATTCAAAAGAAAATAATGGGGTTTTTTTTGTTTGGTTGGTTGGTTTGTTTTGATTTGTTTTTTGTTTTGTTTTGTTGGGGTTTTTTTCAGTGAGGTAAATTTAAAAATTTTTTTTCCTCCTGCTCAAAAGAGTGATCTGCAAAACTGAGCATTTTTTATATAGGACTGAAAATATTTTAGATAGAATATTAATTTGTAGATAGAATATTAATGCCTCTTTGGAGAAGCTTCCTACTAATTCTTCACATTTATAAATGCTCAACTACCTTGTAAAAATGTTCTGTTTTTAAAAGTCTCCTTTTCATAATAATGATGATGAATATAAATGGTTTGTCCATTTTCCAAAAAATATCCTAAACTGCTCTCCTATTCAAAATAGGTTGCTATTCCTGGATCCTACAAATGGATCCACAATTTGGATCGGCATACATGACAGAAAATTGGAAGTTTCTTTCCTCATTTCTTTTTTATACATGTAAACAAAGATATTGAGTATTTCCACTCTTTTTTATCAAAATATATTCTTTGAAGCTGTACCTCTGTTAACAAAATACTACTTTGCTTGAGGGGGCACTTGTAAAGATAAATACTCTTTGTACAGACTGTGACTATCAGGTAACCTCAGTAACTTTTTCCTGCAGGCTACTCATGGCTCCGATAGTTAAACATGTTCTGTGCTCCAGAAAATTTCTGCAACATGAATCACAGGCATGAAATCCTTTTGCCTTCAGTCTACCCTTCCAGCTCACAGGACATGCGATCCCTGCAGTAAGATCTGCTAGCACAGGATCATTCCACTCTCCCTCCTGTCCTCTGTCGTTTGCTCACCCTGGAAACTACAGTACCTCAATTCAGGAGTGAGGAGAAGTGGAGAAAGTTGTGGGAAGAACTGGGGCATAGCTGACCCTGTTGGGAATCATGCTCTTCCCAGCCTTCATTCTGCATTGCTGAACTCTCTGGATGCCCTGAGCTCCACAGAAGGGTTGCATTTTTCCGCTGGAAATTAAGCAGCCCAAGATTTGGAATGCTGCACGTTGAGGATTTGAGAGAGGTTGTTTTACAAGGATACAACTGATCAAAAGGCATTTTCTTTGGTGTCTCAAAAATAAATGAAAACTGAAGTAAATAAGGGAAGTGGAAAAGACAGATAAATAAGAAATTACGTGTCAGTAGATGACAGGAGAGCTTACATAAATGGGGAGGAGGCAATCACCCAGATAGAGCCCACATCAACAGCAAACATTCTGGGGAACTATCAGTGTATACAGTTGTGTGCAGTACAGCACGAGATGGCCATTTTCACTGATGTCAATTTATTAAACAAGTATCTCTCATTATAATTTGACATCAGCCTTACTTCCCTAAATGTGTGTAAACACCTAACTTTTTTGAAGGGATCATTAGTAATCCTAACACCCAACAGCTATCTGGTTACAAATGTACTACGATGCTCAAAAAATCCCACATACTGCAACACCTTCTTTCTTTTGTAATCAAGGAATGGAAAAGAGCAATAAATCTTGTGCTCTATCATTAACCTGATTTTGAAAAGTAGTATTAGCTCAGCAGTGATCCTTGCATCATATTTCAAGAGCTAACAAGTCTTACAACACTTTAAATCTTTTAAAAATCCCAAACAAACAAAACCCCCAAAAGACTAACTATTTTGCAGTCAAATCTGACACAATCTTACACAGTACATAGTAGATAATGTTTCATAAACTTACTTTGCAGTTCCTTTTCTCTTAGCACTGGCCTCCTGTGTGGAATATAAAAGTATTTGCAAGAGAGAAAATATCCTGCAAACTAAAAAGAAGACAGCAAACCTGCTACATAATAGAAGTGCCTCTAGGGATGGTAAAATAAGAATGCCTAATTGTATTTAAATGTGCAGATATATTTTTGCATAAAACTCTGCTCCCTCTTAATGCTTCTTATTAAAAAAATACATGGGCATTTGGACATATGTTAATAGAAGGAAATAATTCTTATTCATGCAGTTATTTGTTTGGAATAAATATTGGCCAGAAGGTATTTCTGAGGCCAATCACGAAAAAGGAATTTTTAAAGACTTACGGGTTGTTAATTCTAATAAGAAAATCCACAGCTAATTATTTTTATTAAGAGAATTCTATAAAGAGTCTACATAAACCTCCATGTCTAAGAGCTTGGGTAAGCACAGTTCTGTCTTTGCTCATGTTTTTTCATCTGCTGAGTGCAGACTGCAATTCAGTATTTAGCAGGGCTGCAGCAGGCAGTGCAGGGGTGACCACACTCTCCTATCTTTGCTCCCTTCTTAACAGCATCAGGGAGTCAGAGAAGCAGTGAATGAAGCAAGGCATGAATTCAGAAATTTATTATGCAGGACACACTCAGGCTTCACCCCACTCATAGCCACAGAGATGAGACCGAACCCAACAGACAGCTCTTATCTCTGTGTGCTGCTGTAGTCACAGGATTGCAAATGGAGAGTGGAATTGGGCCCGAGGAATCATTTTTTCAGAATCATGGGCTTTTTTTTCTGTAGGAAGGCAAGATGATGCTGTTAACAGACAGAAACTGGTAACACATCTGGGCTCATAATTAAAGATTTCTGATGTGACTGTTTCAAATTAGTTACAAGCTCTCATTTATTATCGTTGATACCGAGGATGATAAGAGGAATCCTCATCTTGTTCAGCTGAGGTGTTTAGTTTTCCATAATAAATGTGATGTGCTCTGAGGTGACAGTACTGAACATCACAGGAAACAGCAATGAGGGACTAGCAACATGTACTTTTGAAGATTTACAGGCAGGTACCTGGACTGAAAGTCTGAAAAAAACCTTAAAAGTAACTTTAGAATAGATCAATCCTTCCGCTCCAGTGCAACCTCTTAGCGCAGAGCTATGCTGAAGTCAGCTTTGTCCACAGCTTTGCTAGAGGTCTCTTAAGAACTGCTTTTCAGTTCAGCTACACCAGCCAGAGAGTGTTTCTTTTCTATTTAGTTAATTCTCCACTTAAATTCACAATTGAGGAGTAGTTTGTTCTTCTTCAAAGCACTCTCCTTCTGACTGAATGATGTTTCCAAAGCAGCAGCCTTAGAGGCGAGTCCTGCGTCAAGCCCAAGAGGTTTGGGTTTATTCCATCTCATGTCCTCCGCGTCAAGTCAAAGGACAGCGGAGAAAGATGATCCAAAATCAAGGGCAAATAACACTTTACGGAGTGAGGAGGCTGAGGGCTGAGATGAACTTCGCCACACCTCCGTTTAACGCCATTCAATTAAATCCCGTAACTCATGACCCGACAGGGCACTAATGCACTTTCTGGTCACGGCCGCGCACAGCCCCCGGCACACGCACACACTGCAGCGCCCGAGCGGGGGACAAGGAGCCAATTTCCTTCCGTTCGGGGCCATTGCGGCTGGCGGTGACCCCGCGCAGGCCCCGCCCTGCGCCAGCGTCCCCCGGGGCCGAGGAGCAGCGGCCCCCGAGCCCTGCCCGTGTCGGGGCAGTGGGGCCGTGTCGGGGCCGTGTCGGGGCCGTGTCGGGGCCGTGTCGGGGCCGTGTCGGGGCCGTGTCGGGCACTGTCGGGCGCTGTGGGGCGGTGTCGGTGCCGTCTCGGGCCTGTGTCGGGCGGTGTGGGGCGGTCTGGGGCCGTGCCCGGCGCTGTCGGGCGCTGTGGAGCGGTGTCGGGCGGCGCGGGGCGGTCTCAAGCACTGTGGGGCGGTCTCGAGCGGTCTCGGGGCTGTCTCAGGCTGCGTCGGGGCTGTGTCGGTGCTGTGTCGGGCGGTGTGGGTCTGTGTGGGGCTCTCTCGGGGCGGTGTGGGTCTGTGTGGGGCGGTGTGGGTCTGTGTGGGCCGGTCTGGTGCGGTGTGGACCGGTCTGGGGCGGTGTCGGGGCTGTGTGGGGCGGTCTCGGAGCGGTGTCGGGCGGTGTCGGGGCCATGTCGCGACACAGGCGGGTCCCGCGGCGGCAGCCCCGAGGGGCCGCGGGGGGCTCGGCGGCCGCCGCCGCGGTGCGCGCCCGGGGCGAGGCCCTGCGGGAGGTCGGCGTGGACGAGGAGGTGGAGATGGCGGTGCAGCTCGCCCTGGAGCGGTTCCGGAGCGGGGACGAGGCGGGTGCGCGGCACAGCCCGGGCCGGGGGGAGCCTGCGGGTGTCGGGAGGGCGCTGGCAGAGGTCAGCGAGGGCATCGTGCCCCTCTGCCCGGCCCCGGTGAGGCACAGCTGGGCTGCTGTCTCTGCTTCTGGGCGCCTCAGGACAGCGAGCTGCTGGAGAGGGTCCAGCAGGGGCCCAGAGATGATGAGGGCTCTGGAGCATCTCTGGCTGATCGGGGGAGATGTGGGAGCTGCACCTGTTTAGCCTAGAGCCGACCAAGAGCGGATCTCATTAATGCATATAAATATCTCCAAGGCAAGTGGCAGGAGGATGGTGCCAGACTCTTTGTGGTGACAGGACAAGGAGTAGTGGCCAGCAATTAAAACACAAGAAGTACTACCTCAACATGAGGAAGAACTTCTTCCCATGGAGGGTGGCAGAGCAGTGGAACAGCTGCTCAGGGAGGGCGTGGAGTGTCCCCCTCTGGAGACATCCCAAACCCACCTGGATGTGTTCTGTGTCCCCTGCTCCAGTTGACTCTGCCTTGGCAGGTTGTTGGACTGGGTGATCTCCAGAGGTTCCTTCCAATCCTAACAACATCGAGATAATATGTCAAGAATACTGCCTGTTGCATTGTTCCTGTTTTTTTATTATTTCTCATTCTAGAGCTGGAATTTCCTTCTAGTTTCACTAGTACTGAAAGAGCGTTTGTTCACCGTCTCTGTCAGTCTCTTGGGCTGGTATCTAAAAGCAAAGGGTAAGTTGGGGTCCAATTTTTAATTTTTTTTTTTTTTTTTGGTGCAGATTAATATAATTTCATGACTGGATTTCATGACATGTTCCACGTTTGCAACATACCCTACTCTGTTGCAAGGAATAGTATGAGAGAAAACAGCTTAAAAGTAGATACAGAAGTATCTTTGTTCATTGCTTTTTCTGTGCTCAGAAAAGCTTGTGACATGCTTTTTGAAATAGCTTGCTTTTATACTTCATGGATTTCATGGGTCCTTAAAAGGGGCTTCTCACCATGATTTCTGTTTTTTTTCAAAGGTTTTGCGTAGAGCCTTTCACCTTGACAGGTAAAAGGTTACTAACTCCTACCATCACTTTCTTTTCCCCCTCACAGAAAAGGAGCAAATCAATACCTGACTGTAAGGAAGAAGGACGTGTCAGAACCAACACGCGCAGTCATGACTTGTGACTTGGCTCTCCGCACAAAACACGCCGTTCAGAGTTTAATTCAGAGCTTTCCTGTCACAAATAAGGAACGCACAGAGCTCCTGCTAAGGACAGAGCGAGGAAACACATGTGCTGTTGAATCTGGTACGTTCAGTGTTTCTTCTGATTTGGGCTTGTCCATCACCACCAGTTGAAAAAACAGCAAACCCCTTTCTGTTCTGTCTCCTCACCTGTTCTAACTGACACCTTTCCCTTTAAACGAACACATTAATTTTCTTTACTTTTAAGGTCTTTTATAACTGATGTTGTGAGGAGCTTGGGCAGTCATATCATGCACATGGCGATGTCTACCTTGTGCTAAGTAATTTGGAATCTTTGAGCCAGTTCCAGCCAAATCTTTGTGGAAGTACATTTGTGAAATGGGAGTTCCCATGAGTTGCATGAGGTGGGATTGAAGAGTCAGGTGTTACCGTGACGGCGATGTAAGAACACCCTTAAGAGAAAATGAGGCTGGCTGTTCTGCTAATAGAAATTCATGTACTTGGTAAAGCAAGAGGTTTTGTTTCTTCATCTCTACAAAGTAGATTTGGTCCTTGAGAAACTACTGTCCAGGCTTCTTGATTTCTAGAATACAGAAGAGTTCACTGGAAAACAAACTTCTGGTATAATGTTGGGGTTTTTTTAAAAAAAGCAATGCTTTTATCAAGATGATTGCTTTAACAGCTGTGAATCAAAGAGTTATACTGTGTTTCTGTGTGCAGGGGTGGGTGTAGTGAGCAGAAAACACTTGTACCAATATGCCTTGTTTAATTGGATATTTCTGATTCATGATGTCCATTCTTTAAGCGCTTCCTTTGGTATTTTTTTCAATTGTTTCAGTTGTTTAATACAATTGTTTAATGAACAGTTCTAATAAAAGTGCTGAAACGCAATGTCTTAGGAATGCAAGGGATACGCTAATGAATAGTCTTAATATTTATCTTTCTCTGCTTCTCAAGAATGTATTTTTAGTTCTCCTAATCTCTTAGTGTTTTTGTCTGGGGACAACAGAGCTTGCAATTTAGTATATGAATCTGTTAATCA
Organism: Acanthornis magna; assembly: GCA_036785705.1. Lineage (NCBI taxonomy): Eukaryota > Metazoa > Chordata > Aves > Passeriformes > Acanthizidae > Acanthornis > Acanthornis magna. Next base: position 1,346,534 of record JAWUZG010000141.1, on the reverse strand, counting down.
CTTTAAATACATCTAATTGAGTGTGCAGCAAGGTTTTAATTCTTGTGGAAAATAATTACCAAGGAATTACAGACTAGCATTTGCAGTGCTGGCTGGGAAGTAGTTCCCTCAGAAGATGTGCATGTGTTGTGGCTACTTAGGCATTGCTTTCTAACACATCACACTGTGCTGTGTGGCTCCGGGGCTCTCGATACAGCATGCTTGAATTAGTCTGATTGAAGGCAAATGCACAGAATAGCTGGAAGGTTTAACTCTGTGAGTGGGTATTTCTAGGCAGAACTGCAGATGTGCAATGTGCACGCAGATCCAACGGCCAAGAAAATATGCCCAGCTACTTTTCTCTGCTTTAGTTTCTCTTTCTCCTTTTGCTCTTTGTAGGCTTTTTTGACTTGGAGCAATGCTCTGGGAGAGTCTGGTTTTGTTCAAAATGCCTATGAAAGTAAGAACTGTTCTGTAAAATATGTCTTTCAAGCACCACGACAGGACATGTTGCTGTGCATATGACTTCTAAATGTGTGAAGGGTTTGTAACTTTACCCACGGGGATGCATAAAAAGTCAGGAATGCTAATTCTTAAGTCCAGTTTTTGAGCAGTGTTTTAGTGACCTTCCTCTGTATCTGTGAATTAGTTAATTGTTAACTTCTCTTCACAGAAAATAAAGAAGCGAACAAGACAAGTGGTCGACTTAATGATGGTATCCCCCAGGTCCCAGTGAAAAGAGGGGAATCAGAGTTTGATTCCTTCAGGCAGTCACTCCCAGTTCTTGAAAAACAGGAAGAAATTGTCCAAGTAATAAAGGAGAATAAAATAGTTTTGATTCTAGGAGAGACGGGATCAGGCAAAACTACTCAGGTATGTTTCTTTAATGAAATAAAAAAGATACCAGCTTTGATACTAAACTAAAGCCAGTTTGGCAATATTGGTAATAAGGGATTTTTTAACACTGTTTTAAGGCTTTTGTTTTCCTGTATGATTGAAAACCTTGTGTTGCAATTCACTTTCCTTGTTTTGAAATACTAAGCCAGCAGCTATGTACTAAAAGTAGAAATGGTTCCTCACAATTTTCTGATAGATACATTTTGTTTATGAAAACAATACAAAATATTGAAGGGAACGTAGCTGTGATGTTAGTATAGCCCTTTTCCTTCTAAGGCTAGTTCTGTTCTTAGTACTCAGGGTAGTGTATTTTTGGTGTTAAAATGAGAGATTATCTACAGGGCTTTTTTCCTGTAGATCGCTCTGAAGCAGGAGAGAGTCACTTCAACTTTTTTAAAGGAAAAAATTAAACAGGTCATACTTAGAAATTTATTTTCTGCCCATTCAGTTATGTTTGCAGTGATCATCCTATTGAAAAGTCTTTTGCAACTTGTGTAATACTGAGATGCAGTTAAATTGTTCCACCGTGCTCAAAAAGCTGTGACTTTCTCCAGAAGTAAATTTGACCCACTTGTTTGCAGATCCCTCAGTTTATCCTTGATGACTGCTCCAAGAATGGAACTGCCTGTCGTGTGTTTTGCACTCAGCCAAGACGTTTAGCAGCTGTTGCTGTGGCTGAAAGAGTAGCAGCAGAAAGAAGAGAGAAGATTGGCCAGACAATTGGTTACCAGATCCGATTAGAAAGCAGGTATGAAGATATTTCTAACTGTCAGTTGATCTTGAGTTGGTATCATAAATCATGTGTTCATGTAAGCTGCAGTATATTTGAGATGCAACGTCATAAAGTATAGGTGGGATATGTTATTGCAGGTAAGGAATGCTTAAGAGTGAAAAGGACAGCTTTCTCCCTCTATTTTGCAGTTTCATGTAGCAGATTGTCTCACAGAAGTGAATTTCAGGTGCTTGCTGTTGATTCCTTCTAGGGAGTGTGTGCACATAAATCCTTGTCTGATTTTCAGATCAGGTCTACACTTTGGTCTCTTCTTTTTTTTCCCTCTCTCTCTGCTTTTAATGTGTGGATCCAAGAGTTCTGCAAGCTTTGAAGGTAGGTAGGAAGATCAGCATGCTGTAACAAATGTTCCGTAGTGTGAGTTGATAAGGGTTGTGAAAGGGAAAACAACAAAATTGGGAAGTGACTGATGAAGCTGAGCATTATTTACCAGTCTAGTTTGGGTTAAATTTACTCTGCTTCAGCTTTTGCATTTAAGACATGAAGTGATGTAAAAGGAGAGATTGCGGTATCACTTGATGGGTTTGTGTGTAAAGCAGAGCATGAGTGGATTGTTGGGGTTTTTACATCTCTGAACTGTGTAGCAGTGACTTTTCAGGGAAGGGGCAACGGTTGGGATGTGAGTGACGAGGAGAAGGCAAAAGGTTGTGTTGCTTGAATGAACAAAGGTCACAGATAGCTAATGAAAGTGAATGTGCTTGAGCACCAAAGCCAAGATAACAATTTGAATATGTCTGTGAAAGCTCACAAGGCTATTAAGGGCTTAGAAGAGCTAGTGAAGATGTATCACAAATAAGCTGGATGATTAATGTGTGGAAGTACTATGCTGGCAGAAGAGGAGCGAAGTCAGATCAAAATGGAAGAATTCCTGGAAACGGTGCGGAAAATCCAGCTTGAGAAAAATCCACACCTTCACTCCAGAGAAAGACTAAAAGGGAGAGATGACAGTATTTCCAGCTGTGGGCAAAGAAGATGCAGAGTGGAGGTGTTTAGAGGTGTTTACAGTAACTCAGAAGTGTAATTTTTAAGTTTTCTTAACTGTCTTTCCAAAAAGAGCTGTAGAGTACAGTACAAAGGAACTTTTCAGTTGGTTTAGGATGGCAGTAGCAGAGAAAGTAGTGAGAATTGCTGTTTTTACTGGCACTGCTAAGTCTGCCACAGGTATAGAATAGTAACGTTTCAGTATTTTGGCGTTCTGAAAAACCAAAGGATCAACGGATTACTTTGTGATTTAGTGACCTGAAGTGTATTGGGCTGGCATGGCAAGGCTTTGGGAGCTGTGGGGTGGCTTGTGTGAGAAGGTGCCAGAAGCCTCCCCCGTGTCTGACGGAGCCAAGGCGGACCTGCCTCTCCAAGGCCGAGCCCATCTGTGATGGTGGTAGTGCCTCTGGGACAGTGGGAAATGGGGGAAAAAACCTGCACCATCGAGGCAGCAGTCCAAGGAGAGGAGTGAGAGCTTGTGAGAGAAGCAATTGTGCAGACAGGAAGGTCAGTGGTGGAGGGGAGGAGGTGCCCCAGGGGCCAGAGCAGCGTGTGGTGCAGCCCATGGTGAGGCAGCTGTGCCCCTGCAGCCCACGGAGGTGCCTGGAGCAGCAGGGATCCCCCTGCAGCCTGGGCAGGGTTCTGTGTTGGAGCAGTGGGATGCCTGAAGGAGGCTCTGATCCGCTGGGAAGCCGTGCTGGAGCAGGCTCCTGGCGAGACCTGTGGCCCTGTGGAGAGAGGAGCCCCCACGGCAGCAGGTTTGCTGTCAGGATTGGGACCCTGTGGGGGTCCCAGGCTGGAGCAGGCTGCTCCTGAAGGACTGCACCCTGTGCAAGGGGACCGTGTTGGAGCAGTTCATGAAGAACTGCAGCCCATGAGAAGGACTCATACTGGAGCAGCTCCTGGAGGATTGTCACCCATGGGAGAGACCCATTTCTCTCCTTGTCCTTGCCTTGACCCTCCGAGTCTTCCATTGGATTTCCTCTCCCCTGCCCAGCTCAGGAGAGGAGGGCTAGAGTGGCTTGTGTGGGCACCTGGCATCCAGTCAGTCTCATCTCATCACAGGTGGGCACATACAAAGGCTATTCTATCCACGCATATGCTGAGGAATTGGAACCTGGTTTTCCTCATGGAATTTTCCAGTAAATGGAAGGACATGGAGAGTTTCTCACAGTTCTGTTTAACTTCCTTATTCATAAAAATTTGAATCTAATTTTCTCGGTTAATCCATTGTCTAAAGTTTTGGAGTATAAGGGCTAAGAATGGTTAGGAAATGTCTGGGAATAAGCATAGTTTAAAAACAAGTGGTATTCAGTGAGATAAGTGCAATTCCTCTGCTGCTCAGCAGCTCCTTCAATCTTGGAGCCATAGAAAGCCAGCAGCCTTTAAAGTCAGGTGCAAAAACCCCTGACTTGTCTCTGTGATCTCTTGCGTAGGGTTTCTCCAAAGACACTGGTGACATTCTGCACTAATGACATGCTCCTTCGCACGCTGATGGCAGGAGACAGCGCCCTCTCCACTGTGACCCATGTTATTGTGGTGAGCATCCCGTGGTCTTTCATGTGGGGTGGGGCAGTATGTCTTGCTTGGTAGCTTGAAAAGGAGGTCCTTGTTTGCCTTATTTAAATTTGCTGAGCATTTTAGATGTTTTTGTTTGGTAGAATGTGAATCAACTTCAAAGACTTCATGAGTCCTTAGTGTAGCATACATGTTTGGTGGATTTTGATGCTTTTCTATGTGTTTGTGTGTGTTTTTCCCTGTAAAAAGAGATTGGTTTAGGTTTGTGCCAATAATTAGTTGTGGAATCAGGAGGAGGCAGGAGAACAGAAGTGTACATTTTTCTGAACTTCCTCTGTCAGCAGAAGAACCTGAGGGAGGCTTATATAGATGTGGTACAATGTGACCATGTCATAATTTCTGTTACCGTGTATTTGTTTTAGCAAGACCAGATTTTCAGTCCATTTGTTTACCCAGCATTTTCAAGAGAATGTGCACTCTGATTGCTAGGAAATTATTCAGGTGTGTTCATTTATGATTATGTTAATATTCCTATTGTGGAATTTTGGAAGTGAGAGAACCAGAATGTTTACAACAAGACTGAAGTATGCCACTACTGAAGACAAAAAGTCACGCTAAGTTTAGGTGCCTACCTGTTAATCAAAGTTAAAAAAGCATGAGAATGATCTATAGATTCTTGATGTCAACCTTCAAACCTCATATTTGAGTCCTTGTTTCATTCATTGGTAATACAAACCAAAACAGAAGAATGACAAAGATGATTGATCAGTCATGGGCCTTAACGGATAAGCTTTGTGTATGACTTGTCTAAGCAATCTGTCTCTTTTCCTCATTATGTGGTGTCATACATTTCTTTAAATGCTCCTTGGTTACGAAGTGAGAATTGATTAAAAGAAGATTGGTAGGATTTGTGGTTTGTGGCATTTTCTTGAAAGTGGGCTTCAATACAAAACGAGAGTTTTCAGACATTCACTTTGGCCTCTGAAATGAAGGTGTGTATGGCTTGTGCATTGCAGTGCAATCTGATAAAAATTTTTGAAGTATTTTTTTGCTTATGAATAGTTTAAAAGAAAAACCCTTACTTAAACTAGACTTACACATTTTAAGGCCTCTGTAATGTGCCACCAAATCATATATTTTGGGGTTTTAAAAAAAAAGTTTGTATTTGTCAGAAGTTATGATCTTGAATCTGTGATATTTATCTCTTATTTTTTTGCCTTCTGTTACAGGATGAAGTGCATGAGAGGGATAGGTTCAGCGACTTCTTGCTAATAAAACTGAGAGATGTGCTGCAAAACCAGAATAATTTAAAACTGATTCTTTCTAGTGCTGCTCTAGATGCAAATCTTTTTATCAGGTATTTTGGAAGCTGCCCAGTAATACACAGTGAGTATTTCTCTTAACTCTTAAATCTGAATATACCTGCCCCGAGACTCACAGATCTTATTAAACTGTAGCAAACTACTCTGAGTAAAGGTAAATGATGAATCCACTTAGAGTCACAGCAATCCGTGTTCTTTGTGCAGTCAGGTTTCTTGTTTGTTAACTATTTGCACCTACTTGAGAGTGAAGTGTTTTTATCACTGGGAGTTCTGTAAATGTAGGTATGTCCTGGCCCCCTCTATGTTTAATTCAAGAAGTAAGGAAAGGTTATTGAAGTGCTGTCTTCATGGTGATACAAGACTTTAGGATGGACCTGAGTGTGATACACAGAATACATTGCAGGAGATTGTAATTCTTCAGGCCTTATAAAGGTTGTTAGTGGATAACTAAGATGGAAACATGGATAACTCTAGTTCTCCTGTGGAAACATGGATAACTCTGGCTGTTCACTTTGAAATACAGGCCTAGGCAGATTGGGTTTCATGCTTCAATCACACGATTCTTTGTTTTCAAGGGAATGACTAGCTGTTCCTCTAGGTAAATAGTCAGCAAAGACAACCAGTTTCTGTTAGTGTATGTTCAGACTCAGTTATCTGCAGTTAGATGATATTCAAATGCAAAGAAAAGTTACCATCACTGTTTTAATTTCATTTGATGGATCTATAGTAGAGGTAAAACATAGATGTGTGGGAGATGGGGTTTTTTGGTGGGTTTGTTTTCTTTTTCCCACCCTCCTGGCTGGCAGGTTTTCCGCATGGTCAACCTCCAATGGCACCTTGGAGTCTTCTTCCTTTTTCAACAATGATGTCCAAATTTAACATGTTTTGAAAAGAAGCTTTTAAGAGAAATGCTTTATTTGACAGTCAGGTAGACTCTCTGCATGTCAACCTATTTTTAAAAAATCTCAAGAGTTATAGGAAATGGGCGGGATCAGTTACTGGTTTATTTTAGCAAATGTTCATGAGAATGAAATGTCTTTCCTATTTTTTTTCCCCAGATAGAAGTGTTTCTTTCTAGTTCTGAATTTCTGCTGGTAAACTAAGGTTTGCAGCTTGTTGGAGACAGGAATCTAGAAATTACATGTGATTTCATGTTGTGTGAATTTCTTTTGAAAGGGAGAGCCTCAGTCGTGATTGTTGTGTGGCTTTCCAGTTGACTCTTCTTGCAGCTTCCTGTTCTTTTAGATCAGTATATTTGTTTGGAAATTCTGATGACAATCTCTTTAGATTTTTGTCTGGTGATGTAATGAAAAAGGTTTGATTCCTTCAGCAATATGGCTGACAAAATCCTGACCACAGAAACCAACATTTTGTAGTTGTGGATTGCTGTAGTAGCACAGAGTTTGTGATCAGTGTTGGAAGACTTGCTCTATGACAGCTTCAAAAAGTATGTGAACTGTAGGTTGTTCTTTCTGAAGCAAAATCCTGAGTGATGTGAACTTAGCTTAAGGGACGAGAAATCAAAATGCAGAGATTTGAATTTTTCATTCAAAAAGAAGCCTTGAATGTCCACAAGGAAGCTGTAGAAAACACTGGTGTTGAAAAAGAAATCAGGATCAATGATTAGGAGGTAAAGACCGCTGGGATGTCTCATCTCCAAGTATTGAGTAAAGAAAGCCCAGTTGTGCTGAATTAGTTGAAGACATTGAGAAAAGTCTATCTCCTCCCATAGGTCTCATGAAAGAAAGTGGTTCAAGACAAAGATGTATTGTCTCCTTGTGGAATCTTGCACAAATCTATATGAATTGCTTAATAATTAATTCCATTTTTAATCCAGGTGGCAGGCTTACATGTCAAGCTCTTGCCTGCAGCCCTAAACAAAAGTGGCTGTTTTCTTTTTCTCACTTAAAAACAAATTGCAGTTAATAACTGTCAGTCTTATGAGCATCTCTTGCTGTAACACCTGATCTATTTGAAGAGGGCAATGAGAAACAAGGTAGCTGGCATTTTACTGGGGAAATGTTTTGTTTTGTAGAATTTTAAGAAAATAAATTCCAGTGAAGATAATTAAAAAAAAAAAAAAGAATGCTCCAAGTGAAGCTAGGGAATATCTAGTCATTTATGGATTTCTCATACTTTCAGTCCAAGGAAGACCTTTTGAAGTTAAAGAGATGTTTCTGGAGGACATTTTATGAAGCACTGGGTATACAAACAAGGAGATGGTAAAGTACCAAAAAGAGCAGCAGCAAGGTTGGTGGACTTCTTTATTATAAGGGTTGGCAAAGAGAATCATTGACTGATTGAACAAACAATTAATGGGGTGATTTTCTGTTAAAATTCCAAAGTCAGGAGATGAGATGAGATGTGATTAGAGGACAGCAAGTATATTTAAGCTCTTAGTATTTACATTATTGAAATAGTTTATGCAATTAAAGAGAAAATGCACTTTGATTCAGTGGTTGCATTCTTCTTGCTTTCAGTTGATAAATGTTATCAACTGATACATTTTTCTAATTAGGTCATATTTTTTCTAATTTTATTATAGTGTAGAATTACATCTAGTTGGGGCTCTGCCCACATGAAAACTAAAGAAGCATAGGATACTATGTACTTCAGGGTGCAAATTAAAGTGCAGCTGTAAAAGGAGGCAGGATTTTGTGCATCTTGCACAAAATGTACAAGCTTTTCTATTAGTAACATTTTTCACTGCGTTCTTCCGACATGGATGTATTTATGTATGTATGTGTAGATATATATATTCACATACATATATATGGAAGCCAGAAGCCTTAACACTTGTGAACTAAATAGGATTGGTTTCCAGTTGATTAAATATATCTATTAATTCAGTATGGTGGGTTTTACCCTGTTCTTACAGCACCTGTTTGAAATGATGCACTTTAGGTAACCTTAAACATGTGATTTATATAGAACTGGTAGCAGCATTCTAGATTAAATAAAAGAAATTCAATAAGCAAAACTTTGACCTCCTAGAACTATTTTTTAATGGAAAAGAATGGATAAAATAAAGATGACTAAAGCTTTCTTGGGAAATGCTTTGCATTCTAGAAGAGAAACAGAAAAACACTCTTGCTGAGTGGTGTTCTGCTCAAGAAAATACTAACAAAGTGGAATCTCGGAGACAAAAGTCGGTTCCAAGGACAAATGAAGAGTACAGTCTGTTGGATGATGGTGGTGACACAGTGTTTAATCAACTGGTAAGTTTTGCCTTTTGTTGGAAGAGAAGCTTGTGTTCTATTGCTAGCCATTTAAAATCTGTTTTCTAAAGATACTGCTGTAGAGTGTCTCAGAGAATGTGAAGATACTTTAAAGATTACTGTATTAGGATGAACTGCTCTAGCTGAAGTGTGCTTTTCAGTTAAGGAGGTTGTGCATAAGTTTTCCTCAGCTCAAATGGCTCGACTGCCATTGTGTAAGTATTGCATATGGCACAATCAGTGCTTTAACTGATATCTGAGTGGTGGATTTCTGATTGTTACCAGGAAAACGAACAGTTCAAATTCTTGGTGGGTAATGTATGAGAATAAAGCCAACTCTTGGAAGAGATGAATCCTTCAATATTGTTTTTTATCTTCAGACTGAAAAGGATGTGAACTGCCTTGAACCGTGGATAGTAAAAGAAATGGATTCTTGTCTTTCTGACATCTGGTTGCATAAAGATATTGATTCCTTTGCTCAGGTTTTCCATCTCATTTTAACTGAAAATGTCAGTGGTAAGTTTCTGATCTTACAACATGAAGAAAAAAGCCGCCACAAATTTACTTAAATTTCCATGGCTACTTTTATCTCCAGTTTCAAATGTTGTTACCTTTGCCTTCTGATGCCTACTGAAAAAATGAATAGGGCTAGCATAATTAAGTTGTTGAGTTTGTTGTTGTTGTTGTTGTTTTGAAGTATTGACAGAAGTGTGTTTCTAAAAGAGTGCTGAAATCCCATGACTGCATGCAGAACTGACTGCAGAGATAAAGTGAGGAAATAAATTCTGTTTGGGCTGGAATTTGAAAACAATATTGGTACTAGATTTAGATTAAAAGATAACATTTATATTGGATTTGATGATTTTTTTTTTTCCTTCTCAGTTGATTATAGGCATAGTGAAACTGGCGCAACTGCTCTGATGATTTCTTCAGGGAGAGGCTTTTTGAGTCAAGTGGAAGAGCTGATCAGTATGGGAGCAAGTATCCACTGCAAATCATCCAATGGCTGGTAAAAACAGAGAGAAACCCCAAAAGATAGATTTGTTTGTCAATATAGGAGAGAGAAAGAAAATTCTGTAACATCTCAATTCATTTGCTAACTTACTAGACTGCTGTAAAAACCACAGATTCTGACAGCCTAAACAGTTTCTAACAGTTTCTAACTTCTCTTAAGCACATAGTTTTCTGTAAATTCTAAATTGTATTCTTAATGACACAGTCTTGATTATGGGCTATAAACTTGGTTTCAGTATGTCTTACTTAAGACACCGGTTAGAGGAAAAACCGTTACCTTTTTGATGGCTTGACTGAACAGGACCAAAATGTTTGGCCATTCTTATTTTTGTGGAGTTCCCTGTATCAGAAGATGTTTGTGTTATGTTTCTAAACATGTTGTATCATGTAAAAATATTTGTGAATCTGTAAAAAACCAACTTCTGTCATGAAGTGTGTCTTCTTCATATAAACAGGGAGGTATTAGTAGGATGGAAGGATATGAATTAGGATTCCGGGGTCTGGTATTTGGTACTGCCACTTGAAAAACTTGGGGAAGAATGCAGTTTAAAGGTAAAACAGTGAACTGCATTGTGAGGAGGGCAACTTCTGAAAGACATGAAATAGCCCAATCTTTTCCCACATGTTGATGAAAAACACCTGGGGTGTGACTTTTTGGGATGACTTCAAGGGTACTGCTAACAGGCATGTCTGATTGCTGCACCTTGGTGAGGGCTTTTTAAAGGAATGGCCCATTCTGCCTCCTCATTTCCTTGTGCATGTTTGTATGTATTTCTGTGTAAAACTGACATTCTTCTGTGGTAAAGAGCTGCAGTTTTCTGAAAATCAGATAGCTGTACACCTATTGAAGCACTTGAAAATGGGAAATCGCAGATCCAGCAATAACAGCACTTCAAACAATACAGAAATTGCTAAAAAAGTGTGGTGTCACTTGTCTCTTTGCATAATGTGCTATTCTTCTCTGTCTTTTGAAGTGAAAAATGTAATAAAAATATTTGCACAATTCTTTCAGGATGGCTGTGGACTGGGCTAGGCGCTTTGGGCAGACAGAGGTGGTTGATCTGTTGGAATCCTACAGGTAAGCTGTAACTGCTTTGCAGAAAGAGTTGTATAACATGGTGAAGGGAACTTTGAGGTTTGTGTTTTCTTAATCAGAACAGCTTTTAGCTTTTTATGGTTTAAAATTTGGACTCTCTAGAATAGCAGTACTTTTTTTTGGGAATAGGAATGTTTCTACAACAAACTTACTTAACAGAAAGATTTGTGCGCAGTATCATCGTGTTTATGTTTGCACAAGTTGCTGACTCTATACTATGTCCCATTTTATTTTCACCTGCTTGTTTTGGAAACAAATCTGTCGTGTGTTTTTATCTTTATATTGTTGATACAGGACAGACATATTAAGGAAACTTTCTAGAAGTAACATGTACACTAGGCCATTCAAGAATTGTTTTTTGATTAACTTCCACTTACAGTTGAGGTAGTGTTTTGTAAAGATTATATTGTTATAATTTCTCTTAGTGTAGTTTCTTCTAGTGGGAAATGTTTTGGAAAATAATATCTTCTAAATACTTTTCCTTTAACAGATAAATGAGAAGTGTATTTAGACTTTCATTCACTTATGGTTGTGTGTCAAAGAAGTTTAAGAAAATGAAAGTTAACACTAAAAATTGAAGTTGCATGCTCTGTTGCCTTAACATTTAAATCAGTGAACAGTAATAGTATTGTGATTCTCTTCCGCTACACTTAAAACCTAAAATTCAAGACCAATAGTCATGTTGATCTTGATCTAAGTTGGAGTTTGTGGCTGAATGCAAACCCCAAGAGGACAGCCTTGACTCTGGTCTGTGTATTTTCTATTACAGTGCTTCATTTGGATTTGGAAATCTGGATGAAAGTTCCCTGGTCCAAAAAAGTGGTAGTGATCTTAGTGCAGAGGACAGAGAACTGTTGACAGCTTATCATCACAGTTTTGATGATGAAAAAGTGGATCTGGATCTGATAATGCACTTGCTGCACAGCATCTGTCATAGTTGTGACACGGGTAGGTGAACACCCACACTCCCAGTCAATTGTTGTGGCTGCAGCTTCTGATGAATTGTGCTCTTTCCTCAGGAATTCCAAGAAGTTAAAACCTTCCAAGTGCTAGTCTACATGGCACTGACATATATTTGAATTTTCTGTTTCGCTCTGCAAAGCCACTTCCTTTTTTAGGAGCGATTTTAGTATTTCTTCCTGGATACGATGAGATAGTGAGCCTGAGGGACCGCATTCTTTTTGATGACAAGAGATTTGCTGATAATGCTTACAGGTAAAACCTTTTCTTTCTGTGGCCTTTCATTGCTCCTTTTAAGGATCTTTAACAAGTGCTTTTTGCCTTGCGTTAGATACCAAGTTTTCATGCTTCATTCGAGTGTGCAGACTTTGGATCAGAAGAAAGTGCTTGAAACTCCACCTCCTGGCATCCGCAAAATTGCAAGTATCAGAAGGCTTTGTCAAATGCTGCATGGATCTATTTTGCCTTTGCTTTTACAGTTACTATAGTTACATTTTCTTTTTCATTGCAGATTCTTTCTACTAATATTGCAGAAACCAGCCTAACAGTCAATGATGTTGTATTTGTCATTGACTCAGGCAAGGTGAAGGAGGTACGACTGCCTTAAATTTTCTTTGGATATAAACTTCCTGGTGTGATTCTAAAACACAGTGCATCAATTTTGGAGAACTATTTTTTTTCCTTTACTGTAAGCTGAGAGCTAGTGCCTGTCAGGCAGCAGAGCTCACTGAGAGGTTTCAACTTCCATTTGTTTTATGACAAACACTGTAAATAGCAAACTGTTAAAAAATCCTGTAAAAGCTAATGTAGGTTGATGTATTGATGTATCTTTTTTTTTTGGTGATTTAGTATTTCTGTTTGATTTTTAAAACAAGGTCTCTGTTTAGACCACCATCCTCCTGAGCTTTAGAGATCACTGGGGGAGTTCCTTTTGTCCTACTATTGTATCAAGTCCAAATAGACTCCGTGAAGTTTTTAAGCACTGGTTTTGGTGTGGTGAATGCCCATTCCCAAATTACTTGTTTAAGAAAAGTGAGATAACATAATGAGGCGATTTAAGACTTAGTGTATGGCTTTGAAAATTAAATTGGACTTCTTGGGAGATACACCCACCACATTTCTGAAGTTCTCGTAATACAATTTTTTTTGGTAATTTTACATCAAATCTAGGAAGATAAGGAGGTGATTTCCAAGTGAGACAGAGAGGAAAACTTCATTTGGTATAAGAATGTATTTTTGTTTGTTTTGTGATGACTCAAAACACAGTCCCTATCTTGTACTGACTTACAATTACCTATTGACAGAAGACTTTACTTCCAAAAACTGCTGTGTAGCACACACTTGAAACCAAGGAAATACCTTTGTGCCAGAAGCTGCTGTATTTATTACTATTTCATACACTTTTTAGAAAAGTGTTGTTGGTAATCTAAATAACTAGTAACTTTTATTTCACGTACCCTGTTCGATCCTGAGTTTCTGTTCCTTTCTTTGTCTTTTTAGAAGTCTTTTGATGCACTGAGTCACGTTACAATGCTAAAAATGGGGTGGATTTCAAAAGCCAGTGCTATCCAGAGGAAAGGCAGGTAAGAAATGCCTCCTACTGGTATTTATTTTGCAGATATCCACCGTCCTGTATGTTAAGAATAACGCGCACAGCATAATTATTTCTAGCCTAGTGCACTGTGGTGTTGGATGGTGGCCAGCACTGGCCAGCACTTGTTGTTTACAGATGAGTAAGGGTCAGCATGTATTTCTTGGAGTCATTTCCCAAGTTGTAGAGCAGTGCTGCTCAGGCATTTCCCAAAGGTCTAGGTTGTTTTCCCCCATTAGTTTGTTCTCCTTCCTCTTCCATGTGGCACCAGCAGTCACTGTGTCCGATAGGTGTTTTCACACTTTGCCTGTGGGCAGAGGACTGCCTGTTTCACTTTCTGCAAACTGCCCATGACTTAAAAGGCCATGATCATATTCCTCCCAACACTGGGGATGAGGGCTGACAAGTTTCTGTAGCAACAAATGCCTGTTTAATCAATCGTATTGCCATTCAGCTACAGGTATTTGTGTGTGAATGTGAGAATTTGCTGTCTCTGTGCCTTCACTGAGGAGTTACTTAATCTTCCTTCTACCCTTTACTCCAAGGGTAACTTTTCTTTGGGGGATGTGAAGGGGAGAAATGAAGTTTGCAACTTAGATTCCTTATAGCAAAGGACGATTGAGGTTTCGATTGTTCTTAGGTTAGCAAAAAACCCACAGCACTTGACTTAGATAAGCCTTGTTTTTGTAGCTCCGGATTTCTCAGTGTTGGGTTGAAATTACAATCAAAAGTGTCCACAGGATCAAAAATAATCCAGGACTGGAAAACTCTCCCTTTGTGTGTGACTTCCACTTAACGACATCTTTTTTGTAGAACCGCTTCTACTTTTCCCTTCTAAGTTTCTGTGTTAGTGTGTTGGCTTTTGGTTGGTTGGCTTTGTTTTTAGAAAGAAATGCTCATTTTCACAACTTGCCATCTTTTATTTTCAAGGGCTGGGCGCTGTCAGCCTGGAGTCTGTTTTCGTCTCTTCAGCAGGCTTCGATTTCAGAATATGCTGGAATTTCAGTCTCCAGAACTCCTAAGAATGCCACTTCAGGTGCATGTTCAGTTAGAAATTACAACTTTAAAAATTGTAATGTCATCAAACCATACTATAATTTCAAAAAGCCATGTTCCAGAAAATCTTAGTAACCTTTTTTGTTCTGTCTTTTAACTTGCAGGAAATTTGTTTATATACAAAACTTGTGGCTCCAATTAATTGTCCGATTCTGAACTTTCTTATGAAAGCTCCTGATCCTCCGCCTGCTGTAATTGTGAGAAATGCTGTGCACATGCTTAAGGTCAGGAAAGGAATGGGTTTAGATGGAAATTGTGTTTGATTCCACATTCGTGGTGTGGCAGCCTGTCTTCCTGGCTTCAGTTTGTACTGAAACTGTTTTTAGTTACTTAAGCATGCTTTTGAATTTTTGTTCATGGTCTGTTTTCATTTTGTGTGTGGGCTTGTGTTTTTCCATGTCAAGGGGAGAGAGTGCTTCTGAATCTTTTCTCAAACTGTTCATAGTTGGACTGGCTTTTTTAGTGTTTGGGAACAAGTCTTATTGATGTCCAGTATTCACATCCTTTCAGCTTTCCCTGTAAATTAATTTTGTCCCCTTCTCCTTTGTTCATTTGTTTGAGTTTTTTTCTAAACAGACCATCGATGCCATGGACCCTTGGGAAGATCTCACTGAGCTCGGTTATCACCTCACTGAATTACCTGTAGAGCCACACCTCGGTAAAATGGTGCTGTACGCTGCTGTTCTGAAGTGCCTGGACCCTGTTCTGACCATTGCCTGTGCTCTTGCCTGCCAAGACCCTTTTGTCCTGCCCACGCTGGCCTCCCAAAAGCGTGCAGCCATGCTGTGCAGGAAGCGTTTTGCTGCAGGAACCTTCAGTGACCACATGGCCCTGCTCAGGGCTTTCCAGGTAGGAGTTCATTCCAGACAGTACTGATCACAACACATCACCCATCGAGGCAAATAGTGTGCTGGTCCCCTTGGATGTAGAATGGTGGACTGTGATTAAGTCCTTGGAGAAGACTTTTTTTTTGCCTAGGGCCTTTCCTGTACTGGACTCATAAATCTGTGAGGGAGCACTTTTTGTGATAGCTTTTGTTGGTGTTTTCAAATCTTAAAAAATTCTGAAAGTTCCAACAATGTGCCTCCTTACACCCTGTTCCACTTACAACTTCCAGTCATGATCCTAATGTAATGATCTTCATTAACTTAATGATTTTTACTTCACATAACGATCACTGTAGTGAACGAGTAAAGAGTCTAATTCTTAAACAGGAAAAAAGTCTAGATGGATACATTTACTTTCAGAGTGGTTTTGGCCTTCATTTTATTCACATAAATGGGATTTTAAAAAATTTAGGTAATCAAATTAATAGGCAAATGTAAAATCCTTTTCAGGCATGGCAGAAGGCGCGCAGTGATGGCTGGGAGAAAGCCTTCTGTGAGAAGAACTTCCTGTCCCAGGCCACGATGGAAATCATCGTAGGAATGAGAGCACAGTTGCTTGGCCAGCTTAGAGCCTCGGGTAAATAGCTGGGAAAAAAGCTGAACCTAGTTTTAAATGAAGCATATAGAAATTGTACCAAAAATTGTGTTAGCTGGTGTCATTTTCCTTGCTTGATTTGAAACACAGCAGTCCGCATTCCTGCTGGGTGTGGTGTAGATGAGGAGGTGTGGCTGATCTAACTGAAAGCACCCTCATCTCCCCGTGCCACTGCCTTTCAGTGTGGAGATGTTATTTCTTTGGATGTTTATGTTTCAGTAAATTATTCCCACTGGAAATGTCTTTGGATTGTAGCAAAGAATTGTATTCTGTGTTAGTATAAAACCCTTTCTCAGGAAGGATTTCAGTGTAATAGTTTCTCCTTGGTGCTGTTAAGGTTGGCAGTGGTGAAAAATGCAATGAAGTAGTAGTTTATGTCGCCTTTCTTTTCAAGTTCCTTTTGAGAACCAAGCACAAGCTAACATGGCACTGTTTTGTCCTGTTCTTTTGTCAGGTTTTGTGAGAGCCAGAGGAGGAGCTGATATTAGAGATGTCAATACGAACTCTGAGAACTGGGCTGTTATTAAAGCTGCCTTGGTGGCCGGGATGTATCCCAATCTTGTGCATGTGGACAGAGAGGGCCTGGTTTTGACTGAAGCAAAGGAGAAGAAAGTGCGATTTCATCCTACCTCTGTTCTTGGTCAATCTCAGCATAAAAAGGTAAAATTTAAATGTAGAGTTCACAAAAAAGAGCGCTGTACTGTAGGAAGCATTTTAGAAATGTGTTTTCCTAGTTGTCAGTACTTTAAAAGCAGCTTGGCCATTAAACACTACATGTTTAGAAAACACTTTTCTTACCAGTTGGTGGAGTTGGAGCTGGTTCATTTTTCCGTTGCTTCTCAATGAGTCCTTTCTCCAGATGGAGCAAGATAAAATGGCAACACCCCCCCATTTATAAAATTGTTTAAAAGATGTAATGATCCCTGCTCTTAATAGGAAGAAGTTCTGCTGTGAAACAGATTTTTTTTTAGATCCCCTTTTAAAGCAAAATATTTTGTTTCAAGGTGGTTGGATAATTTGCGAGTCTGGTTGGATAGTCTTGAGCTTTTTTATTTGCACGTATATGTTGATATGTGTATATATACATATATATGTATGTGTGTGTTTATTTCTACAAATGCAGAATGATGGAATGGTTTGGGTTGGAAGGGACCTTAAAGCTCATCTCATTCCAATGCCTGCCATGGCAGGGACACCTTGCACTAGACCAGGCTGCTCAGAGCTCCACCCAGCCTGGCCTCCAACACTGCCAGCTTGAGGCATGCATGATGTCTCTGGATAAAATAGGAACTCTGTTAACATTTATGTTAATTACAGATTGAGGGTAAAAGAGCCTTGTCTTACCTGCTCTTGCACAGATTCCTGCAGCAAATGGACAAGCTGCAGCCATCCAGGCCCTCCCTACAGACTGGCTTATATACGATGAAATGACCAGAGCTCAGAAGACAGCAAACATCAGGTGCTGCTCTGTTGTGACACCTGTCACCGTGTCCCTCTTCTGTGGACCGGCCAGACTGCCAAGTAACGCCTTGCAGGCATCTTCCTCCTTTCGAGGTACACTGGAGCCTGGCTTTTGAACGTTTCCATTGATACACACTAGTCTGGGATGTGGAAGGCTTAATTTTTCAAAACTATTTAATACATAGATTGGCTAATTTTGGAAACAAGAGAGTTACAATTTCTGTGGCTATTCAAGAGTTTATAGGCTCTGTAACAAATCTCTCCATTTTGGGATTCCTTACAGATTTATGTCCATAAATTGCACAGTTCAGGGGTCTCAGAAATTACAGTCTAGTTTGTAGGGAAAGAATACAGCCACCATGTTTAATGATAATACCAGCACTGAGAAGTGTAGTATGTGTGTTCTCTTTCTACAGACTACTTAATTTCATTCTTTGAACCAGGTTATTCAAACAGAATAATTTAGAAACAATCAGACAGTCAGTCTGGCAGACAGTCATATGTCTTCTAGCTGTGACATGTATTTTCAAAATTTTTCATGTCAGTTATCTATTCTATTAAGTAATAAAGAATATCTAGAAATTTCCTTTTTTTTCTTACATAAATTGAGTCCTATATGAATAGAAGCAAAAATAACTGCTGCAAGTTCTCCTTGTTTGAATCAAACTAAAAATCCAGCTTATTTCTGATGCTTTCCTGTCTTGCTTTTACACTGTTAACCTTACAATAGTCTTCATTGAATTGCATTTTAAGAAAATAAGGATTCCTAATTAATAGCCATATGTATCTATAATTGGTTTTTTCCTTAATGGGTGTTTAAATCTGCTGTTTTACTAGGAAATAGAGCCATGTGTGGTTTTACAAACAGCTTCAGGCAAAAGGTGGATAGTGGCTTGTCAGTATTGATGAAGGTACACGAGTTAGATCACATCAGTACAGGTGTTTACATAGGAGGAACCTCAGCAGGTCTGGCTACTTGATTTTTGCTATCTGGAGCAAAGACTTTTCAGTGTATTTGCAGAAAAGAAGAAGTTTTACAAATGTTTACGTTTTAGAGTCAATTTTAGAAGGAAAAATATTTCTTTCTGGTAATGCAATGCTGGTAGTGTTCAGTTTTTTGTCTGTAAGTAGAAACAATATAGAAATGCTAATGCACCTTTTATCTTTAATTCAGGGGGAGTGGTATCTAATGAAAGCAGTGACAGTGAGATGGAGGACAAAACAACTGCTAATGTGGCTCTGCTGAAGCTGGATGAGTGGCTGCATCTCAAACTGGACACTGAAGTAAGTAAGAAATCACTCCTGTGTTTGGAGAAGGATTGTAAAAAGATGTAAAAAGATTTTTGTAACATTGGAGTAACCAAGAATTTTCTGTAAGAATGTCACAGTCTGTTTGGGTCTCTCAAACAGCCTACTCCGTGATTTAACCTTGATTTCTTGAGCTCATCAGGAATTAAACAGCCAGGGCCTCAATCCCCTTTTGCCCAGCGTTGTCTAATTTGTAAATTCAGGTATTCAACATCCAAGCGGTAAGGTTTCATAACTTACCACCCATAACTTTCAATTCTTGCACCTATGAACAAAGAGAAAAGAAAGTAATTAGTCACCCAAGCCAACAGTGAGAGTGCTCATTGCTCTTCCTCCGTCATGGAGTGGGTGTCCCGTCTGTCACACTGGGGAGCAGGGAGGCCTCAGCAGTCCAGCTGCTGTTGGGTCTGCTTCCAAAACTCTTGGGGCAATATGGTGTTTTATATGTGTGAGTTTGGCAGTTTGGTCCCTTTGTACAAGTCAGCAGATTCTGAAGCGACTGCCAGACAAGAGCTAATGGCTGCAGGGGACAGCAAGCTGCAGGTGACAGTGGCTGCACTATGGCCCTTCTGCTCCTTCTGGCCTCCTGTCTGTCGTGGGTTTGAGCCTGGCTAAATGCCAGGCACCTACGACGTTTGCTCTCTATGCTCTCTCCTGCTGCAGCTATGCAGAGGAGAGGGAAAATTAACACAAAACACTGGACTTATGAGTTGAGATAAGACCACTGATAAGGGGACGCACGAGATTCAGGGCAAAAGCAGGTGGGAAGACTTAAAGTTGCAAAAAAAAGTGATTTATTAATCTAACAGAGTCGGAGGATAAATCAGAGGTAAAAATAAGCTCTCAAGACACCGTTTCTTCACTGACCCCCCCTTCCCTCTTAAGGCACCGCTTCCCAGCTCACCCCCTCCCACCTTTCCAACTAACCAACAACTCCCAGGCAGGGGCAGGGTGTGGGGTTTTTTTTTCCCTTAAGTCAATCCATCACAATTCTTCTACTACAGACACTGTTTCTCTATTCGCCCCCTCCTTCCATTCTAAAAAGAAG
Organism: Acanthornis magna; assembly: GCA_036785705.1. Lineage (NCBI taxonomy): Eukaryota > Metazoa > Chordata > Aves > Passeriformes > Acanthizidae > Acanthornis > Acanthornis magna. Next base: position 1,326,813 of record JAWUZG010000141.1, on the reverse strand, counting down.
TGCGTGCTCACATTGTTTTGATTTCTTCTTAAATATGTTTTCACAGAGGCGTAACTAACATCTCTAATTGGCCCAGGTTTGGCCAGCAGCATGTCCATCATCTTCAGAGCCATCAGAGATTGGCTCTGCTGGACATGGTGGAGAAATTTCCAGAATCTTTACTCAGGACATGCAGGAGCCATCTTTGTACCCCACCCTATCCACTGGCAAAAACTGGGCCAGGCAGTTGCCTGCGTGGTGCTCCATCAGGCCATAGCAGGAGCTGGGATAGCCAAAATCTGAACAGGAGCTGAGAGAACAGCCACACTGGCATGCTGTGTTTTTCCTTCTGTGAGAGGATAACCAAAATGAGATCAAAAAAGGAGCACTTGAAGCTGGAGTTGCTGAAGGAAAGTTGCTGTCAGATTTAGAAAGTCTTTGAAATAGAAGTCTTTAGGCCATTGAGGAGCTGTGGCTGTGGTAGGAGTTAGAGTAGTTTATGGGTTATGAAACTCTTGAACTTCCCAGACCTAGTAAGAATACTGTCTCTCCTAGAGACAAACGATTGATTTTTTAAACTTTATTTTAATGGAAGCATCGCTGATAACATGGGAATTAGACTATGGTCTTTTAAATTTGGTCACTGCATTTGAGCAGAAGTCTCTGTATAAAAAATATGCCACTTTATGCCACACTTAATTCATCAGGTGTGAATGAAGAGTGCATGAATATAGCCTGATTTGAGAGGCAGGGCATAAAGCATGAAAAGACTGGGTTTTCTAGAAAGATAGAAGGGAAAAAAAAAACCTGTGGGTTTACAACTCAATGCTACCTTTAGTACAGAGCTAAACGAAATGTTTCAAAAATTACCTTGCACCCAAGGAAAGGAAAGGAAATTAACGTCTTTGTTTAAATGTGAGGTTATTCCTCCTCCGCCAGACCTTAGTCTTGCCTTTCAGCTTGGACCCTGTTCATATGAGAATGCCAGGTACTGCCTGATAGGAAAGCTACAGGCTGCTCTTTCCTGGCTGATGGAATTTGTGTCAGTCGTTAACAGAATTGGAATTCACTACAGGCTGCTGGTATGCTGCTGCAGCTCAGGCAGAAGTGGCACAGCTTATTTCTGCGTCGCATGCGAGCTCCTTCTAAGCCATGGTCCCAAGTGGGTGAAACAACTGTAAGAGCAATTACAGCTGTTCTGAGTGCTGAAGAACAGTCTGCAGGTCTGCAGCAGCCTTCAGGAATTGGCCAGAGACCGAGACCTGTGACTTGTGAAGAACTTCCTTTGGCATCTACATGGAGGTCAACCAACAGTAGAAAAGGCTCAGCAGAAACAGAATTCTCTGACTCCTCTAATGCTGAAAAGTAAGATGTTGAGGTCTTCTTGACATTGTAGGTTACAATTAATCTATAAAAGCATCACTTGAATTTCTGATAAGAATAAGGAGGTAGAAGCACTGGAGATGCACTGGAGATACAGTTGAAGGCTTGATACTATCCTGTGCTGCATTTGAGTTTTGATTTCACTGAGAAGTAATTCATACATGGGCCTGCCTTTTGAGAGAGCAGTCAGGAATATTGTCCATGAATTGTGATCTTTGAGAAGCAGCAGAAGAGGTAGCATTCAGAAACAATGCGTGATCAGTATGGGTATTTTAGTCAGCGTTTAATAGATTTTGTAGTTGCTGTAATACATGTGGTTACGCAGTAGGCTGACAGGTCAATGTAAATTGCTTGGTGATCTTGTGAAACTCAAGGTATGTCCTTTATAGAGTTCCAGTGAAATCTACATCTCCCGCACTGCAGCAGCCAAAGAAGTACAAAGAAAAAGACATTTTGCTCTCCAGGCGATGCTCAGATGACAGGTCAGCTCAGTCCTCAGTGAAGCCTGCATACAGCGGGAGCTATCCCAGCCCCTGTGCTAGTCCTTCTCCTCCAGTGACTGGAAAGGTAGACTTCTCAAATGTATCACCCTGCTTTTCAAAAGTAATCAAATTTCTTACTGATCTCTTTCTGCAGCTATGAGGTATTTTACTGATAAACTAGGAAACTAACCTTTCATTTATAACAGCTGCATAAACCTTCCTTCTGGAACTTAAAATTTACACTAACTATCCTTGTTACACTAGTTTAATACAGTAAAAATAATAGTTACAGATTGCTGAGGTAAAGCTATCCAAAGCAGAAAAAATGAGACTTTTTGTTTTAAACTTCTTCTAATAAAAAGTCAAGGTGTACTTTTTTTTCAACTAAACTAATACATTGTACATGCACTTCTGAAGTTTCTGGGTTCTGCCTTCCTCTGTTTCTGTAACAGCGTACATTGATACTGATTCTCTTTAAGTATTGTGTAATCTGCCTTACTATGAGTGCTTGGGGTTTTTTCTGATGGTTATTTTAACACAGTACATACTTTTAATGAGGTTATTGTCATAATTGTCCCTTTACACTTGAATAGGAAACTGCAGTAATACTAAAGAGATCACTGAGAGGAAACCTCATGGACTCATTGGAGGATTTAGTAATTCGTTTTTAGTCTTTCAGCTTTTAAATTCAGACCATGTAAAAGGAAGCAAATACGTTTCCTGAAGGTAGAAATGCCAGTAGTGTGCTATAGGCTGCAGTTTAGGATGATTCATTTTGGCATCATCTCAAGGTGTGTCAGACTTCAATAAATTGTAATTAATCACTAGACTTCTTAGTCCTATTCTGCTCTACTTGTCTTCTGCCCCTCATGGATGAATTACTATGTTGAAATGTGCTTCCAAAATGTGAAATACATTTTAAGGCCATTTCAGACAGGACCAGCTGATAGATTTTATGGTTCTTCTGCAATCTGGAAGAGAAAGGGAGGAGCACAGTCAAGGGGTTTCTGTCTTCATGTGTGTAAAACTTTAGAACTAAAGCCTGGTTTATTTTATTATATTTATTAATTTAATTTAATTTAATTTTTCCAGGGTTGCAAATCTCCTTCACCAAGACAAAATATGCCAGTTCGGTACTTCATCATGAAAAGTAGCAACTTGCAAAACATTGATATTTCTCAGCAGAAGGGCATATGGTCCACTACGCCAAGTAATGAACGGAAACTGAACGGAGCCTTTTGGGAGAGCAGCATGGTTTACTTAATATTTTCTGTTCAAGGGTCTGGATGCTTTCAGGTGATGAATCCAAATCTAAAATGAAGTATTAGCAATGGTTGGTGGTTTAGGAGAGTGCAGCAAATGACTGTGTGTAGAGTGGACAGCTTTGCTTATGACTTCTGGCCTTCTGAGCAGCAGAGCAGTGCGCAAATATCTGTGTCTGCTGAAGAAAAAGTATGTCATTCTTCTCTGAAAGACGGCCTTCTAGTTAGCTCAATTTGTCCCTCAGAGATGGAATTGCCTCCAACCATCATGAGTCAGAATAATGTTTATACATTAATCCTCTGGAACAACAACCAAAAAAACCCCAAGAAACCACCAAACCCAAATCCTAACAAATTAGTGGATTTCTACTCTTTGCAGGCCAGAATGAGTATTGTAAGTGAAAAAGCCGTTACAGTCAACTCATAGCTTTCTGAAGCCATTACAAATTCTAATAAAAACCGCTTTTGTTCACTGCCAGTTAGGAAGCTGGCCATGATTCTTCCAGAATGAATTCTTCTTCTTGATGTTGTGTCTAGTGAGAGATTTATTTGTCAACAGTTTGTCGGGTCAAATCTGTGGCCAGTTTGAAGTTAAAGTCTTGACCTTGTGGGGAAAAATTAATCCACAAACACCAGAGGTTTATGTCCAAAAAGGAGACAGAGGAGACGTGTGACTTTATTCATGACTAAAGGGAGAGGTCATGGGCATTTCCCATGGGGTCTGTCAAATTGCTAGAGGATGCAGCCTCTTTTTATCCTAATTTCCTGGCTGCAAATTCCCTCTCTCTTTCCCCATTGGCTGAGGTACTCGAGAGGTACGGACCTTCTGAATCGCCTAATACAGAGCCCCTTCTAATGTACATTCCCCCCCTCCTTTTGTTTTCTTTGTGTCTCTGTTCTTCTTCTCTAAGTCCAGGGATTTAACATGTCCTTGGGTGAGTAACAGTCGGTGTCAATTCATGGAATTCCTTTGGAATTTATGGTTCCTCCCATTGCTTCTTTCACCTATCAGTATCTGGCTTTATCTACCAGCAGGCCTCGCAGTTTGTTTGCAAAGACATCTCCCTCTTGTTCCTTTCAATCCCTCCTCTTTTTATTTTCTCAATTGTTGTCTTTACAAACCTTAGTTATCATTGACTTGATTTTCTGTTCCAGGGTCTTTCTTTTGGTTTTTGATTTTTTGCAGTGACGTGATTTTCTGTCCTTCTGTAGCAATTTCTGGATCAGTAGGCATGGCTACTACCTGCATCCCTTTTAAAAAAACCCATTTATTTAACCTATAGTTCACCAGCTAACCACAAAAACACATCCCATTCCCATCTTTTCCACGTTTGGAGTAGTACATGAGCTAACTTTCTTATTCCCTTTGTTACTTGTTTCATCACTTTTCTATTGTCATTTATTTGCAAAGAGCAGTTTGAGTAATTTAGTTTTCCACACACTCCCCCTTCTTCTGTTAATAGCTAATCTAGTTTGATTAGCTTTGATTCCTAACTGATTTCCCTGAACTTGTGGTAACAAAAAGAACAACGGTTTAATATACCCCATATAACATATTCCTGACAACCTGGTAGTGCAAAGTTGCAGGTTAGCTGCGAGCCAGCTAAACTCAGTTGTTCCAGGTGAAGAAAGTTCAAGTTCCTTCTTCCTATAGAAGCTATTTGTAAAAGTCAGCTGACCTTAAAGTGTAACCAACCAACCAAAACACAGCTGCCATGGCAATACCACTGAAGGACTGCAGCTATGTGTTATGTACAGTGACCTGTCAAATGCAAAGGTAATACTGGAAAGTCATTTTCAGCAAGGCAGTTGATACTGAAAATGTACCGTTGCATTGGTGCTCTCAGACAAGGAAGCTGGGAAGGGAAGGCACACAGAAGTCAAGAGTGGAGGTGGTCGATGTTGCCCTGCCCTTCCAGTTTTGACAGTGCCCTTGAACCCTCATGGGAAGGTGAGATTAACATCCCTATTAATCTTCTCTTGTCCCAGCTGTCTCTTCCTAGTCCATATTTATTCTTTCCTCTGATCCTTGTATTCATTTTCATTGAAGTCTGGCTTGAGCTATCTAGGACTGCATGTCTTACAACAGCAGTGTGTGCTGGTAGTTTACACTGTGAACTGCGTCTTTTGGACTGCTGAGTCCTGACTGGCATCAAATCGCCTGAATAGTTGCTACATTGTGTGTGGGGTTGGCTTTATTTTTGGTTGGTTTGGTGAGTGGGCAAATCAGGCTGTCCTTAAATCAATTAGATGCTCTCTTGGGTTTGGGGTTTCTTTCATTCTCTTTCTGAAGACTTGTTATGTTGGAATTGCATCCTGCTGCACTGGAGTAGGAAATAAAAGCAACTTTGACTCCTTTCTCTGAAGAACAGCTACACTCTTAATTCTGTCTTTAGATGCTCTGGGATTAGAATATGAATATCTAAAAAAGGTTGTTAACATAAAGGGAACATAGGAAGGAACAAATGGATTTCTGCAAAAATTGCCTGCAAGTAACAAGGAATATGAATATCTAATGGACTATTCTGTAGTAGAATATTCATCTTGATTTCCTTCTGCTTCAAGTAGTTTTGCAGCAGCTTTTTAACCTGTTCCAAAGATTAAAAAACCTATAATGTTAATTTTGTCATTGAGAGCTATTCCTTATGGTCAAACCCTACAAGGCATATTTGAAGTGGAAAAACAGATGGCACTTCCAACTTCTTAGATGTCAAGATTTTAGAAGCCCCAGTTTCATGGTGGAGAGCATATGAATCATTCTGAAACTACTTTGAAAGTTCCACAGGAAGTCCAGTCATTTCTTTCATTCCACTGTAGACAGAGATGGTCTCATGATGTCTGTTCTTTGGTATTTCCGTTTTTGTCCCAGGGCTTTGCTAGAATGGCTTCAGCAATTGGGTGTGAGAAGAGTCAAGACTGGGGATCTGCAGGTTTCGGAGGTGTATTTAAGGTGCACTGGATCCGAAAAGAGAGCATTCCTTTTCAGTTCACACACCATTTGCTCAACCCATGGAATGACAGTAAGAAAGTCCAGATAAGTAGGGATGGCCAGGTAATGTTATTCTCTTCTAAAGGTTTCTTTACTTGGTAGAACTGTGTCGTTTTTATTAGCTTGTTCAGCCTTGACGTTTAGCTCCACTTGTTCATGTATCTGCTAATCTGAATCACAGTCCATTGGTGCATTGTACCTTCAGCTAATGCCAAATTATTGCTGAAGTAGTGGAGAGGTTTTGATACAATCAAAACAGTTTCTTGCTTATGTGTTTAAAAAATGATTTAAAGGTGGATGCTCCCAAAAAGGATGTTTTGGGATTTTTTTTTTTTAATTTGGAATTTCGTTCTTGAGGTTTGTGCCCTGCTCGGTTGAGATGCGCTCTCTGAGATAATCTGTCACACCCAAGTGACTGTTCATAATGATAGGTTTTTTCTGCAAAGCCTGAAGAGAATCCTGAGCTTTGAGGTACAGTAAAGCTTGGGAGAGTTCTCCAGTTTGTTAAAGCTAAATGCAACTAGAAAAAGCCAAACAATTGGCACAAGACTTGTCTGTGGCAGTTTCTGCCCTCTGCGCATCCCCGCCAAAAGCATCTTGATGATTCAAGTGCTAAAGTTTTTGTGTCATCTTCTCATTACTTCTCCAAAACCTCTCTCCGGCTGAAAGAATCAGAAAGAGAAAATTACAAGGAAAGAATGGCCACTGTATTTCCTGTGACCTCTCTTTCCACATTCTCCACTACACTTGATGGACTTCAACTTAAAAGATGTGGAAAATCATGATCTTTAGTTAGTAAGTGAGTGACCTGGGGGAGGTACAGAGCATCTGCTGTCTCTGTTCTTGTGTATGGTGTTAGTGTGTTTACTGGGAATTATCTTTGAGAGAACTGACATCTCATTGTGAATGAAAACAGCCCAAACAGCTTGTAGGCAGGGTGCCTTAGGAAAGTTTTTATCTCTTGCTGAGCCCTTGTCGAGGTTTGACCCTGGCTAAATGCCAGGCGACATCTGCTCTCTATGCTCTCTCCTGCTGCAACTGTGCAGAGGAGAGGGAAAAAACTGACACAAGCACACTGGACTCATGAGTTGAGACAAACCACTGATGGTAGGAGGACGCACGGAGACAGGGCAGAGCAGGCATGAAAACTTAAAGTTGCAAAGTGATTTATTAACCTAACAGAGTGGGAGTATAAATCAGAGGTAAAAATAAGCTCTTAAGACACTGTTTCTTCACTCACCCTCCTTCCGTCTTAAGGCACCGTTTCTTGGCTCACCCCCCTCCCTCCTTCCAACCAACAGCTCTGGGGCACGGGCAGGGTATGGGGTTTTTTTTCTCTTAGTCAGTCCATCACCACAATTCTTCTGCTACAAACATTGTTTCTCTACTCACCCCCCTCCCTATTAAGACACCATTTCTCAGCTCACCCCCTTCCTCCTTCCTTCCAACAAACAGCTCTGGGGTGGGGGCAGGGTATGGGGTTTTTCTTTGGTCAGGGTCAGTCCATCAGGGAGAAGAGTCCTCTACTTAGCCATGGGGTCCCTCCCACGAGAGACAGTCCTCTGCCAACTTCTTTGCCATGGGTCCAATCTCACGAGCAGCAAACCTGCCCAAATTTTGCTGCGGCATGAGTTCGTGTCCATAGGGTGCAGACTTCCGAGCCGAGGCTGAACCAAGGCCAGGCTGTTTCCATCCCGGGAGCAAGGCCTCTCTCTCTCCTGCAAGGCTTTTGCAACTCTCAGTTTTTACTGGGACTCCCACTGGATCACAGCTTCCTGCAGGCATCCACCTGCTCCTCTGGCATGGACACCTCCCCACGGCTGTGGGTGGTTCTCTGCACCCCCATGGACCCCATGGGCTGCAGGGGGACCACCTGCTCCCCCACATGGTTTTCACCACAGCCGGCAGAGGGTTTTCAGCTCCGGCGCCTGGAGCACCTCCTCCCCCACCTTCTCCACTGACGCTGGTGCCTCCATGTTGCTTCCCTCACATGGTTTTACCTCCCCCTTCCCTGGCTAAAAAGAAGTGCGTGCTCACATTGTTTTGATTTCTTCTTAAATATGTTTTCACAGAGGCGTAACTAACCTCTCTAATTGGCCCAGGCTTGGCCAGCAGCATGTCCATCATCTTCAGAGCCATCAGAGATTGGCTCTGCTGGACATGGTGGAGAAATTTCCAGAATCTTTGCACAGGACATGCAGGAGCCATCCTTGTACCCCACCCTACTCACTGGAAAAACCTGGGCCAAGCAAAACCACCACAGGAAAGTTTTTATTGCCTGCTGAGCCCTAGTAAAAAGACATTGCTCTATTGTTTGTCTCAATAGCAAAAGGGAGAAGCTCTTTCAGAAAGGCTGAAAGCAATCAGCAGCAACCTCAGATATCTAACAATTTGGTAAGAAGTTGTTTCTGTATGCTCAATAGTAGCAGTGCAAATAACTTCTTGAATTTCCTGGTCATTTCTAGGAGCTGGAACCACAAGTTGGAGAGCAGTTGCTGCAGCTTTGGGACCATATTCCTTTGGCAGGAAAAAAACTGACCGACAGCTAGGCAGTAGGAGAATGTTAATTTTAAATTTATTTTAATGCAATTATTTTAAGTTTATTTTCGTTTATTATTTTTTAATAATGATTGAATTTCATTAATTTAATTATATTTAATTTAAATAAGAAGGCGCTTGAGACTTCTGAGACCACATGCATCCACTGGATGGTTCTAGTTTCAGTTAGTTTTCCTTTAAGATGTGACTCACACCTTGACAAGCTGAAAGTCTTTCAGAGGCCTGTGGCCAAGTGGTAGTTGAACAGTTCACTAGCTTAGGCACTGGTAGAAGATTTGTATTTCTCCTTCAAAAAAAATAAAATTAGAACTTTCTTGATCAGTTAACATAGTCTTCGTGCTTTCGTTCACGGTGTGTCTTTTTCTTCCGTACCACTATTGTCTTGGTTTATTGGGCTTTCTCTTAGGCCTGAGCGTACTGTACTGTAAGGCTGATATAAATTCAGTGTGATCCCTGTCAGCACTGCTTGTTGTCATGCTTTGGCTAAACCAAGAGTTTTTTCTGCCTCTGAACCTCCACCTATTTGCTCATGTTTGCTCATGTCTGCTCAGGATATTGCCCTGTGCACTCATTCTGCATTCTGTGGAGTGACTTCCATGCATGAACCATCAGTTTTACCTTTGCCAACGCTAACTGGGTCCTTGTAAGGCTGGTACTGCCTAATGCGTTGTTCCTCCAGACGGTGCATACGAGGGAGCCATGAGGCTCTCTCTGCCTTTTACTTCCAGGCTTGTGCCCACACAGGAATGTGGCACTACTGCCTGGTACAGATTTACGGGGCCCTGTGCGCTCCAGGGACATGGCTGGCACACAGGGCAAGTACGGCTGCAATGTAATGTTTGGTTAACCAGCCCAAACAGCACTTCTGCAGCTTGATGAGAAAAAGGACAGTCCAGCCATGGAACTGGCATTCGCCAAGGCCACTGGCCAGTGCAGGTCACTTGTGTGGAGAAGGGACTGTACCCTGCTGCCTGCCTGACAGACATGGTCATGGGTAAGCCTTTGCATGCCCACGTGTCAGATCTAGCCCAGTCACGGTGAATTACTTAATCTTCTTATTACCCAAAGAACTGTACTGCTGATCAGTATTTGCTCATGCACTGCAGTTAGAGGAGGACTGTTGATCCCTTCAGCTGTTGCTCTGCTGTCTGTAAGCATCTCCTGTTCCTTGGCAGCGCTGCCTAAAGCCTGTACACTCTGCTAGCAGAAGTGAGTTGCCACTTTTGGTGATCACACTAGCAGTATCATCAGCCTGTGGAAGAAGTCCAGCACTGCAGCACCATTTTTAGAGAGGCCCCACCTCTCTGCTAATGACTGAGTGCCATCACCTGAAGTGAAAACTAAAGCAGGGGGAAGGGCAAGGAGCTGAATCTATCTGAAAAATAACAAGGCAGCAAGAGCCGGCAATTCAACAGAATCCTTGCCTTGATGATAACAAATGGGAGAAACAACCTATCGCCATCTCCTCAGCAACAGTAAAACTCCAGTTTGGAGGTTGTCAGCCAGGAGTGATTGCTCTGCGTTAGGGTAAATGAGGTTCTTGCAGACTACACCATTGTCCATAACTCAAGTGTGGAGGAAGGCAACATCCACAGGGTTCTGGAGGATCGCCACAGGTTCGCAAAGTTTCTTCATACATGAACAAAACTGATCTCAGCAGTGCTGCTTCAGGACAACTGCAGTCATGTTCCTCACACAGAAGGTAGAACTTTGCCAGTGTCTCATGAGAAAATGCTGAGGTGTGCTGCCTCCTCAGGGCCATATTCCTGAGAAGAGCTAAAGGCAGCAAGCTGTTTTGCCACAGATAGTATTTGGTGTGGTGTAAAATTGCTTATTTGTTGCAACAGTTCCTTTCAATATTTGCTTTATTGCATTTTCTTTTTCCCACTATTGAACTGGCATCATTTCCGCTCCATCATCACATCTACAAAGACATTGTGGGTTTCATTCTATTGAGGGATTTTTCACAGCTTTCATTGTAAGTGCTTGATACCGGCTGTTGTAGAAATGAAATGACAGCTCATCTGTGGCAGGCCCACCACTGGGTTGTGCTTGGATTAGTCCAGAGTTATCCCCAGGGGCTTTGTCCTGAAAGTGAATTAAGAGTGGTTTTTCCAGCTACTAATTCTAACTTTTGGTTTTGTGGAATGATGCTGTGGTGCTTGTTCCAGAGTAGCCACTTTTCTAGATGTGTTCAGTCCTGGTTTTCACTGTCTGGAAAACATGAGCACTTTGTCTCATGTTACTCTGCGTCTTCCTGTTCACACTTAGCTGCTCTGTTCTCCTTCCCTGTGGGTCAGGCTGCGTTGCTTTCAGGCATCACTCCTGCTGCCTTTGTTGCATCTTCTAACAGCAACCCCAGTGCACAAAGTAGGTGATGCCACTCTGCATTGAAGGCTTTTTTTGCTGTTTTGTCTCTTCTGGCAGATGTTGAAATGGGTTGCCTAAATAGGAAGTGAGAATAGTCCTGAAAATACTAAAAGGCAACCTAGAGAGGAGGCTCTCTTTTAGTTCTGTTAAGCCAAGAAGGAATTTTAAAGCTGATTTGACACCCTGTGGGTGTAAAATCACTATTTGATGCCTTGTGCTGTATAGTGCACTGCTCTGAGATTTATATCCTCGTCTCTAAGTTTGCAGATGGGAGTGATCATACTGCATTTGCTACTGCTGGGCTGTGAGTAGCGGTTGTAGCACAAAGCTCCTAAATAATGTACCACTTGGTTCCAGGCATAGGAAATGTCTGGTGAATCCTGGCAGCAGTCATGTAAGATCAAGGAATAGGGAACAGAACACAGCTGCCACGGTTGCTTCAGTTTGAGACAAAAAGCCCATCAGTGGGGACCACCAACCCAGTGCAGCCTGCCCTGCCCTGCCCTGCCCTGCCCTGCCCTGCCCTGCCCTGCCCTGCCCTGCCCTGCCTTCAGCGCCGTGCGGAGCTCTGTGACACCCCCGGCAGGGAGCCAGCAGCTGCAAGTGTGGCTGCATCTCAGAGGCTCCTGAGAGCTGCTGTGGTGCTGGGACAAGCCACCCCAGCCCTGGCCCTGCCCTTCTCCAAGCTCTGGGCAGCAGCCCACGTTCTCCCTCAGGCTGCCACACCTGCCCGGCCACACTCAGGCCAAGTGAGCGCAGCTCGGCCACAGCAGAAGCTTGCCTTTCCTTTCCAAACTCACCTGGGCAAGGGCCAAGTTGTCTTCCCTCATCGGACGGGGCCGTGGCAGGCCCTTGCTGGGGATCAGCCTGCAAGAAGAGAGGTGCGCTTGCAGAGCAGCCCCGCGGCACAAAGGGCCACCGGCCAGCTGCCCCCAGCCCCAGCAGCCTGAGCGTGGCACACAGCAGCAGCCTCCAGCCTGCCGGCCTGTCTGCCCCGCACAACAGCAGTGCTGCCTGTGCCAGCAGCAAGGACGTGCTGCTGCTGCCTCTCCCCGATGCCTCTGCTTGCCTGCTGGCACCGGGGAGCCTTGCTTGCCTTCCCTGTGCACAAGGTCACTGTGCCAGCCACGCCTCCCCGGCCCCCCAGCACAGCCAGAGGCCACTGTGGGTGGCATCTCCACTAGGAGATGGTCTATAAGCCCCACAGGCAATGGCTTAGGAAAAGATGCAGTGGCATGAGTGGCCTTCTTGGCCTGGGATGCCCAGGCACCGAAATACGCTTGCAGCAGTGGCTGGGCAGAAGGGAGTCGTAACTTTGCCCCAGGACACGCGAATGAAGCAGTCTTTAGAAATCAGCAAGACTAGCAGAACAAGCTAACCACAAAGAAGCCAACCCTGGCTATTTGAGCAGACAATCTTCTAGAGCATGTGCAGGAAGCAGAGGTGAGAAGTTCCAGCCTGAGGAAGACTTAAGAGCCTTCATCAGAAAACCACCACCAGGAGGCTGATGACCACCTCATACAGGAACTGTGCATGAGCTTCAAGGGTTTACATAATGATGTGATTAGAAAATCTATTGCAATATGAAGGTTATGAAAGTATAATAGGCACATTGAGTAAAAAACATAGGAAAGGTAATACTTTGCAAAGAATGGACAAGTGAGTTTCTAGTGGATTTATCCCACTCACTCCCGGCTCTAAATGAACAAATACCTGCTCTACAGGCATTGAACTACGCAGTTTTGTTTTCTTGCCTAGTTCTCGGGCATCATCTGGATAGCTGTCTGTGGGCAAATGCAGGGTAGTGGCCTTCTGCTCTTGGCCCTGGCATGGCCTGGCTAGGCTAATTCTGTTCCCTGTGTGAAATGTGCTAAAGAGGGACTTGTTTGTTTGCAGCTCTGCAGGGCATTAATCTGCACCACTAAACACTGATGGACAAAGGCCTCAACAACAGGCCCTGAGCCCAAGCTGATCACTAGAGGAACCTTCCCACCAAAGTGTCCCTGCAGGGCCAAAGGCAGCTGACCGCAGGCAGGGCTGCAGGAGGCAAAGCCTTGGCAGCAGCTGGAGGGAGATGAGCCTTGGCCTCGGCTGTGTCCAGCTCTGGGCTCCCCAGTGCCAAGCCAGCATTGGCCACCCTGGCAGGAAGTCCCGGCCCAGGGCCCCACCCTTGCCCAGTCCAGAGTCCATTGGATTTGGACCTTTGGTCAGTTGGAGTTAGTGTCCACGAGCGAGCGGCAGCAGCAGCTGAGAGCTGCCATGATTGCTGATTGATTTTGTGAGAAAGAAGGCTCTGACAAAGTGGCATCAACCCAGTCCTGCCATCCTGCTTCCCATCCTCACTGTCAGGGACTGGCCTGCGACACTGTGTCATGGGCCAGGATACTCCTGTGCCAGGCAGGATGGGCCAGGCCGGGAGCTGCTTTGGCTCCAGGTGGGCTCCCCCACAGCCCGGGGACACGCGGCCATGGCCGGGGCCGCAGCAGAAGGGGCTGCCTTCCTCACGGCCGCCGCTCTCTGCTCTGCAGCGATGAGGTGGTGCTGAGCGTGGATGTGGCTCTGAGCCGTGGCCTGAAGAGGAGCGAGAGGCACCTTCTCCTCCTGCAGGATGAAATGGTGGTGGCCAAGCTGCGGTAAGAGCCTCAGAGCACAGCTGCCTTTGCCCCATGGCTGTCCCTGGGCCAGGCCATAGCCAGCCTGGCCTATGGCCCAGGCCCCAGGCCCTTGGTGCTGGATGCAGCCGTGTGCGTGCCGACGTCGGCAGGGACAAGGGGGGACCCACCAGGCCTCTGCACCGGGGGATGCCAGGGAGACCACCTGCCCCTCCCCGCTGGCCTCTGCTGTCTGCAGCCGGGGCACCACCCTGCGCCCACGGCTCTGCCTGGCCCTGGCCAGGGCTCTGCCAGGGCTCTGCTGGGGCTCTGCCCCGGCCAAGGCTGGGCCTGCTCTCACCTCACAGGCGCTCACAGCTCTGCATGACATGAGACCTTTTGGAGCACCCTCACGGGACTCTCTGCTTTCTCAGTGGAGCAAGACTCTCCTCCAGCCAAAGAGATTGCACTGAGGGATACAAATCCAAGTGGCAGGAACCCAAATGCTCTCAAGTCACAGCTGAAGGCCTGCACCTGCACAGGATGTTTTGGCTGCCCCATTGCTCTTTCAGTTTGGGCTGCAAATGCCATTGCTCTTTCTGCCTCAACTAGAAGTACCATGGCTGGGCAAAAACTGCCCAGTGGGCTGTATTCCAAAGGCAGTGCTGTCTGGAGAGGATGAATGAAGAAGAGCCTTCCCCACTTTCAAACCCCACCAAAGAAGCCATAGATGTCACTTTGCACTTTGAAGAAACAACTGACAATTCAGAAGGAACAACTGACACAGGGTGAGAAGGAAGGGAATCTTCCAGAGGAGTTGGGGTTTTAGGAACTTTATTTATTTACAATCCTACTCTAAAATCCTAGTCTACAATCTTCCGAGAAAATCCTACTCAACAAGACTACTCTAGACCCCTACACTAAGCTGGTCATGGAGATAACTGTCCTGATGTTATTTTCACATTCTTGTCTATTCCATGCTGTTCTTCACTGCCATGATCAGTGGCACCAGGATGGATGCAGGCTTTGCTGATGTTACAAACGGATGCTGTCCAAAGGAAAAAAAACAACAAAAACCAATGAACCATGACTTTCCAAGTTCAGTGCTTCTGAGGCTCACTCAGAGTTCCCCTGGCTCCTAGAAAGATGCAGGGAGAGGACCGACAGAACCATCTTCATGTGCAGGACCTTGCCATCACAGGCAAACCTGGCCCACAATCCCATGCATCTATGTATCCAGGTGCCTTCATCTGGCTGGGATTTTTTGCCCTGCCAGTGCTCTCAAAACGGTGCTTTCTGTCCCCAGGGTTTGTGCCTTTCAGAAATTCCAAAGCCTCACATGGGTCCCTCTCTTTGAAAGACAGGCACTGTGCTAATTCCCACAGGGAGACAGAACAGTGTGTAGCTTTCCATCCCCTGCCCCTCCTGTGCTGGCTGGCTCCTTCCTTCCCAGCAGGGACAGCCCAGTGGCACTCGGTCCTGCAGCTGCGTCTCTGCCACACGAGCTGGCAGTGACCCTGGGGCACTTCCCATCTGCTTGACCGTGCTAGGCAGCAGATGGGGCTGGGACAAGTCCCTCTCAAGCTGTCTCTGTTTGGGTGGCAGAAACCACTAGGAGTGGGGCCGGGGGCACAAGCCAGGGCCCCTCGCAGGCTCACAGTGAGCCCCCACAGCCCCTCCTTCCCACAGCCAAATCTCTGACCGCTGGGCTGGGACTGGCTTCCTTCGGTTCCTCCACCACCATTCCACGCCTATGTACCCACAGCTGCTCTACTTCAATTCTTCTGTCATCAGAGAAAACTGATTACCCCACCAAACTTCAAAAGGAAGCAATAGAAACAATTAAGAGGACGGAGCACCTCTCCACTGAGGAAATGAGGAGAGAGTTGGGCTTATTTAGCCTGGAGAAGAACAGGTCCCAGGGAGATTTTATTGCCACATTCCTGTACTTCAAGGGGGCTTCTAAGGATGTGGGCGACACCTTTTTTAACAGGGCCAGTTGCAATAGGACATGGGGTCATATTTATTATATAAAAAGGAGATTGAGTCTGATTAGGTGTAAGGCAGAACTTGTTTACTCGAGCATGGTGCAACAGTGGCCCAGCTTGCCCCGAGAGCTGGTAGGTGCCCCATCCCTGGAAACATTCCAGTTCAGGTGGGATGGGGCTTTGAGCAACCTGATCTATTTAAAGATGTCCCTGCTCATTGCAGAGCACTTGGACCAGATGACATTTACAGGTCCCTGCCAGCCCAGCCCAATCTAGGATTCCTCACCATTTCCATTTGGAAAGCAAGAGTGGGAGGTGAGGAGGAGGGGGACTCATGTGAGGCCTTGGAGTTCAGTGGAGGAGGAGCCCATCCCTCGGACACTCTTTCACCTGCAGCCCCTTTGCATTTTACCTGCAGGAGCTCCTCGGCAGACCAGCGATGCTCCTCGCCTGTCTGCAGGCAGCAGCTCAGAAAGTCACGCAGGAAAGGTGAGAGGAGCTTGGGCTGCCGCAGCTGTGGAGTCCCTAATTCAGCTATCAGATGTCGAGCCTGGAGAAAAAGGAAACACAAGGCTCCACCTGCTTCTTTCACATCTGTAACTGCTCTCCCCAAAGCTGTTCTTTAAGCTCCACTCAGCAGAGGCACTTTCTGCCCTGGCAGAGGGGCACAGATGACTTTCCTAGAGCAACAAAACTCCAAAGCCCAATGCAGCCACAGCTTTTCCAACATCCAATGGATCTCGCCTTGGCAGCTGATTTCATTGCCTGACCTAGTTAAGGGGAACCACATCAGCAAGAGCACATTTTGCTTCTCTGAGGAATCACACCAGCTTGACAGGCTATTCGGAAGAGGGACTTTGTACTATCTATTTCCAAGTATTATTACATGACAAGCATCTCTGCAGTGCTTGTTTGGTCCCTTAAGCACAGCTTCCATTAAATAAAACTCATCAGGCTTTTTGTCCTGTTGTTGAAAACAATGGGAATTGGAAGAAAAGAAAGGAAATCCATCAGTTATTCCTCAGGTGAGGAAACAAACATTTGGAATCTCATATTCAACACAGACACATTAAGATGTATGCAGAAATGTATTGGGATGAAAATGCCTCTTTGGGCAGCCAGGAGCCACCTGCAGCTCTGTCTCTCAGAAGTCTCCAAATTTCAGCTTCCCTTATGCAGCAAAAGAAAAACTTTCCATGGTCTAATCAGAAGAAGTGCCATTCCTATGGTAACCCTCTGCTCCTTTGGATAGTCAAGTCAATGCATTAATGGTTCGCCCATCCCAGAAAGGGCCAGGCAACAGACGGGAGCTTTTGGCAGGCTCTCCATGTCACCAGGCTCCGGCTTGGTGGCGTGGAGAAAGTGGCTTGGACTATGAAAGAAATATGGTGCCTAAGTGTTTCAGCAACACTGCACAAGAAGCAGAGGAGGCTCTGTGACCTTTACAGCCTCATGCCCTGGTTTCAGGCAAGTTTCCCAGTGAGAAGAATGGGGCTGCAGTTCATCTCTGAAAAACCACTGTTCTGGAAAATGTGTTGGGTTTGGGTTTCTTTTCATCATTTCTGAAAAGATAGCACCAGTTGTGAGATGCTTGTTTCTTGTTTTTAGGACAATCTTCACAGACAGAAGAGCTGGAACAACTTGAAACCCAAAGCAAAATATTGCCTGAGAATGGGGAATGCCTGCGTGTGTTAAGGCGTGAGTTTCCCCATTGAGGCAACCAAAATTCCTGCAGATGCTGATGTGCTGCAGGGACATTGTTAGAAGAGGACCTTGGAGGAAGCAGTGGCAGCAGATGGCAGTGGGATTTTATCTGATGGCAGACAGAACATGGGAGAGGCCAGAAAGACAGTGGGATCAGAGAGTTTTTGAACCTTACCGTGAAGGGACTTTTGTTCTCGTAAGGAACTTCATGGTCGACCATTTCGATGCCCACAATTCCAAAGGACCATATGTCCGCTTTCGGGCCATATGGTTTCCTTGTCACAACTTCTGGTGCCATCCACCAAGATGTCCCAACAGCTGAACTCCTTTTTGTCTGCTCAGGGGTGAGCTGAGCAGAGAGGCCAAAATCAGCTGAGAAGAAAACCAAATCCTGTTCAATTAGGAAACCAGGCAAAAGAATTCCCCACTCAGATTGTGCTGTTGAAGCTCCTGGAAAACTGTCCGTGCTCTGTTTCCTCAGGACTTTAGCCAAGGAAATATGGAATTGACCACTTCCAAAATCCCCCAATTTTTTGCACTGCCTCCAGCAGTGGCTTTCATTCCCTGGAAGATTTAGATCGTAGCTCCCTCCCTCTGGAAAAGACACACACATCACTGCCACTCTTGACTGGTTTTCCCTTGCAATACCTCTGTGCACATTGCAACTCTGCCCTCAGCTCACAGCAGGAGTTCCTCCACTGCCACCAGCACCATCTTTTGGGAACTGGCAGTCACTCAAAAGCATCCCCAAACCCTACATCCCCACAACACTGTGCCTGACCAAGAATATACCCACCCAACTTGACAGAGCCGTCAGTTCTGAGAAGGATGTTGCGGCTCTTCAGATCTCGGTGGATCACATGGTTTGAGTGAAGAAAAGCCAGTCCCTGCAGGCACTGAGAGACAAAAGAGAAAGAGCAGGATAAAAATTACTGATGTGATTTCATCACATAGGAAAGAAAACAGCTCTGAAAGATTCCCTTTGCAGGGAGATTGGGAGTAATTGCAGAACACGGTGCCAGCGAGAGGAAGAACTTGCTGCTGCAACACTGGCAGAGCAGTACCCTTCTAAAGGAAGGCAAGTCAGCTTTTGAAAGAGCAAGAGCAATTGCAGTTCTACACTGTCCCCTATAAACCAGCCAGAATGACTGCTGCTGCAGTGCATGTGCTCAGAAGAAAATGCCATTTTGGGTGCACTGCGCTCCATTTCAGCTGAGGATTGTGAGAAATGAGTCCCTCCATTACTTTGCCATTACTTTCAAATGCTGCTATCAGCACACTTGCTTTTACAGGCAAGGAATGTAGTGCAGACAGGCTGGAGGCAAACGTTTTGGGAGGCAAGGTGGAGACCAGCAAATATAAGAGGCAGAGTGAGAATATAACAGCAGGAGATGAAAGTATGAGAACAGAGTACAGTGAATGCAGGGACACTGGCAGGCAGTTCACTTGAGATGCTCTTGCTTCTCCATAGCATAGCAGCAGCACAGAAACAAAGCTTGGCCCATGGAATCACTGTGGTTCTCAGCCCCTGTTTCCCAGATAATCCTGCCCAAGCCCTTGGAAATACAGGCAGAATCCCTGACCTGCTGACTGATGGCTGCAATCTCGACTTCACTAATGTACGTCTCTCTGATGACATCCATCAGAGTGCCTCCATCCATGTACTCCATAACCAGCCAGAGTTCCTTACCCACAAGGTAGCTGAAAGAAGGAAACAAGGGTGTGGAGATGAACATGCCTGACTATGTTGGTTTTTTGGTTGCTTCTTTGTTCTGGGTCAATTTGAAACAAGAACAGAATAAAAGGAGTAGACATTGCCTCTAGGCTTCTGGGCAGTGTTTGCAGTCTGTGCAGTCTCAAGGAGAAAGGCACATATGTGAAAAAAGAGATGTCTTAGATGGCCAGTAAGGGAAAAATGCGGTTTACTAACAGCCCAGATAAAAAAACTTTTATGACGTGCTTCTGGAAACAAGCACCTAGTCTTCCTGGCGTGCACAGCAATGGAAAAGAGGGGCAACAATCCAAGGGAAATCCTTTCTAGGCTGGTTGATCAGCACATAAGGCACTTGAAAAAAAAATCAAGCCTCCAAACATCATGGAGGCAGTGAACTTACTGGGTATTGACTTAGTAAGATAGGGACCATCCAGGTTTTAGAACAATTCTCAAACTACGTGTGCCAGGGAAGACTAATGCAGACAAGATGTAATCTCTTCCCATGCACTGGAGATGAGTAGAGAAATAATAACTAACCAATAATTAACAGCTCTATTTCCTGCCAGTGACCAAAGTTGGTTTTTTAACTTGGCATGCTTGCAGTATGTATACAAACACTCATGGATAAGACCACAACCACTCACCTGTCTAAATAATTCACAAGACTGGGATTCCTATTCATCTTCATGATGGTGATTTCATTAACAGTTACTTGCTTCATGTTCTGTCCTCGAAGATCTATTTTCTTTATGGCCACCTAAAATGACAATGAAAGTCAGTAACTTGTGAAGCTGGTGGCACGAGAGCACAACACTCCATGGAGCACATGGACTGATTTTGGAACGACACAGCCGAGCTGTGCCAAAGTGCCTTGTGATTAGACATTAGAGTCATTAGGAACTGACATTCCACCAGCGCATTTCTGGGCTGGCTTGGGGGCCAGTTACAGGACACGTGGCCACTGATGTTTTGCCTTGTCCACCTGGTACCAGAG
Source organism: Acanthornis magna (assembly GCA_036785705.1). NCBI lineage: Eukaryota > Metazoa > Chordata > Aves > Passeriformes > Acanthizidae > Acanthornis > Acanthornis magna. Next base: position 1,306,798 of record JAWUZG010000141.1, on the reverse strand, counting down.
GTGTCTCAGCTATCACCCACAAAGCTCTGACCACACTCTGCTGCCCTGGCTGGGATTCCAAAGAAGTCATCCAAACCGTGCTACTCTACACATACATCTTGGGCTATAAGAAGGGCTTAGGGCTTCTAGGGACGCCTTGCACATCGCTCCATACGTGCAGTTCCCAAGTGCAGCACTGCAGGAGGCTAAAGAACTAGCAGTAAGAATCAGATGCATTTGCTGGCAGCCAGAAATGAGAATTCAGGACTCTTAAGCTGTAGCCCCACAGAGCAGTGAGATGCTCTAAGGCAGCACCTCTGTTTCAGCAATTGGGAGCGAGCAAGCGTGTCCTTCTCTGAAAGCTACTGCTGCCCTCCGTGCCTTCCTTCTGGCAGCTGACAAGGGCAAAGACTGTCCCAAATGCATTTTGCAGGCTGGCACCAGTCTGCGCTTCCCGTGCCTTTGCAGCACAGCTCTATGGGTGACCCAAAGCCCCAGCCACAGCTCACACGAGAGCGGCAAGCCCTCGAGAGCGGCAGAATCACGGGGACTGTTGACATTTACCTCTTCTCCTGTGGCAGTGTCGAGTGCTCTACAAACATCTCCAAAACCCCTAGAAACAAAACAACAGGAAAGAAAAGAGAAGCCATTTAGACCTTGGAGTGAAAGCCAGCCCAGAGAGGAGATCTCTGCTGTAAATGCCTAAAAAGGGCAGGATGCGTGAGGGGTCTGCCAGAAGGCAGATGATGCATTTTCCTCTCAAGGGGCACTGGGCGTGTTCCTGAAGCTTTGGGGTTTACTGCCTCAGCACAAACAGAGAGCTTATTCTTTCATCTCAGGTTTCAGTTTCTAAACTGTGTGGTTCTAATCCTGTCCACCAAGTATTTTTTTCAGCAAACTCTTGGAAAGAAATGTTCCTGAGAATTGTTATCTGACAGATGTCAGGGGGTAGGTTGCTCTTCCAGGCAGTCAAGATTCTTCTCCTTTCATTAGCGTGGCTGTGTGATTTTGATGCATCCAGAAATTCTAAGGAAATTTACACACAGGTGTCCCACCCTTCAGACACAGGAGATCTTCCAGGTTTTGCTCCTTGCAGCTGCCAAGACCTTGGCAGTATCGAAGTATCATTGACAATGCCTTCTGACCCCATTTAGAAATTCTGAGCAGCCCTGAGAGGTGGGGCAATCTAACCCCAGCGTCTGAACATGTTTGCAGCTTGCCTGACTCCACACTTGATAGATATTCCACCAGCACAACACCCGGCCTGTGGTTTGTAGAAATAACTGCAGTTAGACTCACCCGCTGCCGATATTTTCCAGTTCAGTGTATTTCATCATGGCATTTTCCATGTTCACCATTGTCCCTGAGAGAAAGAAAATGCAAGATGCTCACTTTAAAGCAGAAATCTCAGTTTCCAGGAGATACAAAAGGCAGCCACACTGTCTGGGGCTCTGAGCCCTTTGTGGTCAGCTGGGTAACAACAAGAAAAAGAAATAAAACACAACAACAACGACAGCAGCAACAACACCTCAGGCAGCCCTACAGCAGACATGGCCGGCCCAGAGACTGATTTTCGACAAACCATTGAAGAGATCTCTCGACAGTAAACAAAGCACAGGGAGATGCATTCCCAGGAGAGGAGAGCATCTTCTCCACCTTTCAGCACTTTGCCAAAAGAATGCCTTTCCCTTTGCAGTGCAGAGCAGCTGAGGCTAGAAGCAATGCCGACGGGGCTTTCAGCAGAAGGATGCTCACCCTTTCTGGGCAGGCTGAGCTCCCAGCCGCCCTTGGCCGTGCCCCATTTGAAGAAGCACACTGCTTGTCTTGCCCTGACAGCGCGGATCGCTCGCTCGCATTGCACTCGCCCTCGCAGCACCGCCCACGTCGCCATCTTCCCCACTCGGCACTGCGGGCATGGGCAGCGAGGAGAGCAGTGCTGCTCAGGCTGTGCCGGCGGGACAGGGACAGGTGGGCAGAGGAGATGCTGAGGCTCTGGGGAGTGCAGGCCGTGCGATGCAGGAGCCAGCCCAGCCGAGGGGCTGCTGCCTCCCGGCAGCTCGGCGCTGCAGCGGCCGGGCGGCAGCGGGACTCTCTGGGCTAAGGAAGGCTCTGCCGTCACAGCAGCGTCAGGGGCAGGGCAGGTGCCACAGCAAGGCTGGCAAAGCCCAAGCATGAGCACTGACAGGCCCTGGCAAGAAGGCACAGCCAGTGCGAGCCCCGTTCCAAGCTGTTAGTGCCATTCAGGACACAACACGATTGGCTTTCCCATCAGACACACCGAGGTGCAGATCAATGCCCTTTTTGTCCCAACGGGTGATGGCAGACACAGAGTCAGCTGAGCTCTGTTCTCAAGCCCACCAGGACCTTTCTGAGAGCACAGCACTGGCAGCTGTTATGGGCAAGAAGCAGATGAAATGGGTTGTGCTGCAGAATCACAAAGGCCTTGATGTGGTGTCCCAGAGAGTGATGAGTGCAGGGCTTGGGCCAATGGGTAGGATTCTAACAGTCATGGGGAATGAGTGGGAATCAGCTACAACAAAGTGCCGTGGATCTGAGGAATAAACAGTGGATGGGCTGGAGGCTCAGTCCTGAGAAATGCTTGCAGTGCTGTTTTACCTGATCACGCTACAGCTCTGTCTCTTGGACACATCTTTATAAGCATAAATCTACGATACTAAATAGGGATTGTTATAAAAATATCTTCTTTTTCTTTGGGGCCTCATGGAAAACACGTCTTGCTCTCTATTTGTGCTGTCACCTGATGGTCTTTCAAAGGAGTTCTCACTGGCAAAACAGTAGCATTCTCATAACAACAAACTGTAGATATAGTACTGGTACTACTACAGTCATAAAAATGACACCAGGGAGACACCTTGGGTCAGAAGAGCTCCTTCAGGATGGAGAAAAAACAACTCCACCAAAAATACCCAGAAAAAACCCCCAAACCCAAAGCAACCAAAAACACCAAGCAAAACCCCTACGAACACACAAAAGGACAAAAGCAGAAAACCAATCAATTTCTGCAAAACATTTTTGCTCTGGTGACTGGTGAGAAGTCAGGAGTCTAAGGGGAATTTTTAGAAGCCAAATATTCTGCTGTGTTTGGCCACTAGCACACAGGACTTGCCTAGAACATTTTCCGAGTCACAGCCTTCTGCTCATGCAGGGACAATCCCTGCTTCTGCCTTTAGTGGAGAGGGAAGCTCAGGCAAACCCAAGCCAGTCCGGGCTGCCCTCAGAGGCAGCAGGAGCACCCAGAGCGCTCTCTCGCTGCCTCAAAACACAGCAGTTCCTGTAGGGACTCCTAAATGTCCCTGCAACACCAAACTGAGGAGGAAGATTTGGTACAGCTATGCTGACACATGCACACAATACACTGTCCCTCAGACAAGCCATACACAGACATACTCAGTATTTCCAGGTACTTCTCCTCCATCTCCTGTTGGTGAGCATCCATGATCTCACTGGAGCTGACCCAACAGCTTGAGCTCCACTTCTCCGCGTGGGGACTGGAGACGTCACTAAGCAATGCCACTGCTGCAGGAGGTGCCATGAGAGAGCCTGGGTGGCTCTGGGAGAAGAAATGAGTTTATGTCAGAAAGGTGGCTGGCAGAGATTGTCCCGAGATGCCATTTCAAATGCAAACTCTTAGGAAGATGCTGTTGGCCACATGCAGAGCTCTTAAACTGGACTTTTTGGATGTCCATTTCTCACATGAAATGGGTCAAAACTAAAGGCTGGTTTTACTCTAGTTCATGGCCATGTTAACGTTCCATTTTCATGGATTTTCTGAAGGATGACTGCCACAATGACCATGCCACTTCCTCCCAAGGACTGCTTCCCCCCTGCCCCCTGTCCCTCCAAGGGCTGCAGACACACTTGCAGCTCCTCTGGCTAGTGTTCTACCTCCTCCCATGTAGTCCTTCTTAACTGCCTCTTCTGGACATGCTCCGCCTTCAGCTCCTCTGGTCGGGACACTTCCCGTGCCTCACGCCGACCTTAGGGCTCTTCATGGCCAGTCTCTTCAGGGAAGTCTTCGCAGGCTGCCCGGGGAGAAGTCAATGCTTCCACCTCAGGTTAAACAGAACAAAGCAGTCAGAGACTACAGCTTGTCCCTGTCAGCCGTGAGTCACAGACTGTGAGGAAAGGGAAAGAAGAGGAGAGGAGCAGATTCACAAGGGGTACAGACAGCTTGTTTCCAAATCCATCTGGCTCAGCATGTTGCCCTGTAGAAACACCTTGAGAAACAAGGTGAGCAGGAAGAGGCCAGCAGGAATCCATTGGGATGACTGCTGGCCAACAGGCCAAAGGACTAGTGCCGCTGTCCAGGGCAGCAGCACAGATTCAGCAGAGCAGGAAGTGTCCTTCAGAGCAGCTGTGATAGTGACCACAGCAGCATGGCACTCAGAGGCACTCAGAGGCATCACCCCACTCGCCTGCTGCTGTGCAGAGGAAAGGCAAAAAGGGCAGAAACCCCCAGTTTGGTGACTGCAGTGGCTACTGCTGTTTCACTCACTCGCTCTTGAAGAGCCTCATGCTTTTGAAGGAGGAGATTAATTTCCTCTCTGATGATCTTCATGTCCTCCTTCAGCCTCTTCTCCCTTGCCATGATGGCAGCTCCTCGTTCCTGCAGCTCTGCCGGGAGTTGATCCAGGATGTTCTGTAAAACAGAAGACACAGGAAGATTCATGAGTGGGGTGGTCGCCACTCCTACACTCACCTGGTTTTGTTGATCGCCCCTCTGACGATGCAGACTCCAGCGCTCTTGAATCCTTCCGATGTCTTCCTGGTCCCGGCTCTTCGCTGCCATGCTGGTGCTCGGAGCCTCGGGCAGCTCTGCCTGTTCCTCTTCCATGATGTTCTGTACACAAAAATGCAGAGCAAGTGACTGGGAGCTGCCATGAGGCTCAGCTTTCCCCTCTTTTCCTCAAAATCCCATTCATTCAGCCACTTCTTTCTGCTTCTCTACCCATCTCTGCTGCCATTGTAACCCTCCCGTCCCAGTGCTGCTCTCTGCAGATTACAAGGCTCTGTGCTTTCAGTGCCTGTGGGACTCCTGGCCTCCTCAGTCCCATGAGCTGTTTCATGCCCCTGTGCCTGCCCTTCACTCTGTCACCTGGCTAGTCAGGCTTACCTGGCCATTCTCTCCTGCCTCTTCCACCTGCTGCCTGAGCTGCTCTTGCTGCCCTCGGGCTGGGAACAGCTCTCCCTGAGCCTGACACGGCATCTCTGCTTGAGCAATCTGCTCAGGCTCTTGTTCTAGAAGGAGCTACACAGAAAGCAAGAGAAGATGCATTTAAACTTCCCATACAACATTTGTGGGGCAAGACTCAAAAACTGATGGGCTCACACGTGCCCAAAGCACTGTGCTGCTGCTCTCCTGGGTCGTTGTCTGCCCATGGCGAGACACAGATTCCAAAGTGAGCCTGGCAGTACAAACATGGTCCATCTGGGACTGAATCTCCAAGAGACTCTTAGGCAGCAGACAGGGAATGTGTGGCATTTCTCAAGGGTCTGCTGAGGGCCTCCCTGCTCTTCTGCTGGGTCTTCTTTGTCTTTCAGTCATGACTGACACGCAGCCCTGTGCCACAGCTCCATCCTGGCTCTGCAGGTGCCTTCCTGTATGAGCTCCCTCCTTGTGAGCTTCACTTCTGGAATTCATGTTCTCTTCAAGCCTGCAAGGCCATTTCTGCCTTTCTGACATCACTCTTGTCAGAAATCGTGCTCATTCAGGAGATAAGGATGCACACAAAGAGCCTCTGCTGGAGGTCAGAGAGCCTTTACAGCTGCCTCAGTACATGGAGTAGGACCAAGGTGTTTATTCTCCCACTTTTATCGACTAAAAATTCTCACCACCAGTGAGAGAGTCCCTCATTAAGCCCCATTAACATGTTAACTTACACACCCTTTGGGATGCCAGTGAAGGAAACCATTTGTTGTGTAATGCGTGCATGACCAAAGTCACCAAACCCCACCCAGAGCATGAGATTGTTCCACCTCACTGGGACAGGCCAAAATTTGCAGCATGAAAAGGGAGCTTCAGGGCAGAAGAGGCAGGAAGAGGAAAATATCTCTGCAGGGAAAAAACAACCATCTCTGCAGGGGGAAACATCTCTGCCTGCTTGGGATCGGTTGCTGGAAAGTGTCTCTCCTCCTGTCCAGAAGGGATGTGTTTAGATGAGCTTTGCACCTCCAAATGCCTTGCAGCAGCCCCAGGAAGATTAATTCATGTCAATATCAGATAGATAGATAGATCGATCGATCGATCGATCGATTTCACTCTGATAATCTCTCTTCCTACACTTTCTATTGCTACACACAGCAACACTCGGTAGCTAGTGCCCTGATCAGTGGCAATCCTGAACTTGCTCTCCTGTTGCTTCAATCAGCCACACTCTTGGGGAATCTGGAGCGTGTAGGTCCTTATGGAATGCGATCAGACCCAGAGCACTGCACTGGGACCTGCACTCTTTGTGCATCTGTGCCTGGGCAAGTTCTTGTCTTGGACTCGCACAGGCTGAGGGTGCTAAAGTGGCTGTAATCAGAAATGAAGCCCAGCCCCTCCCAGCCCCTCTGATCTCTGAGCACCAGCTGGAATGCAAGGGCCTTGATTTCCTGCTGAATTCCCATACCTGGAACACAACACACACTGATCCCCTGGGCTGCCACAAGGCACAGGTCCTGTTAACTTGAAAGTGATGTGCAAGGCCCTAGTGGCTGGCCTGGCAGCAGAACAGCTCCTTCTGCACCAATGTCCCTGCCCCAAACTACGTGTTCTCATGCAAAAAGACTGCGTGTTCCAGAACTGCCACTTTGCAAACTAACATTGCAGCAGAATCTCTTGCAGTGCTGGAAAGGTTGAGCAAAAGCACCTTTGCTTCATGGAGAAAGAAAATACACAGGGCTTCTCCTCCTAGCAAACCAACAAACAACAAATGGAAAGACGGAAGGGTCACCTACTCCAGTGTCTAAAGCACTTGGATGCAGTGAAGAGTTGCTTGGCAGGGAAAGGGCCCTTGTGTTGAGCACTGTCATGTAGGGATTTATGGAAGTCTGGCTGAAGGTGGCTCGTGAGCCTTCCTTTCTCCAGGCTAAAGCTCCCTCAGCACCTCCTCATTGGACTTGTGCTCCACACCCTTCCCCAGCTCCCTTGCCCTTCTGTGGCCACACTGCAGCCCCTCAATGCCTTCCTGCTTCACAGGGGCCCAGAACTGGACACAGCACTCGAGATGTGGCCTCACTGCTGCCCAGCACAGGGCGATGGTCACTGCCCTGCTCCTGCTGCCCCACAGGTGCTGACACAGGCCAGGATACCCTTGGCATTCTTGGCCACCTGGGCACACGCTGGCTCATGTTCAGCTGCTGTTGATCACCCCTCCTGGGTCCTTTTGTCCCAGGCAGCTCCCCAGGCACAAGGCTGCATGTTTGTCTTCAAATACAGCATCAAGAATTTCCGGATGTCCTTCCTGTTCTTAGCACTACAAGGCACCAGCCAAGCACCTGCAGCTTTGCCCCTAGGCTGCAACTGGAGTTTTCAAATGGAGTTTTCAAAGCTGCACAGTTCACCACACAATGTATCAACAGAAACTCTCATTCTCTGCTTTTTGCCTTGGAAGAAGGCTTCAGAACCACGCAGTTTTTTTCTTTTGCCACACGGGAGGAGAGTGGCCCCACACAGGTTCATGCACAACACAATCATCTCTTTGCAGCTTATCAAAAGCAAGAAGACAGGTGCACTCAGAGTGCCAGTCAGCTCTGTCACAGACTGCTCTGCCTGAAGAGGCAAGAGAGCAGCCTGGACACAAAGGCACCAAAATCCCTGACTTCAAGCAGCAACTCCACATCCCCGGTGTGTCTCTGAGCTACTCGCAGGGAAGCACACCCAAGAAGCCCTTTGGGACAAACCAGCCCAAAGCACTTGTGTGTTCAGATCAACATTTTTGGTGCCTGCAGCTCCTTGGCCAGTCTGTGGAGTGGGACAGCTCTCCCCAGGCCACAGTGTCACCTACGTAGGCGGCAAGGCTGAGAGCGGTGTCTTCGGACAGCTGCTGCCTCTGGGGACAGGGAGCCTTCATGATGCAGGCTGGGCCCTGTCAGAATCCCAGCAAGCTGGGGGCTAAATGGGACAGGTCAAAGGCCATTTTCCAGCTGTCCCTGGCTGGGGTGAATCGCTAGGTCCTGGCAGGACTGCAGCACTGAGCATCTTCAGCCACCAACAGCAAGTGCTGTCTGGTCAGGAACTTGCAGCTCTGCTTTGCTCTAAAGACAGCACCACCGAGAACTGGCACTTACAGGCTCGGGATGTTCAGGCTGTGGTGTGGCCAGAGCTGGAGGGCTGTGGTCATTTTGCTCCTCTTCGGCCTCTTCTCCAGGACCACTGGGAGCCAGAGGAGAGTCTTCTGTTGGTTCTGTGCTCTGTGGACAGGCAGGAGCATGAGGGACGGGCAGTTACCTCTCATTTATAACCTTGTTTCTATTCAGCTCTATAGCCAGCTCTCCTAAGGAGAAATCATGAACTTTGGCAGCAATGGGATTCTAAGTCACTGCAACTAAATTAAAATGGGCTAATGGAACAGTACTGCAAATAGTTCTGAATTAGATATTGCACCCTGGCTACAATCAGCAAGCAACATTCTCTCTGCAAAATCGGGCTTTTGGTTCTTTATAAGCTCTGAAATGGAAAAATAGGAAAAGCCAGTGATGCCTTTGCTACTGCTGCTGCAGACATGGAAATGGATTTTCTTTCAGCCCACCCAGCTGGCCCTCCTCACTCTACTGCCACAGGCCAAGCTCACAGCTTGCCCCACAATTCTTAAACAGCAGCAACATCAAAGGTTCCTTTCTCACTCACCTCGGCATCGGCACCTCTGAACACACGGCTCAGGTGACCTGCAGTGGGCAAGGGAAAATGAACGAGATGCTGTGAGCAAACTGCCTGTGCTGGTGACTCCCAGAGAACAAGTCAAGCCAAGCCGAGAGTATTTTCCTTCCACAACATCCCTCCAGGAGACACAGTTCTCTCACATAGCCAGCAAGAGAACAGGACAAGTCTCTTGGTTGTGCCTATGCTTTGACCTCTTTTGCCAGTAAATGAATACCAACTTGATCAAGAAAATGCAAATTGTTCTGTAACACTCAAAGCTTCTGTTCTGCCCAACAGCTAAAGCAACTTTTTTCCCTCCTCTCTTTCAGGTGCCTATTTCTTTTGGGTTTTTTTTGTAAGTTGCTTGCACTTATTCCCATGCTCTAATTTACGCAACTTGCTGGGAATGCTTGCCAAGGAAAGCTTCCCCAAAATCCCCCAGAGCTGTGGCAGTTCTATTGTGAAACAGCACAGGAGCAACTCTGGGGTTCAGGAGCCGACCCTCACTGTTTTGGAGTTTTCACTTCATTGCAAAGGGAATTTCTAGTTTAGCACTCAGGAAATGAGTCAGCTAGACAGTCAAATGCTTTAATGATTGTCTAGCTTTAGAAAAAATTTAGAAAAAAATTAGAAAAAAAGAAGCTTTCCATGAATTCTGGGGAGAATTGCAGAGTTTTTAGAAGGCCTTTGGAGAAGGTCTCCGTGTCTGCCTTTTTGGAAGTTTTCCTGCTTGACCCAGCAAACTGAGGAAAGGACAGACTCTGCTGCCACAGACTCTCCCTGGGAAGGAGGGAACAGAACCCCTGCAGATTCCCTTGCAAATGCTCCCACACTTCCCTGGCTACAGACACCTCCTTTTAAGCTGAATGTGTTGACAGAAGCTTCACCAAACCAGTGGCATTCTAAAGGCCTTTTTGTTTCAAAATCAACTCAGTTACTGAGCAAGAGCAGGAAGAGATCCACAAGCCAGATTAGGCTACAGCCAGGGAAAACCTCTACTTACGTGCCAGGTTGGTTAGATAATATCCGGAATATGCAATGCCATAAACAGTGCAAACTGCAGCAGCGAGTGGCTCCATGATGGTAGCACTGCTCTGCAGGTTTGCACACTGTGTCCAACACAGAAAAAAACAAGGCTCTGTCAGAGTGCAGCTGCACACTAACAATGCCTCAAACCAGCAGGATGCTCCTGCACTGAGCAAGCCCAAGAGCTGCTCTGACACTCAGGCCTGCCGTGCGCCAAGGCAACCTTCTGCTGACACCACGGGGACATGGCAACCATGGCCTGACATCACAAAGCAGCCGCTCCGGGTTGCTCTGTGAATTCATAGAAAGCAGCCCAGCCTTCCCTAGAGCAAACACAAAATGGCCTGGGAAGTTCTCCTGTGTCCCAAAGCAGCAGCACAAACCCCTCGTAGGCCCAACCCTGCTGCTCAAGGGATCCAAGAGTAACTCAAAGAGTGCCCCAAGCACGTCCAGCCTGTACCCCAACTGAACACTGAGATGGGCCCAAAGCAAAGGAAACCAGACCAAGAAAATGGCCCAAAGCATTGTGCAGAACCAGCAGAGAAGGCACTGTTGGCATAACAGCTGTAATAATTCCTAACAAATCTCCCCACATATTTGCATATTTATTGGACATTGCCAGGGCTGCTCTGTATGAACGTCTGTACCTGTGCCTTTATTCCTCTTTGGAAGCAGTGGAACTGGCAGGATTTGCCCGCCAGCAGGAGCTGCTCCAAGCTGGGAATGTGACAGGCGGTGCTGATTTCCAGAGGCTTGTGGCTGGCAGGTGAAGCCAAGGCAGGAGCGGTTGCAAGGTGCTGGCGCTGCTGCTGCTCTGTGCCAGAGAGCCCCGGCTGGGCAGGGCACGGCACCCACTGCGCTGCGGGCTCTGTCTGCTGCCAGAGCTGGGCTCCCCTGGGAACAAGAACTGACGATTTGTGCCAGAACCAAGGGCTTAGGGGAGGCTGCATTTCTCTGTGTGCACCTGGGCCACCTGCAGCAGAGAGCTTTGGCCCCCAAAAAGGTAAACCAGAGGGAAATGGCTTGAAACTGTTCCATTGTGACCTTTCTTTACCCTTCAATAGAAGTGACCAAAATGAAAGGTTAGCAAGCAGGGCCTGATCCCTGCTGCCAGCTCAGTGTGAGAAAGCAGGCATGGCTTGATGTTGGTTTGGGTTGTGTGGGCAATCCCTTCCCTGACACGCGCTCTCCCAGCAATTTCACCTATTAGTTTGTGTCCATGGAACTAAGACATGTTCATTACTTTGCTGAAACTCACATTCAAAACATTTCCTCAAAATTCTTTAACATATTTAAATCACATATGAGAAGTTATTGAGATGAGAGTAGGGATCTCTTGAGGGTCTCTGGTGGTCATTTGGGGAAAATCCCATACCTCAAAATCTCCTCGGACAGTCAAGAGCCTCCTCAAACCAGTTTCTTCCCCTTCAATGCATTGCAGCTACCTTCTTGGCACTCTAAAGTATCTCTCGTTACTCTCAAGGCTAAGATATCCACTTGCCCACATTAATTACTGCAATGGGGAATACAGGACTGAGCAGTGTCTCTTAAAGCTTAAGGAATTCGCAATTTCTTACAGTTCAACATTTTCCCAACACCTCTCCTTCCTTCTCTGGGAATTGAACACAAGCACTTTGTGATGTCCCAGCCCAAGGCGGCCTCCAACCCTCCTGTCCCCCAGCAGCAATTCTCTCTTCACACACAGCAGGTCCAGCAGCGCCTTCCCTCACTGGCTCAGTCACCAGCTGTGTCACAAGTTCTCTGTCACACACTCCAGCAATATCCTGGACTGTTTGCTCTCCACTGCACTCTCCTGCCAGCAGACATGCCCACCCTGTTCCCTTCCCCTTGCAGAGCCTCCTCCCCACTAGCCATGGGCACCTGGGAAGAGGGGGGCACTCGCAGAGGAGCCGCACCCGCTGCGCTGGGCAGGAGCCCAAAGCCTCTGCAGTCACAGCTGCAGGCCTGTATCTGCACAGGATGCTCTGGCTGCCCCACTCCTCATGGGCTTTGGGCTGGAAATGCAATTGCACTTTCTGCCTCATGTAGAAGCACCGGGGCTGTGCAAAAAATGCCCAGTGGGCTGCATTCCAAAGGCACTGCAGTGTGGAGCTGATGAAGGAAGGAGACCCTTCCCCAAGTCCTAACCATACCAAAACCACCATCAGTGGGACTTTGTCTCTTGAAAAAGCAAAGGACTTTTCAGAAAGTGAATGTAGCACTTATTCACAGGGTGGCAAGGAAGGGAATCTTCCATTGGAGCTGAGGTTTGATAGAGTTTTTATTCTGAGTCCTACTCAGGCCGTTGATTTTAAAATTAATTTAAAAATGCATTTTAAAAGGCTGTGAAGTCTTATGGCTTTGTTCTGATACTGAAATGGCTATATGAAATGTACTGGCATTTTAGTTACATCCAAACTGGTTACTCTGTAAACAAGAGTAATTTTCCTGTAGAATAGCCACTAAAGAGAAAAAAGGTAATCAGTGCTGACCTTGCAACCTTCCACTAAACTTATCAACAATGAGGTATTTTTAGTTAGATCATAGAGCAAATTATTGTTTATTGATAACTTGATTTATACAGACCTGTTGATTTCTGAGTAAAACTGCCAGCATGATCAAAGTGAATACTCACTTCTATGAGGGCTGTAATATTAGACACCCGTTGTTCACCATATGAACCAAATGAAGATTTGGGCTTTTTTTTTAACTTATAGCCAGCTCTCTTCACTGTAGCACCAGACAGAGAGTTGATAGCAATGTGGGCCATGGGCTGGCAGGGCATTGCACAAGGCTTCTGTGTCAACACTAAATGTTTGCATTTGCTAGGGCAGCACTTCTTGCCTCTAATTCTGAGCTACAGCTGCGTTCAGTATAGGTTCACATATGTAGCCTGTATTTGCAGCTTGTTCTTATTTCCCTGTCCAGAAAAGAATGGTGCTTTGATCTCAAATCAAAATAAAAAGAGGGAAGAGTCAGGTTCTGGAAATGTATAGCAAGAACAAATAGATTTTTTTGCAAATATGTTGAAAAGTTGTTTGCACATACTGCATAAATAGCAGCTGAAAGACTGGCACCCTGACTTCCATGCTGAGGTTTGCCTCTTTTTGTAGACTGATTTCCTGAGGTCAGACACTGAACCGAATCAGAAGGAAAATCAAAACCCCAGAGGTAGTTTGGAGAATATTGTAAATTATTCTGTCATGGTGCTTTTTGCCTAAAAGCTCTGGCCATGGTCTTCTTGAAGCAATTAGAAGAGATAGAAGCAATCACCCTGTGCCTGTGCACACAATTCCTTCCCAGGAGTAATCCATGAAGCAACACTGACAAATCCACAGCAGCAGCTGTTGCCACACAGTCATGAAGCAGAGAATATGTTTTTCTGCTACACTTGGACAGCTGAAGATGCTTCTGTCAAGCTTATTTGAGTCACTGCTCACCACAGATCTGACACTTTGTGGTCAGTCTCCAGCAAGTCAGTGCAATGAATATTCTGCCAGAATGAAGTTAGTCTAGCAATCCTTAGACCGTGGAGCCTGAGGAAAGCCAACAGCTGTGGGAGATTTAATTTCTTTTTGTATCTCTTTTATTTTTGTTAATTGATTGCAGTCTGATATTGAAATAATGGTAACTTCTGTCTCATGATGGGCTGTGAGGTTGGTCAATCTTTCATTCATGACTTCTCTGCAAGCATCACCCCAGTGTTTTCCTCAGAAGCTCTTCAATCATCATGGCTCACAGAGCATTTTGTGCAGCCTCCTGGTCAGTGGTGGGGTGTGGGGTGAGGGAAAGGCAGCAGGAGAAGGGGGAGAAAGCTGTGCCCAGAGACTGTGTCAGGGAAAGACACATTTGTTTCCTCTCATTTGACTAAGTGGCTGCAGGAGCCTCATGAGCACTGCTGCCGGGGTGGTCTTTTGCAGGGCTGGGCAGAGTCCTGGGGCCCAGGGTCCCTTCTCTTTGCAGGACACCAGGGCCTCCTGGGTCAGCAGCCCCTGTCCCAGCCAGCAGCAGAGGGGCTGTGACTTCTGCCCTGGACAGAGGCAGCTGCCACCGTCCCCACCTCGTGCCCTGGGTCCTGCGGGGCAGGTCTTGCTCTGCAGGGATGGGCGCAGGTGGGGATGGCTGCAATGGAGGCTGCTCTCCAACCTGCCTTGGGAGGGTCTCCACTCTGCGTGTGCTGGTCTTGCACACTGGAGCCAAGAGGGCTTCTGGAAGGAGTGTCCTCCTGTGAGCTGCTGCAGCTGCTGGAGCTGCTGCAGCTGGAGCTGGCTCTGGCCACAGGGCTGTTGTTCTCAGCCCTGACAGCAGCAGAGCACAGCAGCAGCCTCTGGGCCTCCTGGCGGCACTGGCCACAATGCCATTGAGGAGGCCATGGGGCAGAGAGGTTCAGTGTATCTGTGCTGAGGAGAGGCTGCAGTGCTGGCACCCAGGTTTCGGCATCTTGACCGCAGGCACAGAGGGCATGCAGGATGCTGCTCTGCAAATTCTTTACCAGCCACCTCTGCTCCTGGCACATTCTCTCCAGCTGCAGCCAAGGCCACCCCTGGTGCTGCAGATGACACTGCTCTTTGAAAAGTTCTGCCCACACCTCGGGCAGGAGGCCATGCACAGGCTCTGGGCCTGCAGCCCCCTACCCAGCTGGTGACAGAGTTCCCTTTGCAGAAGATGGAGGGGACATCACAGGGTGAGGGGGGCTGTTTTTGGCAAGGTGGTCAGGAGCTCTCTGTGCCGGACTCTAGCAATTCTTTGGGGGAGCTGATGGCAAACTGCATGTGTCACTTGTTGAGACAGAAATGACATACACACTTCTTGTAATCCAAAACCAGAAGAAGTTCTTTATTATTCTCTGCTGCTGCTTTTATACCTTTTCATAATTACTGTGGCACATTAAGATTGGCTGCTAGCAAACAATGACAAGGCTGCCTAACAAACAAGGACAATTCAAGCACTAATACAATTAGCTATACAAGCAAATGTATAATTGGTTATTATACGCAAGTTCCTTCTTTTGTGCACTTAATGTTCCAGAACAAGAACATCTTCTCCTTGTGTCCAGAACATCTTCTTTCATTGATTATCTTCTTGGCTTTCACTGTGGCTTTCACTGTGGCTGCAAAATCTCACGGGTAAATTCGGACTGTGTTGAGGTCAAACTCTGTGAGGGCTTCAGACCAGCTGTCAGCCTCATCATTTCACTTTCAAACTTTCCCGGGTCGCACATTGCTCCGGTGGCGCTGCCTAGAGAGAAGTGCAACAGAGCCAACTGCAGTTGAAAATAAGAATTTATTCCAGTTTGCTCCACCCACCTACCTTATAAACAATTAACAAGTCCTGTAAAAAGCTTACTGCTGGGGCTGCTCAGCGCAGCTGCCGCGGCTGGCCCAGGGGCTGTCCTTGGGCAAGGCAGCTGTGCCGCCTGTGCCCCCCGGGCTGCCGGGGACTGCGGGACAGTCCTGCCGGGGCTGCGCTCACTGCAGCCTGGTCCGCTCGGCCTGCTTTTGCTGTCCAGCCCTCCTGGGGAGCCTCTGAGATTTTCTCTTCCCTGACACAAGTGCAGGTGCTGCCAAGGGAATCATCCCCATATTGACTCAGTGTTTTCTTTGCTTCCCAGATGTCCCATCTGCTGTCCCTGTCCAGGAGGGCTGCGCTGCACAGGAGGAAGCGATGGAGGGAGAGCTTGTGAAGATTGGGCAGCTGGAATCCCTCTGCTTATAGTTCTCTTTAAAGATCTGTAGACTTGCACTTAGAGAGTGATAATTATATGGATATTTATATATCTCTCTTGATATTTTTATGGGTATATTTAAATAGGAATGTTCTATCCTTATGGATCTACTATTTATATATGTATTTGTTTATATACATATATGTTTGTATATATATCTAGTTCTATATGTATGTTGCTATATCTGTGTTTATTTTGATTTTCATATGTATAGTTTTCCAGGTAGATGGCTCTTTAGCTATATTGGTATTTTTATAGGTATTGATGTCTATTTTTATATTTTTATAGGTATATTGATCTATTTCTAGGTGTAATTCTATTAATGTATGTATCTAGTTGTACAGCTGTATAGGTCTATTGATGTATGGATATTCAGACTGCTACAGTGATATTTGTCTATGAATAGGTTTGGTTTAGTATCTATTTGGTATGTATTGTATGTAATGTATTTACATCTGTGTATTGTTGTCGTTATATATGTATTCAGTTATATGTAAATAGATACGGAGTTGTAAAGTTATATAATTCTGTCTATTGAGTTCTTGGTATAGGACTAGAGAGGGATATGGATAGTTTTTTATTTCCATATGGGCTGTACAGTTGTAGTAATATGTAATAAATTAAGTTGTTAAACTTCACTTGATCTTTGTGTATAGTGAGTGGTTCTAGAAGTTTGCAATAAATTATTTCTTCTTAACAGAAGTTGCTATTTGTATATTTTTCCGCTGTGGGGTTGTAACAATTGAATAAATTCCTTTTCTTAAACCTTAACTGAGATTTGTATAGTTCCATATTGTCAGCCCGGGTCTAGCAATTTGCAATAAATTTCCTTTTTAAAGAATTTACATTCTCAAGAAATTACATTTGTCAGCTGAAATGGGTGTTTTGTGATTTGTGCTGTTCAAAGCAACGAGCAGATGGAAACGTGATGGTGCTGGAGGATTTTGGCCATGAACATCTCCAGCCAGGCCCAGCAGCTCCCCTAGTCTCGGTCAGGCTGGGCCGTGAAACCACAGATTGGCGATGGCAGCAGAGCCACACGCTCGGGAAGAACTGGCTGCAAAGGCCTGCTGAGAAAATGGGACTCCACTGAGCGGAGAACTCCAAGCAGGAGCCACCCGGAGAGGAGAAATCCACAGCCCATCACACTGGGAGTTCTTTAGGAAGCGCTCCAAGTGTCCCTCTGAGCGTCATCCTGGAGCCCAGAACCCAGCAGGGATGCTGAGCCAGCTCCGCTGCCTTTGGCAGCACTTGGGCAAATGATCTGGAGCGAGGCGGAGGGGACAGTGACTGTCACTGCTGCAGGCTAGGGATGAGGGAAGGGCCATGGACACAAGGGCTGAAATGGTACAAAACCCATAGGGATGGAGAACTGGGAAACAACATGCTCTCACAACCACTAAAATGATGGAAGCCATTTTTGTGAAGTTCCCTGAAGGAATTCTCAAGGGAGTTGATGCTGTGGAGAGCAGTAGGAGAAAGCAAAAATACGGTAAGACTAGGAGATGGTCTGTAAGCCTCAAAGGCAATGGCTTAGAAGAAGATCAGTGTATATGTTATAGATTCTATTTATGATATAATAAAATATATAATATCTATTATTAGAGATTATATATTAAATATCTAATAAGCTAATATGTATTATTTAATACCTTTTGATATCTTTTGATAAATACTTTCATATCTATTGGAACTATTTTTCCTGCTTGGGAAAGTGCAGAGGTACTGCTGTCCAACACCTTCTGCCCACACAGCAGTCAGCCCATGGGTGTGTGCGTGCACACCCACCCACTGGCCTTGCTCTTCTCGGCATCTGGGCTGCTCTTCGCACAGAATTCTGATGAATTTACCTCCACAGACCTACGAACGGCGAGTCCAGCTTGTCATGAACACGGATGCGGCAAGGCACAACACAGAGCTCTCAGATCAATCCCATTATCACATGTGCTTTCATTCCTGCTGGGGACTGAGGAACTCTTAAAAGCATCAAGGATACCCAAAAAAGATTCAAAGAGTCGGCATCACGCTACTGCTGTTATCCACATGGAAGAAAATGCACTGGGTTTGTTTAGATCGTAACTTCCCAAAAACTAGGAAAACTGCTCAGCATCAGTAGCCCAATTGTAAATGGTTTGATTGGCTTGGTGAAATTAGGGTGTTAATGCGGACTTCGTCCTTGGTTTAAATCACCTGCCCTGACCTGCAGACAAAAGCACTGCCACCAGCAGCAGAAGTTATGTCAGTCATTTTTCTATAAAAGGTGTGTTTGGATTTGCCAGAGGAAAGGAAAATGTCAGACACTGTGGATTAATGCTACGACTCTGAGAAAGAGTTCCAAAAGAAAGGGCCGCAGCTGCTCTGGGACACTCCGTGTGCTCCAAGGCAGGAGAGCTGCCCTGGCTGCCCAGGACCCTGCGCACCATGGGCTCTGCAGAGCTGCCCGGCACAGAGGCAGCTTTGGCCACCTCAGCCCCTGGGCACCAGTGGCCTTCTTGCTCTGGACGGCTGCCTGTGGGCAAATGCAGGCTGCTGGCCTTCTGCTCTTGGCCCTGGCCCGGCAAGGCTGGGCTAATGCTGTTCCCTGTGTGAAATGTGCTAAAGAGGAACTTGTTTGTCCCTATAGAGGGACTTCCAGGGCATTAATTTGCACCACAAAACACTGAAGGATGAAGGCCGCAACAACAGGCCGTGACTGAGGCCTCAACAACAGACCCTAAGCACAAGTTGACCTTTGGATGAACCAAATGTTATCTGTATCTGCTCATTAATCAAGTATTATTAGCAAGAGGATCTATGTATCCATTCATTGGTGAAACACATATTTACATTTCCACATTCAGAATCCAGACAAGGCCACATCTGGCATTTTTTGGGGGTGAAGGATCCAAGACAACTCCCTTGGTTCCTCCTCGAGCCCTGGCCAGGCTTTGGGAGAAAACCAAGAAGAGAATGAAATCAGATGTTCCCACAGGAGAAGTTCTGTCAGGTTGGTTGTTCTGCACTTGTGTTGGTTTTGCTTAGCCCAGAACATCGGCAAGGCATCTTTAGCATCTAAAAGAAATTTAAACCCTTCAAAAGCTGTTACGTAAGGCCTGAAGAAGTGGTTGTATGGTTGGGAGAAAACGCTCCCCTGTGTCCATCAGTTGGTTTTGCTTAGCCCAGTTTTGCTAGTGGGTGGGGAGGGGTACAAAGATGGCTCCTGTGTGTCCTGTGTGAAGGTTCTGGAAGTTTTTCCACCATGTCCAGCAGAGCCAATCTCTGGTGGCTCTGAAGATGATGGACATGCTGCTGGCCATGTCTGGGCCAATTAGAGATGTTAGTCACGCCTCTGTGATAACATATTTAAGAAGAAATCAAAACAATGTGAGCACGCACTTCTTTTTAGCCAGAGGAGGAGGAGGAGGAAAGAATATGTGAGGGGAAATCAACACGGAGACACCAAGGTCAGTAGAGAAGGCTGGGGAGTGTTGCGGTGGCTGAAACCATCTCAGAGCAGCCGAGAGGTTCCCAGAGCAGCAGCACGCTGGAGGGACAAATCTGAGGTGTGAAATAACCTCTGAGTGTTGGTTGGGTGGTCTCTCTCTAGTTATGCTAATCCTCCTATGTTGATTGGTTGTTGTTGTATCACTGGCTCCGCCCTCCCCTTCTCCCCATTGGTTGTTGTATTACTTGCTCTGCCCTTCCCTTCTTCCCATTGGTTGTGGTTGTATGTCCCTGCCTTCTCCCCAACCCTATTGGCCCTGTTTCTCTATATGAATGGCCACTCACAACCATTCCCTCTGTTTCATTGTTGGACACCTTTGAGAATAAACTGTCCTCGGAGCTCCATGCGACTGAGCTCTCTGGTTCTTTGTCTCTGGTAACGCACGAGCTATCAAAGCTCTGGGGTGTGTGTGTGACTGTGCCATCCAGCGGCACAGGTGAGAGAAAGGGTCTGCTTGCACGGTGTCGAAGGTGAGTCTCTCTGAGCAATAGAGACACTTCTGGAACACACAGAGACCTATCCACCCCACAACCACTCTGCGTTAGGGGAGGAGGTGCTCCAGGCACCAGAGCCAACAATCCTCTGCCAGCCGTGGTGAGGACCATGGTGAAGCAGGTGGTCCCCCTGCAGCCCATGGGGTCCACAGGGGGTACAGAGATACACTCGCAGCCCATGGGGAGGTACCCACACCAGCGGAGGTGGATGCCTGGAGGAAGCGGTGATTCAGTGGGAGTCCCAGTAGAGAAAAAGTCCTTGTTCCTGAGATGGAACAGCCTGGCCTCAGATTGGAGGTCTGCACCTCGTGGAGAAGGACTCGTGTTGCAGCAGATTCGGGCAGGCTGCTGCTCGTGAGATTGGCCCCACACCAAAGAAGTTTGCAGAGGACTGTTTCCCATGGGAACAGGACCCCATGGCAACGTAGAGGACTCCTCTCCCTGAGCAGCGGAAGAAATTTTGGGGATGGACTGACCAAAAAACATAAAACCCCATACCCTTCCCTCCATGGCCCCATGCTGTTGTTGGGAAGGAGGGAGGGGGGTGAACAGAGAAACTGTGTCTTAAGAGCTTATTTTCTCATTATCTTCCTCTAACTCTGTTAGGTTAATAAATCACTTTGCAGCTTTATGTTTGTAACCAGTTTGGTCCTTTCTTAGTGCATCCTCCTTGCTTCCTTAACTCATGAGGCTTGTGTGTGTGCGTGTGTGTTAACTTTCGTTTCCCTCTCCTCTGCCCAGCTGCGGCAGGGGAGAGCGGAGAGAGCAGACGTTGTAGGTGCCTGGCATTTGGCCAGGGTCAAACCACAACAGCACTATCAAAGCCGGGCTGCTCTCCCTGCACAGTCTGAAGCCTCGTGGCCGGCAAACGTGGCTAAACCACAGGATTGCCCAGTCACCAGCCGTGCTTCTCCAGGGCTTAAATTTACTATGATGCTCAAAAAACCCCCACATACTGCAACACCTTTTTTTCTTTTGTAATCAAGGAATGGAAAAGAGAAATAAATCTTGTGTTCTGTCATTAACCTGATCTTGAAAAACAGTATTAACTCAGCAGTGATCCTTGCATCATATTTCAAGAGCTAACAAGTCTCACAACACTTAAAATCTTTTAAAAATGCCAAACAAACAAAACCCCCAAAAGACTAACTATTTTGCAGTCAAATCTGACACATTCTAACACAGTTAGATAATGTTGTTCCATAAACTTACTTTGCAGTTCCTTTTCTCTTAGCATTGGCCCCTTGTATGGAATATAAAAGTATTTGCAAGACAGAAAATATCCTGCAAACTAAAAAGAAGTCAGCAAACCTGCTACATAATAAAAGTGCCTCTAGGGATGGTAAAATAAGAATGCCTCATTGTATTTAAATGTGCAGATATATTTTTGCATAAAACTCTGCTCCCTCTTAATGCTTCTGATTAAAAAAATACATGGGCATTTGGACATATGTTAATAGAAGGAAATAATTCTTATTCATGCAGTTATTTGTTTGGAATAAATATTGGCCAGAAGGTATTTCTGAGGCCAATCACAAAAAAGGAATTTTTAAAGACTTACAGGTTGTTAATTCTAATAAGAAAATCCACAGCTAATAATTTTTATTAAGAGAATTCTATAAAGAGTCCATATAAACCTCCAGGTCTAAGAACCTGGGTAAGCACAATTCTGTCTTTGCTCATGTTTTTTCATCTGCTGAGTGCAGACTGCAATTCAGTATTTAGCAGGGCTGCAGCAGGCAGTGCAGGGGTGACTACACTCTCCTATCTTTGCTCCCTTCTTAACAGCATCAGGGAGTCAGAGAAGCAGTGAATGAAGCAAGGCATGAATTCAGAAATTTATTATACAGGACACACTCAGGCTTCACCCCACTCATAGCCAGAGAGATGAGACCGAACCCAACAGACAGCTCTTATCTCTGTGCGCTGCTGTAGTCACAGGATTGCAAATGGAGAGTGGAATTGGGCCCGAGGAATCATTTTTTCAGAATCATGGGCTTTTTTTTTCTGTAGGAAGGCAAGATGATGCTGTTAAAAGACAGAAACTGGTAATAGATCTGGGCTCATAATTGAAGATTTCTGATGTGACTGTTTCAAATTAGTTACGAGCTCTCATTTATTACCGTTGATACCGAGGATGATAAGAGGAATCCTCATCTTGTTCAGCTGAGGTGTTTAGTTTTCCATAATAAAAGTGATGTACTCTGAGGTGACAGTACTGAACGTCACAGGAAACAGCAATGAGGGACTAGCAACATGTACTTTAGTTGAAGATATACAGGGAGGTACCTGGACTGAAAATCTGAAAAAAATTTAAAAGTAACCTTAGAATAGATCAATCCTTCAGCTCCAGTGCAACCTCTTAGCGCAAAACTATGCTGAAGTCAGCTTTGTCCACAGCTTTGCTAGAGGTCTCTTAAGAACTGCTTTTCACTTCAGCTACACCAGCCAGGGAATGCTTCTTTTCTATTTAGTTGATTCTCCACTTAAATTCACAATTGAGGAGTAGTTTGTTCTTCTTCAAAGCACTCTCCTTCTGACTGAATGATGCCAAAGCAGCAGCCTTAGAGGCGAGTCCTGCGTCAAGCCCAAGAGGTCTGGGTTTATTCCATCTCATGTCCTCCGCGTCAAGTCAAAGGACAGCGGAGAAAGGCAAAATCAAGGGCAAATAACACTTTACGGAGTGAGGAGGCTGAGGGCTGAGATGAACTTCGCCACACCTCCGTTTAACGCCATTCAATTAAATCCCGTAACTCATGACCCGACAGGGCACTAATGCACTTTCTGGTCACGGCCGCGCACAGCCCCCGGCACACGCACACACTGCAGCGCCCGAGCGGGGGACAAGGAGCCAATTTCCTTCCGTTCGGGGCCATTGCGGCTGGCGGTGACCCCGCGCAGGCCCCGCCCTGCGCCAGCGTCCCCCGGGGCCGAGGAGCAGCGGCCCCCGAGCCCTGCCCGTGTCGGGGCTGTGGGGCCGTGTCGGGGCCGTGTCGGGGCCGTGTCGGGGCCGTGTCGGGGCCGTGTCGGGCACTGTCGGGCGCTGTGGGGCGGTGTCGAGGCTGTCTCGGGTGCTGTCGGGGCTGTGTCGGGCGGTGTGGGTCTGTGTGGGGCTCTCTCGGGGCGGTGTGGGTCTGTGTGGGGAGGTCTCGGGGCGGTGTGGGTCTGTGTGGGGCGGTGTGGGTCTGTGTGGGCCGGTCTGGTGCGGTGTGGGCCGGTCTGGGGCGGTGTCGGGGCTGTGTGGGGCGGTCTCGGAGCGGTGTCGGGCGGTGTCGGGGCCATGTCGCGACACAGGCGGGTCCCGCGGCGGCAGCCCCGAGGGGCCGCGGGGGGCTCGGCGGCCGCCGCCGCGGTGCGCGCCCGGGGCGAGGCCCTGCGGGAGGTCGGCGTGGACGAGGAGGTGGAGATGGCGGTGCAGCTCGCCCTGGAGCGGTTCCGGAGCGGGGACGAGGCGGGTGCGCGGCACAGCCCGGGCCGGGGGGAGCCTGCGGGTGTCGGGAGGGCGCTGGCAGAGGTCAGCGAGGGCATCGTGCCCCTCTGCCCGGCCCCGGTGAGGCACAGCTGGGCTGCTGTGTCTGCTTCTGGGCGCCTCAGGACAGCGAGTTGCTGGAGAGGGTCCAGCAGGGGCCCAGAGATGATGAGGGCTCTGGAGCATCTCTGGCTGATCGGGGGAGATGTGGGAGCTGCACCTGTTTAGCCTAGAGCCGACCAAGAGGGGATCTCATTAATGCATATAAATATCTCCAAGGCAAGTGGCAGGAGGATGGTGCCAGACTCTGTGGTGACAGGACAGGGAGCAGTGTCCACCACCTAAAACACAAGTCCTACCTCAACATGAGGAAGAACTTCTTCCCATGGAGGGTGGCAGAGCAGTGGAACAGCTGCTCAGGGAGTGCGTGGAGTGTCCCCCTCTGGAGACATCCCAAACCCACCTGGATGTGTTCTGTGTCCCCTGCTCCAGGTGACTCTGCCTTGGCAGGTTGTTGGACTGGGTGATCTCCAGAGGTTCCTTCCAATCCTAACAACGGTTATGCTGGAACATCAAGATAATATGTCAAGAATACTGCCTGTTGCATTGTTCCTTTTTTTTTTTTTTAATTTCTCATTCTAGAGCTGGAATTTCCTTCTAGTTTCACTAGTACTGAAAGAGCATTTGTTCACCGTCTCTGTCAGTCTCTTGGGCTGGTATCTAAAAGCAAAGGGTAAGCTGGGGTCCAATTTTTTTTTTTTTTGGTGCAGATTAATGTAATTTCATGACTGGGTGACATGTTCCATGTTTGCAACATACCCTACTCTGTTGCAAGGAATAGTATGAGAGAAAACAGCTTAAAAGTAGATACAGGAGTATCTTTGTTCATTGCTTTTTCTGTGCTCAGAAAAGCTTGTGACATGCTTTTTGAAATAGCTTGCTTTTGTACTTCATGGATTTCATGGGTCTGTAAAAAATGCTTCTCACCATGATTTCTGTTTGTTTTCAAAGGTTATGCTTAGAGCCTTTCACCTTGACAGGTAAAAGGTTACTAACTCCTACCATCACTTTCTTTTCCCCCTCACAGAAAAGGAGCGAATCGATACCTGACTGTAAGGAAGAAAGACGTGTCAGAACCAACACGCGCAGTCATGACTTGTGACTTGGCTCTCCGCACAAAACACGCCGTTCGGAGTTTAATTCAGAGCTTTCCTGTCACAAATAAGGAACGCACAGAGCTCCTGCCAAGGACAGAGCGAGGAAATGCGTGTGCTGTTGAATCTGGTACGTTCAGTGTTTCTTCTGATTTGGGCTTGTGCATCACCACCAGTTGAAAAAACAGCAAACCCCTTTCTGTTCTGTCTCCTCACCTGTTCTAACTGACACCTTTCCCTTTAAATGAACACATTAATTTTCTTTACTTTTAAGGTCTTTTATAACTGATGTTGTGAGGAGCTTGGGCAGTCATATCATGCACATGGCGATGTCTACCTTGTGCTAAGTAATTTGGAATCTTTGAGCCAGTTCCAGCCAAATCTTTGTGGAAGTACATTTGTGAAATGGGGGTTCCCATGAGTTGCGTGAGGTGGGATTGAAGAGTCAGGTGTTACCGTGACGGCGATGTAAGAACACCCTTAAGAGAAAATGAGGTTGGCTGTTCTGCTAATAGAAATTCATGTACTTGGTAAAGCAAGAGGTTTTGTTTCTTCATCTCTACAAAGTAGATTTGGTCCTTGAGAAACTACTGTCCAGGCTTCTTGATTTCTAGAATACAGAAGAGTTCACTGGAAAACAAACTTCTGGTATAATATTGGATTTTTTTTTAAAAAAGCAATGCTTTTATCAAGATGATTGCTTTAACGGCTGTGAATCAAAGAGTTATACTATGTTTCTGTGTGCAGGGGTGGGTGTAGTGAGCAGAAAACACTTGCACCAATATGCCTTGTTTAATTGGATATTTCTGATTCGTGATGTCCATCCTTTAAGCGCTTCCTTTGGTATTTTTTTCAGTTGTTTCAGTTGTTTAATACGATTGTTTAATGAACAGTTAAGTTCTAATAAAAGTGCTGAAACGCAATGTCTTAGGAATGCAAGGGATACGCTAATGAGTAGTCTTAATATTTATCTTTCTCTGCTTCTCAAGAATGTATTTTTAGTTCTCCTAATCTCTTAGTGTTTTTGTCTGGGGACAACAGAGCTTGCAATTTAGTATATGAATCTGTTAATCACTTTAAATACATCTAATTGAGTGTGCAGCAAGGTTTTAATTCTTGTGGAAAATAATTACCAAGGAATTACAGACTAGCATTTGCAGTGCTGGCTGGGAAGTAGTTCCCTCAGAAGATGTGCATGTGTTGTGGCTACTTAGGCATTGCTTTCTAACACATCACACTGTGCTGTGTGGCTCCAGGGCTCTCGATACAGCATGCTTGAATTAGTCTGATTGAAGGCAAATGCACAGAATAGCTGGAAGGTTTAACTCTGTGAGTGGGTATTTCTAGGCAGAACTGCAGATGTGCAATGTGCACGCAGATACAAAGGCCAGGACAATATGCCCAGCTGCTTTTCTCTGCTTTAGTTTCTCTTTCTCCTTTTGCTCTTTGTAGGCTTTTTTGACTTGGAGCAATGCTCTGGGAGAGTCTGGTTTTGTTCAAAATGCCTATGAAAGTAAGAACTGTTCAGAAAAATATGTCTTTCAAGCACCACGACAGGACATGTTGCTGTGCATATGACTTCTAAATGTGTGAAGGGTTTGTAACTTTACCCAGGGGGATGCATAAAAAGTCAGGAATGCTAATTTTTAAGTCCAGTTTTTGAGCAGTGTTTTAGTGACCTTCCTCTGTATCTGTGTAGTAGTTAATTGTTAACTTCTCTTCACAGAAAATAAAGAAGCGAACAAGACAAGTGGTCGACTTAATGATGGTATCCCCCAGGTCCCAGTGAAAAGAGGGGAATCAGAGTTTGATTCCTTCAGGCAGTCACTCCCAGTTCTTGAAAAACAGGAAGAAATTGTCCAAGTAATAAAGGAGAATAAAATAGTTTTGATTCTAGGAGAGACGGGATCAGGCAAAACTACTCAGGTATGTTTCTTTAATGAAATAAAAAAGATACCAGCTTTGATACTAAACTAAAGCCAGTTTGGCAATATTGGTAATAAGAGATTTTTTAACACTGTTTTAAGGCTTTTGTTTTCCTGTATGATTGAAAACTTTGTGTTGCAATTCACTTCCTTGGTTTTGAAATACTAAGCCAGCAGCTATGTACTAAAAATAGAAATGGTTCCTCATAATTTTCTGATAGATACATTTTGTTTATGAAAACAATATAAAATATTGAAGGGAATGTCGCTGTGATGTTAATATAGCCCTTTTCCTTCTAAGGCTAGTTCTGTTCTTAGTACCCAGGGTAGCGTATTTTTGGTGTTAAAATGAGAGATTATCTACAGGGCTTTTTTCCTGTAGATTGCTCTGAAGCAGGAGAGAGACACTTCAACTTTTTTAAAAGAAAAACCTCAACAGGTCATACTTAGAAATTTATTTTCTGCCCATTCAGTTATGTTTGCAGTGATCATCCTATTGAAAAGTCTTTTGCAACTTGTGTAATACTGAGATGCAGTTAAATTGTTCCACCGTGCTCAAAAAGCTGTGACTTTCTCCAGAAGTAAATTTGACCCACTTGTTTGCAGATCCCTCAGTTTATCCTTGATGACTGCTCCAAGAATGGAACTGCCTGTCGTGTGTTTTGCACTCAGCCAAGACGTTTAGCAGCTGTTGCTGTGGCTGAAAGGGTGGCAGCAGAAAGAAGAGAGAAGATTGGCCAGACAATTGGTTACCAGATCCGATTAGAAAGCAGGTATGAAGATATTTCTAACTATCAGTTGATCTTGAGTTGGTATCATAAATCATGTGTTCATGTAAGCTGCAGTATATTTGAGATGCAGCCTCATGAAGTATAGGTGGGATATGTTATTGCAGGTAAGGAATGCTTAAGAGTGAAAAGGACAGCTTTCTCCCTCTATTTTGCAGTTTCATGTAGCAGATTGTCTCACAGAAGTGAATTTCAGGTGCTTGTTGTTGATTCCTTCTATGGAGTGTGTGCACGTAAATCCTTGTCTGATTTTCCGATCAGGTCTACACTTTCCTGTCTTCTTTTTTTTCCCTCTCTCTCTGCTTTTAACATGTGTGGATCCAAGAGTTCTGCAAGCTTTGAAGGTAGGTAGGAAGATCAGCATGCTGTAACAAATGTTCCGTAGTGTGAGTTGATAAGGGTTGTGAAAGGGAAAACAACAAAATTGGGAAGTGACTGATGAAGCTGAGCATTATTTACCAGTCTAGTTTGGGTTAAATTTACTCTGCTTCAGCTTTTGCATTTAAGACATGAAGTGATGTAAAAGGAGAGATTGCGGTATCACTTGATGGGTTTGTGTGTAAAGCAGAGCATGAATGGATTGTTGGGGTTTTTACATCTCTGAACTGTGTAGCAGTGACTTTTCAGGGAAGGGGCAACGGTTGGGATGTGAGTGACGAGGAGAAGGCAAAAGGTTGTATTGCTTGAATGAACAAAGGTTACAGATAGCTAATGAAAGTGAATGTGCTTGAGCACCAAAGCCAAGATAACAATTTGAATATGTCTATGAAAGCTCACAAGGCTATTAAGGGCTTAGAAGAGCTAGTGAAGATGTATCACAAATAAGCTGGATGATTAATGTGTGGAAGTACTATGCTGGCAGAAGAGGAGCGAAGTCAGATCAAAATGGAAGAATTCCTGGAAATGGTGCAGAAAATCCAGCTTGAGAAAAATCTATACCTTCACTCCAGAGAAAGACTAAAAGGGAGAGATGACAGTATTTCCAGCTGTGGGCAAAGAAGATGCAGAGTGGAGGTGTTTCGAGGTGTTTACAGTAACACAGAAGTGTAATTTTTAAGTTTTCTTAACTGTCTTTCCAAAAAGAGCTGTAGAGTACAGTACAAAGGAACTTTTCAGTTGGTTTAGGATGGCAGTAGCAGAGAAAGTAGTGAGAATTGCTGTTTTTACTGGCACTGCTAAGTCTGCCACAGGTATAGAATAGTAACGTTTCAGTATTTTGGCGTTCTGAAAAACCAAAGGATCAATGGATTACTTTGTGATTTAGTCACCTGAAGTGTATTGGGCTGGCATGGCAAGGCTTTGGGAGCTGTGGGGTGGCTTGTGTGAGAAGGTGCCAGAAGCCTCCCCCGTGTCTGACGGAGCCAAGGCGGACCTGCCTCTCCAAGGCCGAGCCCATCTGTGATGGTGGTAGTGCCTCTGGGACAGTGGGAAATGGGGGAAAAAACCTGCACCACCGAGGCAGCAGTCCAAGGAGAGGAGTGAGAGCTTGTGAGAGAAGCAATTGTGCAGACAGGAAGGTCAGTGGTGGAGGGGAGGAGGTGCCCCAGGGGCCAGAGCAGCGTGTGGTGCAGCCCATGGTGAGGCAGCTGTGCCCCTGCAGCCCACGGAGGTGCCTGGAGCAGCAGGGATCCCCCTGCAGCCTGGGCAGGGTTCTGTGTTGGAGCAATGGGATGCCTGAAGGAGGCTCTGATCCGCTGGGAAGCCGTGCTGGAGCAGGCTCCTGGCGAGACCTGTGGCCCTGTGGAGAGAGGAGCCCCCACGGCAGCAGGTTTGCTGTCAGGATTGGGACCCTGTGGGGGTCCCAGGCTGGAGCAGGCTGCTCCTGAAGGACTGCACCCTGTGCAAGGGGACCGTGTTGGAGCAGTTCATGAAGAACTGCAGCCCATGAGAAGGACTCATACTGGAGCAGCTCCTGGAGGATTGTCACCCATGGGAGAGACCCATTTCTCTCCTTGTCCTTGTCTTGACCCTCCGAGTCTTCCATTGGATTTTCTCTCCCCTGCCCAGCTCAGGAGAGGAGGGCTAGAGTGGCTTGTGTGGGCACCTGGCATCCAGTCAGTCTCATCTCACCACAGGTGGGCACATACAAAGGCTATTCTATCCACGCATATGCTGAGGAATTGGAACCTGGTTTTCCTCATGGAATTTTCCAGTAAATGGAAGGACATGGAGAGTTTCTCACAGTTCTGTTTAACTTCCTTATTCATTAAAATTTGAATCTAATTTTCTCAGTTAATCCACTGTCTAAAGTTTTGGAGTATAAGTGTTCAGAATGGTTAGGAAATGTCTGGGAATAAGCATAGTTTAAAAACAAGTGGTATTCAGTGAGATAAGTGCAATTCCTCTGCTGCTCAGCAGCTCCTTCAATCTTGGAGCCCTAGAAAGCCAGCAGCCTTTAAAGTCAGGTGCAAAACCCCTGAGTTGTCTCTGTGATCTCTTGCGTAGGGTTTCTCCAAAGACACTGGTGACATTCTGCACTAATGACATGCTCCTTCGCACGCTGATGGCAGGAGACAGCGCCCTCTCCACTGT
Source organism: Acanthornis magna (assembly GCA_036785705.1). Classification (NCBI taxonomy): domain Eukaryota; kingdom Metazoa; phylum Chordata; class Aves; order Passeriformes; family Acanthizidae; genus Acanthornis; species Acanthornis magna. The sequence goes on along the minus strand of JAWUZG010000141.1, from coordinate 1,277,359 downwards.
GACCCATGTTATTGTGGTGAGCATCCCGTGGTCTTTCATGTGGGGTGGGGCAGTATGTCTTGCTTGGTAGCTTGAAAAGGAGGTCCTTGTTTGCCTTATTTAAATTTGCTGAGCATTTTAGATGTTTTTGTTTGGTAGAATGTGAATCAACTTCAAAGACTTCGTGAGTCCTTAGTGTAGCATACATGTTTGGTGGATTTTGATGCTTTTCTATGTGTTTGTGTGTGTTTTTCCCTGTAAAAAGAGATTGGTTTAGGTTCGTGCCAATAATTAGTTGCGGAATCAGGAGGAGGCGAGGAGAACAGAAGTGTACATTTTTCTGAACTTCCTCTGTCAGCAGAAGAGCCTTAGGGAGGCTTATATAGATGTGGTACAACGTGACCGTGTCATAATTTCTGTTACCATGTATTTGTTTTAGCAAGACCAGATTTTCAGTCCATTTGTTTACCCAGCATTTTCAAGAGAATGTGCACTCTGATTGCTAGGAAATTATTCAGGCGTGTTCATTTATGATTATGTTAATATTCCTATTGTGGAATTTTGGAATTGAGGGAACCAGAATGTTTACAAGAAGACTGAAGTATGTCACTACTGAAGACAAAAAGTCATGCTAAGTTTAGGTGCCTACCTGTTAATCAAAGTTAAAAAAGCATGAGAATGATCTATAGATTCTTGATGTCAACCTTCAAACCTCATATTTGAGTCCTTGTTTCATTCATTGGTAATACAAACCAAAACAGAAGAATGACAAAGATGATTGATCAGTCATGGGCCTTAACGGATAAGCTTTGTGTATGACTTGTCTAAGCAATCTGTCTCTTTTCCTCATTATGTGGTGTCATACATTTCTTTAAATGCTCCTTGGTTACGAAGTGAGAATTGATTAAAAGAAGATTGGTAGGATTTGTGGTTTGTGGCATTTTCTTGAAAGTGGGCTTCAATACAAAACGAGAGTTTTCAGACATTCACTTTGGCCTCTGAAATGAAGGTGTGTATGGCTTGTGCATTGCAGTGCAATCTGATAAAAATTTTTGCAGTATTTTTTTGCTTATGAATAGTTTAAAAGAAAAACCCTTACTTAAACTAGACTTGCACATTTTAAGGCCTCTGTAATGTGCCACCAAATCATATATTTTGGGTTTTTAAAAAAAAAGTTTGTATTTGTCAGAAGTTATGATCTTGAATGTGTGATGTTTGTCTCTTATTTTTTTGCCTTCTGTTACAGGATGAAGTGCATGAGAGGGATAGGTTCAGCGACTTCTTGCTAATAAAACTGAGAGATGTGCTGCAAAACCAGAATAATTTAAAACTGATTCTTTCTAGTGCTGCTCTAGATGCAAATCTTTTTATCAGGTATTTTGGAAGCTGCCCAGTAATACACAGTGAGTATTTCTCTTAACTCTTAAATCTGAATATACCTGCCCCGAGACTCACAGATCTTATTAAACTGTAGCAAACTACTCTGAGTAAAGGTAAATGATGAATCCACTGAAAGTCACAGCAATCCGTGTTTTTTGTGTATTCAGGTTTCTTGTTTGTTAACTATTTGCACCTACTTCAGAGTGAAGTGTTTTTATCACTGGGAGTTCTGTAAATGTAGGTATGTCCTGGCCTCCTCTATGTTTAATTCAAGAAGTAAGGAAAGGTTATTGAAGTGCTGTCTTCATGGTGATACAAGACTTTAGGATGGACCTGAGTGTGATACACAGAATACATTGCAGGAGATTGTAATTCTTCAGGCCTTATAAAGGTTGTTAGTGGATAACTAAGATGGAAACATGGATAACTCTAGTTCTCCTGTGGAAACATGGATAACTCTGGCTGTTCACTTTGAAATACAGGCCTAGGCAGATTGGGTTTCATGCTTCAATCACACGATTCTTTGTTTTCAAGGGAATGACTAGCTGTTCCTCTAGGTAAATAGTCAGCAAAGACAGCCAATTTCTGTTAGTGTATGTTCAGACTCAGTTATCTGCAGTTAGATGATATTCAAATGCAAAGAAAAGTTACCATCACTGTTTTAATTTCATTTGATGGATCTATAGTAGAGGTAAAACATAGATGTGTGGGAGATGGGGTTTTTTGGTGGGTTTGTTTTCTTTTTCCCACCCTCCTGGCTGGCAGGTTTTCCGCATGGTCAACCTCCAATGGCACCTTGGAGTCTTCTTCCTTTTTCAACAATGATGTCCAAATTTAACGTGTTTTGAAAAGAAGCTTTTAAGAGAAATGCTTTATTTGACAGTCAGGTAGACTCTCTGCATGTCAACCTATTTTTAAAAAATCTCAACAGTTATCGGAAATGGGTGGAATCAGTTACTGGTTTATTTTAGCAAATGTTCATGAGAATGAAACGTCTTTCCTATTTTTTTTCCCCAGATAGAAGTGTTTCTTTCTAGTTCTGAATTTCTGCTGGTAAACTAAGGTTTGCAGCTTGTTGGAGACAGGAATCTAGAAATTACACATGATTTCATGTTGTGTGAATTTCTTTTGAAAGGGAGAGCCTCAGTTTTGATTGTTGTGTGGCTTTCCAGTTGACTCTTCTTACAGCTTCCTGTTCTTTTAGATCAGTGTATTTGTTTTGGAAATTCTGATGACAATATCTTTAGATTTTTGTCTGGTGATGTAATGAAAAAGGTTTGATTCCTTCAGCAATATGGCTGACAAAATCCTGACCACAGAAACCAACATTTTGTAGTTGTGGATTGCTGTAGTAGCACAGAGTTTGTGATCAGTGTTGGAAGACTTGCTCTATGACAGCTTCAAAAAGTATGTGAACTGTAGGTTGTTCTTTCTGAAGGAAAATCGTGAGTGATGTAAACTCAGCTTAAGGGACGAGAAATCAAAATGCAGGGATTTGAATTTTTCATTCAAAAAGAAGCCTTGAATGTCCACAAGGAAGCTGTAGAAAACACTGGTGTTGAAAAAGAAATCAGGATCAATGATTAGGAGGTAAAGACCGCTGGGATGTCTCATCTCCAAGTATTGAGTAAAGAAAGCCCAGTTGTGCTGAATTAGTTGAAGACATTGAGAAAAGTCTATCTCCTCCCATAGGTCTCATGAAAGAAAGTGGTTCAAGACAAAGATGTATTGTCTCCTTGTGGAATCTTGCACAAATCTATATGAATTGCTTAATAATTAATTCCATTTTTAATCCAGGTGGCAGGCTTACATGTCAAGCTCTTGCCTGCAGCCCTAAACAAAAGTGGCTGCTTTCTTTTTCTCACTTAAAAACAAATTGCAGTTAATAACTGTCAGTCTTATGAGCATCTCTTGCTGTAACACCTGATCTATTTGAAGAGGGCAATGAGAAACAAGGTAGCTGGCATTTTACTGGGGAAATGTTTTGTTTTGTAGAATTTTAAGAAAATAAATTCCAGTGAAGATAATTTAAAAAAAAGAAAGAATGCTCCAAGTGAAGCTAGGGAATATCTAGTCATTTATGGATTTCTCATACTTTCAGTCCAAGGAAGACCTTTTGAAGTTAAAGAGATGTTTCTGGAGGACATTTTACGAAGCACTGGGTATACAAACAAGGAGATGGTAAAGTACCAAAAAGAGCAGCAGCAAGGTTGGTGGACTTCTTTATTATAAGGGTTGGCAAAGAGAATCATTGATTGATTGAACAAACAATTAATGGGGTGATTTTCTGTTAAAATTCCAAAGTCAGGAGATGAGATGAGATGAGACGTGATTAGAGGACAGCAAGTATATTTAAGCTCTCAGTATTTACATTATTGAAATAGTTTATGCAATTAAAGAGAAAATGCACTTTGATTCAGTGGTTGCATTCTTCTTGCTTTCAGTTGATAAATGTTATCAACTGATACATTTTTCTAATTAGGTCATATTTTTTCTGTTTTTATTATAGTGTAGAATTACATCTAGTTGGGGCTCTGCCCACATGAAAACTAAAGAAGCATAGGATACTATGTACTTCAGGGTGCAAATTAAAGTGCAGCTGTAAAAGGAGGCAGGATTTTGTGCATCTTGCACAAAATGTACAAGCTTTTCTGTTAGTAACATTTTTCACTGCGTTCTTCCGACATGGATGTATTTATGTATGTATGTGTAGATATATATATATTCACATACATATATATGGAAGCCAGAAGCCTTAACACTTGTGAACTAAATAGGATTGGTTTCAGTTGATTAAATATATCTATTAATTCAGTATGGTGGGTTTTACCCTGTTCTTACAGCACCTGTTTGAAATGATGCACTTTAGGTAACCTTAAACATGCGATTTATATAGAACTGATAGCAGCATTCTAGATTAAATAAAATAAATCCAATAAGCAAAACTTTGACCTCCTAGAACTATTTTTTAATGGAAAAGAATGGATAAAATAAAGATGACTAAAGCTTTCTTGGGAAATGCTTTGCATTCTAGAAGAGAAACAGAAAAACACTCTTGCTGAGTGGTGTTCTGCTCAAGAAAATACTAACAAAGTGGAATCTCGGAGACAAAAGTCGGTTCCAAGGACAAATGAAGAGTACAGTCTGTTGGATGATGGTGGTGACACAGTGTTTAATCAACTGGTAAGTTTTGCCTTTTGTTGGAAGAGAAGCTTGTGTTCTATTGCTAGCCATTTAAAATCTGTTTTCTAAAGATACTGCTGTAGAGTGTCTCAGAGAATGTGAACATACTTTAAAGATTACTGTATTAGGATGAACTGCTCTAGCTGAAGTGTGCTTTTCAGTTAAGGAGGTTGTGCATAACTTTTCCTCAGCTCAAATGGCTCGACTGCCATTGTGTAAGTATTGCATATGGCACAATCAGTGCTTTAACTGTTATCTGAGTGGTGGATTTCTGATTGTTACCGGGAAAACGAACAGTTCAAATTCTTGGTGGGTAATGTATGAGAATAAAGCCAACTCTTGGAAGAGATGAATCCTTCAATATTGTTTTTTATCTTCAGACTGAAAAGGATGTGAACTGCCTTGAACCATGGATAGTAAAAGAAATGGATTCTTGTCTTTCTGACATCTGGTTGCATAAAGATATTGATTCCTTTGCTCAGGTTTTCCATCTCATTTTAACTGAAAATGTCAGTGGTAAGTTTCTGATCTTACAACATGAAGAAAAAAGCCACCACAAATTTACTTAAATTTCCATGGCTACTTTTATCTCCAGTTTCAAATGTTGTTACCTTTGCCTTCTGATGCCTACTGAAAAAATGAATAGGGCTAGCATAATTAAGTTGTTGAGTTTGTTGTTGTTGTTGTTGTTTTGAAGTATTGACAGAAGTGTGTTTCTAAAACAGTGTTGAAATCACATGACTGCATGCAGAACTGACTGCAGAGATAAAGTGAGGAAATAAATTCTGTTTGGGCTGGAATTTGAAAACAATATTGGTACTAGATTTAGATTAAAAGATAACATTTATATTGGATTTGATGATTTTTTTTTCCTTCTCAGTTGATTATAGGCATAGTGAAACTGGCGCAACTGCTCTGATGATTTCTTCAGGGAGAGGCTTTTTGAGTCAAGTGGAAGAGCTGATCAGTATGGGAGCAAGTATCCACTGCAAATCATCCAATGGCTGGTAAAAACAGAGAGAAACCCCAAAAGATAGATTTGTTTGTCAATATAGGAGAGAGAAAGAAAATTCTGTAACATCTCAATTCATTTGCTAACGTACTAGACTGCTGTAAAAAACCACAGATTCTGACAGCCTAAACAGTTTCTAACAGTTTCTAACTTCTCTTAAGCACATAGTTTTCTGTAAATTCTAAATTGTATTCTTAATGACACAGTCTTGATTATGGGCTATAAACTTGGTTTCAGTATGTCTTACTTAAGACACCGGTTAGAGGAAAAACCGTTACCTTTTTCGATGGCTTGACTGAACAGGACCAAAATGTTTGGCCATTCTTATTTTTGTGGAGTTCCCTGTATCAGAAGATGTTTGTGTTATGTTTCTAAATATGTTGTATCATGTAAAAATATTTGTGAATCTGTAAAAAACCAACTTCTGTCGTGAAGTGTGTCTTCTTCATATAAACAGGGAAGTATTAGTAGGATGGAAGGATAAGAATTAGGATTCCGGGGTCTGGTATTTGGTACTGCCACTTGAAAAACTTGGGGAAGAATGCAGTTTAAAGGTAAAACAGTGAACTGCATTGTGAGGAGGGCAACTTCTGAAAGACATGAAATAGCCCAATCTTTTCCCACATGTTGATGAAAAACACCTGGGGTGTGACTTTTTGGGATGACTTCAAGGGTACTGCTAACAGGCATGTCTGATTGCTGCACCTTGGTGAGGGCTTTTTAAAGGAATGGCCCATTCTGCTTCTTCATTTCCTTGTGCATGTTTGTATGTATTTCTGTGTAAAACTGACATTCTTCTGTGGTAAAGAGCTGCAGTTTTCTGAAAATCAGATAGCTGTACACCTATTGAAGCACTTGAAAATGGGAAATCGCAGATCCAGCAATAACAGCACTTCAAACAATACAGAAATTGCTAAAAAAGTGTGGTGTTACTTGTCTCTTTGCATAATGTGCTATTCTTCTCCGTCTTTTGAAGTGAAAAATGTAATAAAAATATTTGCACAATTCTTTCAGGATGGCTGTGGACTGGGCTAGGCGCTTTGGGCAGACAGAGGTGGTTGATCTGTTGGAATCCTACAGGTAAGCTGTAACTGCTTTGCAGAAAAAGTTGTATGACATGGTGAAGGGAACTTTGAGGTTTGTCTTTTCTTAATCGGAACAGCTTTTAGCTTTTTGTGGTTTAAAATCTGGACTATCTAGAATAGCAGTACTTTTTTTTGGGAATAGGAATATTTCAACAACAAACTTACTTAACAGAAAGATTTGTGTGCAGTATCATCTTGTTTATGTTTGCACAAGTTGCTGATTCTATACTATGTCCCATTTTATTTTCACCTGCTTATTTTGGAAACAAATCTGTTGTGTGTTTTTATCTTTATATTGTTGATACAGAACAGACATATTAAGGAAACTTTCTAGAAGTAACATGTACACTAGGCCATTCAAGAATTGTTTTTTGATTAACTTCCACTTACAGTTGAGGTGGTGTTTTGTAAAGATTATATTGTTATAATTTCTCTTAGTGTAGTTTCTTCTAGTGGGAAATGTTTTGGAAAATAATATCTTTTAAATACTTTTCCTTTAACAGATAAATGAGAAGTGTATTTAGACTTTCATTCACTTATGGTTGTGTGTCAAAGAAGTTTAAGAAAATGAAAGTTAACACTAAAAATTGAAGTTGCATGCTCTGTTGCCTTAACATTTAAATCAGTGAACAGTAATAGTATTGTGATTCTCTTCCGCTACACTTAAAAACTAAAATTCAAGACCAATAGTCATGTTGATCTTGATCTAAGTTGGAGTTGGTGGCTGAATGCAAACCCCAAGAGGACAGCCTTGACTCTGCTCTGTGTATTTTCTATTACAGTGCTTCATTTGGGTTTGGAAATCTGGATGAAAGTTCCCTGGTCCAAAAAAGTGGTAGTGACCTTAGTGCAGAGGACAGAGAACTGTTGACAGCTTATCATCACAGTTTTGATGATGAAAAAGTGGATCTGGATCTGATAATGCACTTGCTGCACAGCATCTGTCATAGTTGTGACACGGGTAGGTGAACACCCACACTCCCAGTCAATTGTTGTGGCTGCAGCTTCTGATGAATTGTGCTCTTTCCTCAGGAATTCCAAGAAGTTAAAACCTTCCAAGTGCTAGTCTACATGGCACTGACATATATTTGAATTTTCTATTTCACTCTGCAAAGCCACTTCCTTTTTTAGGAGCAATTTTAGTATTTCTTCCTGGATACGATGAGATAGTGAGCCTGAGGGACCGCATTCTTTTTGATGACAAGAGATTTGCTGATAATGGTCACAGGTAAAACCTTTTCTTTCTGTGGCTTTTCATTGCTCCTTTTAAGGATCTTTAACAGGTGCTTTTTGCCTTGCATTAGATACCAAGTTTTCATGCTTCATTCGAGTGTGCAGACTTTGGATCAGAAGAAAGTGCTTGAAACTCCACCTCCCGGCATCCGCAAAATTGCAAGTATCAGAAGGCTTTGTCAAATGCTGCATGGATCTATTTTGCCTTTGCTTTTACAGTTGCTATAGTTACATTTTTCTTTTTCATTGCAGATTCTTTCTACTAATATTGCAGAAACCAGCCTAACAGTCAATGATGTTGTATTTGTCATTGACTCAGGCAAGGTGAAGGAGGTACGACTGCCTTAAATTTTCTTTGGATATAAACTTCCTGGTGTGATTCTAAAACACAGTGCATCAATTTTGGAGAACTATTTTTTTTCCTTTACTGTAAGCTGAGAGCTAGTGCCTGTCAGGCAGCAGAGCTCACTGAGAGGTTTCAACTTCCATTTGTTTTATGACAAACACTGTAAATAGCAAGCTGTTAAAAAATCCTGTAAAAGCTAATGTAGGTTGATGTATTGATGTATCTTTTTTTTTGGTGATTTAGTATTTCTGTTTGATTTTTAAAACAAGGTCTCTGTTTAGACCACCATCCTCCTGAGCTTTAGAGATCACTGGGGGAGTTCCTTTTGTCCTACTATTGTATCAAGTCCAAATAGACTCCATGAAGTTTTTAAGCACTGGTTTTGGTGTGGTGAATGCCCATTCCCAAATTACTTGTTTAAGAAAAGTGAGATAACATAATGAGGCAATTTAAGACTTAGTGTATGGCTTTGAAAATTAAATTGGACTTCACGGGAGATACGCACACCACATTTCTGAAGTTCTCATAATACAATTTTTTTTTGTAATTTTACATCAAATCTAGGAAGATAAGGAGGCGATTTCCAAGTGAGACGGAGAGGAAAACTTTATTTGGTATAAGAATGTATTTTTGTTTGTTTTGTGATGACTCAAGACACAGTCCCTATCTTGTACTGACTTACAATTACCTATTGACAGAAGACTTTACTTCCAAAAACTGCTGTGTAGCACACACTTGAAACCAAGGAAATACCTTTGTGCCAGAAGCTGCTGTATTTATTACTATTTCATACACTTTTTAGAAAAGTGTTGTTGGTAATCTAAATAACTAGTAACTTTTATTTCATGTACCCTGTTCAATCCTGAGTTTCTGTTCCTTTCTTTGTCTTTTTAGAAGTCTTTTGATGCACTGAGTCGCGTTACAATGCTAAAAATGGGGTGGATTTCAAAAGCCAGTGCTATCCAGAGGAAAGGCAGGTAAGAAATGCCTCCTACTGGTATTTATTTTGCAGATATCCACCGTCCTGTATGTTAAGAATAACGCGCACAGCATAATTATTTCTAGCCTAGTGCACTGTGGTGTTGGATGGTGGCCAGCACTGGCCAGCACTTGTTGTTTACAGATGAGTAAGGGTCAGCATGTATTTCTTGGAGTCATTTCCCAAGTTGTAGAGCAGTGCTGCTCAGGCATTTCCCAAAGGTCTAGGTTGTTTTCCCCCATTAGTTTGTTCTCCTTCCTCTTCCATGTGGCACCAGCAGTCACCGTGTCCGATAGGTGTTTTCACACTTTGCCTGTGGGCAGAGGACTGCCTGTTTCACTTTCTGCAAACTGCCCATGACTTAAAAGGCCATGATCATATTCCTCCCAACACTGGGGATGAGGGCTGACAAGTTTCTGTAGCAACAAATGCCTGTTTAATCAATCATATTGCCGTTCAGCTACAGGTATTTGTGCGTGAATGTGAGAATTTGCTGTCTCTGTGCCTTCACTGAGGAGTTACTTAATCTTCCTTCTACCCTTTACTCCAAGGGTAACTTTTCTTTGGGGGATGTGAAGGGGAGAAATGAAGTTTGCAACTTAGATTCCTTATAGCAAAGGACGATTGAGGTTTTGATTGTTCTTAGGTTAGCAAAAAACCCACAGCACTTGACTTAGATAAGCCTTGTTTTTGTTGCTCCGGATTTCTCAGTGTTGGGTTGAAATTACAATCAAAAGTGTCCATAGGATCAAAAATAATCCATGACTGGAAAACTCTCCCTTTGTGTGTGACTTCCACTTAACGACATCTTTTTTGTAGAACCGCTTCTACTTTTCCCTTCTAAGTTTCTGTGTTAGTGTGTTGGCTTTTGGTTGGTTGGCTTTGTTTTTAGAAAGAAATGCTCATTTTCACAGCTTGCCATCTTTTATTTTCAAGGGCTGGGCGCTGTCAGCCTGGAGTCTGTTTTCGTCTCTTCAGCAGGCTTCGATTTCAGAATATGCTGGAATTTCAGTCTCCAGAACTCCTAAGAATGCCACTTCAGGTGCATGTTCAGTTAGAAATTACAACTTTAAAAATTGTAATGTCATCAAACCATACTATGATTTCAAAAAGCCATGTTCCAGAAAATCTTAGTAACCTTTTTTGTTCTGTCTTTTAACTTGCAGGAAATTTGTTTATATACAAAACTTCTGGCTCCAATTAATTGTCCGATTGTGGACTTTCTTATGAAAGCTCCCGATCCTCCGCCTGCTATAATTGTGAGAAGTGCTGTGCACATGCTTAAGGTCAGGAAAGGAATGGGTTTAGATGGAAATTGTGTTTGACTCCACATTTGTGGTTTGGCAGCCTGTCTTCCTGGCTTCAGTTTGTACTGAAACTGTTTTTAGTTACTTAAGCATGCTTTTGAATTTTTGTTCATGGTCAGTTTTCATTTTGTGTGTGGGCTTGTGTTTTTCCATGTCAAGGGGAGAGAGTGCTTCTGAATCTTTTCTCCAACTGTTCATAGTTGGACTGGCTTTTTTAGTGTTTGGGAACAAGTCTAATTGGTGTCCAGTATTCACATCCTTTCAGCTTTCCCTGTAAATTAATTTTGTCCCCTTCTCCTTTGTTTATTTGTTTGGGTTTTTTTCTAAACAGACCATCGATGCCATGGACCCTTGGGAAGATCTCACTGAGCTCGGTTATCACCTCACTGAATTACCTGTAGAGCCACACCTCGGTAAAATGGTGCTGTACGCTGTTGTTCTGAAGTGCCTGGACCCTGTTCTGACCATTGCCTGTGCTCTTGCCTGCCAAGACCCTTTTGTCCTGCCCACGCTGGCCTCCCAAAAGCGTGCAGCCATGCTGTGCAGGAAGCGTTTTGCTGCAGGAACCTTCAGTGACCACATGGCCCTGCTCAGGGCTTTCCAGGTAGGAGTTCATTCTGGACAGTACTGATCACAACACATCACCCATCGAGGCAATTATGTGCCGGTCCCCTTGGATGTAGAATGGTGGACTGTGATTAAGTCCTTGGAGAGGACTTTTTTTTTGCCTAGGGTCTTTCCTGTACTGGACTCATAAATCTGTGAGGGAGCACTTTTTATGATAGCTTTTGTTGGTGTTTTCAAATCTTAAAAAATTCTGAAAGTTCCAACAATGTGCCTCCTTACACCCTATTCCACTTATAACTTCCAATCATGATCCTAATGTAATGATCTTCATTAACTTAATGATTTTAACTTCACATAACGATCACTGTAGTGAACGGGTAAAGAGTCTAATTCTTAAACAGGAAAAAAATCTAGATGGATACATTTACTTTCAGAGTGGATTTGGCCTTAATTTTATTCACATAAATATATTTTTAAAAATTTAGCTGATCAAATTAATAGGCAAATGTAAAATCCTTTTCAGGCATGGCAGAAGGCGCGCAGTGATGGCTGGGAGAAAGCCTTCTGTGAGAAGAACTTCCTGTCCCAGGCCACGATGGAAATCATCGTAGGAATGAGAACACAGTTGCTTGGCCAGCTTAGAGCCTCAGGTAAATAGCTGGGAAAAAAGCTTAACCTAGTTTTAAATGAAGCATATAGAAATTGTACCAAAAATCGTGTTCGCTGGTGTCATTTTCCTTACTTGATTTGAATCACAGCAGTCCGCATTCCTGCTGGGTGTGGTGTAGATGAGGAGGTGTGGCTGATCTAACTGAAAGCACCCTCATCTCCCCGTGCCACTGCCTTTCAGTGTGGAGATGTATTTCTTTGGATATTTATGTTTTAGTAAATTATTCCCACTGGAAATGTCTTTGGATTGTAGAAAAGGATTGTATTCTGTGTTAGCATAAAACCCTTTCTCAGGAGGGATTTCAGTGTAATAGTTTCTTCTTGGTGCTGTTAAGGTTGGCAGTGGTGAAAAATGCAACGAAGTAGTAGTTTATGTCACCTTTCTTTTCAAGTTCCTTTTGAGAACCAAGCACAAGCTAACATGGCACTGTTTTGTCCTGTTCTTTTGTCAGGTTTTGTGAGAGCCAGAGGAGGAGCTGATATTAGAGATGTCAATACGAACTCTGAGAACTGGGCTGTTATTAAAGCTGCCTTGGTGGCCGGGATGTATCCCAATCTTGTGCATGTGGACAGAGAAGGCCTGGTTTTGACTGAAGCAAAGGAGAAGAAAGTGCGATTTCATCCTACCTCTGTTCTTGGTCAATCTCAGCATAAAAAGGTAAAATTTAAATGTAGAGTTCACAAAAAAGAGCTCTGTACTGTCGGAAGCGTTTTAGAAATGTGTTTTCCTAGTTGTCAGTACTTTAAAAGCAGCTTGGGTATTAAACACTACATGTTTAGAAAACACTTTTCTTACCAGTTGGTGGAGCTGGAGCTGGTTCATTTTTCCGTTGCTTCTCAATTAGTCCTTTCTCCAGATGGAGCAAGATAAAATGGCAACACCCCCTCATTTATAAAATTGTTTAAAAGATGTAATGATCCCTGCTCTTAATAGGAAGAAGTTCTGCTGTGAAACAGATTTTTTTTAGATCCCCTTTTAAAGCAAAATATTTTGTTTCAAGGTGGTTGGATAATTTGCGAGTCCGGTTGGATAGTCTTGAGCTTTTTTATTTGCACGTATATGTTGATATGTGTATATATACATATATATGTATGTGTGTGTTTATTTCTCCAAATGCAGAATGATGGAATGGTTTGGGTTGGAAGGGACCTTAAAGCTCATCTCATTCCAATGCCTGCCATGGCAGGGACACCTTGCACTAGACCAGGCTGCTCAGAGCTCCACCCAGCCTGGCCTCCAACACTGCCAGCTTGAGGCATGCATGATGTCTCTGGATAAAATAGGAACTGTGCTAACATTTATGTTAATTACAGATTGAGGGTAAAAGAGCCTTGTCTTACCTGCTCTTGCACAGATTCTTGCAGCAAATGGACAAGCTGCAGCCATCCAGGCCCTCCCTACAGACTGGCTTATATACGATGAAATGACCAGAGCTCAGAAGACAGCAAACATCAGGTGCTGCTCTGTTGTGACACCTGTCACCGTGTCCCTCTTCTGTGGACCGGCCAGACTGCCAAGTAACGCCTTGCAGGCATCTTCCTCCTTTCGAGGTACACTGGAGCCTGGCTTTTGAACGTTTCCATTGATACACACTAGTCTGGGATGTGGAAAGCTTATTTTTCAAAACTATTTAATACATAGATTGGCTAATTTTGGAAACAAGAGAGTTACAGTTATCTGTGGCTATTCAAGAGTTTATAGGCTCTGTAACAAATCTCTCCATTTTGGGATTCCTTACAGATTTATGTCCATAAATTGCACAGTTCAGGGGTCTCAGAAATTACAGTCTAGTTTGTAGGGAAAGAATACAGCCACCATGTTTAATGATAATACCAGCACTGAGAAGTGTAGTATGTGTGTTCTCTTTCTACAGACTACTTAATTGCATTCTTTGAACCAGGTTATTCAAACAGAATAATTTAGAAACAATCAATATGGCAGACAGTCATATGTCTTCTAGCTGTGACATGTATTTTCAAAATTTTTCATGTCAGTTATCTATTCTATTAAGTAATAAAGAATAAATAGAAAGTTCCTTCTTTTTCTTACATAAATTGAGTCCTATATGAATAGAAGCAAAAATAACTGCTGCAAATTCTCCTTGTTTGAATCAAAATAAAAATCCAGCTTATTTCTGATGCTTTCCTGTGTTGCGTTTACACTGTTAACCTTACAATAGTCTTCATTGAATTGCATTTTAAGAAAATAAGGATTCCTAATTAATAGCCATATGTATCTATAATTGTTTTTTTCCTTAATGGGTGTTTAAATCTTCTGTTTTACTAGGAAATAGAGCCATGTGTGGTTTTACAAACAGCTTCAGGCAAAAGCTGGATAGTGGCTTGTCAGTATTGATGAAAGTACACGAGTTAGATCACATCAGTACAGGTGTTTACATAGGAGGAACCTCAGCAGGTCTGGCTACTTGATTTTTGCTATCTGGAGCAAAGACTTTTCAGTGTATTTGCAGAAAAGAAGAAGTTTTACAAATGTTTACATTTTAGAGTCAATTTTAGAAGGAAAAATATTTCTTTCTGGTAATGCAATGCTGGTAGGGTTCAGTTTTTTGTCTGTAAGTAGAAACAATATAGAAATCCTAATGCACCTTTTATCTTTAATTCAGGGGGAGTGGTATCTAATGAAAGCAGTGACAGTGAGATGGAGGACAAAACAACTGCTAATGTGGCTCTGCTGAAGCTGGATGAGTGGCTCCATCTCAAACTGGACCCTGAAGTAAGTAAGAAATCACTCCCGTATTTGGAGAAGGATTGTAAAAAGATGTAAAAAGATTTTTGTAACATTGGAGTAACCAAGAATTTTCTGTAAGAATGTCACAGTCTGTTTGGGTCTCTCAAACAGCCTACTCCGTGATTTAACCTTGATTTCTTGAGCACATCAAGAATTAAACACCCAGGGCCTCAATCCCCTTTTGCCCAGCGTTGTCTAATTTGTAAATTCAGGTATTCAACATCCAAGCGGTAAGGTTTCATAACTTACCACCCATAACTTTCAATTCTTGCACCTATGAGCAAAGAGAAAAGAAAGTAATTAGTCACCCAAGCCAACAGTGAGAGTGCTCATTGCTCTTCCTCCGTCATGGAGTGGGTGTCCCGTCTGTCACACTGGGGAGCAGGGAGGCCTCAGCAGTCCAGCTGCTGTTGGGTCTGCTTCCGAAACTTTTGGGGCAATATGGTGTTTTATATGTGTGAGTTTGGCAGTTTGGTCCCTTTGTACAAGTCAGCAGATTCTGAAGCGACTGCCAGACAAGAGCTAATGGCTGCAGGGGACAGCAAGCTGCAGGTGACAGTGGCTGCACTATGGCCCTTCTGCTCCTTCTGGCCTCCTGTCCTGCCTGCGTGGTGCTCCATCAGGCCATAGCAGGAGTTGGGATAGCCAAAATCTGAACAGGAGCTGAGAGAACAGCCACACTGGCATGCTGTGTTTTTCCTTCTGTGAGAGGATAACCAAAATGAGATCAAAAAAAGGAGCACTTGAAGCTGGAGTTGCTGAAGGAAAGTTGCTGTCAGATTTAGAAAGTCTTTGAAATAGAAGTCTTTAGGCCATTGAGGAGCTGTGGCTGTGGTAGGAGTTAGAGTAGTTTATGGGTTATGAAACTCTTGAACTTCCCAGATCTAGTAAGAATACTGTCTCTCCTAGAGACAAACGATTGATTTTTTAAACTTTATTTTAATGGAAGCATCGCTGATAACATGGGAATTAGACTATGGTCTTTTAAATTTGGTCACTGCATTTGAGCAGAAGTCTCTGTATAAAAAATACGCCACTTTATGCCACACTTAATTCGTCAGGTGTGAATGAAGAGTGCATGAATATAGCCTGATTTGAGAGGCAGGGCATAAAGCATGAAAAGACTGGGTTTTCTAGAAAGATAGAAGGGAAAAAAAAACCTGTGGGTTTACAACTCAATGCTACCTTTAGTACAGAGCTAAACGAAATGTTTCAAAAATTACCTTGCACCCAAGGAAAGGAAAGGAAATTAACGTCTTTGTTTAAATGTGAGGTTATTCCTCCTCCACCAGACCTTAGTCTTGCCTTTCAGCTTGGACCCTGTTCATATGAGAATGCCAGGTACTGCCTGATAGGAAAGCTACAGGCTGCTCTTTCCTGGCTGATGGAATTTGTGTCAGTCGTTAACAGAATTGGAATTCACTACAGGCTGCTGGTATGCTGCTGCAGCTCAGGCAGAAGTGGCACAGCTTATTTCTGCGTCGCATGCGAGCTCCTTCTAAGCCATGGTCCCAAGTGGGTGAAACAACTGTAAGAGCAATTACAGCTGTTCTGAGTGCTGAAGAACAGTCTGCAGGTCTGCAGCAGCCTTCAGGAATTGGCCAGAGACCGAGACCTGTGACTTGTGAAGAACTTCCTTTGGCATCTACATGGAGGTCAACCAACAGTAGAAAAGGCTCAGCAGAAACAGAATTCTCTGACTCCTCTAATGCTGAAAAGTAAGATGTTGAGGTCTTCTTGACATTGTAGGTTACAATTAATCTATAAAAGCATCACTTGAATTTCTGATAAGAATAAGGAGGTAGAAGCACTGGAGATACAGTTGAAGGCTTGGTACTATCCTGTGCTGCATTTGAGTTTTGATTTCACTGAGAAGTAATTCATACATGGGCCTGCCTTTTGAGAGAGCAGTCAGGAATATTGTCCATGAATTGTGATCTTTGAGAAGCAGCAGAAGAGGTAGCATTCAGAAACAATGCGTGATCAGTATGGGTATTTTAGTCAGCGTTTAATAGATTTTGTAGTTGCTATAATACACGTGGTTACGCAGTAGGCTGACAGGTCAATGTAAATTGCTTGGTGATCTTGTGAAACTCAAGGTATGTCCTTTTTAGAGTTGCAGTGAAATCTACATCTCCCGCACTGCAGCAGCCAAAGAAGTACAAAGAAAAAGACATTTTGCTCTCCAGGCGATGCTCAGATGACAGGTCAGCTCAGTCCTCAGTGAAGCCTGCATACAGCGGGAGCTATCCCAGCCCCTGTGCTAGTCCTTCTCCTCCAGTGACTGGAAAGGTAGACTTCTCAAATGTATCACCCTGCTTTTCAAAAGTAATCAGATTTCTTACTGATCTCTTTCTGCAGCTATGAGGTATTTTACTGATAAACTAGGAAACTAACCTTTCATTTATAACAGCTGCATAAACCTTCCTTCTGGAACTTAAAATTTACACTAACTATCCTTGTTACACTAGTTTAATACAGTAAAAATAATAGTTACGGATTGCTGAGGTAAAGCTATCCAAAGCAGAAAAAATGAGACTTTTTGTTTTAAACTTCTTCTAATAAAAAGTCAAGGTGTACTTTTTTTTCAACTAAACTAATACATTGTACATGCACTTCTGAAGTTTCTGGGTTCTGCCTTCCTCTGTTTCTGTAACAGCATACATTGATACTGATTCTCTTTAAGTATTGTGTAATCTGCCTTACTATGAGTGCTTGGGGTTTTTTCTGATGGTTATTTTAACACAGTACATACTTTTAATGAGGTTATTGTCATAATTGTCCCTTTACACTTGAATAGGAAACTGCAGTAATACTAAAGAGATCACTGAGAGGAAACCTCATGGACTCATTGGAGGATTTAGTAATTCGTTTTTAGTCTTTCAGCTTTTAAATTCAGACTGTATAAAAGGAAGCAAATACGTTTCCTGAAGGTAGAAATGCCAGCAGTGTGCTATAGGCTGCAGTTTAGGATGATTCATTTTGGCATCATCTCAAGGTGTGTCAGACTTCAATAAATTGTAATTAATCACTAGACTTCTTAGTCCTATTCTGCTCTACTTGTCTTCTGCCCCTCATGGATGAATTACTATGTTGAAATGTGCTTCCAAAATGTGAAATACATTTTAAGGCCATTTCAGACAGGACCAGCTGATAGATTTTATGGTTCTTCTGCAATCTGGAAGAGAAAGGGAGGAGCACAGTCAAGGGGTTTCTGTCTTCATGTGTGTAAAACTTTAGAACTAAAGCCTGGTTTATTTTATTATATTTATTAATTTAATTTAATTTAATTTTTCCAGGGTTGCAAATCTCCTTCACCAAGACAAAATATGCCAGTTCGGTACTTCATCATGAAAAGTAGCAACTTGCAAAACATTGATATTTCTCAGCAGAAGGGCATATGGTCCACTACGCCAAGTAATGAACGGAAACTGAACGGAGCCTTTTGGGAGAGCAGCATGGTTTACTTAATATTTTCTGTTCAAGGGTCTGGATGCTTTCAGGTGATGAGTCCTAATCTAAAATGAAGTATTAGCAATGGTTGGTGGTTTAGGAGAGTGCAGCAAATGACTGTGTGTAGAGTGGACAGCTTTGCTTATGACTTCTGGCCTTCTGAGCAGCAGAGCAGTGCGCAAATATCTGTGTCTGCTGAAGAAAAAGTATGTCATTCTTCTCTGAAAGACGGCCTTCTAGTTAGCTCAATTTGTCCCTCAGAGATGGAATTGCCTCCAACCATCATGAGTCAGAATAATGTTTATACATTAATCCTCTGGAACAACAACCAAAAAAACCCCAAGAAACCACCAAACCCATATCCTAACAAATTAGTGGATTTCTACTCTTTGCAGGCCAGAATGAGTATTGTAAGTGAAAAAGCCGTTACAGTCAAGTCATAGCTTTCTGAAGCCATTACAAATTCTAATAAAAACCGGTTTTGTTCACTTCCAGTTAGGAAGCTGGCCATGATTCTTCCAGAATGAATTCTTCTTCTTGATGTTGTGTCTAGTGAGAGATTTATTTGTCAACAGTTTGTCGGGTCAAATCTGTGGCCAGTTTGAAGTTAAAGTCTTGACCTTGTGGGGAAAAATTAATCCACAAACACCAGAGGTTTATGTCCAAAAAGGAGACAGAGGAGACCTGGGACTTTATTCATGACTAAAGGGAAAGGTCATGGGCATTTCCCATGGGGTCTGTCAAATTGCTAGAGGATGCAGCCTCTTTTTATCCTAATTTCCTGGCTGCAAATTCCCTCTCTCTTTCCCCATTGGCTGAGGTACTCGAGAGGTACGGACCTTCCGAATCGCCTAATACAGAGCCCCTTCTAATGTACATTCCCCCCCTCCTTTTGTTTTCTTTGTGTCTCTGTTCTTCTTCTCTAAGTCCAGGGATTTAACATGTCCTTGGGTGAGTAACAGTCGGTGTCAATTCATGGAATTCCTTTGGAATTTATGGTTCCTCCCATTGCTTCTTTCACCTATCAGTATCTGGCTTTATCTACCAGCAGGCCTCACAGTTTGTTTGCAAAGACATCTCCCTCTTGTTCCTTTCAATCCCTCCTCTTTTTATTTTCTCAATTGTTGTCTTTACAAACCTTAGTTATCATTGACTTGATTTTCTGTTCCAGGGTCTTTCTTTTGGTTTTTGATTTTTTGCAGTGACATGATTTTCTGTCCTTCTGTAGCAATTTCTGGATCAGTAGGCATGGCTACTACCTGCATCCCTTTTAAAAAAACCCATTTATTTAACCTATAGTTCACCAGCTAACCACAAAAACACATCCCATTCCCATCTTTTCCACGTTTGGAGTAGTACATGAGCTAACTTTCTTATTCCCTTTGTTACTTGTTTCATCACTTTTCTATTGTCATTTATTTGCAAAGAGCAGTTTGAGTAATTTAGTTTTCCACACACTCCCCCTTCTTCTGCTAATAGCTAATCTAGTTTGATTAGCTTTGATTCCTAACTGATTTCCCTGAACTTGTGGTAACAAAAAGAACAGCGGTTTAATATACCCCATATAACATATTCCTGACAACCTGGTAGTGCAAAGTTGCAGGTTAGCTGCGAGCCAGCTAAACTCAGTTGTTCCAGGTGAAGAAAGTTCAACTTCCTTCTTCCTATGGAAGCTATTTGTAAAAGTCAGCTGACCTTAAAGTCTAACCAACCAACCAAAACACAGCTGCCTTGGCAATACCACTGAAGGACTGCAGCTATGTGTTATGTACAGTGACCTGTCAAATGCAAAGGTAATACTGGAAAGTCATTTTCAGCAAGGCAGTTGATACTGAAAATGTACCGTTGCATTGGTGCTCTCAGACAAGGAAGCTGGGAAGGGAAGGCACACAGAAGTCAAGAGTGGAGGTGGTTGATGTTGCCCTGCCCTTCCAGTTTTGACAGTGCCCTTGAACCCTCATGGGAAGGTGAGATTAACATCCCTATTAATCTTCTCTTGTCCCAGCTGTCTCTTCCTAGTCCATATTTATTCTTTCCTCTGATCCTTGTATTCATTTTCATTGAAGTCTGGCTTGAGCTATCTAGGACTGCATGTCGTACAACAGCAGTGTGCGCTGGTAGTTTACACTGTGAACTGCATCTTTTGGACTGCTGAGTCCTGACTGGCATCAAATCGCCTGAATAGTTGCTACATTGTGTGTGGGGTTGGCTTTATTTTTGGTTGGTTTGGTGAGTGGGCAAATCAGGGTGTCCTTAAATCAATTAGATGCTCTCTTGGGTTTGGGGTTTCTTTCGTTCTCTTTCTGAAGACTTGTTATGTTGGAATTGCATCCTGCTGCACTGGAGTAGGAAATAAAAGCAACTTTGACTCCTTTCTCTGAAGAACAGCTACACTCTTAATTCTGTCTTTAGATGCTCTGGGATTAGAATATGAATATCTAAAAAAGGTTGTTAACATAAAGGGAACATAGGAAGGAACAAATGGATTTCTGCAAAAATTGCCTGCAAGTAACAAGGAATATGAATATCTAATGGACTATTCTGTAGTAGAATATTCATCTTGATTTCCTTCTGCTTCAAGTAGTTTTGTAGCAGCTTTTTAACCTGTTACAAAGATTAAAAAACCTATAATGTTAATTTTGTCATTGAGAGATATTCCTTATGGTCAAACCCTACAAGGCATATTTGAAGTGGAAAAACAGATGGCACTTCCAACTTCTTAGATGTCAAGATTTTAGAAGCCCCAGTTTCATGGTGGAGAGCATATGAATCATTCTGAAACTACTTTGAAAGTTCCACAGGAAGTCCAGTCATTTCTTTCATTCCACTGTAGACAGAGATGGTCTCATGATGTCTGTTCTTTGGTATTTCCGTTTTTGTCCCAGGGCTTTGCTAGAATGGCTTCAGCAATTGGGTGTGAGAAGAGTCAAGACTGGGGATCTGCAGGTTTCGGAGGTGTATTTAAGGTGCACTGGATCCGAAAAGAGAGCATTCCTTTTCAGTTCGCACACCATTTGCTCAACCCGTGGAATGACAGTAAGAAAGTCCAGATAAGTAGGGATGGCCAGGTAATGTTATTCTCTTCTAAAGGTTTCTTTACTTGGTAGAACTGTGTCGTTTTTATTAGCTTGTTCAGCCTTGACGTTTAGCTCCACTTGTTCATGTATCTGCTAATCTGAATCACAGCTCATTGGTGCATTGTACCTTCAGCTAATGCCAAATTATTGCTGAAGTAGTGGAGAGGTTTTGATACAATCAAAACAGTTTCTTGCTTATGTGTTTAAAAAATGATTTAAAGGTGGATGCTCCCAAAAAGGATGTTTTGGGATTTTTTTTTTTTTAATTTGGAATTTCGTTCTTGAGGTTTGTGCCCTGTTCGGTTGAGATGCGCTCTCTGAGATAATCTGTCACACCCAAGTGACTGTTCATAATGATAGGTTTTTTCTGCAAAGCCTGAAGAGAATCCTGAGCTTTGAGGTACAGTAAAGCTTGGGAGAGTTCTCCAATTTGTTAAAGCTAAATGCAACTAGAAAAAGCCAAACAATTGGCACAAGACTTGTCTGTGGCAGTTTCTGCCCTCTGCGCATCCCCGCCAAAAGCATCTTGATGATTCAAGTGCTAAAGTTTTTGTGTCATCTTCTCATTACTTCTCCAAAACCTCTCTCCGGCTGGAAGAATCAGAAAGAGAGAATTACAAGGAAAGAATGGCCACTGTATTTCCTGTGACCTCTCTTTCCACATTCTCCACTACACTTGATGGACTTCAACTTAAAAGATGTGGAAAATCATGATCTTTAGTTAGTAAGTGAGTGACCTGGGGGAGGTACGGAGCATCTGCTGTCTCTGTTCTTGTGTATGGTGTTAGTGTGTTTACTGGGAATTATCTTTGAGAGAACTGACATCTCATTGTGAATGAAAACAGCCCAAACAGCTTGTAGGCCAGGGTGGCTTAGGAAAGTTTTTATCTCTTGCTGAGCCCTTGTCGAGGTTTGACCCTGGCTAAATGCCAGGCACCTGCGACGTCTGCTCTCTATGCTCTCTCCTGCTGCAACTGTGCAGAGGAGAGGGAAAAAACTGACACAAGCACACTGGACTCATGAGTTGAGACAAACCACTGATGGTAGGAGGACGCACGGAGACAGGGCAGAGCAGGCATGAAAACTTAAAGTTGCAAAGTGATTTATTAACCTAACAGAGTGGGAGTATAAATCAGAGGTAAAAATAAGCTCTTAAGACACTGTTTCTTCACTCACCCTCCTTCCGTCTTAAGGCACCATTTCTTGGCTCACCCCCCTCCCTCCTTCCAACCAATAGCTCTGGGGCACAGGCAGGGTATGGGGTTTTTTTTCTCTTAGTCAGTCCATCACCACAATTCTTCTGCTACAAACATTGTTTCTCTACTCACCCACCTCCCTATTAAGACACCATTTCTCAGCTCACCCCCTTCCTCCCTCCTTCCAACAAACAGCTCTGGGGTGGGGGCAGGGTATGGGGTTTTTCTTTGGCCAGGGTCAGTCCATCAGGGAGAAGAGTCCTCTACTTAGCCACGGGGTCCCTCCCACGAGAGACAGTCCTCTGCCAACTTCTTTGCCATGGGTCCAATCTCACGAGCAGCAAACCTGCCCAAATTTTGCTGCAGCATGAGTTCGTGTCCATAGGGTGCAGACTTCCGAGCCAAGGCTGAACCAAGGCCAGGCTGTTTCCATCCCGGGAGCAAGGCCTTTCTCTCTCCTGCAAGGCCTTTGCAACTCTCAGTTTTTACTGGGACTCCCACTGGATCACAGCTTCCTGCAGGCATCCACCTGCTCCTCTGGCATGGACACCTCCCCACGGGCTGTGGGTGGTTCTCTGCACCCCCATGGACCCCATGGGCTGCAGGGGGACCACCTGCTCTCCCCCCATGGTCTTCACCACGGCCGGCAGAGGGTTTTCAGCTCCGGCGCCTGGAGCACCTCCTCCCCCACCTTCTCCACTGACGCTGGTGCCTCCATGTTGCTTCCCTCACATGGTTTTACCTCCTCCTCCTCTGGCTAAAAAGAAGTGCGTGCTCACATTGTTTTGATTTCTTCTTAAATACGTTTTCACAGAGGCGTAACTAACATCTCTAATTGGCCCAGGCTTGGCCAGCAGCATGTCCATCATCTTCAGAGCCATCAGAGATTGGCTCTGCTGGACATGGTGGAGAAATTTCCAGAATCTTTGCACAGGACATGCAGGAGCCATCCTTGTACCCCACCCTACTCACTGGAAAAACCTGGGCCAAGCAAAACCACCACAGGAAAGTTTTTATTGCCTGCTGAGCCCTAGTAAAAAGACATTGCTCTATTGTTTGTCTCAATAGCAAAAGGGACAAGCTCTTTCAGAAAGGCTGAAAGCAATCAGCAGCAACCTCAGATATCTAACAATTTGGTAAGAAGATGTTTCTGTATGCTCAATAGTAGCAGTGCAAATAACTTCTTGAATTTCCTGGTCATTTCTAGGAGCTGGAACCACAAGTTGGAGAGCAGTTGCTGCAGCTTTGGGACCATATTCCTTTGGCAGGAAAAAAACTGACCGACAGCTAGGCAGTAGGAGAATGTTAATTTTAAATTTATTTTAATGCAATTATTTTAAGTTTATTTTCGTTTATTATTTATTATTTAATAATGATTGAATTTCATTAATTTAATTATATTTAATTTAAATAAGAAGGCGCTTGAGACTTCTGAGACCACATGCATCCACTGGATGGTTCTAGTTTCAGTTATTTTTCACCTTTAAGATGTGACTCACACCTTGACAAGCTGAAAGTCTTTCAGAGGCCTGTGGCCAAGTGGTAGTTGAACAGTTCACTAGCTTAGGCACTGGTAGAAGATTTGTATTTCTCCTTCAAAAAAAATAAAATTAGAACTTTCTTGATCAGTTAACATAGTCTTCGTGCTTTCGTTCACGGTGTGTCTTTTTCTTCCGTACCACTATTGTCTTGGTTTATTGGGCTTTCTCTTAGGCCTGAGCGTACTGTACTGTAAGGCTGATATAAATTCAGTGTGATCCCTGTCAGCACTGCTTGTTGTCATGCTTTGGCTAAACCAAGAGTTTTTTCTGCCTCTGAACCTCCACCTATTTGCTCATGTCTGCTCATGTCTGCTCAGGATATTGCCCTGTGCACTTATTCTGCATTCTGTGGAGTGACTTCCATGCATGAACCATCAGTTTTACCTTTGCCAACGCTAACTGGGTCCTTGTAAGGCTGGTACTGCCTAATGTGTTGTTCCTCCAGACGGTGCATACGAGGGAGCCATGAGGCTCTCTCTGCCTTTTACTTCCAGGCTTGTGCCCACACAGGAATGTGGCACTACTGCCTGGTACAGATTTACGGGGCCCTGTGCGCTCCAGGGACACGGATGACACACAGGGCAAGTACGGCTGCAATGTAATGTTTGGTTAACCAGCCCAAACAGCACTTCTGCAGCTTGATGAGAAAAAGGACAGTCCAGCCATGGAACTGGCATTCGCCAAGGCCACTGGCCAGTGCAGGTCACTTGTGTGGAGAAGGGTCTGTACCCTGTTGCCTGCCTGACAGACATGGTCATGGGTAAGCCTTTGCATGCCCACGTGTCAGATCTAGCCCAGTCACGGTGAATTACTTAATCTTCTTATTACCCAAAGAACTGTACTACAGATCAGTATTTGCTCATGCATTGCAGTTAGAGGAGGGCTGTTGATCCCTTCAGCTGTTGCTCTGCTCTCTGTAAGCATCTCCTGTTCCTTGGCAGCGCTGCCTAAAGCCTGTACACTCTGCTAGCAGAAGTGAGTTGCCACTTTTGGTGATCACACCAGCAGTATCATCAGCCTGTGGAAGAACTGCAGCACTGCAGCACCATTTTTAGAGAGGCCCCACCTCCCTGCTAATGACTGAGTGCCATCACCTGAAGTGAAAACTAAAGCAGGGGGAAGGGCAAGGAGCTGAATCTATCTGAAAAATAACAAGGCAGCAGGAGCCAGCAATTCAACAGAATCCTTGCCTTGATGATAACAAATGGGAGAAACAACCTATCGCCATCTCCTCAGCAACAGTAAAACTCCAGTTTGGAGGTTGTCAGCCGGGAGTGATTGCTCTGCATTAGGGTAAATGAGGTTCTTGCAGACTACACCATTGTCCATAACTCAAGTGTGGAGGAAGGCAACATCCACAGGGTTCTGGAGGATCGCCACAGGTTCGCAAAGTTTCTTCATACATGAACAAAACTGATCTCAGCAGTGCTGCTTCAGGACAACTGCAGTCATGTTCCTCACACAGAAGGTAGAACTTTGCCAGTGTCTCATGAGAAAATGCTGAGGTGTGCTGCCTCCTCAGGGCCATATTCCTGAGAAGAGCTAAAGGCAGCAAGCTGTTTTGCCACAGATAGTATTTGGTGTGGTGTAAAATTGCTTATTTGTTGCAACAGTTCCTTTCAATATTTGCTTTATTGCATTTTCTTTTTCCCACTATTGAACTGGCATCATTTCCGCTCCATCATCACATCTACAAAGACATTGTGGGTTTCATTCTATTGAGGGATTTTTCACAGCTTTCATTGTAAGTGCTTGATACCGGCTGTTGTAGAAATGAAATGACAGCTCATCTGTGGCAGGCCCACCACTGGGTTGTGCTTGGATTAGTCCAGAGTTATCCCCAGGGGCTTTGTCTTGAAAGTGAATTAAGAGTGGTTTTTCCAGCTACTAATTCTAACTTTTGGTTTTGTGGAATGATGCTGTGGTGCATGTTCCAGAGTAGCCACTTTTCTAGATGTGTTCAGTCCTGGTTTTCACTGTCTGGAAAACATGAGCACTTTGTCTCATGTTACTCTGCGTCTTCCTGTTCACACTTAGCTGCTCTGTTCTCCTTCTGTGTGGGTCATGCTGTGTTGCTTTCAGGCATCACTCCTGCTGCCTTTGTTGCATCTTCTAACAGCAACCCCAGTGCACAAAGTAGGTGATGCCACTCTGCATTGAAGGCTTTTTTTGCTGTTTTGTCTCTTCTGGCAGATGTTGAAATGGGTTGCCTAAATAGGAAGTGAGAATAGTCCTGAAAATACTAAAAGGCAACCTAGAGAGGAGGCTCTCTTTTAGTTCTGTTAAGCCAAGAAGGAATTTTAAGGCTGATTTGACACCCTGTGGGTGTAAAATCACTATTTGTTGCCTTGTGCTGTATAGTGCACTGCTCTGAGATTTATATCCTCGTCTCTAAGTTTGCAGATGGGAGTGATCATACTGCATTTGCTACTGCTGGGCTGTGAGTAGCGGTTGTAGCACAAAGCTCCTAAATAATGTACCACTTGGTTCCAGGCATAGGAAATGTCTGGTGAATCCTGGCAGCAGTCATGTAAGATCAAGGAATAGGGAACAGAACACAGCTGCCACGGTTGCTTCAGTTTGAGACAAAAAGCCCATCAGTGGGGACCACCAACCCAGTGCAGCCTGCCCTGCCCTGCCCTGCCCTGCCCTGCCCTGCCCTGCCCTGCCCTGCCCTGCCTTCAGCGCCGTGCAGAGCTCTGTGACACCCCCGGCAGGGAGCCAGCAGCTGCAAGTGTGGCTGCATCTCAGAGGCTCCTGAGAGCTGCTGTGGTGCTGGGACAAGCCACCCCAGCCCTGGCCCTGCCCTTCTCCAAGCTCTGGGCAGCAGCCCACGTTCTCCCTCAGGCTGCCACACCTGCCCGGCCACACTCAGGCCAAGTGAGCGCAGCTCGGCCACAGCAGAAGCTTGCCTTTCCTTTCCAAACTCACCTGGGCAAGGGCCAAGTTGTCTTCCCTCATCGGACGGGGCCGTGGCAGGCCCTTGCTGGGGATCAGCCTGCAAGAAGAGAGGTGCGCTTGCAGAGCAGCCCCGCGGCACAAAGGGCCACCGGCCAGCTGCCCCCAGCCCCAGCAGCCTGAGCGTGGCACACAGCAGCAGCCTCCAGCCTGCCGGCCTGTCTGCCCCGCACAACAGCAGTGCTGCCTGTGCCAGCAGCAAGGACGTGCTGCTGCTGCCTCTCCCCGATGCCTCTGCTTGCCCGCTGGCACTGGGGAGCCTTGCTTGCCTTCCCTGTGCACAAGGTCACTGTGCCAGCCACGCCTCCCTGGCCCCCCAGCACAGCCAGAGGCCACCGTGGGTGGCATCTCCACTAGGAGATGGTCTATAAGCCCCACAGGCAATGGCTTAGAAAAAATGCAGTGGCATGAGTGGCCTCCTTGGTCTGGGATGCCCAGGCACCGAGATACGCTTGCAGCAGTGGCTGGGCAGAAGGGAGTTTTAACTTTGCCCCAGGACACGTGAATGAAGTAGTCTTTAGAAATCAGCAAGACTAGCAGAACAAGCTAACCACAAAAAAGCCAACCCTGGCTATTTGAGCAGACAATCTTCTAGAGCATGTGCAGGAAGCAGAGGTGAGAAGTTCCAGCCTGAGGAAGACTTAAGAGCCTTCATCAGAAAACCACCACCAGGAGGCTGATGACCACCTCATACAGGAACTGTGCATGAGCTTCAAGGGTTTACATAATGATGTGATTAGAAAATCTATTGCAATATGAAGGTTATGAAAGTATAATGGGCACATTGAGTAAAAAACATAGGAAAGGTAATACTTTGCAAAGAATGGACAAGTGAGTTTCTAGTGGCTTTATCCCACTCACTCCCGGCTCTAAATGAACAAATACCTGCTCTACAGGCATTGAACTACGGAGTTTTGTTTTCTTGCCTAGTTCTCGGGCATCATCTGGATAGCTGTCTGTGGGCAAATGCAGGGTAGTGGCCTTCTGCTCTTGGCCCTGGCATGGCCTGGCTGGGCTAATGCTGTTCCCTGTGTGAAATGTGCTAAAGAGGGACTTGTTTGTTTGCAGCTCTGCAGGGCATTAATCTGCACCACTAAACACAGATGGACAAAGGCCTCAACAACAGGCCCTGAGCCCAAGCTGACTGCTAGAGGAACCTTCCCACCAAAATGTCCCTGCAGGGCCAAAGGCAGCTGACCGCAGGCAGGGCTGCAGGAGGCAAAGCCTTGGCAGCAGCTGGAGGGAGATGAGCCTTGGCCTCGGCTGTGTCCAGCTCTGGGCTCCCCAGTGCCAAGCCAGCATTGGCCACCCTGGCAGGAAGTCCTGCCCCAGGGCCCCACCCTTGCCCAGTCCAGAGTCCATTGGATTCGGACCTTTGGTCAGTTGGAGTTAGTGTCCACGAGCGAGCGGCAGCAGCAGCTGAGAGCTGCCGTGTTTGCTGACTGATTTTGTGAGAAAGAAGGCTCTGACAAAGTGGCATCAACCCAGTCCTGCCATCCCGCTTCCCATCCTCACTGTCAGGGACTGGCCTGCGACACTGTGTCAGGGCCAGGATCCTCCTGCGCCAGGCAGGATGGGCCAGGCCGGGAGCTGCTTTGGCTCCAGGTGGGCTCCCCCACAGCCCGGGGACACGCGGCCATGGCCAGGGCCGCAGCAGAAGGGGCTGCCTTCCTCACGGCCGCCGCTCTCTGCTCTGCAGCGATGAGGTGGTGCTGAGCGAGGATGTGGCTCTGAGCCGTGGCCTGAAGAGGAGCGAGAGGCACCTTCTCCTCCTGCAGGATGAATTGGTGGTGGCCAAGCTGCGGTAAGAGCCTCAGAGCGCAGCTGCCTTTGCCCCATGGCTGTCCCTGGGCCAGGCCATAGCCAGCCTGGCCTATGGCCCAGGCCCCAGGCCCTTGGTGCTGGATGCAGCCGTGTGCGTGCCGACGTCGGCAGGGACAAGGGGGGACCCACCAGGCCTCTGCACCGGGGGATGCCAGGGAGACCACCTGCCCCTCCCCGCTGGCCTCTGCTGTCTGCAGCCGGGGCACCACCCTGCGCCCACGGCTCTGCCTGGCCCTGGCCAGGGCTCTGCCAGGGCTCTGCTGGGGCTCTGCCCCGGCCAAGGCTGGGCCTGCTCTCACCTCACAGGCGCTCACAGCTCTGCATGACATGAGACCTTTTGGAGCACCCTCATGGGACTTTCTGCTTTCTCAGTGGAGCAAGACTCTCCTCCAGCCAAAGAGATTGCACTGAGGGATACAAATCCAAGTACAATCCAAGATACAAATTCCAAGGAACCCAAATGCTCTCAAGTCACAGCTGAAGGCCTGCACCTGCACAGGATGTTTTGGCTGCCCCCTTCCTCTTTCAGTTTGGGCTGCAAATGCCATTGCTCTTTCTGCCTCAACTAGAAGTACCATGGCTGGGCAAAAAGTGCCCAGTGGGCTGTATTCCAAAGGCAGTGCTGTCTGGAGAGGATGAATGAAGAAGAGCCTTCCCCACTTTCAAACCCCACCAAAGAAGCCATAGATGTCACTTGGCACCTTGAAGAAACAACTGACAATTCAGAAGGAACAACTGACACAGGGTGAGAAGGAAGGGAATCTTCCAGATGAGTTGGGGTTTTAGGAACTTAATTTATTTACAATCCTACTCTAAAATCCTAGTCTACAATCTTCTGAGAAAATCCTACTTGACAAGACTACTCTAGACCCCTACACTAAGCTGGTCATGGAGACAACTGTCCTGATGTTATTTTCACATTCTTGTCTATTCCATGCTGTTCTTCACTGCCATGATCAGTGGCACCAGGATGGATGCAGGCTTTGCTGATCTTACAAACGGATGCTGTCCAAAGGAAAAAAAACAACAAAAACCAATGAACCATGACTTTCCAAGTTCAGTGCTTCTGAGGCTCACTCAGAGTTCCCCTGGCTCCTAGAAAGATGCAGGGAGAGGACCGACAGAACCATCTTCATGTGCAGGACCTTGCCATCACAGGCAAACCTGGCCCACAATCCCATGCATCCATGTATCCAGGTGCCTTCATCTGGCTGGGATTTTTTGCCCTGCCAGTGCTCTCAAAACGGTGCTTTCTGTCCCCAGGGTTTGTGCCTTTCAGAAACTCCAAAGCCTCACATGGGTCCCTCTCTTTGAAAGACAGGCACTGTGCTAATTCCCACAGGGAGACAGAACAGTGTGTAGCTTTCCATCCCCTGCCCCTCCTGTGCTGGCTGGCTCCTTCCTTCCCAGCAGGGACAGCCCAGTGGCACTCGGTCCTGCAGCTGCCTCTCTGCCACACAAGCTGGCAGTAACCCTGGGGCACTTCCCATCTGCTTGACCGTGCCAGGCAGCAGATGGGGCTGGGACAAATCCCTCTCAAGCTATCCCTGTTTGGGTGCCAGAAACCACTAGGAGTGGGGCCGGGGGCACAAGCCAGGGCCCCTTGCAGGCTCACAGTGAGCCCCCACAGCCCCTCCTTCCCACAGCCAAATCTCTGACCGCTGGGCTGGGACTGGCTTCCTTCGGTTCCTCCACCACCATTCCACGCCTATGTACCCACAGCTGCTCTACTTCAATTCTTCTGTCATCAGAGAAAACTGAATACCCCACCAAACTTCAAAAGGAAGCAATAGAAACAATTAAGAGGACGGAGCACCTCTCCACTGAGGAAATGAGGAGAGAGTTGGGCTTATTTAGCCTGGAGAAGAACAGGCCCCAGGGAGATTTTATTGCCACATTCCTGTACTTCAAGGGGGCTTCTAAGGATGTGGGCGACACCTTTTTTAACAGGGCCAGTTGCAATAGGACATGGGGTCATATTTATTATATAAAAAGGAGATTGAGTCTGATTAGGTGTAAGGCAGAACTTGTTTACTCGAGCATGGTGCAACAGTGGCCCAGCTTGCCCCGAGAGCTGGTAGGTGCCCCATCCCTAGAAACATTCCAGTTCAGGTGGGATGGGGCTTTGAGCAACCTGATCTCTTTAAAGATGTCCCTGCTCATTGCAGAGCACTTGGACCAGATGACATTTACAGGTCCCTGCCAGCCCAGCCCAATCTAGGATTCCTCACCATTTCCATTTGGAAAGCAGCAAGAGTGGGAGGTGAGGAGGAGGGGGACTCATGTGAGGCCTTGGAATTCAGTGGAGGAGGAGGAGGAGCCCATCCCTCGGACACTCTTTCACCTGCAGCCCCTTTGCATTTTACCTGCAGGAGCTCCTCGGCAGACCAGCGATGCTCCTCGCCTGTCTGCAGGCAGCAGCTCAGAAAGTCACGCAGGAAAGGTGAGAGGAGCTTGGGCTGCCGCAGCTGTGGAGTCCCTAATTCAGCTATCAGATGTCGAGCCTGGAGAAAAAGGAAACACAAGGCTCCACCTGCTTCTTTCACATCTGTAACTGCTCTCCCCAAAGCTGCTCTTTAAGCTCCACTCAGCAGAGGCACTTTCTGCCCTGGCAGAGGGGCACAGATGACTTTCCTAGAGCAACAAAACCCAAAGCCCAATGCAGCCACAGCTTTTCCAACATCCAATGGATCTCGCCTTGGCAGCTGATTTCATTGCCTGACCTAGTTAGGGGGAACCACATCAGCAAGAGCACATTTTGCTTCTCTGAGGAATCACACCAGCTTGACAGGCTATTCGGAAGAGGGACTTTGTACTATCTATTTCCAAGTATTATTACATGACAAGCATCTCTGCAGTGCTTGTTTGGTCCCTTAAGCACAGCTTCCATTAAATAAAACTCATCAGGCTTTTTGTCCTGTTGTTGAAAACAATGGGAATTGGAAGAAAAGAAAGGAAATCCATCAGTTATTCCTCAGGTGAGGAAACAAACATTTGGAATCTCATATTCAACACAGACACATTAAGATGTATGCAGAAATGTATTGGGATGAAAATGCCTCTTTGGGCAGCCAGGAGCCACCTGCAGCTCTGTCTCTCAGAAGTCTCCAAATTTCAGCTTCCCTTATGCAGCAAAAGAAAAACTTTCCATGGTCTAATCAGAAGAAGGAGAAGTGCCATTCCTATGGTAACCCTCTGCTCCTTTGGATAGTCAAGTCAATGCATTAATGGTTCGCCCATCCCAGAAGGGGCCAGGCAACAGACGGGAGCTTTTGGCAGGCTCTCCATGTCACCAGGCTCCAGCTTGGTGGTGTGGAGAAAGTGGCTTGGACTATGAAAGAAATATGGTGCCTAAGTGTTTCAGCAACACTGCACAAGAAG
This sequence comes from Acanthornis magna, assembly GCA_036785705.1. NCBI lineage: Eukaryota > Metazoa > Chordata > Aves > Passeriformes > Acanthizidae > Acanthornis > Acanthornis magna. Next base: position 1,245,440 of record JAWUZG010000141.1, on the reverse strand, counting down.
CAGAGGAGACTCTGTGACCTTTACAGCCTCATGCCCTGGTTTCAGGCAAGTTTCCCAGTGAGAGGAATGGGGCTGCAGTTCATCTCTGAAAAACCACTGTTCTAGAAAATGTGTTGGGTTTGGGTTTCTTTTCATCATTTCTGAAAAGATAGCAGCAGTTGTGAGATGCTTGTTTCTTGTTTTTAGGACAATCTTCACAGACGGAAGAGCTGGAACAACTTGAAACCCAAAGCAAAATATTGCCTGAGAATGGGGAATGCCTGCGTGTGGTAAGGCGTGAGTTTCCCCACTGAGGCAACCAAAATTCCTGCAGATGCTGATGTGCTGCAGGGACATTGTTAGAAGAGGACCTTGGAGGAAGCAGTGGCAGCAGATGGCAGTGGGATTTTATCTGATGGCAGACAGAACATGGGAGAGGCCAGAAAGACAGTGGGATCAGAGAGTTTTTGAACCTTACCGTGAAGGGACTTTTGTTCTCGTAAGGAACTTCATGGTCGACCATTTCGATGCCCACAATTCCAAAGGACCATATGTCCGCTTTCGGGCCATATGGTTTCCTTGTCACAACTTCTGGTGCCATCCACCAAGATGTCCCAACAGCTGAACTCCTTTTTGTCTGCTCAGGGGTGAGCTGAGCAGAGAGGCCAAAATCAGCTGAGAAGAAAACCAAATCCTGTTCAATTAGGAAACCAGGCAAAAGAATTCCCCACTCAGATTGTGCTGTTGAAGCTCCTGGAAAACTGTCCCTGCTCTGTTTCCTCAGGACTTTAGCCAAGGAAATATGGAACTGACCACTTCCAAAATCCCCCAAGTTTTTGCACTGCCTCCAGCAGTGGCTTTCATTCCCTGGAAGATTTAGATCGTAGCTCCCTCCCTCTGGAAAAGACACACACATCACTGCCACTCTTGACTGGTTTTCCCTTGCAATACCTCTGTGCACATTGCAACTCTGCCCTCAGCTCACAGCAGGAGTTCCTCCACTGCCACCAGCACCATCTTTTGGGAACTGGCAGTCACTCAAAAGCATCCCCAAACCCTACATCCCCACAACACTGTGCCTGACCAAGAATATAGCCACCCAACTTGACAGAGCCGTCAGTTCTGAGAAGGATGTTGCAGCTCTTGACATCTCGGTGGATCACATGGTTTGAGCGAAGAAAAGCCAGTCCTTGCAGGCACTGAGAGACAAAAGAGAAAGAGCAGGATAAAAATTACTGATGTGATTTCATCACACAGGAAAGAAAACAGCTCTGAAAGATTCCCTTTGCAGGGAGATTGGGAGTAATTGCAGAACACGGTGCCAGCGAGAGGAAGAACTTGCTGCTGCAACACTGGCAGAGCAGTACCCTTCTAAAGGAAGGCAAGTCAGCTTTTGAAAGAGCAAGAGCAATTGCTGTTCTACACTGTCCCCTGTAAACCAGCCAGAATGACTGCTGCTGCAGTGCATGTGCTCAGAAGAAAATGCCATTTTGGGTGCACTGCGCTCCATTTCAGCTGAGGATTGTGAGAAATGAGTCCCTCCATTACTTTGCCATTACTTTCAAATGCTGCTATCAGCACACTTGCTTTTACAGGCAAGGAATGTAGTGCAGACAGGCTGGAGGCAAACGTTTTGGGAGGCAAGGTGGAGACCAGCAAATATAAGAGGCAGAGTGAGAATATAACAGCAGGAGATGAAAGTATGAGAACAGAGTACAGTGAATGCAGGGACACTGGCAGGCAGTTCACTTGAGATGCTCTTGCTTCTCCATAGCATAGCAGCAGCACAGAAACAAAGCGTGGCCCATGGAATCACTCCGGTTCTCAGCCCCTGTTTCCCAGACAATCCTGCCCAAGCCCTTGGAAATACAGGCAGAATCCCTGACCTGCCGACTGATGGCTGCAATCTCGACTTCACTTATGTACGTCTCTCGGATGACATCCATCAGAGTGCCTCCATCCATGTACTCCATAACCAGCCAGAGTTCCTTACCCACAATGTAGCTGAAAGAAGGAAACAAGGGTGTGGAGATGAACATGCCTGACTATGTTGGTGTTTTGGTTGCTTCTTTGTTCTGGGTCAATTTGAAACAAGAACAGAATAAAAGGAGTAGACATTGCCTCTAGGCTTCTGGGCAGTGTTTGCAGTCTGTGCAGTCTCAAGGAGAAAGGCACATATGTGAAAAAAGAGATGTCTTAGATGGCCAGTAAGGGAAAAATGCGGTTTACTAACGGCCCAGACAAAAAGACTTTTATGACGTGCTTCTGGAAACAAGCACCTAGTCTTCCTGGCGTGCACAGCAATGGAAAAGAGGGGCAACAATCCAAGGGAAATCCTTTCTAGGCTGGTTGATCAGCACATAAGGCACTTGAAAAAAAATCAAGCCTCCAAACATCATGGAGGCAGTGAACTTACAGGGTATTGACTTAGTAAGATAGGGACGATCCAGGTTTTAGAACAATTCTCAAACTACGTGTGCCAGGGAAGACTAATGCAGACAAGATGTAATCTCTTCCCATGCACTGGAGATGAGTAGAGAAATAATAACTAACCAATAATTAACAGCTCTATTTCCTGCCAGTGACCAAAGTTGGTTTTTTAACTTGGCATGCTTGCAGCATGTATACAAACACTCATGGATAAGACCACAACCACTCACCTGTCTAAATAATTCACAAGACTGGGATTCCTATTCATCTTCATGATGGTGATTTCATTAACAGTTACTTGCTTCATGTTCTGTCCTCGAAGATCTATTTTCTTTATGGCCACCTAAAATGACAATGAAAGTCAGTAACTTGTGAAGCTGGTGGCACGAGAGCACAACACTCCATGGAGCACATGGACTGATTTTGGAACGACACAGCTGAGCTGTGCCAAAGTGCCTTGTGATTAGACATTAGAGTCTTTAGGAACTGACATTCCACCAGCGCATTTCTGGGCTGGCTTGGGGGCCAGTTACAGGACACGTGGCCACTGATGTTTTGCCTTGTCCACCTGGTACCAGAGGTGTCTCAGCTATCACCCACAAAGCTCTGACCACACTCTGCTGCCCTGGCTGGGATTCCAAAGAAGTCATCCAAGCCTTGCTACTCTACACATACATCCTGGGCTATAAGAAGGGCTTAGGGCTTCTAGGGACGCCTTGCACATCTCTCCGTACGTGCAGTTCCCAAGTGCAGCACTGCAGGAGGCTAAGGAACTAGCAGTAAGGATCAGATGCATTTGCTGGCAGCCAGAAATGAGAATTCAGGACTCTTAAGCTGTAGCCCCACAGAGCAGTGAGATGCTCTAAGGCAGCACCTCTGTTTCAGCAATTGGGAGAGAGCAAGCGTGTCCTTCTCTGAAAGCTACTGCTGCCCTCCGTGCCTTCCTTCTGGCAGCTGACAAGGGCAAAGACTGTCCCAAATGCATTTTGCAGGCTGGCACCAGTCTGCGCTTCCCGTGCCTTTGCAGCACAGCTCTATGGGTGACCCAAAGCCCCAGCCACAGCTCACACGAGAGCGGCAAGCCCTCGAGAGCGGCAGAATCACGGGGACTGTTGACATTTACCTCTTCTCCTGTGGCAGTGTCGAGTGCTCTACACACATCTCCAAAACCCCTAGAAACAAAACAACAGGAAAGAAAAGAGAAGCCATTTAGACCTTGGAGTGAAAGCCAGCCCAGAGAGGAGATCTCTGCTGTAAATGCCTAAAAAGGGCAGGATGCGTGAGGGGTCTGCCAGAAGGCAGATGATGCATTTTCCTCTCAAGGGGCACTGGGCGTGTTCCTGAAGCTTTGGGGTTTACTGCCTCAGCACAAACAGAGAGCTTATTCTTTCATCTCAGGTTTCAGTTTCTAAACTGTGTGGTTCTAATCCTGTCCACCAAGTGTTTTTTTCAGCAAACTCTTGGAAAGAAATGTTCCTGAGAATCGTTATCTGACAGATGTCAGGGGGTAGGTTGCTCTTCCAGGCAGTCAAGATTCTTCTCCTTTCATTAGCGTGGCTGTGTGATTTTGATGCATCCAGAAATTCTAAGGAAATTTACACACAGGTGTCCCACACTTCAGACACAGGAGATCTTCCAGGTTTTGCTCCTTGCTGCTGCCAAGACCTTGGCAGTATCGAAGTATCATTGACAATGCCTTCTGACCCCATTTAGAAATTCTGAGCAGCCCTGAGAGGTGGGGCAATCTAACCCCAGCGTCTGAACATGTTTGCAGCTTGCCTGACTCCACACTTGATAGATATTCCACCAGCACAACACCCGGCCTGTGGTTTGTAGAAATAACTGCAGTTAGACTCACCCGCTGCCGATATTTTCCAGTTCAGTGTATTTCATCATGGCATTTTCCATGTTCACCATTGTCCCTGAGAGAAAGAAAATGCAAGATGCTCACTTTAAAGCAGAAATCTCAGTTTCCAGGAGATACAAAAGGCAGCCACACTGTCTGGGGCTCTGAGCCCTTTGTGGTCAGCTGGGTAACAACAAGAAAAAGAAATAAAACACAACAACAACGACAGCAGCAACAACACCTCAGGCAGCCCTACAGCAGACATGGCCGGCCCAGAGACTGATTTTCGACAAACCATTGAAGAGATCTCTCGACAGTAAACAAAGCACAGGGAGATGCATTCCCAGGAGAGGAGAGCATCTTCTCCACCTTTCAGCACTTTGCCAAAAGAATGCCTTTCCCTTTGCAGTGCAGAGCAGCTGAGGCTAGAAGCAATGCCGACGGGGCTTTCAGCAGAAGGATGCTCACCCTTTCTGGGCAGGCTGAGCTCCCAGCCGCCCTTGGCCGTGCCCCATTTGAAGAAGCACACTGCTTGTCTTGCCCTGACAGCGCGGATCGCTCGCTCGCATTGCACTCGCCCTCGCAGCACCGCCCACGTCGCCATCTTCCCCACTCGGCACTGCGGGCATGGGCAGCGAGGAGAGCAGTGCTGCTCAGGCTGTGCCGGCGGGACAGGGACAGGTGGGCAGAGGAGATGCTGAGGCTCTGGGGAGTGCAGGCCGTGCGATGCAGGAGCCAGCCCAGCCGAGGGGCTGCTGCCTCCCGGCAGCTCGGCGCTGCAGCGGCCGGGCGGCAGCGGGACTCTCTGGGCTAAGGAAGGCTCTGCCGTCACAGCAGCGTCAGGGGCAGGGCAGGTGCCACAGCAAGGCTGGCAAAGCCCAAGCATGAGCACTGACAGGCCCTGGCAAGAAGGCACAGCCAGTGCGAGCCCCGTTCCAAGCTGTTAGTGCCATTCAGGACACAACACGATTGGCTTTCCCATCAGACACACCGAGGTGCAGATCAATGCCCTTTTTGTCCCAACGGGTGATGGCAGACACAGAGTCAGCTGAGCTCTGTTCTCAAGCCCACCAGGACCTTTCTGAGAGCACAGCACTGGCAGCTGTTATGGGCAAGAAGCAGATGAAATGGGTTGTGCTGCAGAATCACAAAGGCCTTGATGTGGTGTCCCAGAGAGTGATGAGTGCAGGGCTTGGGCCAATGGGTAGGATTCTAACAGTCATGGGGAATGAGTGGGAATCAGCTACAACAAAGTGCCGTGGATCTGAGGAATAAACAGTGGATGGGCTGGAGGCTCAGTCCTGAGAAATGCTTGCAGTGCTGTTTTACCTGATCACGCTACAGCTCTGTCTCTTGGACACATCTTTATAAGCATAAATCTACGATACTAAATAGGGATTGTTATAAAAATATCTTCTTTTTCTTTGGGGCCTCATGGAAAACACGTCTTGCTCTCTATTTGTGCTGTCACCTGATGGTCTTTCAAAGGAGTTCTCACTGGCAAAACAGTAGCATTCTCATAACAACAAACTGTAGATATAGTACTGGTACTACTACAGTCATAAAAATGACACCAGGGAGACACCTTGGGTCAGAAGAGCTCCTTCAGGATGGAGAAAAAACAACTCCACCAAAAATACCCAGAAAAAACCCCCAAACCCAAAGCAACCAAAAACACCAAGCAAAACCCCTACGAACACACAAAAGGACAAAAGCAGAAAACCAATCAATTTCTGCAAAACATTTTTGCTCTGGTGACTGGTGAGAAGTCAGGAGTCTAAGGGGAATTTTTAGAAGCCAAATATTCTGCTGTGTTTGGCCACTAGCACACAGGACTTGCCTAGAACATTTTCCGAGTCACAGCCTTCTGCTCATGCAGGGACAATCCCTGCTTCTGCCTTTAGTGGAGAGGGAAGCTCAGGCAAACCCCAGCCAGTCCGGGCTGCCCTCCGAGGCAGCAGGAGGACCCAGAGCGCTCTCTCGCTGCCTCGAAACACAGCAGTTCCTGTGGGGACTCCTAAATGTCCCTGCGACACCAAACTGAGAAGGAAGATTTGGTACAGCTATGCTGACACGTGCACACAATACACTGTCCGTCAGACAAGCCATACACAGACATACTCAGTATCTCTAGGTACTTCTCCTCCATCTCCTGTTGGTGAGCATCTGTGACGTCGCTGGAGCTGAATGAACTGCTCGGGCTCCATTTCTCCGGCTGGGGACTGGAGACGTCACTGAACAATGCCTCTGCTACAGGAGGTTCTATGAGAGAGCCTGGGTGGCTCTGGGAGAAGAAATGTGTTTGTGTCAGAAAGGTGGCTGGCAGAGATTGCCCCAAGATGCCATTTCAAATGCAAGCCCTTAGGAAGATGCTGTTGGCCACATGCAGGGCTCTTAAACTGGACTTTTTGGGATGTGGACTTCTCAAATCAAATGGGTCAAAACTAAATGCTGGTTTTACTCGAGTTCATGGGCAGATTAACATTCCATTTTCATGGATTTTCGGAAGGATGACTGCCACAATGACCATGCCACTTCCTCCCAAGGACTGCTTCCCCCTGCCCCCTGCCCCTCCAAGGGCTGCAGACACACTTGCAGCTCCTCTGGCTAGTGTTCTACCTCCTCCCATGTAGTCCTTCTTAACTCCCTCTTCTGGATGTGCTCCACCTTCAGCTCCTCTGGTCGGGACACTTCCTGTGCCTCATGCCGACCTTGGGGCTCTTCATGGCCAATCACTTCTTGGAAGTCTTCGCAGGCTGCCCGGGAAGAGGTCAACGCTTCCACCTCAAGGCAAACAGAACAAAGCAGTCAGAGACTACAGCTTGTCCCTGTCAGCCGTGAGTCACAGACTGTGAGGAAAGGGAAAGAACAGGAGAGGAGCAGATTCACAAGGGATACAGACAACTTGTTTCTAAATCCATCTGGCTCAGCATGTAGCCCTGTAAAAACTCCTTGAGAAACAAGGTGAGCAGGAAGAGGCCAGCAGGAATCCATTTGGATGACTGCTGGCCAACAGGCCAAAGGCCTAGTGCCACTGTCCAGGGCAGCAGCACAGATTCAGCAGAGCAGGAAGTGTCCTTCAGAGCAGCTGTGATAGTGACCACAGCAGCATGGCACTCAGAGGCACTCAGAGGCATCACCCCACTCGCCTGCTGCTGTGCAGAGGAGAGGCAAGAAGGGCAGAAACCCCCAGTTTGGTGACTGCAGTGGCTACCGCTGTTTCACTCACTCGCTCTTGAAGAGCCTCTTGCTTCTGGAGGAGGAGATTAATTTCCGCTCTAATCATTTTCAGGTCTTCCTTGAGCCTCTTCTCCCTTGCCATGATGGCAGCTCCTTGTTCCTGCAGCTCTGCCGGTAGTTGATCCATGATATTCTGTAAAACACAAGACACAGGAAGATTCATGAGTGGGGTGGTCGCCACTCCCACACTCACCTGGTTCTGTCGATCGCCCCTCAGACGATGCAGACTCCAGCGCTCTTCCATTCTTGTCATGTCTTCCTTGTTCCGGCTCTTCGCTGCCATGCTGGTGCTGGGAGCTTCGGGCAGCTCTGCCTGTTCCTCTACCTTGATGTTCTGTACACACAAATGCAGAGCAAGTGACTAGGAGCTGCCATGAGGCTCAGCTTTCCCCTCTTTTCCTCAAAATCCCATCCATTCAGCCACTTCTTTCTGCTTCTCTACCCAGCTCTGCTGCCATTGTAACCCTCCCGTCCCAGTGCTGCTCTCTGCAGATTACAAGGCTCTGTGCTTTCAGTGCCTGTGGGACTCCTGGCCTCCTCAGTCCCATGAGCTGTTTCATGCCCCTGTGCCTGCCCTTCACTCTGTCACCTGGCTAGTCAGGCTTACCTGGCCATTCTCTCCTGCCTCTTCCACCTGCTGCCTGAGCTGCTCTTGCTGCCCTCGGGCTGGGAACAGCTCTCCCTGAGCCTGACACGGCATCTCTGCTTGAGCAATCTGCTCAGGCTCTTGTTCTAGAAGGACCTGCACAGAAAGCAAGAGAAGATGCATTTAAACTTCCCATACAACATTTGTGGGGCAAGACTCAAAGAAGGATGGGCTCATGCATTCCAAAGCACTGTGCTGCTGCTCTCCACATCCCCGGTGTGTCCCTGAGCTACTCGCAGGGAAGCACACCCAAGAAGCCCTTTGGGACAAACCACCCCAAAGCACTTGTGTGTTCAGATCAACATTTTCGGTGCCTGCAGCTCCTTGGCCAGTCTGTGGAGTGGGACAGCTCTCCCCAGGCCACAGTGTCACCTACGTAGGCGGCAAGGCTGAGAGCGGTGTCTTTGGACAGCTGCTGCCTCTGGAGACAGGGAGCCTTCATGATGCAGGCTGGCCCCTGCCAGAATCCCAGCAAGCTGGGGCCTAAATGGGACAGGTCAAAGGCCATTTTCCTGCTGTCCCTGGCTGGGGTGAATCGCTAGGTCCTGGCAGGACTGCAGCACTGAGCATCTTCAGCTGCCAACAGCAAGTGCTGTCTGGTCAGGAACTTGCAGCTCTGCTTTGCTCTAAAGACAGCACCACCGAGAACTGGCACTTACAGGCTCGGGATGTTCAGGCTGCGGTGTGGCCAGAGCTGGAGGGATGTGGTCATTTTGCTCCTCTTCGGCCTCTTCTCCAGAAGCATTGGGAGCCAGAGGAGAGTCTTCTGTTGGTTCTGTGCTCTGTGGACAGGCAGGAGCATGAGGGACAGGCAGTTACCTCTCATTTATAACCTTGTTTCTATTCAGCTCTACACCCAGCTCTATACCCAGGAGAAATCATAAACTTTGGTAGCAATGGGATTCTAAGTCACTGCAACTAAATTAAAATGGGCTAATGGAACAGTTCTGCAAATAGTTCTGAATTAGATATTCCGCCCTGGCTACAATCAGCAAGCAACATTCCGTCTGCAAAACTGGGCTTTTGTTTCTTTATAAGCTCTGATGGAAAATTTGGAAAAGCCAGTGATGCCTTTGCTACTGCTGCTGCAGACATGCAAATGGATTTTCTTTCAGCCCACCCAGCTGGCCCTCCTCACTCTACTGCCACAGGCCAAGCTCACAGCTTGCCCCGCAATTCTCAAACAGCAGCAACATCAAAGGTTCCTTTCTCACTCACCTCGGCATCGGCACCTCTGAACACACGGCTCAGGTGACCTGCAGTGGGCAAGGGAAAATGAACGAGATGCTGTGAGCAAACTGCCTGTGCTGGTGACTCCCAGAGAACAAGTCAAGCCAAGCCGAGAGTATTTTCCTTCCACAACATCCCTCCAGGAGACACAGCTGTCTCACACAGCCAGCAAGAGAACAGGTCAACTCTCTTGGTTGTGCCTATGCTTTGGCCTCTTTTGCCAGTAAATGAATACCAACTTGATCAAGAAAATGCAAATTGTTTTTTAAGACTCAAAGCTTCTGTTCTGCCCAACAGCTAAAGCAGCTTTTTTCCCCCTCCTCTCTTTCAGGTGCCTTTTTTTTTTTTTTTTTTTTTTTTTTTTAAGTTGCATGCACTAATTTCCATTAACTTGCTGGGAACGCTTGCCCAGAAAAGCTTCCCCAAAATCCCCCAGAGCTGTGGCAGTTCTACTGTGAAACAGCAGAGGAGCAACTGTGGGGTTCAGGAGCAGACACTCACTGTTGTGGAGTTTGCACTTCATTGCAAAGGGAATTTCTAGTTGAGCACTTAGGAAAGAGTCAGCTAGACAGTCAAAGGCTTTAATGACTGTCTAGCTTTAGAAAAAAATTAGAAAAAAAAATTAGAAAAAAAGAAACTTTCCCTGAATTCTGGGGAGAATTGCAGCGTTTTTAGAAGGTCTTTGGAGAAGGTCTCCCTGTCTGCCTTTTTGGAAGTTGTCTTGCTTGACCCAGCAAACTGAGGAAAGGACAGACTCTGCTGCCACAGACTCTCCCTGGGAAGGAGGGAACGGAACCCCTGCAGATTCCCTTGCAAATGCTCCCACACTCCCCTGGCTACAGACACCTCCTTTTAAGCTGAATGTGTTGACAGAAGCTTCACCAAACCAGTGGCATTCTAAAGGCCTTTTTGTTTCAAAATCAACTCAGTTACTGAGCAAGAGCAGGAAGAGATCCACAAGCTAGATTAGGCTACAGCCAGGGAAACCTCTACTTACGTACCAGGTTGGTTAGATAATATCCGGAATATGCAATGCCATAAACAGTGCAAACTGCAGCAGCGAGTGGCTCCATGATGGTAGCACTGCTCTGCAGGTTTGCACACTGTGTCCAACACAGAAAAAAACAAGGCTCTGTCAGAGTGCAGCTGCACACTAACAATGCCTCAAACCAGCAGGATGCTCCTGCACTGAGCAAGCCCAAGAGCTGCTCTGACACTCAGGCCTGCCGTGCGCCAAGGCAACCTTCTGCTGACACCACGGGGACGTGGCAACCATGGCCTGACATCACAAAGCAGCCGCTCCGGGTTGCTCTGTGAATTCATAGAAAGCAGCCCAGCCTTCCCTAGAGCAAAGACAAAATGGCCTGGGAAGTTCTCCTGTGTCCCAAAGCAGCAGCACAAACCCCTCGTAGGCCCAACCCTGCTGCTCAAGGGATCCAAGAGTAACTCAAAGAGTGCCCCAAGCACGTCCAGCCTGTACCCCAACTGAACACTGAGATGTGCCCAAAGCAAAGGAAACCAGACCAAGAAAATGGCCCAAAGCATTGTGCAGAACCAGCAGAGAAGGCACTGTTGGCATAACAGCTGTAATAATTCCTAACAAATCTCCCCACATATTTGCATATTTATTGGACATTGCCAGGGCTGCTCTGTATGAACGTCTGTACCTGTGCCTTTATTCCTCTTTGGAAGCAGTGGAACTGGCAGGATTTGCCCGCCAGCAGGAGCTGCTCCAAGCTGGGAATGTGACAGGCGGTGCTGATTTCCAGAGGCTTGTGGCTGGCAGGTGAAGCCAAGGCAGGAGCGGTTGCAAGGTGCTGGCGCTGCTGCTGCTCTGTGCCAGAGAGCCCCGGCTGGGCAGGGCACGGCACCCACTGCGCTGCGGGCTCTGTCTGCTGCCAGAGCTGGGCTCCCCTGGGAACAAGAACTGACGATTTGTGCCAGAACCAAGGGCTTAGGGGAGGCTGCATTTCTCTGTGTGCACCTGGGCCACCTGCAGCAGAGAGCTTTGGCCCCCAAAAAGGTAAACCGCAGAGGGAAATGGCTTGAAACTGTTTCATTGTGACCTTTCTTTACTCTTCAATAGAAGTGACCAAAATGAAAGGTTAGCAAGCAGGGCCTGATCCCTGCTGCCAGCTCCGTGTGAGAAAGCAGGCATGGCTTGATTTTGGTACGGGTTAAGTGGGCAATCCCTGCCCTGACACGTGCTCTCCCAGCAATTTCACCTATTAGTTTGTGTCCATGGAACTAAGACATAGTCATTACTTTGCTGAAACACACATTCAAAACATTTCCTCAAAATTCTTTGACATATTTAAATCACATATGAGAAGTTACTGACATGAGGGTAGGGATCTCTTGAGGGTCTCTGGTGGTCATTTGGGGAACATCCCATGCCTCCAATTCTCCTCGGACAGTCCAAGAGCCTCCTCAGACCAGTTTCTTCCCCTTTAATTCATTGCAGCTACCTTCTGGGCACTCTAAAGTATCTCTCTTTACTCTCAAGGCTAAGGTATCCACTTGCCCACATTAATTACTGCAATGGGGAATACAGGACTGAGCAGTGTCTCTTAAAGCTTAAGGAATTCACAATTTCTTACAGTTCAACATTTTCCTAACACCTCTCCTTCCTTCTCTGGGAATTGAACACAAGCACTTTGTGATGTCCCAGCCCAAGGCGGCCTCCAACCCTCCTGTCCCCCAGCAGCAATTCTCTCTTCACACACAGCAGGTCCAGCAGTGCCTTCCCTCACTGGCTCAGTCACCAGCTGTGTCACAAGTTCTCTGTCACACACTCCAGCAATATCCTGGACTGTTTGCTCTCCACTGCACTCTCCTGCCAGCAGACATGCCCACCCTGTTCCCTTCCCCTTGCAGAGCCTCCTCCCCACTATCCATGGGCACCTGGGAAGAGGGGGACACTCCCAGAGGAGCCGCACCCGCTGCGCTGGGCAGGAGCCCAAAGCCTCTGCAGTCACAGCTGCAGGCCTGTATCTGCACAGGATGCTCTGGCTGCCCCACTCCTCATGGGCTTTGGGCTGGAAATGCAATTGCACTTTCTGCCTCATGTAGAAGCACCGGGGCTGTGCAAAAAATGCCCAGTGGGCTGCATTCCAAAGGCACTGCAGTGTGGAGCTGATGAAGGAAGGAGACCCTTCCCCAAGTCCTAACCATACCAAAACCACCATCAGTGGGACTTTGTCTCTTGAAAAAGCAAAGGACTTTTCAGAAAGTGAATGTAGCACTTATTCACAGGGTGGCAAGGAAGAAAATCTTCCAGTGGAGCTGAGGTTTGATAGAGTTTTTATTCTGAGTCCTACTCAGGCCGTTGATTTTAAAATTCATTTAAAAATGTGTTTTAAAGGGCTGTGAAGTCTTGTGGCTTTGTTCTGATACTGAAATGGCTATATGAAATGTACTGGCATTTTAGTTACATCCAAACTGGTTACTCTGTAAACAAGAGTAATTTTCCTGTAGAATAGCCACTAAACAGAAAATGAAAAGGTAATCAGTGCTGACCTTGCAACCTTCCACTAAACTTATCAACAATGAGGTATTTTTAGTTCGATCATAGAGCAAATTATTTTGTTTTGATAACTTGATTTATACAGACCTGTTGATTTCCGAGTAAAACTGCCAGCATGTACTAAGTGAATACTCACTTCTATGAGGGCTGTAATATTAGATACTCGTTGTTCACCATATGAACCAAATGAACATTTTGGCTATTTTTTGAACTTATAGTCAGCTCTCTACACTGTTTGTAACACCAGACAGAGAGTTGATAGCAATGTGGGCCATGGGCTGGCAGGGCATTGCACAAGGCTTCTGTGTCAACACTAAATGTTTGCATTTGCCATGGCTGCACTTCTTGCCTCTAATTCTGAGCTACAGCTCCATTCCTGCAGTATAGATTCACACGTGTAGGCTGTATTTGCAGCTGGTTCTTACTTCCCTGTGCAGAAAATAACGATGCTTTGATCTCAAATCCAAATAAAAAGAGGGGAGAGCCATGTTCTGGAAACGTACAGCAAGAACAAATAGATTTTTTTTCAAATATGTTGAGAAGTTGTTTAACATACTGCATAAATGGCAGCTGAAAGATTGGCACTCTGACTTCCACGCTGAGGTATGTCTATTTTTCTCGACTGATTTCTTGAGGTCAGACACTGAACCTAATGAGAAAGAACAATTGACATGGACAGTCCTCCCGCAGGGATATACAGAGTCACCGGGGTGTTTTGGGCAAGCCTTGCAGAAAATATGAAGAGAGTTTACTCCACTCTCAGCAGTTAGGTTGCTGCAGTACATGGATGATTTACTTCTATCAGGGGAACAGGAGGAGGTCGTTGAAGAGGCTACTGTGAATCTGCTTAATTTTCTTGCTCCAAAGGTGCTTAAGGGTGTCTGAAAAGAAAGCAGAGTTAGTAGAGAAAAAGGTTAAATATTTAGAACACATTGTGACTGGAGGTTTACGCTGTATTGATCCGGAAAGAATACAAGGAATTTTACAAGTACCATTACCCCAGACTAAAAAAGAGTTACAGCAGTTTTTAGGGGTGGTGGGGTACTGCAGAGCATGGACTGAGGATTTTTCTGTTGTAGCCAGACCTTTGTATTACTTTTTAACCCAAAGCAGCCCTAACATGGTGGTATGGACACCAGACGTGGAACGAAGCTTTAGAAAATTAAAAGACAGATTGATTAACGCCCTAGTCTTAGCTCTTCCAGACTCAGAAAAGGAATTTGAATTATATGGATGTTAAACAGGGCCATGCTAAAGGAATTTTGGTACAAGAACATGGGGGGACACGGCGGCCTGTTGCTTATTTTTCCAAGCTGTTAGACCCAGTGGCCAGAGGCTGGCCTCACTGTCTGCAGAATTGTGCAGCCACAGCTTTGATGGTAACTGAGGCTCGAAAACTGACACTGGGAGGATATCTGATTGTTAAAGTTTCACATCAAGTTAAAGCTTTGTTAACTGAAAGAGCCTCTAAGTGGATGACCAGCACTCAGTTATTACAGTATGAACCTTGTTTAATGGAACAGGAGGATTTAACATTGAGATGTGGGGAAGGGTTTAACCCAGCCTCCTGTTTGAACCGCCCTGGAGAGGGGGGCCGGGAAGAAACCCATTCAAGTGATAGATCTCCAGACCCAGGCTAGGGAGGATTTACAGGACACTCCCTGGACTGAGGGAGAAAATGTGTTTATCGATGGGCACTCAAGGGTAGTAGAAGGGAAGCGATTGACAGGATATGCTATCATTAATGGAAGGGAGTTAAAGGAAGGGGGGAGATTGCCGCCCACATGGTCAGCTCAAACAGCAGAGCTGAATGCACTTGTGAGAGCCTGGGAATTATATCGGGATAGAATAGTGAATATTTTTAGTAAGTATGCATATGGGGTGATACATGCATTTGGAAAATTATGGGAAGAAAGAGGTTTATTAACCTGCAGGGGGAAAATGTTAACTCATGAGAGCTTAATTTCTAGCCTACTGGAGGTGGTGAATTTACCAAAAGGGGTGGCAATAACACACATTAAGGGGCACCAGGCAGGGTGCTCAGAGGAAGCAATAGGTAACCGACTGGCTGAGGAAGAGGCTCGAAAAGCTGCACTGTTGCCAGAAATCTCTAAGATCTTCCCTTTGCTCCCAGGAGCCTCACCACTGCCAGAGAAACTGTCTTTTCCACCAGAAGAGCTTGAGATAATTAAAAAGAGCAGGGCAGAGGAAAGAGAGGATAATTGGTTTACAAGGAATGGTAAACAATGGATACCAAAGGCTCTGGCCTTACAAATATTAAAACAACTCCATGAAGGGAGTCATTGGGGTTTTCAAGGATTGGCAGAAGTCTTCCTCAAAATGTGTGCTACTGTGGGTCTGTTTGACCTGGCAAAACGAGCTATTGAGGGTTGTTTGATTTGTGCTCAAACTAATAACAGGGTTTCAAAGAAGAGTGCCGGGGGAGGGAGGCCTTGGGCTGTACATCCCTTCCAAAGATGCCAGGTGGATTTTACTGAAATGCCCTGAGTGGCAAGGTTTAAATATCTTCTTTTAATAGTATGTCAGCTAACAGAGTGGCCAGAAGCATTCCCAATTATTTCAGCAACTACAGGATCTGTTATTAAGGCATTTTTGGAACAAATAATTTCAAGATATGGGATTGTGGAAGCAATAGATTCAGATAGGGGAACTCATTTCATAGGAAAGATCCTTCAAGGAGTTATGGCTGCTTTAGGAATACAATGGAACACCCTGGCACTCCCAGAGTTCAGGTTGGGTAGAAAGAATGAATGGAGAAAATAACACCTTTTGAAGGTGGTGATAGAAACTAAGATGCCATGGCTATGGCTTTTGCCACTGGCTTTGGGTAGAATAAGGACCCAGAGGAGATACTCAATTATCTCCCTTTGAACTGATGTTTGGAATTCCTTACCCTTGTAATTCCCAGCCTAGTAGGGGGGTAGAAATAAGTGATGTATATTGAAAACAATATGTGGCCAGGATACTGTCTCTTGTGAAATCTCTTTCACAGGAAACTCAGCTGGCACAGACCCTGCCCTTGGACTTTGCTGCTCACAACATCCAGCCAGGAGGTTGGCTCCTGGTTAAGGAGTGGAAAGAAGCACCACTGGTGCCGAAGTGGCATGGACCTTTCCAGGTGTTACTGAGCACAGAAACAGCCCTCAAGACAGCTGGCCATGGGTGGAGCCATAACACTCGGGTCAAGGCTTCTAAAGCTCCAGAGATTTGGACATCTCAGCTGGAGGAGAAGGACAGGAAGCCACGACTGACACTCACAGGAGTGGATCGGAGCACACATCGGGGGAAGCCCCGTGTGCCTACCACAGATCGCCTGCTGGAATAGTCTGTGTGGGCATCCCTCCTTTCCGATCTCCAGTCACTGGGAGGCTAATCCTTGCTGTCATTGTTTTCTTTATGTTAAGTCGTTTCTGTGCTTTCACTTGCCACAGGTGGTGCAGAAGACAACGTGAGAATCTAATCACGATTAGGTGATTTGATTAGAATGTTTTTCTTAATAATCTTACTTTTCTATTGTCAGTTAAGTTTAGGCCAGAGGGGGGAGAACAGTTTTTCAGTCCTAGAAGAAAAAGTAGCAAAAACCTTTAACCTTAGCAATTGCTGGGTCTGTGGAGGGCCAGGAGGACCTGAAGGCTGGCCATGGGTGGCCAGCCTGGTTGAACCTAAATGGTGGGTCAGCACCCTGAGTGAAGTCCATAACAGAACAGGATTTTGGGATGAGGAAGGAAGTCCATGGCAACTTCATTCTTTGGAAAGAGGCATTTTTTGTCTAAATAGAACAGGGAGCGTATACATGTGGAAAAGTGTTTGTGATGGGACTTTGTCTTTAGGTTTAGGTTGTTGCTCCCCCAACTGCTCTCCTTACAATTGTTCCAAGTATCAAGGCAGATGAAATCAAGCATATGTTGAGCTCACTAATGCTAGCTGGGTAAGGTGTTCCTACCATAATTACTGAAGGGATTTTGAAAGCTGTAAAGCAGTGGGGAGGGACAGGTTTTTTGACCACTTATTTTTAACCTGCCCCTGAGACAATTTCACAAGTAAAACTCATGCTGTCTGTGACTATCACTGGAAGTGGCAACACCAGAACAGAACCAGAATCCTTTTTAGTAGGTCCTGGTCCAGATCTAAAAAAACAGACCTGGGATGTAACTGTGGGTGGAAACCTCATGTAGGAGCTTGGAAATGCAGATATTGTGACTCTTATGGTAAGGTAGCTATTGTTGGAGGACCATTAGGCCCAGGAAAGAAGCTGTGTTTTGACCCACTGTTATAAATGCCCAAGGAGAAGTTGACTTGCGTATATTAGAATGGTTAGTAAGTAAATTACTAAGTTATGAATGTTGCAGTGTTGATGGGTTAATTGGTTAAATCTGGATGTTTATGACACCTTAATGAGTTGATTAGTTGACTATTTGGTAAATTACAATGTCCTGGTTATTATTTCCCTTTCCTTGTACCCTCCCTTTTATGTGCATTTAATACTGTTCAATGACTCTGTTAAGAAACTAGGGGTTAAATGGCTGACAAAGAAGAATTTCTAGAAGGTTCTGTGAAGAATGTCAATCAGGACGCCAGTGAAGGTGAGATCCCTCCCAGCCCCACAACTGAGCACACTCCATGGGGTGGGGACAGCTCAGACTGCCCCAGATGGATGGACACAGGGGTGGCCTGGGAATGTCCACACCTATGATTGGACCAAAGTATCCAAATGCCTCCAGGTGTCTTGACTGACATTCAGAGAGGATCAAAGCGGCTGCATGGGCCCTGGAAGGTGTGCCTATGGCCACACCAGCCCCACACCCAGCACTGCAGGTTTGTCTTGCGGGCATTCCCTACTGTTACTTGTTTTCTTCTCATAATAAAAAGTTTAAAACTTTGAACAGTGAAGCCTCGTTCTTCACACCTGCCAATTGATAATGAAAATTGGAAAGGCCCCTTTGCTAACAGAATCTGGGCTTTGAAAGAGCATTATTGGATTTGTGGCCAACATGCTTATCGCCGGTTACCACCTAACTGCTCAGGATATGCTATGTATGGTATATTAGACCATTATTCTTTTTTGCTACCACTTCAGGGAAATCAATACCAGGAATCAAGGTATATTATGATCTCTTTAAAAAAATGCAGTCGATTGATGCATCCTTGGCTGGAGGGAGCACCCAAAAATGGGGAAAAGATGAATGGCCAGCAGAGCGAATTATACAGCACTATGGACCAGCTACTTGGAATCCAAATGAATTCACATCAGGTGCCAGAGAACCCAATTATAACTTGAATTGTGCAATAAGGTTACAAGTTGCCTTTGAAATAATAACCAACCAGACAGCTACAGCTCTTGACCTTCTTGCTGACCAATCCACTCAGACGAGGAATGCAGTATTCCAACATCGGATGGTATTGGATTATCTATTAGCAGAAGAAGGGGGAGTGTGTAGAAAGCTAAATGACTCAAACTGCTGTTGGCAAATAAATGACAATGGAAAAGTGGTGAAACAAATAACAAAGGGAGTAAGAAAGTTAGCTCATGTGCCAATCCAAATGTGGAAAGGATGGGAATGGGACAAGTTTTCGTGGTTGCTTGGTGGATTGTGGGTTAAACAAATGCTCTTTTTCTTCTTATGTCCTACAGCAACTCTGATCTGTTTACCATGCATGATACCTTGCCTAGCGCAGCTCATTCAGCATGTGATCAAGGGGATGCAGGCAGTAGCCATGCCTACGGATCCAGAGATGGCTACAAAAAGACAGAAAATCATGTCACTGCAAATAATAATAAAAAAATACCCAGGAAGAGAAAATTAAGTCAATGATAACTAAAGTTTGTAAAGACAATTACTGAAAAGGTAAGAAGAGGAGGGATTGAAAGGAACAAGAGGGAAATGTCTTCACAAATGAACTGTGGGCCTCCTGGAAGATGAGGCCAGATACTGATAGGTGAAAGAAGCAATGGGAGGAACCATAAATTCCATAGGAATTCCATTAATTAATAAATCCCTGGACGTAGTAAAAAAGAACAGAGACACAAAACAAAAAGCGGCGAGGGGGGATGTACATTAGAAAAGGATCTCTATTAGGTGATAAGGGAAGTCTGTACCTCTCAAGTACCTCAATGGGGAAAGAGAGAGGGAAATGCACACAGGCAATAAGGATAAAAAGAGGCTTTGTCCTCTAACATATTGAGAGACCCCATGGGAAATGACAATGACCTCTCCCTTTATTCAAACAAAGCTACGGGACTCCTGTCTCCTTACTGGACATAAATCTCTGGTGTTTGTGGATTAGTTTTCCTAACAGCAACATTGATCCACAGGGCAGCATTTTAGCTTTGATGACAATGCTGACTAAATTGCTGCCCCTTCCTATAGCTGACTCCAAAGAAGGAGAAATGTGCCAAATCTGACCGAGGCAGGCAGAGACTGTGAGAAAGAAGCAGCCAGTTGGCTGGACAAGAGGCCAAAAGCAAGGCTTCAGGTTTCTCAATTTCCATCATTTACCCTGGTCCTGTTTGACTTGTCTGCTTTGAAGTGGGCAACTCTGTTAGCAACGGCAACCAAAATGAGGAAGCTACTCGGTCTAGCATCACTTTCTTACCTTAAGCCGTGCAGGAGAGTGAGCGATGTGGCTTTCACCTGACACACAGGAACAGTTCCCATGGGATGATTCCACTGGAGCCCTTTCTGCAACTTGCTGCGCTTGCCTCGGTGGGTTGTGCTGCAGAGCAAAGCAAGAAGGCTGATTTCCCCTAGCGAAAGAAAGGCTTTGCCCCTTGCCCCTTTCCCCGCCGTGCCTGGCAGCGCCCCGGGAGCCGCCACTGTGCCCGCGCCGTGCCCGCGCCGTGCCCGCGCCGTGCCCGCGCCGTGCCCGCGCCGTGCCCGCGCCGTGCCCGCGCCGTGCCGCAGCCGCGGCTTTGTGCCGCTCGTGCCCGCCGGGTCCGGCCCGTGCCCGCGCCCACCCCTCAGGCCGCGCGGTGCCGGCGCAGCCGCGGCCGTTGCGCTGAGGGCGTTGTGGCAACACTCGGCCAGCGGCCCCGCCATGGAGGAGCCGCCGCTGCCCGCCGGCCTCAGCGCCCGCAGCTTCCCCGCCAAGCTGTGGCGCCTGGTCCACAGCGCCCGCGTCCGCTCCGTGCGCTGGGACAGCCTGGCCCGGGGGCTGCTCATCGAGCGCTCGCTCTTCGAGAGGGAGCTGCTCAGCCCGCCCGGCGCCCGAGGGGCGGGCGCCCAGGGGCCGCCGGCGGCGCCGGACACCTTCAAAGCCGCGCACTTCCACAGCTTCGTGCGGCAGCTCAAGCGCTACGGCTTCCACAAGGTGTCGGGCGATGCCGGAGCCCTGCTGCACTTCAGCAACCCCAACTTTCGCCGCGACCGCCCCGACCTCCTGATCCGCATCCAGCGGCGGAGCAAGGGCGACAGGCAGCGGCTGGCGGCCGGGCTGGAGGTGCGCAGCCGCCAGCGCAGCCGCTGCCAGCAGCTCCACAGGGCCGGTGAGGCAGGCTGGGGTGAGGGTGGCGCGGGCTTTGGCCGTGGGCACTGCCCGGCTGGGCAGGAGCGGGCCCTGCCCGTGCTGGGGCTGCTCAGCGCAGCTGCCCCGGCTGGCCCCGGGGCTGTCCTTGGGCAAGGCAGCTGTGCCGGCAGGGCCCCCCGGGCTGCCGGGGGCTGCGGGCCAGTCCCGCCGGGGCTGCGCTCACTGCAGCCTGGCCCGCTGGCTCTGCAGCTGGCCCGGCCCTGCGCCGTGGCCGCCGCTGCTCCTTGCCTGGCCATGGGCATGCCTGGGGAGCTCTCCGTGAGTGCGTGTGAGTGCCGGGGGCTGGGTCGTACTCAGGCCCAGCTGGAGGGAGCCTCCTGTCCCTTTGGAGCAGAGGGGAAAAGACCTGGCAGTTGGGGTTCTGGCAGTTGCCTCCTGCCGAGGAATTGCAGCAGGACGCTTCTCCCAGGCGGTTGAGGGAATAGGCGAGAGCTAAACAGAGAAGGAATTGGTTGTTGCAAACCCACAGAACTTGTGGGGATTTTTTTCTTCCTCACCCTGCTTGGGAGGATTGGAGCTTTTCTCTTTGCTGATGGAAGTACAGTTGCTGCCGAGGGAAACGTAGCCAAGGAGCAATAGTGAGCCGGTCTTCCCTTTGCTTCCTTTCTTCTTCCCTCCTTGCTCCACAGCTGCCTCCTGCCAGGACCTCAGTGCTGCCTCAGCTCAGCATTCAGAGCTGCCTCCAGGCCCTTCCAGGCGACGTGCAGGTGCTCAAGAGTCCGAGCCTTCCCCAGCACCTCCCAAGAAAGTGTTTGTCACCTCCGGACTTCTTGGGGATTCGTCTGCGGAACCAGGCACATGCAAATTTCAGCTCAAGCGTCTCAGCATTCCACTGGTTCGCATGGACCTTAAACGCCACTCTGAGCTCATGGTTCGCCTGCTTCGCTTAGACCATGCAAGCATTTCCAGGGCCCTTGCAGAGAGCCACAGCTGCACATCTGCAGAGCAGCACTTGCCAGCCTCCAGCCCATCAGGTAGGGAAAGAGTTTCTACCCTTGCTTTTCCAACAGCTTCTGGCAAGTGACCGTTTTAAGTTACTTACTGCAGTGCTCTGTCATGGCTAGAGCTCAAGTGAGAATCAGGTAGAAGGTGTCAAGTCGACTAGGAAAAGGGACCTGGAATGCAAAAGAATTCTCGGTCTGCTTTTCCTCTCCTTCCACCCGATTTGATGCATCTCCTGGGCCTTTTTCCGGACAGCCTCTTTGCTGAGGTGCAAGTGTGAGACAAAACATCTTGGCTGCCAAGTAGTCAGTGTTAGGTGAGCTCCCCTCTTTCTTTGAATGAAGCCAAACTGGGATGGTGATGGGATATTGCAGATTTTTAAGACAGTCTGTTGTGCCCATCCAGCTGTGCCATTGAAATGAACTCTGTGTGCCCCAGAACAGTTGCAGCTGCAGAATATGGCCTCACCCACAAGGTGGCCTTTTAGAATACAAATCAGAGTTGAATTTCAGTGTGTGTGTCTGAAGAAAACGTAGCCGAGGAGCAATAGTGAGCCGGTCTTCCCTTTGCTTCCTTTCTTCTTCCCTCCTTGCTACACAGCTGCCTCATGCCAGAATCTCTGTACTGCCTCACCTGAGGATTCAGAGCTGCCTCCAGGCCCTTCCAGGCGACGTGCAGGTGCTCAAGAGTCTGAGGCTTTGCCAGCACCTCCCGAGAAAGTGTTTGTCGCCTCCGGACTTCTTGGGGATTCATCAGAGGAAGCAGGCACACTCAGATTTCAATGCCAGCCTGAGCTCATCATTCCGCCAGTTCCCGTAGACCATCCGAGCACTTCCAGGGCCCTTGCAGAGAGCCACAGCTGCACATCTGCAGAGCAGCACTTGCCAGCCTACAGCCCATCAGGTAGGGAAAGAGTTTCTGCCCTTGCTTTGCAAACAGCTTCCTGGCAAGTGACCATTTGAAGAATTTTTTTGCAGTGCTCTGTCAGGGGTAGATCTCAAGTGAGAATCAGACAGAAATTGTCAAGTTGACTCGGAAGGGGGACCTTGAACACAAAAACAATCTCTGTCTGCTTTTCCTCTCCTTCCTCCAAGTTTGGAGGGTGTTCTGGGCCTTTTCCAGACAGCCTCTCTGGAGGGCTGAAAGGCCGAGGTGAAAAACATTTGCCCACAACTGCTCAGTGTCGGGTGAACTCCCCTCTCTCCTTGAATGAAGCCAACCTAGGATGCTGATAGGATATTGCAGAGTTTCAAGGTTGTCTCTCCTGCAAAGAAGTCTATTCCATTTCATTGAGCTCTGTGTGTCCCCAGAGGAGTTGCAGCTGTAGAATACGGCCTCACCCCGAAGGTTGCTTTCTACAATAGAATCCCAGTTGAATTTTAGCCTTTGTGTCTGCAGATCTGGGCTCTTCCAAGGTGAATGCACTTTCCGTGGTCTGTTGTGATGAGAAACTCAGAAGGAGCCCAGTCCAAAAACTGATGGGGAGATAGAAAAGGCTGTGATTATAAAGTGACTCTGTGTGTGTGTGTGTGTGTGTGTGTGTGTGTGTGTGTGTGTGTGTTTGTGTGTGTTGATCAATTTTACAATACATACTTTAATAGCCAGACACAGCAGTTAGAATAAATACCTTTTAAGAGGAAGAAATCAGTCTTCCAATCCCCTGGGAAGTTCAAATACCTTTCTGGCATTGAGTTTGCTGTGTGCTTCCTGTGATGTTTGATCCAAGGCAGCAACAGAGCTCTGCGTCCCAAGGCCCTGTTCTGGAGCCTGACCAAAGTGTTTGGATTCTTGCAGCCACAGCGGGCAGTTCAGCCGCCGATGCTCCGACTGGCAGTGCTGGTTGTGCAGCATGGACGGCCTCCAGCTGGCCATGGAATGCACCTGGGGAAGAGGAATTGCCACCGCTGGATCTGGACCTGGTGCTGGAGACACTGGAGGAGATGCTTTTCTCCTCCCTGCCTGAAAGATCTCCCTTTGCTCAGGTAACTCCATTGGATGAAAGGGGCTGGCCTGAGAGCTTCTGAAAGTTGTTGCATGGCTGAGAAGGAAAAGTTTCTTGAAATGAGATGTGAATGGACAGGGAAGGATTTGCTTGGTCAAGGCAGATTTCCAAAAGAAGAGGGAAGGAAAAGGGGGCTCATCCTTAGTGAGGATGAGAGGTGTTGGCCAAGTTTGGGTGCTCCTTTCTCCTTTTCCTGGGAAGAATCCCTAGTGCAGGGGCATTTGTGGTGATCAAGTGGAAGCTTTGTAGGTTCTAGCTGGGTGTCTTTGATGTGAAATAAGAGAAGAGTGTTTGGAGAATTGCCACTCAAGGGAAAGTCTCCCGAGCAGGGAGGGGCATTCAGGAGGTGCCTCTGTCGCAGCACCAGCTGTGGGCTCTGCCTCTTTCTGGTTGCAAGCCCAAGGCAGAGCAAGGGCTGGGCTGCAGCTGCTGCTGCTGCCGCTGTGTGAGCCCTGCCGTGCGTGTAGGCGCTCCCAGAGCCGTGTTTGGGGATGTGCCGCAGCTGCAGCTTTATTGTCCTCTCAGTAGCCTAGTGCCTCCAGTCAAGTCTCTAGCTGGGAAATCCTCAGCTGGCTAAACCAACCAGTACTGCTCTCCGTGTTGCCGAGCTTTGTCACGTTCCTCTTGGGCATCTGTGTGGGAAGAGATGTGTGTTCCCACGCAGTCCCAGCAAAGCTGCAGCCTGGCTGAGGCTGTTGTGCTCAGGCCTGTGGAGGGAGAAGCAGTTCCCTGTGCCAGGAGCTGGCAGGACTCCTTCCTTAGTGCCCACTCCATGTGTTCAGTGTCACGCCCACGTTCAACCTTGTCAGCTTTGACAGCTTTTGGACGGTGTTTGAGAAGTCAATCTTCGCCATTGTTGAAGGCCTTTGGGGGCCAGACTTCCTTGTTAGGAAGAAGAGATGAAAGTGTGTGAGGCCTGGAGCCTTTAGGGGGCAGATGTGTTGGTTTGGAGGCCCATGAGTTGTGACTTAGGGGGAAGGACAATGTTGGTGCTGCACATGAAATGGTTAAGGACTCCTTTAAGCCCAAGGGCTTCTTCTGTGTTGGAGAGCAATTCCATCAGAGACCATTAGCCCCCTTGTTTGACAGATTGCCTCTTTGACTTAGGAATCCACTTTCTCTTAACTCTTGCCTCTTCCCAGACTTGCCTGAACTGTTCAGTGTCTGTATTGGCTTGGACCTTTTTGCATATCATTATACAGCTTTGCCAAATAAGTCCTCTACTTCATTTAATATGCAGACCCGTTGCCTCCTATAGGTTTACTATTGAGGAGAGACAGATTCAAGGTGGGGCATGGGATTTCTTGGAATTGTCCATAATTTATTGCCAAGTATGATGACCTTTTGTCTTCTGGAAAGTCGCACATACCAGTTCTCAAAAGCATGTTCTTCCTCAAGAGAAGGAAATATTGCAGGCTCTGAACTATTGTGTCCCTGCAGAAAATAGTGAGTGATCTTTGGGTATCTTTCTTTCTGGTTTTCTTGGAAGGGAAACATTGGTGTTGCCCAAGAGTCTCCAGGAGGGGAGCCTGAGAACAAGGCTGCAGCAGAGGGAGCTTTGCCTGGCACTGTGAGCCGTGGGAGCAGTTCCCTGGAGCCCGAGGAGCCTGGTAAGGAGAGAGTCCACCCTGGTTGAGAGAGGTCTGAGATGGCTGCTGCGAGCCTGCCTCTGTCAGGAAGGGAGATCAGAAGAGTTGAGTTCTTGTCTGCAGGCTTGGTGCTTCCTGGGGCCTCGAGTTCCAATGCGGCACTGGCACAAGCTCCCCAAGCCCTGCCCTCCACGCTTCTCCAGAGGCACTGACACCGAGTCCTGTGGTGTGGCAAGAGAGCAGTGAATAAACCTGACCTTCTGGCAGTTGTGTCACCAAGCTGGGTGTCCCAATTTTCAGCTGAAGTCCGTGGATAGGTTTGCTGCAGGGTGACAGTGCTCTGGAGGCAGCCCTGAGTGACTCTTGAAGCAACTGGGCAAAACCCCAGCAAAAAGTCAGGGTAGAAGGCTAAGCTTTTTGTCTCAAAGCATTAAATCAATGTAATACCAGTCTGCTGATAGCTATAGTGAGATGCATTGAAAATACAAGGGGTAGAGCCCCTGAGGCCAAACAAATCACAAATCACAAATCCAGTAGGTAAAGGAAAAATTTAAATTTTGTCAGATTAGCGAGAACTAATAGGAGAGAGAGAGCACTTTGGATCTGCATTCTCAAGCAAAGCTGGTGCAGCCTGCAGGCCTCGCAGGGAGCTCTTTCTCTCGCAGCTCTTCGTCCCAGAGCTGATGGTGGAGTTGGAGGAGCTGTTGCTCACTGCACAGGGCACTTTTTAGCGGCCAGGGATAAGTGGTAGTTCCTAACTCAGCTCACATCACCCTTCAGCTTCAGCCATTGCAGTGAGGGCCAAGGTCTCTCTGTCAGCACAGAGAAAGAGCAAGGCTGGGTTCTTTGTGTGAGCTGGGACTGTGTGTGTTCCAAGCTCTCGTGGGAGCCATTTTCACTGCGGGTGCTGCAACTTTATCGGGATACTGCAAAACTTCAGAAGTTTTGAAAACTTGGAAGGATCCCTGTTCTTCCAAGAGCTTTAAGATCCCCGTTCTCCAATTGCCAAGTGAGAGTCTGCCTTTCAGGCAATCTTTTAGAGTCTGACAGAAGTACAATTCCTTTCCAAGGAAAACGTGCATGAAGGCCTGCTACTGATTCAGTGTTGCCTTTGCTTCCCAGATATCCATCTGATCTACCTCTCCAGGAGGGCTGCCCTGCGTAGGAGTAAAAGACCAAGGGACAGCCTGTGAAGATCAGACAGGTGGAATCCCTCTGTATATATTACATTTTTAAATGTCTGTAGTTCTGTTTTTATATCCCTATAGTTCCATTGATAGATGTATAGAGTTGTCTGTATATGTGCATATAGTTATAGATTGGTACAGTTCAATTTATATCCATTTTTATATCTATATAATTGTAGTTGTGATTATATTTATATCTATGTAGTTCCATTTCTAGATTTGCATAGATACATTTATCTATATGTAGACTAACCTTTCTGTGTATATATAGTTATATTTATAAATGTGCATTGCTAGAGGTATATGGATATTTAGGTACATGGATTGATATTTGCATCGCCCAGGCTGCATTTTAACCTCTTTCCCTGCTCTGCTTCCTTTTGCATCTCTCGCTTTTCCCCCTGTGCCCCCTCTGTCCCCTCTTCCTGTGCTGGGTCCGAGCTGGCGGCCGGGCCAGGCGGAGCAGCAGTTCCAGGCCCGGGTGTCCCTGGAGCAGTGGGAGCAGCCAGTGTCCCTCAGGGAGCTGCTGAAGGATGGTGAGACAGAGGAGGCTGAGGAGAGGGGACACTGAAGGGACGGTGACCTTGAGGTGCTGGTGGGGCTGAGGGGATGGTGGGGCTGGGGGGTGTGTGGGAGGAAAGGGGAATGGTGGAGCTGTGGGTTCTGGGGGAGCTGCAAGGGATGGTGGCAGTGAGGTGACAGGGAAGTGGCACAGGCTGAGGGGGTGGCAGGTCTAAGGGGACAGGATGGGCCTGAAGGGGCTGTGGCGGTCTGAATAAACTGAGGGGGGGCTGTGCATTTGCTGAGGGGATGGTGGGGCTGAGGGGAGGGAAGGGGCCAGCAGTGAGCACAGAGAGGTCTGGGGCTGTGGTTCTGCCAGGCCTTGGAACCAATTCGAGAGCCTCCACTTTTGCCACAGCTGCCCTGAAGTGCCTGAGAACATCAGAGAGTGACGAGAGCCATCAGAGAGAAGCTGAAGGCCACCAGGAGGGCTGCGCTGCACGGGAGGAAGTGACAGACGGGAGAGCATGTGAAGATGGGGCGGCTGAAAACCCTCGGCTTATAGTTCTCTTTAAAGACGTATAGACTGGCGTTTCGAGAGTGATAATTATACGGATATTTATATATGCCTGTTGATATTTTATGCCTATATTTATAGATGTATATTGTTCTTTCCTTATGGATGTACTATTTATATATGTATTTGGATATAGACATATATGTTTGTGTATACATCTGGTTTTATATGTATGATGTTCTATGTGTGTTTAGTTCTATTTTCCTATGCATAGTTTTCAAGATATATGGCTCTTTAAGTAGGTATATTGGTATTTCTCTAGCTATATATCTATTTTTATATTTTTATATTTAGATTTTTATATTTTTTTTGATCTATTTCTAGGTGTAACTATATGTGTATATCCACTTGTACAGCTCTACAGGTCTACTGACGTAGGGCTATTTAGATTGGTAGAGTTATATTTGTCTATTTAGAGATAGGTTTGTTTTATGTATCTGTTTTCATATGTATTGCCTGTAATATGTAGTATTTCATCTATATTTACATCTGTATATTGTTGCGGTAATACATATATTCAGTTCTATTTAAATACGTACGGAATTGTATAATTGTATAATTCTATCTCTTGAGGTCTTGCTATAGGACTATTTAGAGAGGGTGTGGTGGATATTTTTGTATTTCCGTATGGGCTGTATGGTTGTAGAAATATGTAATAAATTTAGCTGTTAAACTTCACTTGATCTTTGTGTATAGTGAGTGGCTGTAGAGGTTTGCAATAAATTAATTGTTGTTAACAGAACTTGCTATTTGTATATGTTTCCATAGGGTGGTTGTAACACTCAAATAAATTCCTTTTCTTTAACCTTAACTGAGATTTGTATAGTTCCATATTGCCAGTGTGGGTGTAGCAATTTTCAATAACTTTCATTTTTAAACTGAAATTCTTTTTTCATGTATTTGCAGATCAGCAGTGCAGGTGTCACAATCTGCAATAAATTACATTTGCCAGCTGAAATGGGTATTTTGTGATTTGTGCTGTTCAAAGCAATGAGCAGGTGGAAACGTGATGGTGCTGGAGGATTTTGGCCACGAAAATCTCCAGTCGTGCCCAGCAGCTCCCCCAGTCTCGGTCAGGCTGGGCAGTGAAACCACAGATTGGCGATGGCAGCAGAGCCACACGCTCGGGAAGAACTGGCTGCAAAGGCCTGCTGAGAAAACGGGACTCCACTGAGCGGAGAACTGCAAGCAGGAGCCACCCAGGGAGGAGAAATCCACAGCCCATCACACTGGGAGTTCTTTAGGAAGCGCTCCAAGTGTCCCTCTGAGCGTCATCCTGGAGCCCAGAACCAAGCAGGGATGCTGAGCCAGCTCCGCTGCCTTTGGCAGCACTTGGGCAAATGATCTGGAGCGAGGCGGAGGGGACAGTGACTGTCACTGCTGCAGGCTAGGGATGAGGGAAGGGCCATGGACACAAGGGCTGAAATGCTGCAAAATCCACAGGGATGGTGGAGAACTGGGAAGCACCAAGTTCTCACAACCGCGGCAATGAGGCAAGCTCTTTTGGTGAAGTTCCCTGAAGGAACTCTCAGGGGAGTTGATGCTGTGGTCAGCAGTAGCAGAAGGCAAAAATGCAGTGACACTAGGAGATGGTCTATAAGCCCCACAGGCAACGGCTTAGAAAAAGACGCAGTGTATATTTCACAGATTCTGTTTATTCTATAATAAAATATATATTCTTAGAGATTATACACTAAATATTTCATAAGCTAATAGGTATTATTTGATACATTTTGATATCTTGATAAATACTTTCATATCTATTGGAACTATTTTTCCTACTTGGGAAAGTGCAGAGGTACTGCTGTCCAACACTTTCTGCCCACACAGCAGTCAGCCCACGGGTGTGTGCGTGCACACCCACCCACTGGCCTTGCTCTTCTCGGCATCTGGGCTGCTCTTCGCACAGAATTCCGATGAATTTACCTCCACAGACCTACAAATGGCGAGTCCAGCTTGTCATGAACACGGATGCGGCAAGGCACAACACAGAGCTCTCAGATCAATTCCATTATCACATGTGCTTTCATTCCTGCTGGGGACTGAGGAACTCTTTTAAAGGCACCAAGGATAGCCAAAAGAGAGGCAAAGAGTCGGCATCACGCTACTGCTATTATCCACACGGAAGAAAATGCACTGGGTTTGTTTAGATCGTAACTTTCCAAAAACTAGGAAAGCTGCTCAGCATCAGTAGCCCAATTGTAAATGGTTTGACTGACTTGGTGAAACTGGAGGGTTAACTGTGGGCTCCGGCCTTAGTTAAAATCACCTGCCCTGACCTGCAGACAAAAGCAGCACCACCAGCAGCAGAAGCTATGGTGGTCACTTTTCTAGGAAAGTTGTGTTTGCATTTGCCAGAGGAAAGGAAAACATGTCAGACACTGTGGGCTAACACTAAGTCTCTGAGAAAGAGTTCCAAAAGAAAAGGCCACAGCTGCTCTGGGACACTCCGTGTGCTCCAAGGCAGGAGGGCTGCCCTGGCTGCCCAGGACCCTGCGCACCATGGGCTCTGCAGAGCTGCCCGGCACAGAGGCAGCTTCGGCCACCTCAGCCCCTGGGCACCAGTGGCCTTCTTGCTCTGGACGGCTGCCTGTGGGCAAATGCAGGCTGCTGGCCTTCTGCTCTTGGCCCTGGCCAGGCAAGGCTGGGCTAATGCTGTTCCCTGTGTGAAATGTGCTAAAGAGGAACTTGTTTGTCCCTATAGAGTGACATTCCAGGGCATTAATTTGCACCATAAAACACTGAAGGACGGAGGCCGCAACAACAGGCCATGACTGAGGCCTCAACAACAGGCCCTAAGCCCAAGTTGACCTTTGGATGAACCAAATGTTATCTGTATCTGCTCATTAACCAAGTATTATTAGGAAGAGGATCTATGTATCCATTCATTGGTGAAACAGGTATTTACCTTTCCACATTCAGAATCCAGACAAGGCCACATCTGGCATTGTTTGGGGGTGAAGGATCCAAGACAACTCCCTTGGTTCCTCCTTGAGCCCTGGCCAGGCTTTGGGAGAAAAGCAAGAAGAGAATGAAATCAGATGCTCCCACACGAGAAGTTCTGTCAGATTGGTCATTCTGCACTTGTGTTGGTTTTGCTTAGCCCAGAACATCAGCAAGGCATCTTTAGCATCTAGGAGAAATTTAAACCCTTCAAAAGCTGTTGTGGAAGGCCTGAAGAAATGGTTGAAAGGTTGGGAGAAAACGCTCCCCTGTGTTCATGAGTTGGTTTTGCTTAGCCCAGTTTTGCAAGTGGGTGGGGAGGGGTACAAAGATGGTTCCTGTGTGTCCTGTGTGAAGGTTCTGGAAGTTTTTCACTGTGTCCATCAGAGCCAATCTCTGATGGCTCTGAAGATGATGGACATGCTGCTGGCCAAGTCTGGGCCAATTCGAGATGTTAGTCACGCCTCTGTGATAACATATTTAAGAAGCAATCAAAACCATGTGAGCACGCACTTCTTTTTAGCCAGAGGAGGAGGAGGAGGAGGAGAGAATATGTGAGGGGAAATCAACATGGAGACACCAAGGTCAGTAGAGAAGGTTGGGGAGTGTTGCGGTGGCTGAAACCATCTCGGAGCAGCCGAGAGGTTCCCAGAGCAGCAGCACGCTGCTGGGACAAATCTGAGGTGTGAAATAACCTCTGAGTGTTGGTTGGGTGGTCTCTCTCTAGTTATGCTAATCCTCCTATGTTGATTGGTTGTTGTTGTTGTTGTATCACTGGCTCCGCCCTCCCCCTCTCCCCATTGGTTGTTGTATTACTTGCTCTGCCCTTCCCTTCTTCCCATTGGTTGTGGTTGTATGTCCCCGCCTTCTCCCCAACCCTATTGGCCCTGTTTCTCTATATGAATGGCCACTCACAGCCATTCTCTCTGTTTCATTGTTGGACACCTTTGAGAATAAAGTGTCCTCGGAACTCCATGTGACTGAGCTCTCTGGTTCTTTGTCTCTGGTAACGCACGAGCTATCAAAGCTCTGGGGTGTGTGTGTGACTGTGCCATCCAGCGGCACAGGTGAGAGAAAGGGTCTGCTTGCACGGTGTCGAAGGTGAGTCTCTCTGAGCAATAGAGACACTTCTGGAACACACAGAGACCTATCCACCCCACAACCACTCTGCGTTAGGGGAGGAGGTGCTCCAGGCACCAGAGCCAACAATCCTCTGCCAGCCGTGGTGAGGACCATGGTGAAGCAGGTGGTCCCCCTGCAGCCCATGGGGTCCACAGGGGGTACAGAGATACACTCGCAGCCCATGGGGAGGTACCCACACCAGCGGAGGTGGATGCCTGGAGGAAGCGGTGATTCAGTGGGAGTCCCAGTAGAGAAAAAGTCCTTGTTCCTGAGATGGAACAGCCTGGCCTCGGATTGGAGGTCTGCACCTCATGGAGAAGGACTCGTGTTGCAGCAGATTCGGGCAGGCTGCTGCTCGTGAGATTGGCCCCACACCAAAGAAGTTTGCAGAGGACTGTTTCCCATGGGAACAGGACCCCATGGCAATGTAGAGGACTCCTCTCCCTGAGCAGCGGAAGAAATTTTGGGGATGGACTGACCAAAAAAAATAAAACCCCATACCCTTCCCTCCACGGCCCCATGCTGTTGTTGGGAAGGAGGGAGGGGGGTGAACAGAGAAACGGTGTCTTAAGAGCTTATTTTCTCATTATCTTCCTCTAACTCTGTTAGGTTAATAAATCACTTTGCAGCTTTATGTTTGTAACCAGTTTGGTCCTTTCTTAGTGCATCCTCCTTGCTTCCTTAACTCATGAGGCTTGTGTGTGTGTGTGTGTGTGTGTGTGTGTTAACTTTCGTTTCCCTCTCCTCTGCCCAGCTGCGGCAGGGGAGAGCGGAGAGAGCAGATGTTGTAGGTGCCTGGCATTTGGCCAGGGTCAAACCACAACAGCACTATCAAAGCCGGGCTGCTCTCCCTGCACAGTCTGAAGCCTCGTGGCCGGCAAACGTGGCTAAACCACAGGATTGCCCAGTCACCAGCCGTGCTTCTCCAGGGCTTAAATTTACTATGATGCTCAAAAAAACCCCACATACTGCAACACCTTTTTTTCTTTTGTAATCAAGGAATGAAAAAGAGAAATAAATCTTGTGTTCTGTCATTAACCTGATCTTGAAAAACAGTATTAACTCAGCAGTGATCCTTGCATCATATTTCAAGAGCTAACAAGTCTCACAACACTTAAAATCTTTTAAAAATGCCAAACAAACAAAACCCCCAAAAGACTAACTATTTTGCAGTCAAATCTGACACATTCTAACACAGTTAGATAATGTTGTTCCATAAACTTACTTTGCAGTTCCTTTTCTCTTAGCATTGGCCCCTTGTATGGAATATAAAAGTATTTGCAAGACAGAAAATATCCTGCAAACTAAAAAGAAGTCAGCAAACCTGCTACATAATAAAAGTGCCTCTAGGGATGGTAAAATAAGAATACCTAATTATATTTAAATGTGCAGATATATTTTTGCATAAAACTCTGCTCCCTCTTAATGCTTCTTATTAAAAAAATACATGGGTATTTGGACATATGTTAATAGAAGGAAATAGTTCTTATTCATGGAATTATTTGTTTGGAATAAATATTGGCCAGAAGGTATTTCTGAGGCCAATCACAAAAAAGGAATTTTTAAAGACTTACAGGTTGTTAATTCTAATAAGAAAATCCACAGCTAATAATTTTTATTAAGAGAATTCTATAAAGAGTCCATATAAACCTCCAGGTCTAAGAACTTGGGTAAGCACAGTTCTGTCTTTGCTCATGTTTTTTCATCTGCTGAGTGCAGACTGCAATTCAGTATTTAGCAGGGCTGCAGCAGGCAGTGCAGGGGTGACTACACTCTCCTATCTTTGCTCCCTTCTTAACAGCATCAGGGAGTCAGAGAAGCAGTGAATGAAGCAAGGCATGAATTCAGAAATTTATTATGCAGGACACACTCAGGCTTCACCCCACTCATAGCCACAGAGATGAGACCGAACCCAACAGACAGCTCTTATCTCTGTGTGCTGCTGTAGTCACAGGATTGCAAATGGAGAGTGGAATTGGGCCCGAGGAATCATTTTTTCAGAATCATGGGCTTTTTTTTTCTGTAGGAAGGCAAGATGATGCTGTTAAAAGACAGAAACTGGTAATAGATCTGGGCTCATAATTGAAGATTTCTGATGTGACTGTTTCAAATTAGTTAGGAGCTCTCATTTATTACCGTTGATACCGAGGATGATAAGAGGAATCCTCATCTTGTTCAGCTGAGGTGTTTAGTTTTCCATAATAAAAGTGATGTACTCTGAGGTGACAGTACTGAACGTCACAGGAAACAGCAATGAGGGACTAGCAACATGTACTTTAGTTGAAGATATACAGGGAGGTACCTGGACTGAAAATCTGAAAAAAATTTAAAAGTAACCTTAGAATAGATCAATCCTTCAGCTCCAGTGCAACCTCTTAGTGCAAAACTATGCTGAAGTCAGCTTTGTCCACAGCTTTGCTAGAGGTCTCTTAAGAACTGCTTTTCACTTCAGCTACACCAGCCAGGGAATGTTTCTTTTCTATTTAGTAAATTCTCCACTTAAATTCACAATTGAGGAGTAGTTTGTTCTTCTTCAAAGCACTCTCCTTCTGACTGAATGATGTTTCCAAAGCAGCAGCCTTAGAGGCGAGTCCTGCGTCAAGCCCAAGAGGTCTGGGTTTATTCCATCTCATGTCCTCCGCGTCAAGTCAAAGGACAGCGGAGAAAGATGATCCAAAATCAAGGGCAAATAACACTTTACGGAGTGAGGAGGCTGAGGGCTGAGATGAACTTCGCCACACCTCCGTTTAACGCCATTCAATTAAATCCCGTAACTCATGACCCGACAGGGCACTAATGCACTTTCTGGTCACGGCCGCGCACAGCCCCCGGCACACGCACACACTGCAGCGCCCGAGCGGGGGACAAGGAGCCAATTTCCTTCCGTTCGGGGCCATTGCGGCTGGCGGTGACCCCGCGCAGGCCCCGCCCTGCGCCAGCGTCCCCCGGGGCCGAGGAGCAGCGGCCCCCGAGCCCTGCCCGTGTCGGGGCTGTGGGGCCGTGTCGGGGCCGTGTCGGGGCCGTGTCGGGGCCGTGTCGGGGCCGTGTCGGGGCCGTGTCGGGCACTGTCGGGCGCTGTGGGGCGGTGTGGGTCTGTGTGGGGCGGTCTGGGGGCGGTGTGGGTCTGTGTGGGGAGGTCTGGGGGCGGTGTGGGTCTGTGTGGGGCTCTCTCGGGGCGGTGTGGGTCTGTGTGGGCCGGTCTGGTGCGGTGTGGACCGGTCTGGGGCGGTGTCGGGGCTGTGTGGGGCGGTCTCGGAGCGGTGTCGGGCGGTGTCGGGGCCATGTCGCGACACAGGCGGGTCCCGCGGCGGCAGCCCCGAGGGGCCGCGGGGGGCTCGGCGGCCGCCGCCGCGGTGCGCGCCCGGGGCGAGGCCCTGCGGGAGGTCGGCGTGGACGAGGAGGTGGAGATGGCGGTGCAGCTCGCCCTGGAGCGGTTCCGGAGCGGGGACGAGGCGGGTGCGCGGCACAGCCCGGGCCGGGGGGAGCCTGCGGGTGTCGGGAGGGCGCTGGCAGAGGTCAGCGAGGGCATCGTGCCCCTCTGCCCGGCCCCGGTGAGGCACAGCTGGGCTGCTGTGTCTGCTTCTGGGCGCCTCAGGACAGCGAGTTGCTGGAGAGGGTCCAGCAGGGGCCCAGAGATGATGAGGGCTCTGGAGCATCTCTGGCTGATCGGGGGAGATGTGGGAGCTGCACCTGTTTAGCCTAGAGCCGACCAAGAGGGGATCTCATTAATGCATATAAATATCTCCAAGGCAAGTGGCAGGAGGATGGTGCCAGACTCTGTGGTGACAGGACAGGGAGCAGTGTCCACCACCTAAAACACAAGTCCTACCTCAACATGAGGAAGAACTTCTTCCCATGGAGGGTGGCAGAGCAGTGGAACAGCTGCTCAGGGAGTGCGTGGAGTGTCCCCCTCTGGAGACATCCCAAACCCACCTGGATGTGTTCTGTGTCCCCTGCTCCAGGTGACTCTGCCTTGGCAGGTTGTTGGACTGGGTGATCTCCAGAGGTTCCTTCCAATCCTAACAACGGTTATGCTGGAACATCAAGATAATATGTCAAGAATACTGCCTGTTGCATTGTTCCTTTTTTTTTTTTTTAATTTCTCATTCTAGAGCTGGAATTTCCTTCTAGTTTCACTAGTACTGAAAGAGCATTTGTTCACCGTCTCTGTCAGTCTCTTGGGCTGGTATCTAAAAGCAAAGGGTAAGCTGGGGTCCAATTTTTTTTTTTTTTGGTGCAGATTAATGTAATTTCATGACTGGGTGACATGTTCCATGTTTGCAACATACCCTACTCTGTTGCAAGGAATAGTATGAGAGAAAACAGCTTAAAAGTAGATACAGGAGTATCTTTGTTCATTGCTTTTTCTGTGCTCAGAAAAGCTTGTGACATGCTTTTTGAAATAGCTTGCTTTTGTACTTCATGGATTTCATGGGTCTGTAAAAAATGCTTCTCACCATGATTTCTGTTTGTTTTCAAAGGTTATGCTTAGAGCCTTTCACCTTGACAGGTAAAAGGTTACTAACTCCTACCATCACTTTCTTTTCCCCCTCACAGAAAAGGAGCAAATCGATACGTGACTGTAAGGAAGAAGGACGTGTCAGAACCAACACGCGCAGTCATGACTTGTGACTTGGCTCTCCGCACAAAACACGCCGTTCAGAGTTTAATTCAGAGCTTTCCTGTCACAAATAAGGAACGCACAGAGCTCCTGCCAAGGACAGAGCGAGGAAATGCGTGTGCTGTTGAATCTGGTACGTTCAGTGTTTCTTCTGATTTGGGCTTGTGCATCACCACCAGTTGAAAAAACAGCAAACGCCTTTCTGTTCTGTCTCCTCACCTGTTCTAACTGACACCTTTCCCTTTAAATGAACACATTAATTTTCTTTACTTTTAAGGTCTTTTATAACTGATGTTGTGAGGAGCTTGGGCAGTCATATCACGCACATGGCGATGTCTACCTTGTGCTAAGTAATTTGGAATCTTTGAGCCAGTTCCAGCCAAATCTTTGTGGAAGTACATTTGTGAAATGGGGGTTCCCATGAGTTGCGTGAGGTGGGATTGAAGAGTCAGGTGTTACCGTGACGGCGATGTAAGAACACCCTTAAGAGAAAATGAGGTTGGCTGTTCTGCTAATAGAAATTCATGTACTTGGTAAAGCAAGAGGTTTTGTTTCTTCATCTCTACAAAGTAGATTTGGTCCTTGGGAAACTACTGTCCAGGCTTCTTGATTTCTAGAATACAGAAGAGTTCACTGGAAAACAAACTTCTGGTATAATGTTGGAGTTTTTTTTTAAAAAAGCAATGCTTTTATCAAGATGATTGCTTTAACGGCTGTGAATCAAAGAGTTATACTATGTTTCTGTGTGCAGGGGTGGGTGTAGTGAGCAGAAAACACTTGCACCAATATGCCTTGTTTAATTGGATATTTCTGATTCGTGATGTCCATCCTTTAAGCGCTTCCTTTGGTATTTTTTTCAGTTGTTTCAGTTGTTTAATACGATTGTTTAATGAACAGTTAAGTTCTAATAAAAGTGCTGAAACGCAATGTCTTAGGAATGCAAGGGATACGCTAATGAATAGTCTTAATATTTATCTTTCTCTGCTTCTCAAGAATGTATTTTTAGTTCTCCTAATCTCTTAGTGTTTTTGTCTGGGGACAACAGAGCTTGTAATTTAGTATATGAATCTGTTAATCACTTTAAATACATCTAATTGAGTGTGCAGCAAGGTTTTAATTCTTGTGGAAAATAATTACCAAGGAATTACAGACTAGCATTTGCAGTGCTGGCTGGGAAGTAGTTCCCTCAGAAGATGTGCATGTGTTGTGGCTACTTAGGCATTGCTTTCTAACACATCACACTGTGCTGTGTGGCTCCAGGGCTCTCGATACAGCATGCTTGAATTAGTCTGATTGAAGGCAAATGCACAGAATAGCTGGAAGGTTTAACTCTGTGAGTGGGTATTTCTAGGCAGAACTGCAGATGTGCAATGTGCACGCAGATACAAAGGCCAGGACAATATGCTCAGCTGCTTTTCTCTGCTTTAGTTTCTCTTTCTCCTTTTGCTCTTTGTAGGCTTTTTTGACTTGGAGCAATGCTCTGGGAGAGTCTGGTTTTGTTCAAAATGCCTATGAAAGTAAGAACTGTTCAGAAAAATATGTCTTTCAAGCACCACGACAGGACATGTTGCTGTGCATATGACTTCTAAATGTGTGAAGGGTTTGTAACTTTACCCAGGGGGATGCATAAAAAGTCAGGAATGCTAATTTTTAAGTCCAGTTTTTGAGCAGTGTTTTAGTGACCTTCCTCTGTATCTGTGTAGTAGTTAATTGTTAACTTTTCTTCACAGAAAATAAAGAAGCGAACAAGACAAGTGGTCGACTTAATGATGGTATCCCCCAGGTCCCAGTGAAAAGAGGGGAATCAGAGTTTGATTCCTTCAGGCAGTCACTCCCAGTTCTTGAAAAACAGGAAGAAATTGTCCAAGTAATAAAGGAGAATAAAATAGTTTTGATTCTAGGAGAGACGGGATCAGGCAAAACTACTCAGGTATGTTTCTTTAATGAAATAAAAAAGATACCAGCTTTGATACTAAACTAAAGCCAGTTTGGCAATATTGGTAATAAGAGATTTTTTAACACTGTTCTAAGGCTTTTGTTTTCCTGTATGATTGAAAACTTTGTGTTGCAATTCACTTTCTTGGTTTTGAAATACTAAGCCAGCAGCTATGTACTAAAAATAGAAATGGTTCCTCACAATTTTCTGATGGATACATTTTGTTTATGAAAACAATATAAAATATTGAAGGGAATGTCGCTGTGATGTTAATATAGCCCTTTTCCTTCTAAGGCTAGTTCTGTTCTTAGTACCCAGGGTAGCATATTTTTGGTGTTAAAATGAGAGATTATCTACAGGGCTTTTTTCCTGTAGATCGCTCTGAAGCAGGAGAGAGACACTTCAACTTTTTTAAAAGCAAAACCTAAAGAGGTCATACTTAGAAATTTATTTTCTGCCCATTCAGTTATGTTTGCAGTGATCATCCTATTGAAAAGTCTTTTGCAACTTGTGTAATACTGAGATGCAGTTAAATTGTTCCACCGTGCTCAAAAAGCTGTGACTTTCTCCAGAAGTAAATTTGACCCACTTGTTTGCAGATCCCTCAGTTTATCCTTGATGACTGCTCCAAGAATGGAACTGCCTGTCGTGTGTTTTGCACTCAGCCAAGACGTTTAGCAGCTGTTGCTGTGGCTGAAAGGGTGGCAGCAGAAAGAAGAGAGAAGATTGGCCAGACAATTGGTTACCAGATCCGGTTAGAAAGCAGGTATGAAGATATTTCTAACTATCAGTTGATCTTGAGTTGGTATCATAAATCATGTGTTCATGTAAGCTGCAGTATATTTGAGATGCAGCCTCATGAAGTATAGGTGGGATATGTTATTGCAGGTAAGGAATGCTTAAGAGTGAAAAGGACAGCTTTCTCCCTCTATTTTGCAGTTTCATGTAGCAGATTGTCTCACAGAAGTGAATTTCAGGTGCTTGTTGTTGATTCCTTCTATGGAGTGTGTGCACGTAAATCCTTGTCTGATTTTCAGATCAGGTCTACACTTTCCTGTCTTCTTTTTTTTCCCTCTCTCTCTGCTTTTAACATGTGTGGATCTGAGAGTTCTGCAAGCTTTGAAGGTAGGTAGGAAGATCAGCATGCTGTAACAAATGTTCCGTAGTGTGAGTTGATAAGGGTTGTGAAAACAACAAAATTGGGAAGTGACTGATGAAGCTGAGCAGTATTTACCAGTCTAGTTTGGGTTAAATTTACTCTGCTTCAGCTTTTGCATTTAAGACATGAAGTGATGTAAAAGTAGAGATTGCGGTATCACTTGATGGGTTTGTGTGTAAAGCAGAGCATGAGTGGATTGTTGGGGTTTTTACATCTCTGAACTGTGTAGCAGTGACTTTTCAGGGAAGGGGCAACGGTTGGGATATGAGGGACGAGGAGAAGGCAAAAGGTTGTATTGCTTGAATGAACAAAGGTTACAGATAGCTAATGAAAGTGAATGTGCTTGAGCACCAAAGCCAAGATAACAATTTGAATATGTCTATGAAAGCTCACAAGGCTATTAAGGGCTTAGAAGAGCTAGTGAAGATGTATCACAAATAAGCTGGATGATTAATGTGTGGAAGTACTATGCTGGCAGAAGAGGAGCGAAGTCAGATCAAAATGGAAGAATTCCTGGAAACGGTACAGAAAATCCAGCTTGAGAAAAATCTATACCTTCACTCCAGAGAAAGACTAAAAGGGAGAGATGACAGTATTTCCAGCTGTGGGCAAAGAAGATGCAGAGTGGAGGTGTTTAGAGGTGTTTACAGTAACACAGAAGTGTAATTTTTAAGTTTTCTTAACTGTCTTTCCAAAAAGAGCTGTAGAGTACAGTACAAAGGAACTTTTCAGTTGGTTTAGGATGGCAGTAGCAGAGAAAGTAGTGAGAATTGCTGTTTTTACTGGCACTGCTAAGTCTGCCACAGGTATAGAATAGTAACGTTTCAGTATTTTGGCGTTCTGAAAAACCAAAGGATCAATGGATTACTTTGTGATTTAGTCACCTGAAGTGTATTGGGCTGGCATGGCAAGGCTTTGGGAGCTGTGGGGTGGCTTGTGTGAGAAGGTGCCAGAAGCCTCCCCCGTGTCTGACGGAGCCAAGGCGGACCTGCCTCTCCAAGGCCGAGCCCATCTGTGATGGTGGTAGTGCCTCTGGGACAGTGGGAAATGGGGGAAAAAACCTGCACCACCGAGGCAGCAGTCCAAGGAGAGGAGTGAGAGCTTGTGAGAGAAGCAATTGTGCAGACAGGAAGGTCAGTGGTGGAGGGGAGGAGGTGCTCCAGGGGCCAGAGCAGCGTGTGGTGCAGCCCATGGTGAGGCAGCTGTGCCCCTGCAGCCCACGGAGGTGCCTGGAGCAGCAGGGATCCCCCTGCAGCCTGGGCAGGGTTCCGTGTTGGAGCAGTGGGATGCCTGAAGGAGGCTCTGATCCGCTGGGAAGCCGTGCTGGAGCAGGCTCCTGGCGAGACCTGTGGCCCTGTGGAGAGAGGAGCCCCCACGGCAGCAGGTTTGCTGTCAGGATTGGGACCCTGTGGGGGTCCCAGGCTGGAGCAGGCTGCTCCTGAAGGACTGCACCCTGTGCAAGGGGACCGTGTTGGAGCAGTTCATGAAGAACTGCAGCCCATGAGAAGGACTCATACTGGAGCAGCTCCTGGAGGATTGTCACCCATGGGAGAGACCCATTTCTCTCCTTGTCCTTGTCTTGACCCTCCGAGTCTTCCATTGGATTTCCTCTCCCCTGCCCAGCTCAGGAGAGGAGGGCTAGAGTGGCTTGGGTGGGCACCTGGCATCCAGTCAGTCTCATCTCACCACAGGTGGGCACATACAAAGGCTATTCTATCCACGCATATGCTGAGGAATTGGAACCTGGTTTTCCTCATGGAATTTTCCAGTAAATGGAAGGACATGGAGAGTTTCTCACAGTTCTGTTTAACTTCCTTATTCATTAAAATTTGAATCTAATTTTCTCAGTTAATCCACTGTCTAAAGTTTTGGAGTATAAGTGCTCAGAATGGTTAGGAAATGTCTGGGAATAAGCATAGTTTAAAAACAAGTGGTATTCAGTGAGATAAGTGCAATTCCTCTGCTGCTCAGCAGCTCCTTCAATCTTGGAGCCCTAGAAAGCCAGCAGCCTTTAAAGTCAGGTGCAAAACCCCTGAGTTGTCTCTGTGATCTCTTGCGTAGGGTTTCTCCAAAGACACTGGTGACATTCTGCACTAATGACATGCTCCTTCGCACGCTGATGGCAGGAGACAGCGCCCTCTCCACTGTGACCCATGTTATTGTGGTGAGCATCCCGTGGTCTTTCATGTGGGGTGGGGCAGTATGTCTTGCTTGGTAGCTTGAAAAGGAGGTCCTTGTTTGCCTTATTTAAATTTGCTGAGCATTTTAGATGTTTTTGTTTGGTAGAATGTGAATCAACTTCAAAGACTTCGTGAGTCCTTAGTGTAGCATACATGTTTGGTGGATTTTGATGCTTTTCTATGTGTTTGTGTGTGTTTTTCCCTGTAAAAAGAGATTGGTTTAGGTTCGTGCCAATAATTAGTTGCGGAATCAGGAGGAGGCGAGGAGAACAGAAGTGTACATTTTTCTGAACTTCCTCTGTCAGCAGAAGAGCCTTAGGGAGGCTTATATAGATGTGGTACAACGTGACCGTGTCATAATTTCTGTTACCATGTATTTGTTTTAGCAATA
This sequence comes from Acanthornis magna, assembly GCA_036785705.1. Classification (NCBI taxonomy): domain Eukaryota; kingdom Metazoa; phylum Chordata; class Aves; order Passeriformes; family Acanthizidae; genus Acanthornis; species Acanthornis magna. Next base: position 1,203,848 of record JAWUZG010000141.1, on the reverse strand, counting down.
CCAGATTTTCAGTCCGTTTGTTTACCCATCATTTTCAAGAGAATGTGCACTCTGATTGCTAGGAAATTATTCAGGCGTGTTCATTTATGATTATGTTAATATTCCTATTGTGGAATTTTGGAATTGAGGGAACCAGAATGTTTACAACAAGACTGAAGTATGTCACTACTGAAGACAAAAAGTCATGCTAAGTTTAGGTGCCTACCTGTTAATCAAAGTTAAAAAAGCATGAGAATGATCTATAGATTCTTGATGTCAACCTTCAAACCTCATATTTGAGTCCTTGTTTCATTCATTGGTAATACAAACCAAAACAGAAGAATGACAAAGATGATTGATCAGTCATGGGCCTTAACGGATAAGCTTTGTGTATGACTTGTCTAAGCAATCTGTCTCTTTTCCTGATTATGTGGTGTCATACATTTCTTTAAATGCTCCTTGGTTACGAAGTGCGAATTGATTAAAAGAAGATTGGTAGGATTTGTGGTTTGTGGCATTTTCTTGAAAGTGGGCTTCAATACAAAACGAGAGTTTTCAGACATTCACTTTGGCCTCTGAAATGAAGGTGTGTATGGCTTGTGCATTGCAGTGCAATCTGATAAAAATTTTTGCAGTATTTTTTTGCTTATGAATAGTTTAAAAGAAAAACCCTTACTTAAACTAGACTTGCACATTTTAAGGCCTCTGTAATGTGCCACCAAATCATATATTTTTGGTTTTTAAAAAAAAAGTTTGTATTTGTCAGAAGTTATGATCTTGAATGTGTGATGTTTGTCTCTTATTTTTTTGCCTTCTGTTACAGGATGAAGTGCATGAGAGGGATAGGTTCAGCGACTTCTTGCTAATAAAACTGAGAGATGTGCTGCAAAACCAGAATAATTTAAAACTGATTCTTTCTGGTGCTGCTCTAGATGCAAATCTTTTTATCAGGTATTTTGGAAGCTGCCCAGTATTACACAGTGAGTATTTCTCTTAACTCTTAAATCTGAATATACCTGCCCCGAGACTCACAGATCTTATTAAACTGTAGCAAACTACTCTGAGTAAAGGTAAATGATGAATCCACTGAAAGTCACAGCAATCCGTGTTTTTTGTGTATTCAGGTTTCTTTGTTAACTATTTGCACCTACTTCAGAGTGAAGTGTTTTTATCACTGGGAGTTCTGTAAATGTAGGTATGTCCTGGCCCCCTCTATGTTTAATTCAAGAAGTAAGGAAAGGTTATTGAAGTGCTGTCTTCATGGTGATACAAGACTTTAGGATGGACCTGAGTGTGATACACAGAATACATTGCAGGAGATTCTAATTCTTCAGGCCTTATAAAGGTTGTTAGTGGATAACTAAGATGGAAACATGGATAACTCTAGTTATCCAGTGGAAACATGGATAACTCTGGCTGTTCACTTTGAAATACAGGCCTAGGCAGATTGGGTTTCATGCTTCAATCACACGATTCTTTGTTTTCAAGGGAATGACTAGCTGTTCCTCTAGGTAAATAGTCAGCAAAGACAGCCAATTTCTGTTAGTGTATGTTCAGACTCAGTTATCTGCAGTTAGATGATATTCAAATGCAAAGAAAAGTTACCATCACTGTTTTAATTTCATTTGATGGATCTATAGTAGAGGTAAAACATAGATGTGTGGGAGATGGGGTTTTTTGGTGGGTTTGTTTTCTTTTTCCCACCCTCCTGGCTGGCAGGTTTTCCGCATGGTCAACCTCCAATGGCACCTTGGAGTCTTCTTCCTTTTTCAACAATGATGTCCAAATTTAACGTGTTTTGAAAAGAAGCTTTTAAGAGAAATGCTTTATTTGACAGTCAGGTAGACTCTCTGCATGTCAACCTATTTTTAAAAAATCTCAACAGTTATCGGAAATGGGTGGAATCAGTTACTGGTTTATTTTAGCAAATGTTCATGAGAATGAAACGTCTTTCCTATTTTTTTTCCCCAGATAGAAGTGTTTCTTTCTAGTTCTGAATTTCTGCTGGTAAACTAAGGTTTGCAGCTTGTTGGAGACAGGAATCTAGAAATTACACATGATTTCATGTTGTGTGAATTTCTTTTGAAAGGGAGAGCCTCAGTTTTGATTGTTGTGTGGCTTTCCAGTTGACTCTTCTTACAGCTTCCTGTTCTTTTAGATCAGTGTATTTGTTTTGGAAATTCTGATGACAATATCTTTAGATTTTTGTCTGGTGATGTAATGAAAAAGGCTTGATTCCTTCAGCAATATGGCTGACAAAATCCTGACCACAGAAACCAACATTTTGTAGTTGTGGATTGCTGTAGTAGCACAGAGTTTGTGATCAGTGTTGGAAGACTTGCTCTATGACAGCTTCAAAAAGTATGTGAACTGTAGGTTGTTCTTTCTGAAGGAAAATCGTGAGTGATGTAAACTCAGCTTAAGGGACGAGAAATCAAAATGCAGGGATTTGAATTTTTCATTCAAAAAGAAGCCTTGAATGTCCACAAGGAAGCTGTAGAAAACACTGGTGTTGAAAAAGAAATCAGGATCAATGATTAGGAGGTAAAGACCGCTGGGATGTCTCATCTCCAAGTATTGAGTAAAGAAAGCCCAGTTGTGCTGAATTAGTTGAAGACATTGAGAAAAGTCTATCTCCTCCCATAGGTCTCATGAAAGAAAGTGGTTCAAGACAAAGATGTATTGTCTCCTTGTGGAATCTTGCACAAATCTATATGAATTGCTTAATAATTAATTCCATTTTTAATCCAGGTGGCAGGCTTACATGTCAAGCTCTTGCCTGCAGCCCTAAACAAAAGTGGCTGCTTTCTTTTTCTCACTTAAAAACAAATTGCAGTTAATAACTGTCAGTCTTATGAGCATCTCTTGCTGTAACACCTGATCTATTTGAAGAGGGCAATGAGAAACAAGGTAGCTGGCATTTTACTGGGGAAATGTTTTGTTTTGTAGAATTTTAAGAAAATAAATTCCAGTGAAGATAATTTAAAAAAAAGAAAGAATGCTCCAAGTGAAGCTAGGGAATATCTAGTCATTTATGGATTTCTCATACTTTCAGTCCAAGGAAGACCTTTTGAAGTTAAAGAGATGTTTCTGGAGGACATTTTACGAAGCACTGGGTATACAAACAAGGAGATGGTAAAGTACCAAAAAGAGCAGCAGCAAGGTTGGTGGACTTCTTTATTATAAGGGTTGGCAAAGAGAATCATTGATTGATTGAACAAACAATTAATGGGGTGATTTTCTGTTAAAATTCCAAAGTCAGGAGATGAGATGAGACGTGATTAGAGGACAGCAAGTATATTTAAGCTCTCAGTATTTACATTATTGAAATAGTTTATGCAATTAAAGAGAAAATGCACTTTGATTCAGTGGTTGCATTCTTCTTGCTTTCAGTTGATAAATGTTATCAACTGATACATTTTTCTAATTAGGTCATATTTTTTCTGTTTTTATTATAGTGTAGAATTACATCTAGTTGGGGCTCTGCCCACATGAAAACTAAAGAAGCATAGGATACTATGTACTTCAGGGTGCAAATTAAAGTGCAGCTGTAAAAGGAGGCAGGATTTTGTGCATCTTGCACAAAATGTACAAGCTTTTCTATTAGTAACATTTTTCACTGCGTTCTTCCGACATGGATGTATTTATGTATGTATGTGTAGATATATATATATTCACATACATATATATGGAAGCCAGAAGCCTTAACACTTGTGAACTAAATAGGATTGGTTTCAGTTGATTAAATATATCTATTAATTCAGTATGGTGGGTTTTACCCTGTTCTTACAGCACCTGTTTGAAATTATGCACTTTAGGTAACCTTAAACATGCGATTTATATAGAACTGATAGCAGCATTCTAGATTA